>JAJJWW010012829.1:0-1200000 GCA_023531295.1 Papaver armeniacum | reverse complement strand
CCAATATTCTCAACGGAGATCATATCGGATTAGCATAATATATGTGCAAGAAGACTCAACCGAATCAAGAAAAGAAAATTTAACAAGTCCTACTGGATTATATACAAAAATTCACCATAAACTAACAATCTAAAGAGTTGAGGATCAACCCAATAGAAAATATATACAAACATCAACAGCCTTATACAGATATAACAAGAGAGTGCAAGTAAGACTGCAGATGTGAAGGAGTTTCCCCCAAACCTAAATTTGTGAACGGGTGTGTTTGTGAGAACAAAATCTTGCAATTTTAAAGGTACATCATGCAAAAGGTCTAACTCAAAATGAGTTTTGCTAATTACAGGCAGACATACATATTCCAACTGTGGCTCCTTAAGAGTGTTATACTTTGATGCAAAATAGTCCAAGAGGACTTGGGAAGCACAAAGTTCTAGGCCTAAGTTAGGCATTTTCGGAAAAGTTGGTTTTGCAATTTTGTGACAAACTACACCTAGGTTTGGTGGAGGAGTATCAATTTGTGACTCGGGAGAGAGGTTAGGTACATCTAAGTTATTTTCATGTATAAAATCATTTGTACCATCACACACTTTCCTAAGGTCGAAAAGGGTAAATCATGTTCACCAAAGATAGAACAATTCATCAATCACCAAGTCATAATCATCGGAGCAGGCAACATATTGTGATATGGGCGGGGAATCGACACAACAATAATATCATGATCCAAAAGAACATTAGTGTCAACGAAGATTCATCTGTCCTAAGTCACAAACAAGTTGTGAAGCATGCTCACATTCACCGAAGAATTTCACAAAGACAAGCTCGAATCCATATCACATATATGAATGTTAGAAGAGGTATCATTCATAGGGTTCACGTAAGAGACGCCTAACGTCTCTGAACCAAAAGATTCCATCATATTTTCTGCATGCACATGCTCTTCTAACATATCATATTCATCATCATCATCATCATAACAAAAATGCATTTCCCTATTAGCATTTCTAGTGTACTCATTTTCCTCTAGACTAGGTTCATAATCAGTGTTAGTTGCATGAGTAGGAAGAGAAACACTATTTTCGAGATTTTCTTTATGAGGGACAATAATCATTCTATCATGAACTGCCTTCCATTCTTCTTTTTCTAAATGAATCCGGTTCATCTTTAAGAACATGTGACATTGTTCAATGGAGGGAGAGTCTTCAATAGTGGGTATGCATGTTTCATATGAATAATCATTAAATGGTTGTGCACATGGTTCACTAGAGAAGGGATGATCATGCATGTTGCTATATGGATGGTCATGTATTGCATTCAGTTCAAGCCTAGCATTTTGCTCCATGAGAGTTTCCATTAGTGATTGTAGACAAGGAGTCGGGGGAGTATAAAATTGTTCAACTCCCCACTGTGGTGACTGATACATGTGCTCATGATGGTTAGGGTATGAGTACTCAAGGTCAGGGCCCTGAGAAGGCTCATAAAATTCCCTAAAGTCACTATGGTATGTGGGGTGTTCATTCTGTGAAAGATGCCCGTAAGCAAGCTCTCTAAGGGATTTGTTGGTATCCCCAGTTGCAGACCAAAATCCTGACATGATTTAGTACTCAAATTGAACTCAAAATCTAGTTTGGTTTATGGTGGGATTGGTTTGGTTTATTGGGTTTTGGTTTTGATGGGTTTCATTTGGTTTTGTTGGGAAAGTCTGGCCCAGCTTGGTTGCACAGCCCAGGTGTGTAGCTTAGTCTTTTGCACGGCCCAGTTAGATAGGCCAAGTTATGTGGGCTCAGGTGGGTGCAAAGCTCAGCTTTGGGGGCAGTTAGCCCAGCTATGATTGTGGGCTCTGGTTGTGCAGAGTGCAAGCCCAAATTTTATTAGCCCAGGTGAACTGAGTTTCAGTTTGGTTGCAGCCCAGGTTGGGTTCAGTGAGCCCAACTGGTGTGGTCAGTCAGCCCAGCAATTGATTGTGGGCTCTGGTTATGCAGAGTGCAAGCCCAGATTGATGGTGCTGGGTTCAGTTGTGCAGAGCTTGGCAAGCTCATGCATTGGCTGTGTGCACAGGTAGGTAAGGCACAAGGTTGAGTGCTCAGTTTGTGCCCAGAACAAGGAAGCATCAGCTTGCACAGGTCTCTAAAAACACACAGCACAGCTCTAAATGCACTCTAGTGCATGCACAGATTGGTGTTACCACAGATATGGCCTAAGAAAAATTATGTGCACAGCACAGTTGGCAGATGCAAGCAAGCAATCAATTTCACAGATTATGCCATAGGGTTATGCACACATTTCAGAGATTACAAGGTTTTTATTGTTGAGTACTAATGCAGGGATTAGCACTACTGGCCCTCAACAAACAACCAATTTGAGCTAGAGAGACATACCAAGATACGACACTTTAAACATGTAGAAATCATCACTCAGATAGCACAGGATTATGCTTGTGGATATTCAGTGAGCATACATGGTATTCAACTATCACAAAGATCATGTTCATGGGAATCAAAAGTTATCATGCATATAGATTCAAAAATGCTGCACTAGGTGGTTATGCTTGTGGATATTCGGCAAGGCACATGGCGAGACAATGGCTCAAATGGGAATCAACTCGAGCTCGGTAATTGTTGTAATACACAAATGGCAAAGCAAGTACACACAAGGGCTCAAGAAGGCAATACAAGGCTAGCATGCAAGGGTGTGTGCATTCAACAGTCAAAGACACGACAAGTTGGCCCAACGGCTTCGAGTTTGGGGGTCATGTGCACGAGGCTATGCTTAACAAGACAGGTAGGTGTAGGATACCAATTCACAAAGACAGGCTGGCAGGGCAGCTTAGTTTTCACAAGGTCATTTTGTGTGCAAGGTTTGTATACAGCACAGCTTGTGTGAGGGTTGGCTCGGGGTGTTATATTCGGTTGTGGCTCAATTGTTCACACTTGACTTGACAGTCACAACAAGGTGCACAAACAAGTATGCGCGCTTACTTTCGATCGGGAATGCGCTCGGCGGGGTATCTAGTTTCACACCTCATGTAATACCCAAATACAAGTCTAAAGCTCGAGACATATTCATGCGGGCATAGAGTATAAGAAAAATTGACCAACCGGTTTAGCCACAATGGTCAGTGTTATTCCGCTCCCGCCTTTGGCTTGCTCAAGCGGAAGCGGCAAGCACGGCCAAGACCTGTTGGCTCAACAACACACTTCGATTCTCAAAATTTCACACTTAAAGCAAAGATACTAACTAGTAGGTGGGAGTAGTTGGACCGACACGGGAAAACTAATTTGGACTCACACGGGAGGGGTTTTCACGATGGGTCTAAGGTGGTGAATGCAAGACAAAGATGCAAAAAGAAAAAATTACAAATAAGATGCGAGATGCAAGGATGCAAGGGAAAGAAAAAGATAAACTTTAGTTAAATTACATTAAAACACAGGGCTATAAGTAATATTAAAAGGGAATTATGTACAAGGTGAAATGAGATTTCAGTGAAGCAAGCACAAAAATTAGCAGGGCACACGCCAAGTCCCCGGCAACGGCGCCAAAAACTTGGTAGGCGTCTAAGTGTGTTATATTTATGTGCCTACTTGTAATACCGCAAGTGCACGGCGTCTATCGGAGACGCGGCAAGTACGGGTCGATCCACAGAGACAAGGGGTGCTTTTAATGATCTAAGGCTTGGCTTTAAACTGAATTCCAAAGTGACAAGGTAACAAAGGTGTCAGAATGTAACAAAGATGTTTTGGTTGCCGAAACGGCTGAGTTGTGATGGTATGATCCTAAGCTAAGGTATAAGACAGTGATAGAGGTGTTGCTAGGGTCTTAAATCGACCGCTAACCTACGCTGTGTCTTTTACTCATGACATTGTTCTTATTCTTATGCTAGATAAAGGCAAGGTGTCAAGTCTGCCTTAACCTAAAGTGTTTCTCCGCTTGACAGGTTAATCGCAACTAAAGTATATCTCCCAAGTATTACTTGTCTAATTACAGTACAAATAATCTGAGGAACATAATAATCAATTTAAACTTGGGTTGTAGCATAAACAACACAGAGTGAATCAAACTATAGTGCATCCATGGCATTGGCATGCACTGTGAGAGCAAAGTGCTATCATACTGAGATTAATTCCATCTAGAAAGTATTCAAACATTCAAGACAATACATGAGCATGAAGAACACAGTTGTAAATTAGGGTTTCATGGAGACCCTAACAACTAAATTAAAACATCAAATTAACATAACAAAGAACAAAATTAACCTAGTGACTGCTCTGGCTAATCCAGGCGTGCCCAATTTCATCTTCTTCACTCTCTATTTATACATGCAGCTCCTCAAAATACCCAAACCCTAAATTCGATTAAAAATAGAAAATAAATGACAATTAAAGCAAACCCATACTATGAATTCGCTCCCTCTTCTGTCAAATCGTCTCAGAGACGCCATGCATGGTGGTTGGCTAACCCTAGCTCTAGTTCTTATCTTCTCTAAGTTAGCTTCTAGGGTTGCAGAAGCTAAGAGAGAGAAAATAAGAGCTAAAGAGGGTGCGGCTGTGCAGTGGGTGGTTATGGCAGGGAAGGTGAGATGGTGGAGGAGATGGTGTTGCAGAAGATGGTCGGGGAGATGGCGGAACAGAGCTCTGCTCTGTGAAAGTGACAGGAGAGGAAGAGAGAAGAAGAAAGAGAAGGTGGAGTGAAGAATGGGGTTTGGTCGATTGGGTAGTATAGGGTTAGGGATTTCGTTGTGAGGCAGGCGCAGCAAAGTTTGATGGGAACGCTGCACCGAGCGTTGGATGAATAGGAGCGAAATCTGAATGGCTGATAGAGGTAAGCGGTTTTGGAGCGATCTGGTGTTGCACGGAGCATCAAGAGATGATGTATAGTGATGGAGCGACCGTAGGATGCAGCTGGGGGAGATCTCAACGGCTCAGAAATGATGGGCTTGGATCCGGGTCGTGGGTCGGAGATGGATAGCTCGAGCCCATGTATGTAAATGAGTTGCTACTTGTTGGGTTGCAACTGTTGCGCGCGCGGGCTTCGGCTTTCTGCTCCTTGGGCACTTGACTCCAATTCTTCGCTCTTTTGGCTCCTCAGATTCTCCGAGCTTTATTTATTACCTAAAAACACAAAATTAATTAATACAAATATTTATTCTTGAAAACAAGGAAAACACAGAATCTGGGATAATATCTGATTTCTAAGCGCAAAAGACGAGTAAAATGCCAATAAAAAGGTGTATAAATATGCACTATTTGGCACTCATCACCACTTCTTCACTTAAATGAGAGTCATCACTAAAGTTGTCGTGCTTTTCAGACAGGAATCAAGAAATAGAAGCGAATAATGATAAATAGTTCGTCCCCAATAGCACTTGAATATTAGATGAAACTTTCGCGTTGTTTATTCTTCTTTTGTTCCAAAAGACTCCAAAGTACCTAACAAACTCAAATTCACACATAAGATACATAATTTACATGAAAACTCGCAAAGAAAGCATCAATACTAGATATGAAATTAGGTGTTTATCACACCTATCACCGGACGGTTCCCTATCAAGATGTCTCGGAGATGAAGAAACGCAGCTGCATCTTAACCGCGTTCACGATAAATTTTGTGGACAAACGTTGGTGGTAACGCTCTATCGACGTCTTCAACGCCTGGGCTATTACTGGCCAGAAATAGAAACCCAGTCTCTTTTACTTCAAAAGTCTTGCTCTAATTGCCAAGTGCCGCCACATCAATTGGAGGTTTTCAACGTAAGCTATGTTGGGGACTGGAGAGAACCATATATTAGCTATCTCCGCGATGGAGTAGCTCCTTCTAATCAAAAAGATGTTGTCAAAATGAAGCAAAAGGCGAAGCGATTTGTGTTTCACGAAGGAATCCTGTATCGCAAAAGCTTTGGAGGCGATCTATTCGATGCCTGGCTAAGATAGAGATTCCAACCATATTGAAAGAGATGCATAAAGGGGAACATCAAGGGAAGAGGAAACTGTTTTTCCAGATACACGAGAAATACTACTGGCCAACCATGGAGGATGATGCAGCTGCATTCGTTCAAAGCTGCCACGAATGTCAAATTCACGGAAATCTCATTCATGCACCTTCCACTCCTTTGCACTCGGTGAGTAGTCCGTGGCCATTTTACTGCTGGGGACTTGACATCATTGGAAAGATCAACCCGCCATCGTCAAAACATCACGAGTATATCATAACTGCAACGGAGTATTTTACCAAATGGGTGGAAGCCATTCCTCGACGAGGAACTACTGGAGCAACAATCGCGACATTCATCAAGGAACACATCATTTTCCGGTTTTGTGTACCCAAGCACATCATCACTGATAATGGCACTCCTTTAGCCAACAAACAGGTACGATAGTTGCTCGAAGAATACATAATGAAGGAGGTCTTCTCCACCATCTACTACCCACAGGGGAACGGGCAAGCTGAAATCACCAACAAGACCCTAATTTGGATTCTCAGTCGAACGGTGCATGATCATCCCAGGACATGGCATGAACATCTACCGATGGCGCTATGGGCATACCGGACAGCACCTAGAAGTTCCATTGGGGTTTCTACATATTCACTTGTTTACGGTGCAGACGCGATCCTCCCAGCAGAAATCAAGATTCCATCAGCCAGGATTGCAGCAGCAAGTGGGGTCCACTGGAACGAGGCTGAAGCGTCTAACTCCAGAATTACCGAGTTAGACACTCTGGATTCCAGAAGAATCAAGGCAGAGGAACGTGCTCAGGTGTACAGAAATAGGATCTTCAGAGCGTATGACAAGACTGTGAAGCCACGTGTTTTTAAAGTAGGAGATTTGGTCTTGAAGACAGCCAAGCACATTCAGCAAGACATGTCTTCACCAAAGTTCTCTCCGAAATGGGAAGGTCCCTACGTGATTACCAAGGCTTATAGTACCGTCTACTACAAAATCATTAAGGTGGATGGAGGCAAGTTAGAAGCAGTCATTAATGGAAAATGGCTCAAGGCATACCATGCTTGATCATTTTCCCGCTAATGACATGACAATGCAGGCATTTTCATTACACATTTGAATTGTCAATCTGTTCAGAGAAAAAAAACGTTAATAAAAAAAAAACTTCATCCATCTACCAGAAACCAATGCAATTCATTTCTCAAGAATATGCAATTCATTTTTCAAGAATGTTCAAAAGGAAAATTGACAATAAGGACGCATGGCTTAGAAGAGGCCATCCAGCAGATTATAGTTCCTTGAGAGCATCATCTTCAGCCTAGTTTGGTATCTCTCCGTCATATTCTTCAAGTTTTGAACTGCCTGCTCCACCTTCTCTGATTCCGCGGCCAGGGCCTTCTCCTCCTCCAAGATAGCTTTCACAACAGGAACTACATTCACGAGGATACCAGCTCGATCAACCTTGATGATATCAAGGCGCTGCCGCAACTAGACCACGTTGAACTCCATGGATTCACAGGTAGATACCATGTTCTCCCACTTTTCAAGACTTGATTCAGCAACGTTGCGAATAGAGATATTCTCCATCTCGGCAATCATGTGAAGAAGGCAGTTTACCGTGGTGACCAAAGCAGATGAACAGTGCCGAACTACATTCCTGGTTGCGATGTGGCCATACTTTCTCCATACCTTTGTGTACAAACGCACAAACTCCTTCCGCACTAAGAATCCACCGACATCTCGGTAGCTGGAAGATAGGCATTTCATGTGGATATCAAATGAAAGACCCGCGTTGGGGTATTCATAAGATGAGATACCCAGATCAGCATCTTCAAGGTCCGCGGGGGTAGGCGTGTTTGAGTTTGAAGGAAGAGGACTAGTTAAGTCGTCGTCGTCGATAACCGTCACGCATGTTCCAGTAGGGTATCTCTGGAAAAAAAAAAGGATTGTTCGCCTGATCATGAAGCACAAGCAACTGTTCGGAAAAGAAGAGGAAAATAGAGACGAACCGGTATGACCTTCTTAACTCGGAGAACACGAGCAGGGGATTCATCATGAGGCCCAGATGCAGGTCGTGCACGTTTAGCAGAAGACCCTGGATGGTATGAAGAAGACGATCCACTGTTGTTCGACATGATGGAGTTTCTGCAAGGAAATCCTATCACAAAATTGTAAAAGTGGTTCAAAACCCCTACATGTACATATACGTTGAGGAAACCCTAAAGGAAGACTAAAACGGCTGCGGCGAAGTCTACCCGATATACCAGGATTCAACACCGACCAAGTCGTGCTTTCTTCGAACCCTAATCAAAGTCAGAGAAGCCACTGGGTATGAGCGATTTGATCAGCAATGTACAAACGCCCATTCTGGAGGAATCCCAGTAGAAGGAAGATTCCTTTTCCTAGCTCGAACTCCCAAGAAAGGTCACCGGTCCCGTCCAAAGTTTCATGCCTGTACCGGCGTTTTCACATGAACAATTGCTAGCGGTCGGTTAAAGCTTCTCCGGGTAAGCTTCCTTTATCTCGTCTTCTTACGTTGTATATGTAACCATCTAATGCCTACCCCACAATAGTGTAACCATTATGTGCTAGGCAGGGGACTTAATGTTGATAGTGGATTTTAGTTCAAGGCTAAAATTGTAAAAGCCAAATTTAATACGCTGACATCCTGCAGAGGATAAAGCTATTAGAGTGATGAATACTTCTTCATTTTACTAATTCACCTAGAATGGAGCATGTGGCAACAATCCCATATACCCTGTGAATTTATATCGTTATTAATTAATGCATGATTAGTCTTGTATTTCCTGTGTTGTTCCCGCAGAACTCTCATTATTGGTGCGGCATGACGACTGAGTGTTACTCTCAGCAGAGTAACACGAATCTCCAAGTGTCAATAATGAGGCATGCAAGAAATACCCGTACAGGCTACATCTCTCGGTGTGTTATACTAGCCCGATAGAGCATACATCTCTCGGTGTGTTATACTAGCCCGATGGAGCATACATCTCTCGGTGTGTTATACTAGCCCGATTGAGCATATTTGAATCTGGACTGTCCATATCAGTCTCAGAAACAATCACGACCACGCAAGTTGGCCGCATGATTTAACCAGCCTAGACGATCCTCAGCAGGAGCAGGCTATCACCACAATGACCACCATCGGGCCCGTTTATGCTCTGGTCGGTCGAACACATGCCATACTCCCAAAAAGCCACCAAACACCAGCCTGGAAAATGGTGGTCGAATTGGTATGGAACAGCTTGGAGGAAGCTCGTACGATCAAGACCGCCAACGGCAGTCTCAAAACCAGCCACGACCATCCAACTTCGCCGGCATGATTGGACGACGTGGATTATCCCATGGCCGGTCAGACAAGCTTGTCCTGCACACCGGCGGGACCGCTCTCTACCTGCCTGGTCGACCATCTCCTGACCTAGCCATAGAGCAACATGCGTTTGCCCAAAGTATATCCGACATGATGCTTAAAGGTCGCAGGAAATTCCACTAAGGTCTTAAATCGATCACGACCATCCAACTTCACCGACATGTTTGGATGGCTTAGATCAAGCCTATGACCGTGGGACAGGTACACACATGCTCACCACCGGCCCAACGTGGGCCCCACACGATCGGCCTTCCCAAGAGAGGAGCATAACATGCAAAACCGATCGGTTGAAGTTGCATGGGCGTGAACCATACAAAACCCTAATTAGGGTTTACGGCATGTTACATGTGTCGCTAATCGATCACGAGCGTCCATCTTCGCATGCTTGGATGGAGGGTGTAGATATAGACTTAAAAGGTCCCGAGCATGTCAACATGATCACCGTGGGCCCACCTACACGCATGACTGATCGACTAAGGCCAACCATGGCCGGACGTCTCGAAATGCGCGCTCGAAGTAGGCATGTCGCGCGGTTTCCAACTCCTTTGCGGCATGTATTTCTGTTGCAAATCGATCTCAACCGCTCCTCTTTGCCGGTCAAATTGAGTGTCCTAGATCGCACCTTCATGGGACAGTGAGGTACGGACGTGTACACCGGCAAGCCGTCTACACGCATGCCCCGTCGGTCCTGCCTAAAACACCTCCCATGCTTGGTTTCGACCAAGCTGAAGAGTGATGCTTGCGCACCTCTTCAAAACCCTAAACTCTATCAACGGTCGCATATGAGCGTCACAAGATCATCTCATCCGTCCAACTCTACCAGCTTGGTTGGTCAGTCCTGTCTAGGATTTAGGCGACTAATGAAGCATCCCCATGATCACCGTCCGCCACTCTTCCACATAGAGTGATCGGCCAAAGTATGGCTCGACCATGCAGTCTCCAAACGATCACTCGAAGATGGTTGGACGTGATTCTATTTTAAGACGCTTATCCGTGACTTACTCCGTTAAGCCTTAAAACAGCGATGCTTCATACATGCTGAATATATTCGATGCAGTACATGCATAGAATACACACGATATTTCATAAATATTGATTCCCATATAACTTAGTTATTTAACCTTAGCACCGTATGCTACCTTCTGTGGGTCCCACGATTCACACAATCGAGACATCGAGCATGTCACAAACTGGGGGATACTTACTGGGGTATTGGTCTGGCGGTTTACAACGTGCAGCGTGCAACGCGCCATCACAAGAACATGTCAGGAGGCATGGACGGTTAACGATGATAGGAGAAGTGGGCCAAGACGTGATCGTGCAATCACCTACACGACCCCACTACTCCATCACTCAACTTCCTCCACTTCCTACGAGATGAGGGTTTGCGCTCTATGACTTGTATAAATAGGTGCTTTGCCTATTTCCAAACAACAGAGACAAGCACAGAAAACCAAGTGTTGTCATTCGTATCTAGAAAACACTAGAGCTGATTGCTTACATTATTGCAAGCTAGTTCCTCTTTCTGATACAAGTCATAAACAGCCAACACCTTCATAATCTCAACACCTTCTTCGCTTCCCTCCCTAAGATCAACCCCATCTCCTTCACTTTGTGACCGAAGCAAGTCTGGAACGACCATTTCTTGTTTTAGGCCAGAATTGTATAGATTGATCTCTCGAATCAAAAAGCACTCCAGTGCAGTGCACTTGTTTAGGGTTTAGATTCATTTCTCATCCACACACACCCAAAATTACCGAAACCAGCAGAAATAGTTTTCACCCATAAACAACTACAATCCAGACCGAAGTTAGTTTGTAGTAGGCTAGTGTCTGTAGCGGCTTAATACAGTGTGTGTTCAATCTGGACTAGGTCCCGGGGTTTTTCTGCATTTGCGGTTTCCTCGTTAAAAAAATTATGGTGTTTGTGTTATTTCTATTCTGCATTATATTTTGTTATATAATTGAAATATCACAGGTTGTGCGTTAAGTTCAATCAATTAGAATATCCAACCTTTGGTTGTTGATTTACATTGATTGACACTTGGATATTGGTCTTTGGTACCATCCAAGTTATGTTTTTTTTGAAGCAAAAGAACTTGTATTATAGATGAAAACTAGACCAGTACATGAGTTATATCTTCACTAAGCTGAGCTCTAATCTCAGCTGGTGAGAATTTTGTCCAGGAAACAGAAAAAGCATTCTCTCTAGCTAATCTAGAGAGAATGTCAGCTACCTTATTACTTTCTTTTGGAATATAAGAACACTTCCAAAAGCTATTTCTAAGAATTAAAGCTTGGATATCCTTTATCATATTTAGAAGTCTCCAATCGATTGAAGCATTGTTGTTGACTGCTTCCACAATCGTCTTTGCATCAAGTTCGAAATGCACTCTCTCCAGCTTTAAGCTTTCAGCCCAGTTGACTGCTTCCCATAAACCCGTACATTATACTCGTGCAGCGTCTCTACATCTTGTCAGATAGATGCACCTTGCGGCTTGCTGTTCACCTGCAAAATTTCGAGATATTAGTCCAATTCCCCCAGTCTTTGTAATGTCTAGAAATGAGCCATCACAATTAATAGTAACAGTATTGTAGGACTAGAATATCGCGACAGCAATACTTCGCGAGAGTAATAAACAACTACATTGCGAAGGTGTCGCAAGGAAATAATTTAAATGACGCATCAGATGACGACAGCCAGAACATGAGAAAAGTGTGAAGACTTGGCGAGATTTAGGAGTGTCGCGAAGTCAAACACTTACATATTTGCGACGCTTCACGAAGAATTCCCGAAAATAAAGGACAGCTTAGTTGTCATCCACTATGTAATACCCTATATAAAGGGTCGAGTAAGTCTGTTGTGAGGAGGATTCTTTTTGAATTGTTAAGCAAGTCATTAGGAGAGAGAAAATTAAGAGTGATTGTAATCTCTTTAGCTCTGTTCTACATTTCTTTGTAAACCTTTCAAGAAAACAATTAATAAAATATATTTTTATTCATCTTCAAATGGATTAACTAAACAAATTCGAGTGAGGGGTGTAGTGTGGGATTTCCCGCAACTACATATGCGCTAGAAACAGGGATGAGTAGAAGATCAACCTTGTGAATTGGAAGAATCAGGTGTAACAAGAAAGAAATCTCGAATAATTTTTAACAAGTTACTAAAATTGAGAAATGGCTAGAAGAAAGAATGCATCAGAACAACCAACGATCGTAAGGAGAAGTGGAAGATTAGTTGGAGAAAGGAGAAATGAAGTAGGTGAACCATCAAGTATAAATGCAAGAAATGGAGAAGAAGGTCGAATTCAACCACCAATTCAACCATCAGTTCAACCACCAATTCAACCAGCGCTAAACAGAGTAACCGATTATGATAGAGTGAGCGTGCATACATGGAGATCGATTCTATGGAAGAAAGAGAAGAAGTGCAACAATTGATGAATAGTGGACAAGAAGAGAGAAATCGAGAAGAGATGGGAGAAACAATTCGTGGAAATGAAGAAATTGCAACGTTAGAAGCGTTGGAGACAGACAATACATGAAGAAAGGCGGTTAGAAGCAGAAGAACGCGCAAATTTAACAAGGCAAAACCACGAATTAAGGATGGAAAATAGGAGGTTGCAAAATAGAAGATCAAGGAGTAATAACAGATCAAGATCAGGATCGATTAGAGAAAACGTGAGAAGAACATTACCTGCAGAAAACGTTAATGAAGAAAATTTGGAAAGAGAGTTAAATTTTGGTGAAGGAGGTCGCGAAGAGAGAGAATTAGTAGAGAATCGTTATATTTTGGTGAATGATCAAAATGATGGAAATCAGGAAGATAGGCAACCTCAAGGGCAGAATAACCCGGTTAATGAAGAAAATCAGGAAGAAGGAAGGAGAATACTACATGGGAGAGAAACACAAAGGAAACAAAAGGAAATTGAAGATGACATTGAAAAACATTATACTGAACAAGCGCGTCTAGCTCGCGAGAGAGAAAGATTGAGAGCAGAAATGGAAAATCGGGAATTAGAAGAGGCGATTCGGCAGAATAATCATGACAATCGAGAAAGAAGGCGCGAGAGAAATCGCAACAATGGAGATATCAACGAAGAATATGAAAGAATACAAAAAAGTAGACACGAACGAAGAAGGAGGGAAGCAGAATTAAAGAGACCGATAAATTCAAATTCTGAGGCAAATGAACAAATTCTGCGAGAATTGGCAGAGATGAGAGGAATATTGAACAGCAGAAGAGAAGGAGGGAGAAGACAGTTAGATGAAGCTATCTCAGAGGCTGCGAAAAATCCTTTTACATTAGAAGTGCAGCAAGGAGGAATTCCCCCAAAGTGCAACTTACCAGCATTAACTAGCATTTTTGATGGGTCAACTTGTGCAGTACAACACATCAAGGCTTACGTGAGATGTATGCTACAGTGGGAAAACCATGATGCTATATTGTGCAAATACTTTGCGTCGAGTTTAACGGGAGAAGCGTTGAAATGGTTTGAGGGTCTACCAAGGAATACAATCACATCATTCAATCATTTACAAGCTATATTTTTAGGGGCGTATATAAGCAACAACTCTTCGCGACCGGCATTGAAGATGTATTTGGGCTAAAACAAAGAATTGGCGAGAGCTTGAGACATCGACCGTAAGATGGAAGACAATGTGTAGCGAAATGGTGGGACGGGTGGATGAAAGATACCTCATATTATCATTCATAAATGCTATGTTCGCAACCAACTTATTATATGTTCAAGTTTTCGAGTCAAGAATACAATCACGATGACCGAATTGAGAGAACGCAAGAGGAATATATTGCTTTGGAGGAAAGACAAAATGAAGTAGAATCGTACCCACCGCGAATACAAGTTCAAGTGTTTGCGAATGCAAGTTTGTTGCCCAGATTAATACAAAAAGTGGCGAGTACCTCGCAAGGGCAACAAGAAAAAGTGGTAGATGATGGACAGCCAAAATTAGTAGCGATGGGAAGTCGAGATCAGATAGAATTTGAAAGAGAAAGAAACTACTACAATCGTAGCGGCCCGAACAAAATTCAGAGACTTGATCACCCGCAAGAAACCTATGGAAGTCAAAAACAGAATTATCATGGAGGGCAACGACGACATAGATTAGTATGGGAAGAAATCAAGATGCCACCACTAAACACTAGTGTGGAGAAGATATGGGAAGCTATACTCTTGATGGAGAATATACCTGCACCATGGAACATGGGGAGTGAACCGCCACCAGGTGATAGAAGTCACGAATTCTGTTCTTACCATCGTTTTCATGGACATCTGACAAATGACTGCCGAAACATCAAAGAATTATCCTTAGAATGATTGATCAGGGGAAGCTGAATCACTTTTTAAAAAGCGAAGAGAAACTTCAACATTTACCACCGCCACCATCAAAGGGAAAATAAACGTTCATGATAGAAGTCGGGGCGAAAGCTAAAAATTTGTTTTGCAATTCCATTGTTCATTCATATCGCACCATTGAAGATTTTCATGATAACGTACTCAGTACGGTTTTTGCGAGGGATGTTAATGATAAGGGGTAATGAACATCGCGAGGAAATCGCGATTAAAAGAGTGGCGATTCTGATTATCTCTTTCTCGGCGAAGAAATACCCAAAGGTAGAGAAATACATGATAACTCGTTGGTGGTAAAGCGGATATTAATCCAAAACTTGTTGATGGGGAAGATGATGAGGCGAAAACTTGTCGGGCAATAAATAGAATATTAATCGATCTTGGGAGCTCGAGTCAACATTCTTTTTTACCATACTTACAAGACTATGGGAGGAAAGGATGAAGATTTGATCCCTTCAACATACAAAATATATGGTTTCAATGGTACCGCGAACAAGCCCAAAGGAGAAGTACACATGAGAATACCTTTGCAAGGATTGTCAACTGATATCTTATTTTGTGTGGTCGATGTGGAGTCCCCTTATAATGCATTGATTGGAAGGCCATGGTTGCATGAAATTCTGGGTGTGGCGTCAACGTATCATCAGTGTATAAAGTTTCCCCACAAGTGGTGTTGGAATTATAAAGGGAGATTGGATAGAAGGGGAAAAATGTTATGAGATTGATGTGGAGAGCTGTGAAGAGAGAGCCGCAAAAAAGAAGGGATGGAAGAAGAATATAAAAGGGGAACAAAGAAAAGAAAGATTGATGGTAGATAGCATAAATATAAGAAGAGAAGACACACTGCGAGGTGAAGATATGAAGGCAGTTGAAAGTCATATTGGAAAAGAATTATTCAGAGGTTTTAATGATACGAGGCGGCGGAAGAAGCGGGAGTAAAAGGTGTAAGAAGTAAATAATTGCGAGAGTGACAAAGGTTAAGTGGCGAAGGCACGTCAAGGACAAGAAGAATAAAAGGTAGTTGAAGACACTTTGCGAAGTGAATACATAAAGGCGGTTGAATAGTGCGAGAGACGAGAAAATAGTAGGATCAAAAGTATAAGAAGTGAATAGTTGTTGTTATCAAAATTAAATGACAGGGCATATCAAAAGTAGGAGGAAGAAATAATAATTGAAGAAGAAATGTACGAGAATCTCGCGATCAAGAATGTATGAAAATCCGATTGAAGAGTTGAAAAGAGAATGTTGCAAACAAAGCAAAATTATGCGATAGCATCGCAAGCAAAATAACATGAAATTATCAAGAATGAGTGATTAATTGAATTAACAAAAATGAATGAGTGAGTGAATGGGACAAACCTTTATGGCGTACACCCTAGTTCGCGAATAATATTTCATAAGAGGCAAATGTAAGACCTAAAGTGCGTCATATAAGGGGGTATCTCTTGACGTGGCTCAGTGAAAAGGTTACACCGCTCCCCGGAACTGAGTCATGGAGATTGGGGATAATAACATCCATCCGGGAGAGATACCTTGGATTTCCAACTATATAAGGTTATACCCTGGTTGGACGACCGAGGGTCTCTTCCAAGGAGTCGGCGTATGACCAAGGCGCCGAGGTACACGTTGAGTCAAGAGTGCGGGGAGCATGGAACTTCCTTACCACTCTTGACAAGTCTTGGCACATGCTTTGCACTCGGCTTTGAAGAAAACTCCACTTAGGGTGCGATCTCGTAACCATAAGCCCTATAGGTATAAGGGATAAGAGGCTGCGAAAAACAACCGCTTTTGTTAAGACCGGATGGGAGGAGCTAGTCTTGTATGGCCGATGTACGCCTCCTTGAAGGGGCAACCGGGGGAGATGATAAGGGCGGCACCCTCCAAAGGGAGGGCGATAAGTGTCAAAAGACGCAAATGTCATGAGACTTTATTTTCGCAAGGAAGTATAGGCTTGTCATATTTGTGCAATGATCCTGTAGAGGCAATATCGACGCAAGGATAAGGCGAGATCAATGGGTTATTGCATGAAAATTTAAAAACGTCCTGCGATTTCGTCGCGAGACGATAATGTCATGGGATTTTACACTCGCAAGAGTATTTAAGCTGTCATATTGTCGCGGATAAAATATCCTGCAGGCAAAAATACTTAGCAAATGATAAGACAAGGTCAATGGGTCATTACATGAAAATGTAAAGACGTCCTGCGATCTTGTCGCAACGAGGGGTGGCGAAATAAGACCTTTAATTAGGAAGGCAAAATAAGACCACACAAAAATGATAAGGCAAGATTAACGGATTTCTTCATTTATGGAGACATTCTGCGATCTTGTCGCAATAACGAGCTTCAATATGCTCATGAAAATAGATAACAAAGGTAAATCACTCATTTGAAAATGAATAACGAGGCAAGTATGGGAATGAATAGGATAAAGTTTTGTTATTCATTTCCATATGAGGAATTTATGCATTCATAATACTAGTTAGTCGAATTATAAAAGACAATTGCTTGATTAATATGTGCAAGTAAAGAAAAAAAAGATTGAATTCATATTTGACAATCCAAGAAGATTGAAAGAGTATATATATTACAAGTAGCGGAAGAAGAAAAAGAAGTTATTTCTTTGAAGAATCATCTTCTTGGTCGATTCTTCGGTTTCATCATTCTCTTCGCCGATTCTTACGCCGCTAGCATCACTATCGAGACATCTCGAGAAAAGTGTATCTTCAGAATATTCTCGCGAAGACAAGGATATGAACTAAGAGGAATCTTGTGATCGTTTCAAACTATCTCAATAGTTTGATTGCGAAACGAATCGCATAATTATTAAAGTTCGCCACCGTAGCTTGCGTTGTTTCTTGACTTAGAATATTTGTTGTTGCGAAGAGAAAAGTCTTGTGCGAGTTGTCCTTTTTCGAGACTCAAGTTCTTCAATCCTTGTTTGAAGTCTTTTCTCGGATTCTCAAACATATGACAATATATTAACAATTTAACAGGCAATGCTACTACGGAAATAAGAAACAAGTAAAGTATAATAAACAACCTTCTCTCGTCGATATCATATCCTTAACCAAGGCAGTATGCTCGGCATGAAGGCTAACATCAACACCTAAATTATTCCTGGCATTATCTAGAACCTTCGCAGCCCAAGCAAACTCATCATCATTATTTATAACAAAAAGTGAACGAACTTGTTCTTCTCGCTCAGTAAGTATGGCATTCTGGCGAAGGGATTCATCTCGTTCAATTTGTACTTCGAGAAGAGACTTTTGAAATTTTGCTAATGCCTGTGCACCTCTGTTAGTAATGCGATCTTTCTCATCTATGAGATTACTAATTTTCTTCCTTAAGGTTTTGGTTTTATTATGGGAATTAAGGTACATTCGTTTAAATTGGTTAGCTAAACTTAAACTAGCTCTATGCTCAATCTCTAAGAGATGACATTTGGATTGAAGATCCTTTAATGGAAGGAGGTTAGTCTTATTTGATTAACTACTTAAAGATTCATTGAGATGAGTAAGAAGGACGTCATCATCCATGGGCTCGGGAAATGAATGGAGAAGAATGGCTTCTTCAGAGAGATTATATATGTCTGCGAAAATAGTAAGTCAGGCAAAGAAAAGCAAATGATAAAATAAAAAGGATTTGAGGAGTAAAGATTGTTATACCATAAAGTCATTGATTTGCACTTTGAAGAGTAGATACTCTATTCTGTTGAGAAGTAAGCTCAGCCTCCAGCTGTTTAATTCTTTCATCTTTCTTGCGAGATGTCGCAGCTTCAACCTCTAATTCTCGGATCTTCTCTTTAAGTTGCAAATTTTTCTTTTCAAGACTGTGGTGTCTTTTCTCAAGGTCTGAGGCAACAACAAAAGAAGCTCTCCCAGACTATAAAGAAAAATATGGGAATGATTAAGATAAAGCTTATAATTGAAGTCACAAAGAAACAAAGGGATATGAACATACCAAAGCAGTGAGAGCATTTAAGTGACTGGAGGTCAACGTTCGGGAGACTCCGCGAAAGGACTCATTATCCTCTAATAGCGGGGCATCGCAAATTTTAGCGAGAACTCCGCAAGTAGCAGTTAGATGATCATCTCCTAATCCTTGCATAGAATCGGAGAAGACACTGGACAATTGCGCCATAACAGAAGTAGTCAAGTGACTCTCTTTCGCGGAGGAAGTACCAACCTCATTTTCACCCTCATCAGAATTTTCATTGGTTTGAGAAGAGAGCTGGGTTTTCCGTTTTTTAGAAAGCGGAGCAGAAGACTTGTCCTTGCGAAAAGTAGTTTTATCCATGCCTTTAGCCTTCGCGGCCTTCTTGACCTCTTCAACTTCAACCTTCGCATACGCATGAAGATAAGAAACAGAGGCAACAATATTGTTTAAAATAACAAAAGAAAATGTTTCTTACTTCATCCGTGAGCGATCGAAGTATCGCCAGGGTACTCGGCTTTGGATTTTCTCTATATTTCTTTCTCATTCTGGTGATCTAAATTTTTTGAAAGTTAATAAATGAAAGAGGAAGAAGATGTCGCAAAAGCGAAATTGAAGAAAGGAAATATACCTCTTTTGTCTCCTCGAGGCCACTTAAACTCCCAAGGATGATAGTTCGCGAGGTGTGCGGGGGAGAACATGTGAACTGCGATGTAAGGTCCACTCAAAAGTAAAAGAACAACCCACCATCTCTCATCCTTGGAATGACGGGGAGTACTATTGTTGCCCGAATGCCAATCAATATCTTGCATAAGCAATTTGTCAAAGATCAACGTTATCATTCTTTTTCGATCGAGCACCCCAAAATGAGATTTATCATTTCTCATATTTATAACCGAGTAATTCGCAAAGAAATTGTCCACGGTATACTTCTCGGTAACTATTTGTAAATTTACAAACTCGGGATCCCTAACATTATCGGGATATAAAGATCCTTTACCGGCGCCACGATTGGCGAATTCAAGCATTAAACGGATGCAATCGCCACTCAATTGATAGACAAATCGCGAGAATTTCTCGTGAGAAAGAATTTCATAGAATAATGGCAACTCGGGATTATACGGAGGAATGGGGAGTCCTGCGAGGAGTTGACCCAAAAGAGATTATGATTTTATGATCATCACATTGATGATCAGAAAATAATTTTGCAGAAAGAATAGATGAAGATCCTTGATTGGGAATGGTTGATAGAGTGAAACCCTTTTCCTGTAATTTCTTCTGAACATCAGTAAAAAGAGGAGTGTATGTACGACCAAGTGAATCCATTTTTAGAAGAATGGGAATGAATAGAGAATTGAAGATCAAAAGAACGAGAAAAATGTAGGATTGTGGTAGCAAGAGCGCAAATTGCGGAAGGAGAGAGAGAGTTAAAGAAAATTTGCAGAAGGAAAATAAAAGAGAAAAAGAGAAGGGTAAGAAAGCTATATATAGAAAGAGAATCCTCGAGAAAACAAATGCATTTAATGCGAGATGGGACGTGAATGGTCAAGAATAAACGGTTGAAAGAGACGTGTCAAGAAAAGAGTGGAAGAAGAAACACCTGTAATAAATTCCGTACATAAATAAAACAAGTAAAAATGAACAATCGCGAGATAAAGATGAGCAGTTGCGGCACTTTAAAATATTGGTTCTCATGACATTCTCTTCTTCGCAGAGAAGACATGAGAAGAGGCAAGATGTAGGACTAGAATATCGCGACAGCAATACTTCGCGAGAGTAATAAACAACTACATTGCGAAGGTGTCGCAATAAAATAATTTAAATGACGCATCAGATGACGACAGCCAGAACATGAGAAAAGTGTGAAGACTTGGCGAGATTTAGGAGTGTCGCGAAGTCAAACACTTACATATTTGCGACGCTTCGCGAAGAATTCCCGAAAATAAAGGACAACTTAGCTGTCATCCACTATGTAATACCCTATATAAAGGGTCGAGTAAGTCTGTTGTGAGGAGGATTCTTTTTGAATTGTTAAGCAAGTCATTAGGAGAGAGAAAATTAAGAGTGATTGTAATCTCTTTAGCTCTGTTCTACATTTCTTTGTAAACCTTTCAAGAAAACAATTAATAAAATATATTGTTATTCATCTTCAAATGGATTAACTAAACAAATTCGAGTGAGGGGTGTAGTGTGGGATTTCCTGCAACTACAAGTATTTAAAGGTGGAGGTGACCAGAGTGCATTATTTCGACTAACTCTACTGGAAGTATTAAGTGTCACAGTTTTTTGAGTTAGATGATCATTGATGAAGTCGACTTTTCAAGATGATACTTTCAAGGCTAGGGTTAATGTTTTGAAAAGCTTTATCACATCGGCTTGTCCATAAGCACCACGCAATGATAGCTCTTCTGCATATTTCATCTACTGAGATCTTCTTCTCGTGGAGATCATCAAACCAGCTCTTAACCCAATCTGAAAAAGAGACAGATCATGTTGAGATCCAACTAGTGATGAAGAACCAAACTGCCCGTGCTAAGTTACACTCCATTAGGACATGAGCTGGGGTTTCATGTTCTTGCTCACAAAAAGGACAAACATCTGCATTTCCAGGTACTTTCATGCTTAGAACGTCTCTTGTAGGAAGGAGTACAGAAACTGCTTTCCATAAGAACTGCTTTATTCTTGGAAGTAGTGGTAACTTCCACAAAGTCTTGTAGATCTTAATCATTCTTGGCCCTACTGATTCAGAATGGTGTTGCTCAGCATACATCTGCCTATAAGCTGTTTTTACAGGAAAAACTCCCATTTTTCTCAAGCAGACAGACAAGCCTATCCTCTTGAGTATAGTGGATCTGAATACCAGTAATAATATTGACTGTATTTGGATCGAATAACTCCCGCAGAAGATTAATGTTCCAGGTCTTGTTGTCTTGGTTAAAGAGTTGATGAACAAAGGTATATTGCAGATGCACTGTGCAACTTTGCTTTGGGGTTGGAGGTTTCATAAAGTCTTGGATCCATCTATGCTTCCAAATTTGTATCTTCTTTCCATTTCCCAGACACCAACAACTATTATTGTGAACAAAATCTAACTCAGAAATCATACTTCTCCAAGACCAGGTGGTGTTTTTTTTTTCTTCTTAAGATTGAATAGATCACCATCTGCGAAGTATTTAGCCTGTAGGGATTTTACCATCATAGAATTTGTGTCTGAAGCAAGCTTCCAAGCAGATTTTGCAAGTAAGGCTTTGTTGAAGATGTGCATATCTCGAAACCCTAACCCACCTTGTTCTTTCGGCTTCTGTGTTCTTCTCCATGTGATAATGTGGTTACCTTGGCATGATTTTTTATCCCTCCAAAATTGTTGTTGCTTTGAACTCATTTGCTTGATAGTAACATCAGGCAGTTTGAAACTTGTCATGTGATGAATGGGAATTGTGTTATACACGTTCTTAATCATCACTGATCTAGCGGCTTCTGATATATTGCTTCCATTCCAGTTAGAGAACCTATGATCCATCTTATCACAAAGAATAGAGAAAGGGATACGTTTCTTTCTACTTGCTTGAGTAAGAATTAGACTCGCAGATTTCTATTTTCTTGAGTAAGAATTAAATTGAGAGATCGAGATAATATAACTCTTTGAGATACTATTAGTAAGATTGAGTCTAGTTGATTCTCTTAAAAGTATATTAGAGTTAGTCCATACAGATTGCTAAGCGAAATATTGGGTGTCATTGTTGTACCCCCGCTTTTTCAATTGGTATCAGAGCAGGAAAACACGTTTAAAGACCTTATAAGTCTGTGTTTGTAGCGATCTAATTATATGGACAGTAAAGTCTCTAGAAACGCTTCACCGGGATTAAAAACCAATCGTAGAAGAAGTTCTGGTAAACTGGTTATTCTCCAGAAAAAAATGGATGAACAAATCCGGATCAACTCTGATCTTGTTGCTGAGATTGCAATACTTAAGGATTTGAAATCTATCAAAATGCCTTTGATGGATCTGAATAACTCTAGTTGCTCTTCTATGAAGAACAGTCATAAGTCAGATAAAAAACAACGTCCAGACTTTGTAAAAACTAATATGACTCAGAACCGCTCAGTTGAGCTTATTGATGTTGGCCCATGTTTATTTTGTGATTCCTCCAATCACTTTCAACATAATTGTATGTCATTCCAAAAGAATCTGAAAGTTGCAAGTAATCTTCATAAGAAAACTGAACAACTGGTTGCTTCTCTAAAAGGATGTACAAAACTAACAAGAAATCCTAAACAGGAAAGTACTGATAGTATGGAAGCGTTTGCTTTAAAATCAACATCACCCTTTCAATGGTTTATTGACAGTGGATGTAGCAGACATATGACAGGTGATCTCACATGGTTTGTTTCTTCAAACGACTATGAAGGTGGTCCCGTGACATTTGGAGATGGGAGTTGTTGCTACATAAGCAAGAAGGGGACGATCAAACTTCCCGGCGTACCTGAAATTCATGATGTAGTATACGTAAAAGGTATGACTGCAAATCTTCTCTCTATTAGTCAAATTTGTGACAAAGGCCATAGAGTTTTCTTCAATGCAAATGGATGTGACATCATAGAAAAACTGGAAAAGTAATTTTTTAGGGAACTCGTGGTAAAAACAACTGTTATCTTCTGGATACTCAGTTCAGCAACTGTTTCAATTTAACTAAGGTGGAATCTACACATATTTGGCATGAGCGTTTTGGTCACATCAATTATCGTCTTCTAACTAAGATCATTAACAAAGAACTTGTTAGAGGCGTTCCCAAAATCAATGCAAAGATTGAAGGTGTATGTGGTGCCTATCAAAAGGGTAAACAAACGAAAGTTCACCATAAATCATCTCGAGATATTCTCACTAAAGCTCCACTTGATTTAATTCATGTGGATCTCTTCGGACCAATTCAACAACCCACGGTTGCTGGTAAGAAGTATGTTTTGGTTATGGTAGATGATTACACCAGTTCACTTGGGCTGCATTCCTATATCATAAGAATGAAACCCTTGATGAATTCAAGATTATTGTCAAGAGAATCCAGAACGAACAAGGTCGCAAACTAAAAAAAAAAAAATAGAAGCGACCGTGTAACAGAATTCAAGGACACTAAGGTGTTTGAATTTTGTGACGAACTGGGAATCACAATATTCTCCACCCATTACTCCTCAATCTAATGGAGTTGCAGAAAGAAAAAACAGAAACATTCAGGAAATGGCCAGGGTAATGCTCCATAACAAAAACCTACCTTTAAGGTTTTGGGGAGAAGTTGTCTTCTCAGCATGCTATTTGATCAACCGTGTCTACTTACGGTCTAAAACCCTAAACACTCCTTATGAGTTGTGGTACGGTAGAAAACCCAACTTGCACTATCTCAGAGTGTTCGGAAGTAAGTGCTACATTCTAAAATATCGAGAACGGAGAGGGAAATTTGATACCAAAAGTGATTAAGGTATCTTCCTTGGCTATGCTTCTGATAATTGTGGTTTCGAGTGTTTAATCTCAGAACCCAGGTCATGATGGAATCTGCTAACGTTATCATCGATGATATTAGTCATTTTCATCATGATAACCCTCCTGCTGAATTGCCTCCAACTGAGACAATTGAGAAAGTTAAGGAAATACCATAATCAGTTGAAGTTATCCCAACTGTTACTGATCCTGATATTTCTAGTGATGAGGAAAAGAGCACTGATCAGGCTACTCCTGTCGAACAAGAACGTGTCCCTCCACGATACCTCTGGGTTCAAAGGAATCATGATCCCAACAGTATTATTGGAGGAAGAGATTCTATAGCTAAGACAAGAGGACAACTTCAAAATATTTGCAATTTTGGTTGTTATCTTTCATAAGTAGAACCAAGAAATATTTATGAAGCTCTTGGCGATCCCTTTTGGTTGAATGCAATGCATGAAGAGTTAAATCAATTTCAAAGACAAGATGTATGGGAACTTGTACCTTGTCCCTCCAACATTAAAATTGTTGGCACTAAATGGATATTCAAGAATAAGTCTGATGAATTTAGCACAATTGTCAGAAATAAAGCCAGACTTGTCGCTCAAGGATATTCACATATTCAAGGTATCGACTTTGGTGAAACCTTTGCTCTTGTGGCACGCCTTGAGTCCATTCGACAATTATTAGCTCATGCTTTTTTTCTTAAGGTTAAGTTGTTCCAAATGGATATAGAATCCGCATCCCTAAACGGAATTTTAAAGGAGGAAGTCTATGTCGCTCAACCTAAGGGTTTTGAAAATCTTGATTTCCCAGATCATGTTCTTAAGCTCAAAAAGGCATTATATGGGTTAAAACAATCACCTAGAGCCTGGTTCGAAAAACTTACCACTTCTCTTATTTGGAAAGGTTTTTCAAGAGGCGGAGCTGATAAAACTTTGTTTACCAAATGGAGTGGGAAAGATGTTGTCATTGCTCAAGTCTCTATGTAGATGATATCATGTATGGTTCAACTTCTGAGAAACTTGCAAAGGATTTCCAAGTCTCTCTTGCTACAGAATTTGAAATGAGCAATGTTGGTGAATTGAAGTTCTTCTTAGGATTACAGATTCAACAACATAAGGATGGAATTTACTTATCACAAGAAAAATATGCAAAGGATCTTGTCTCAAGGTTCGTTCTGGATAAGTCAACCCCAAAACTGACACCTATGCCCACTACTGGTAAACTGCATAGAGATGAGAAAGGAGTAAAAGTGGATCAAAAAGTGTATCGATCCATTATTGGTAGCCTTTTATATCTTACATCTACTAGACCTGATATTTCTTTTAGTGTTGGTTGTTCTGCTAGATTTCAGGCTAATCCAAAGGAGTTTCATCTTGCAGCTGCAAAAAGGATCATACGATATGTCAATCACACTATCGGGTATGGTCTATCTTACACTTTTGATACTAATACTGACCTTTCTGCTTATTCAGATGCTGATTGGGCGGGATGTGTAGAAGACAAAAAAAGTACATCAGGGGGTTTCTACTACGTAGGACTGAATCTTGTGGCTTGGCATAGCAAGAAACAGAATTCACAATCCCTGTCTACATGTGAAGCAGGATATATTGCTGCTGGCTCATGTTGTACTCAACTTCTATGGATGAAACAAATGCTGGCTGATTATGGAATTGATACTGGAATAATGAAGATCTTTTGTGATAACTCTAGTGCGATTCGAATCACTGAGAATCCCGTTGAGCACTCAAGAACAAAGCACATTGATATAAGGTACCATTTTATTCAAGATCTCTATGAAAATGGTATCATAAATATGGAATTTGTGCCTTCCGAACAACAATTGGCTGATATTCTAACCAAACCATTAGACACTGCTACATTTCAACACTTACGGCAGTCTATTGTTGTTGTTTTGGTTCATTAGTTGTTTTCATGACTCTTGCCTGTGCTTATATC
Organism: Papaver armeniacum; assembly: GCA_023531295.1. NCBI lineage: Eukaryota > Viridiplantae > Streptophyta > Magnoliopsida > Ranunculales > Papaveraceae > Papaver > Papaver armeniacum. Next base: position 1,173,937 of record JAJJWW010012829.1, on the reverse strand, counting down.
GATCTGTTGGGCAATTCAGTTCGAAACTCCAGTAACTTTAATTCTACATTTGGTTCCATAGGTAGATTTTCTGTCATGTTTCTTAGTGTGTTGTGTCAAAAGAAATCCTTCTTTTCTTATGAAATTAAGGTCGCTCTTGTTGTTCTTTCGGGAATGACATTTTATGGGGGAGAGTTCTTAATTGAACGTGTGCCTAATTGCCAAATCTTTTTGGGGAGTGCGGCTGTGGAATATTATAGGGGTTATCTTGTATCTTTATAAACTCTTTGATGAAAGAATTTAGCTTTGGTTATATGATTGCATCTAAATAAGTTGATATGTGCTTACTTTTGGTTATGAAATGTCTCTTTGGAAATTTCATTAGGATCCCGTTTTCGTACCTTTGCCAATTTTATTGACAAAAAGGGGGAGAATTAATGTGTAGTTCACACTACAAATACATATAGTTTTCGGATCATTATGTAAGAGGAGTGGTTTCCATGTGAGATGGAGTATTGACTAGGGGGAGTGATACATATCACCATAGTATTGTTGTCGAAGTTGTGATACAATTGAACTTTGATGTTGTGTAATAATACTATGACACTGTATAACAATGATTGAGAATTCTTGTTTTCTCATTGTTGTAGCTACGGATTTTCAGCAACGATGATGCTAAACTTACAACCTTTGAGATCATTGGAGTACTTGGAAGTGACGAAGATTTCGAGTAATGTTGAAGATTAGGCATGTGGAAGAAGAGCTATAAAAGTTTATTTATCTATTTTTGTATTCCATATGTATTGATAGTTTTTTCACTAAAATTGACAAAGGGGGAGATTGTTAGAGCACTGCTCGGTCGAACTCGCATGCGTTGCTATCTCAAGCATGTTTGACAATGTTAGTGATCAAAACTATAAGTCTTGATTTCTAGTCTACTATAGCTAAGTCTCGGACTAGGATAGAAAGTGTAGTTGAGCTCAAGAACTCCATGGCGATCATCATACAAGACAAAGAACTACTCACGGAACTGGTGGAACTTCATCGACTAAAAGGTATGTGGAGACTTGAACTTTTCTATCACTCAAAAGTCTATCTACTCTATCTCCTATCTTGAGACAAAAGTCGTTTTGCTATATAGACTTTGATTATACACTTTTGCTATTTCGAGCCGAGTTTATCTCGCTTATCTATTTCTCGAAATATGTGTTGGTAAGCTTTCGTTTTAACCATGTTCATCTTTACGAAAGTCATGTTATGTTTCAATTACTTGAAAATGGCTTTGACGAAAACTAGTTTGTGAATAACAACTATATAATATAACGTCCTCTAAGAATGTTTCAATGATTGAAATGAGAGTTTAGATTATATAACCATTGTTGGATATAAGCATTGTGTGGAAACGCATACATGTATAAGTCCTTATTCCTTGAACCGAAGTCTGTGTACTTTGTTGCTCAGGAAACCGGAACAAGAGTCCGCGAAACCAGTCCGCGTACTGTCGGAGGTTCTCTTCCCGAGAAAATCTGTTGAAGTTTGTAAACTTGTTACAAACTTATTCCGGGTACTTAAGTCCGCGTACTTAGGTTAGTTATTATCTAAAAACGATTATTCGTGAACTTATACTTATATTAACTAAGGAATGCAAGTTTGCAAACCGTGGCTATAAAGTTCATGAATCGATTAGAGTGAATCAAATCGTTTTTGCTTCGATTGTGTCTTGTATACTTCTATGAGATCTAAGCAATTGAACAACTCTCTAACTAGTTCATTTGAGTCATTTGAACTAGTTATGGTGAAGAAGAATATGGTTAATATGAAAGTGCTCATATGGCTAACCATTTGGTTAACTATTGTTGAACCAACAAATGTACATGTTTGGGTACGGTTACACAAACCTAAAAACGTGCATTTCATTTGTGTGTAATAAGCTAAGTTTTCGATCTAACGGTTGAAAGATATTAGCTTGAATCTAATCAGGTTTTCATCTAACGGTGAATATTGAATGCTTTGTTACTAAGCTAACATTGATTGCAAACCCTGATTTGAAAGACTATATAAAGGAGAACTCTAGCAATTGGGAAACCTAATCCCCACACCTCCTGTGTGATACTAGTTGTATAAGATAAAGTTGATTCTCCTTTAACCCTAGGTTTCTACCAAGACCCTGTAGGTTAACGACTTGAAGACTTCACTGGGATTGTGAAACCAGACCGATACTACTTTCTTGTAGTTGTGTGATCTGATCTTGTTGTTTCTATCGTATTGAGTACAATCGTAATGATTGGCTTGAGATTGATATCTCCGATAGGCAAGATATAAAAGTAATCACAAACACCTTCGTCCCATCATTTGTGATTCCACAATATCTTCTTTCACCGCGTCGATTAAGATTATTGTGAGGTGATTGATAATATTAGGTTGTTCTTCGGGAATATAAGTTCGAGTTATCAATTGGTTCCTATTCACCTTAATTTATCAAAAGACGGAACAAAACTCGTAGGTATTTCTGTGGGAGACAGATTTATCTATTACCGTAGACTTTTTTGTGTGATACAGATTTGTTTATTAAAGTCTTCGACTTTGGGTCGTAGCAACTCTTAGTTGTGGGTGAGATCAGCTAAGGGAATCAAGTGTGTAGTATCCTGTTGGGATCAGAGACGTAATGAGCGCAACTGTACCTTGGATCAGTGTGAGATTGATTTGGGTTCAACTACAGTCCAGACCGAAGTTAGTTGGTAGTAGGCTAGTGTCTGTAGCGGCTTAATACAGTGTGTGTTCAATCTGGACTAGGTCCCGGGGTTTTTCTGCATTTGCGGTTTCCTCGTTAACAAAATTCTGGTGTCTGTGTTATTTCTATTCCGCATTATATTTTGTTATATAATTGAAATATCACAGGTTGTGCGTTAAGTTCAATCAATTAGAATATCCAACCTTTGGTTGTTGATTTACATTGATTGACACTTGGATATTGGTCTTTGGTACCATCCAAGTTATCTCTCTTGTATTTAATTAGACTCAGATTTCTATTTGCTTGAGTAAGAATTAAATCGAGAGATCGAGATAATATAACTCTTTGATATACTATTAGTAAGATTGAGTCTAGTTGATTCTCTTAAAAGTATATTATAGTTAGTCCATACAAATTTCTAAGCGAAATATTGGGTGTGGTTGTTGTACCCCGCTTTTTTTCAAAGCCTTGCAATAAAAACTAAAAACCCATTATTTGGATTACTAACTACGAAAACTCAGCACAAAGGAACGACAACAACCAGAGATGACCATCTTGATCCACAACTGTTGCTCTTCTATGTTTTGTGAATCCGAGGATGAATCATTTCACGGGAACGGATTCTAATTTTTATACCAATGAACTGTACGTCACTGACAATTTTTGGGTGAGGGATTTATTACTCACAGTGGAACCATCTTAGTTTTTGAAGTATATAGTTTTAATGAAAGCATTTAATCAATGTTATCTGTCATAATGTAATATATAGATGTGCCTATGCAATGCCATTGTTGGATATAAGCATTGTGTGGAAACGCATACATGTATACTATCCATCTTTCTCTTGGGTTTTTGTTGCCTCCCCAATATGGAAAACCATTTAAGACATGAAGATTCTTGGTCAAACAACTCAATTTGTAGGTATTAATACAAAAAGTTCTAAGAAAATTTCGTGGGATGTTTAAACTACGATAAGTATTTCTAATATGTTTTCCATAATTGTTTCTTTTTATTTTTAATGGAAATCTCTTTTAGCTTACTTTGGACAATGATGGTAGTGCATGGTAATAAAAGTATATTAGATTGATGGGGCAAGTACAGCTGCAAACTTGGAGCCCTTAAGCATGTGTACAACTGCGAGGTGTTGCTTCAAAAAAAAAGAAAAAAGTAAACCAGGGACGGGCCTAGCAAGGGGCTAACCCGGGCTATAGCCCGTCCCTATTTTTAGGTTAATAAAATTTTAGTATAGGAATTTTTAAAAAAATTTGTAATTAGCCCACCCCTATTAGTGTTTAGTTCTTGTAGTTGTAGTATAAATAATTTTTAGCCCAATATCTTGTTTAAAACAAAGAACTTTCTTTGTCACATCCATTTTTTTCCCCATTTTTTTCTTCTATAAAACATAAATTCCTTTCTCCAATCACTTTTCGTAATTGAAATTTGTGGAGCTTAATTTTATATTTGTCTGTTTATCTAGTATTTTATAAGATTTTACCTATTTCCCATCCCTATTTTTCCTAAATCCCAACCCAACCATACAAATCAAATTTTGGAAAACCCATTTAAGATTGGGTAAACATAACTCACTCTATAGTTCTCCATAGATGAATAGTAAACTATCGCAACGGATGCCATAAAATTGATCATGTTTGGAAATAAATTTCCTAATCACCACCTTAATCAGGTTTAAAGGTCAAATTACAAAACTTTGTTTCATTTACGTAGATAATACGATTGTGTGGACAACGAAAGTAAAAAAAAATCCATAAGTATAAATTGTTATATTTGGGAACAATTGAGCACAATCAAAAACTAATTGAAATAGTGAAAAATCAATGAGAAATATATGTTTCCGTTCAATCAGTATATTTGGGTTTGTTTCACCATCATTTATACCGCTGGTTCTCCTAATTTGTGGTAGAAAACCATTATAAGATCATGACTATCAACAGTACATGGAATACTGTGATGATAATATATAGGCGACGCGATGGTGCTATACAGGTTAATAACGGTTGATTGTTAGGATTAGTTTTTTTTTTTTTTTTGTTGTTTTGGCGGACGATTTAGGAGTTAGACTTGATTTTGAGAGAGAAAGGAAGATGGCAGTTGAGGGAAGATGAGCTGTTATCAGTATAATACGGTAGGTTTTGTCTACCCATTTTATAAAAAGTTAAACAAAAATTGATATGTGTGGGTTGGATGGGATTTAGGGAAAATGGGGTTGGGAAATAGGTAAAACCTTTTATAAGTAAATCCCAATTGATCACTAATTACAAAAGATTTTTGTTAAAGGGAGAGCAAAATGTGATCCGAGGAGCGCAAAAATTGTTGTCGACTCACTAACTAGGACCAGCTCGGTATATTTTCCTGACTCGGTCTAAAGTACCCTCATGTACCACATGTTTTCCCGGCACACTTGCAAAATTTTTGATCATCTTCTTCTCGCTCAGAAAGAAAGAAAGAAACTTAAGAACCCTAGAAAACCTTGCTGCAAAACAGGACAGAAGAATCAAAACACATGGTGTTTTTCTTCTTCTCAAAAAAAATAAACTCTATAAAGATAATAGTCGCGCAATCAGTCAACGTTCGGGTTCAATCGATAGAATATAACTGGATCTTCAAAGAAACCTAACTTTCACAATTCTCTTTTTTCAAAGAACAAGCAATTCCTGCTGCTCTTTAATGTGGTCAATACTCAATAGCAACTGGGTACAATACCAATCCCTTCTCAAAAATTGTTTTTAGGGAAAACGTGAAATGAAACAGAATACAAATAGAAATATATATATTTGATAATTAGGACAGTTGTTTGATTCTCATCACAACATACAATGCATAATCCCTCACCGTACGTAAATGATTCATTCTTTTTCATGGTTGATTTGATACGATTTCATCAATTTGATTTTGATTTTGATTTTGATTATTATAATTCTACTTCTGTGTTAATGTTTTGGATACTGAATTAACAATTTCACTTGCCTAGTTTGATTCATTACCTGATTCTCCAAATATTCGTTTTTTCAGTTCGGGTTCACAAGTATTCCAGAAATAGGATAGACAAAAAATTTCTGCATTTTATTTGAACATGTGCGAGGAGTACATGTGGTACATAAGGGTACTTTAGTCTGAGTCAAGAAAATATACCGGGTTGGCTCTAGTTAGTGAGTCGACAACGATTTTTGCGCTCCTCAGATCACATTTTGCTCTCCCTTTAACAAAAATCATTACAAAACTCGTTCCAAAAAATTTGTCGCGGCCTTTGGCCGCTTTGAAAACTAATGCTATTCTAGCCCTACCCTTAAAACATTTCTGGGTCCGTCCCTGAAGTAAACAACGTGGTGCTAGGGTTTTTGTGGGAAGGGCAATAAGGGTTTTTGCCGATAGGTTCACAGGAGAGTAAGCCCTGTAGTTAGTGTAACATCTATAAAGCATATTATGATTTACATGTCGTTTAACTTTGGTTTCGTTCGTCTATTATGTTCTGGTGCATGTGCAAAACTGCAAAGTCGTATGCATTCACATTGCACCAATTTGTTTTTTTGGGTTTGGGAAATGAGACCAAGAGTTAGATTATTTCTTCTGAATACACAAAGTACAATCGAATCATGCGCATTATATTACATTTGTATTATTGTATAACCTCTATAGGTTAACCATTAACTCAAAGCACGACTAACTTTTGGTATGCTGCCACTAATTATCCTAATCCTAATATAATTAGACTTCCTAATTTTGGTAATGCTAAATTTTGGCCCCGGCTAATTTGGCCAAACAAACAAAACACTGGAATTGCTTAAGTGGAAACTGTCGGGCTGTAGGCCCCGATTAATTTGACCCGGCCAACAAAATACTGGGAACTGCTAAAGCGGCCACGGCCGGGGTTGTAGGCCCAGGCTAATTTGATCCGGCCAACAAAACGTTGGGAACTGCTTAAGTGGTCACGGCTAATTTGACCCGGCCAACAAAACACTGGGAACTGCTTAAGCGGCCACGACTGGGGCTATAGGCCCCAGCTAATTTGACCCGACCAACAAAACACTGGGAACTGCTTAAGCGGCCACGACCTGGGCTGTAGGCTCCGGCTAATTTGACCCGGCTAACAAAACAATGGAAACTGCTTAAGCGATACAGCCCCGGCTAATTGGACCTGGCTAACAAAACACTGGGAACTAATTAAGTGGCCACTTGGTCGGAGCTGTAGTCCCCAGCTAATTGGACCTGGCCAACAAAACACTGAGAAATGCAGGTTCTGGCTAACTTATAGGCTCGATCCCTGTGATTTCAACCTAATCACAGCTAATTTTGATATGAAGACTACGTTTGACAGTAGATTTTTTAATTTTTTAATCCACGGTTGGACTGCAGGTTCCGGCTAATTTGATCCTACCAACAAAACACTGGGGACGCATGTCCCGACTAACCTATAGTCCCCAACTTTTGTTAAAGTAAATTGATTCAATTTTTGTTATCAATATACCAATCGTTTTAAGCAGATAATACTTACTAAATAACCTTTAATATTAAAATTTGGTTAAAAACAAACCCATTAACAAAAAACGATAAAAGAGGTTGAGCCCCGGCCGTAGGCCGGGGTCATACCTAGTCTATATTATAAAAAGAAGTGATGTCTCTGTCTTGGATAATAGACGACCGTTGATTTCGTCCATCCGGCGGCTAAGATCAATAGTTGGCGAAATTTATCCGCCCGTTTGTTTTTTTAGACATATAATTTTAAGAGATACTTACGTTCGTCCGTTTTTGACATATAATTTTGGATGACATCGATTATATCACGGCCCGAGCCAAAAATAACCTTAATCTAGCCATTAATCTAAAACACGGCTAACCTTTGAATATGCCAGACTAAGTTTCCTAACTAGCCTATGAGTCCGGACTAAGTTTCCTATAACTCGCGGCTAACAGCCGTTGGATTCATCTGATGTTTTTGAGATCTAGACATGAATATATTTTATTATTTTCTTAGAATTTTATTAATTAAATATTGTTATAGTTTCATTTAATTATAACTAAACCCTCCCTCTTCTCTGCTTATCATCTTCTCCAATTTGGTTACGAAATATTATTTGAAGTAGTATTGAAAGATCCAAAAACAAACATAGTCAGACCAGATTTTCAAAGTCGTTCATATATTTTGAAGTCATCCGATTTGTTTATCACCAACTAAATGGAGCGATCATGGTTTGAAGATTTTGATTGTAGTTTGAGTATATATTAATTGGTATTTGAATTAGTTACCTTTGGATCGTAAACACCTCTTCCTTCTATTTGAATCCTTAGAACTCTTTATTTAAGTTTTATTTGAATCCAGTGATAATCTTTTTGATCATAATCATGGGGTTAATTGGCAGTTGATTTTCTTCTTTGGAAGGAAAAAATCAATGAATCTTTAGCAAGTATTAATGTAGAAATATCACTATTATCACACAAATAATTTAATTTGATTAGTGTTATAAGACATGAATCATCACAATTTTGATCCATCACTGCATCTCAAGTAGAATGCAGGAATTCTTTTTCACTACATAAGGAGGACTAGAAACGAAATAGATATGAAATTTATGGTTAGAAAATATATAGAATTATTGATTTTCACTAAAATCCGGATCTACATCTGTTAAGCAGATCCAACGGCTCTTGGACGCGAGTTTATTTTCACTATCACGCGAACGCACGCGTGATAGCAGGACTCATTAGCCTATTAAGTAATTAAGAAGCTGATAACGGAGTGTAGTCTATATATAGACTAGGAGGTAGAAGGGGAAAGAGCTCGAGTAAGAGAGAGGTTACTCGAGGAGAGGTAATTCAAAGAGGTAGGTTTTGAAACGTCGCCAAAGTTATAATGTTATTAGATATGCCTACGTGGTGATTTTAGGTATGTTTTTTTGATCGATTGATTTTAGGTATGTTAATTTGCATTTTGTGAGACGGTCAATACTCACTTTTAGCGATGTGTATTTTAGACACATGGTTCTCCTAATCTAACATAAAGTTATACTCTTGAGCTTTTAGCTTGGTTTCTACAAATTAACATACCAACTTCATGGTTCTCCTAATCTAACTTAATTTCGTAATTAAAAGTAGGCTTGATTTCCATAGTAAAATAATTTAAGGGGTCGCTGCAGGGGCTAAACTGAAAACCCGGCTAAGAGAACACCAAGGCTTAGGCCTCAATAAATATAATTATATTTCCTAATCTAGCTTAATTTGCTAATTAAAAGCGGATAATCTTATTATGAACATTAATTTCTTAAACATTCTAATCACAACTAATTTTACTGTCGAGACTATGTTTCATCCTAGACATTCTAATCCACGGCCGGGGCCTTGATTTTACCCGAATAGCAAAACAACGAGGTAATACTAAGATGACCCGACTAATTAAACACGCTATAATGACCCGGTGAACTAACACACCATACTATGACACGACTAAGTAAATACGGCCCCGAACATTACAGGCCGAGTAAAATTTATGGGAGGATACTGACCAACCGACCAAACAACGAACAAAAATCGAACGGCCGGGGTGATACCTAGTATACTTATATTTAGATATGGATAACCGTACCTAAACGTGTATATTGGGTTGGATCAATAACAATTAACCGAAGTTAGCCATATGAACACTTTTAACTTAACCATATTCATCTAACACTTCTAGATCAAATATGATGATCAATCAATCATGATAGATAATCAAATGAATCTAATTGTGTTTCAAATAGAGTTGTTCAATTATTCACTATCTCATAGAAATATATATGAACAAATTGAAACAAAAGCGGATTGATTCGTAAACGTACAAAGTACTTATACAAGAATCAATTCATGAACATTAAGCCATGGTTTGCAAAGTTAATTTGCATTCCTTAAATAATAAATGTTTTAATTCATGAGTATGAGAATCATACATAACCTATTTTAGAACTTAACCATTGTGTTCGCAAACTGGGTACGCGAACAGCAGCTCCGGACCTTGGCCTAGTCAAGCCGTTCGCAAACCTGATTCGCGAACAACTGTTCCGGACCCAACTCAGGTAAACTCATTCGTATACTAGGTACGCAAACAAGAGTTCTGGACCTTCTCAGGTAAATCTATTCGCATACTAGGTACGCAAACAAGAGTTCTGGACCTGAGTTATCACGATACAAATCGCATATGCATACCGTGTTGTATCCAGACATAGGTTATTGTTCTAGACTCTTATTTCAATCATTGAAACATCCTTGGAAGACGACAATGGTAATCTCACACCTAGCATTAGCTTCAAGTAATTTTCAAGTGATCGAATGATCAATACGAAACTTCCCAAGCTAACATCAAATGACCGTCTCACACAAATCATATAAGATGTTCAAGGTAATTTTCACATGATCATCTTTTGACATAATATTTAGTTTCCAACAAATAAATTATCTCCAACTAAACTCGTCAGCAATATGATGAACATAACTAAAGCAAAAAGCTTCCAGCACATATTTCGAGAAATAGATAAGCGAGATAAACTCGGCTCGAAATATCAAATGTGTATAATGTAAAAGTCTATATAGCTATACGACTTAGTCTCATTAGAAGATATAATATAATAGACTTCAGAGTGATATATTTTTAGTCTCCACATACCTTTTGTTGATGAAGTTCCTCCAAGTTCCTCAGTAGATCTTCGTCTTCAATTGGTGAACGCGTTGAAGTCTAAATCTCAATTACACATTCTATCCTAATACGAGACATAGTTATAAGTAGACTAGAAATCAAGTATATAGTTTTGATCAACTAAACTTGACAAACAAGCTTGAGATAGCAATGCTTGAGAGTTCGACCGAGCAGTGCTCTAACAAAACTAACTTCCAAAATTAGCTTGTGACCGGTTACACCTTACTTCCAAAAGGAAACTTGTGACCGATTACAACTAACTTCCCAATGTAGCTTATGAATGTTTACACCATGCTTTACAAAGTAGCTTGTGACCGATTACAACATGCTACACGGTATAGGCTATGACCAGTTATACCTCAAATCTTAACAAGTTAAGATAGGTTCTACCTTGTCATCTTATATTGGTCATTCAAAAGATATTCAATAAAGAACCTGACCAATCATGATTTATTTTTGATTATGAAACAAGTTCATATATGTACTTCCTTTAAACAAATGTTATAAAATATTATTTCCTAGGGTGAAATCATACATATATCTTACATATAATCAAATGACAAAATACAAAGATTATGTTGATGTTGTATTTACGAAGTTCCACAAGATAAGCGTTTATACTTCGTAATTCAATAAGTTCCTTGTCACTTTGATCATAATGATATGAACAAGTCTAACCACTAGAGTATTATTTATACACACCTTCGCATGTTATGTTTTCAATATAATCCAACTTGAAAGATACGTTAGGAATGGAAACAAGATCAAGTCAGTATTACTAACCTCAAGTGGAAGGATGATGTCCTCGTTGTAGTCGTTACTTCTTCACATTCTTCGAGTCTTCGGAGTAATACTTGTATGTTTCAACATTCCTAGAATTTCTAGTATAACCTAAACGAAGTTGACTTTAGTATTTAATCATGCGACTCTAGGTGAGTTTAGATATTAAAATATGAAAACCAAACTTGACATACCAACGCTTGGTGGGTTCAACTGAGCTATGCTCTTACAGATAGGTTCTACCAAGACTCCAAACAAAAGCTAGGATCGGTACTACCATGTATCCCAAAGTAGGTAAGGATCGGTTCTACCTTGACTCTCAACATAATTTAAGATCGGTTCTACCAGAATTTCCATCGCAGGTTCGATTTGGTCATCCAATAGATATTCATAGAAAATCGGACCAAAATACCTATTGATTTCTTTTCGATTACGAAACAAGTTTTGTATATGTACTTCCTTTAAACATATGTAATGAAACATAGTTTCCTAGGATAAAATCACACCTATATCCAATACACAATCAAGTAAAGAGTTACATAGATCATGTCGATGTCGCATTTACGAAGTTCAAAAGATAAACGTTATACTTCGTAAAATATTCTTCCTTGACACTTTGATCATACTAATATGACCAAGTTTAATACTAGAGTATTAAATATAATCTCGCATATTATGTTTCAATCTTAAACGACTTGAAAGTAACGATAGGAATGGAAATAAGTCAAGTCAGTATCACTAACCTAGAGTGGAAGGATGATGTCTTCATTGCAGTCGATACGTATTCACGATCTTCAAGGGAATACTTGTATGTCTCAACATTCCTAGACTTTCTAGTCTAACCTAAACGAAGATGACTCTAGTACATTTAATGAAGCGACTCTTAATTGAGTTTTGATACCAAAATATGGCAACCAAACTTGACATACCAACGCTTGGTGGGTTCAACCGAGCAATGCTCTAACAATCTCTAATACATACGAAGATAAACGAATTACAAATAACTCATTCTTCATACACTTGATTCCAAGTATCAGCGGCACAATATCCTACACATATTCAAAAAATAAATGCCATTGTTGACATTTGAATAAAAAAAACTTTACTCCCCCTAAAGGAAAGCTAGGTATATATTCAATCTGAACATCTTTGTTATTCCCTTTTTGTAGTATGAAATACCACACGGCATGATGATATGTTTCTTCCGCTCAGTCCATGCTTTAGTCTTTCATTAGGTATAACGTTTAAGCACATATGTTCTTTCCTAGTGATCATAAATTGCTTGTTTACTCCATATATTTCTCCCCCTTTTTGTTACAAAAATGACAAAAAAACGAATAAACATAAGAGCAACCCGAAAGGATCTTACAAATTCATAAGAACTTGTACAACCTATAAGAGTTAAGCACGAAGGTTTCACATACATTTTTAGATAGCTACCTAAGTAATCTTGTTTTATTATTTCATCAAGGAAATAATTGACCGAAGCAATTTTCCCTTAGTCCGATTAGTTAACTAAGATAACTTAATTACAAAATCGAACCGATTATGTATATATTGCTTTATTCGATAAGACCCAAATGAGATTAGGATTAACTCAATTTGTCTTATCAGGTTCCAATTATTCTTAAAATAACTGTGCCTTCTTTTAGACAAGACAAAAACTAGGTTAGTTAGCTAGTTTTTCTCATCAAGGAATCGACTAGACTTGAGTCATCGAATCCTAATTTTGATAAGTTTAAACTAAGATAAAATTAACTCAATTTTACTTATCTGGAATCAAAAGGACTAAAAGCAAATGATCCCTTTTTCGTTAAGCAAAAAAAAAAAATCAGAATTGTTAAAGTTTTTCTTAATAGAAACAATTGAAACATAATAATCCACACAAAATAATGGAAATATAACAATTGCACCATATTTTGTTAAGCAAAAGCAAAAAAATAGGCAATTAAATCAGCTTTTCTTAACATGAAAACGATTAACTAACACAAGAATCGTACCTTACGCTTCTACATGACAAAGTAAGATCATAATTAACTTAGTTTTCATATCAGGAAAGATTATAAGCATAATTCTTCCCTCGATTTTCACAACCACTCTCCCCACAAAGGTGTATCATTAAGCACAAGTTCATTTAAGAACTCTTCCCCCGTGTGTTGTTATTCCCCTGCAAAAAAAAAAAAAAACATCGAGCAAAACAACCTTTACCAGAGAAAGGTTGAAATTCGTTTTTGGCTTTTAAGTGTCAATAATAAAAGCCTGAAACCGAAACTTATGTAAACATAAATCGATAATAGCATCATTGTGACTTTCACACGTGATTTTTCAAACAATATCTCGCCATGATCCTTTGATTAAGCCTACTAAACAGGCTAGAACTTAATCCTTCTAAATCAAAAAGTCACACAAATCAGAAGAGATCACCATAATACGATATCAGAAATTATGGTTGGAGAAAACCGAAATAACATCTCATAACCGAAAGCAAAGAATAAAAGATATTCATTCACATTAGCAATGCAATCGAAACTATCAAAAATAATAACTCAAAAGATCTAAATAAAAGCTTAATCATTCATATTATTGATAGTTTGAATCGATTTTACACAAACATTGAAATAGATCAACAATTGATGAGTCTATTCTAATAATTCATCATACTCTCTTAGAGTTTCTCAGTTGCTTTGAAGCCAGATCTATAGATCCTAAAGGATTCCAATAATCTTCCATGACAACTAATCTTGATTCAAAACACATGAGATTGTTATTGACCTCCTTTACTTCCTTTCGCAAGTCTCTTTCCATGTTCCGGACTTCACATAAAAGTAGATCTAATTTTAGTGACAGATTTTTGAGAGGATTATCATTAAGAGATGAAAGTTCTTCACAAGGAATATCATGGTTAAGCTCTGGAGTAGAGTCTGAATCACCATCTGATGATTCGAGACGAAGTTTCTTATTAGGAAACAAGATAGTCCGGACTTTTTCAACTTTGTGAGAATTGCAACTGGAGGTAGACATTTCGTTAGATCTTTATGAAATAAAATGTTAATTTCATTCTCCAATAAATAAAAGGAATTTTCTCACATTTTTCAAAAGAGAATATTATTTCCATTAATCAAATTACATTAACCGAAAATCTATTCAACGATATTTTTCAAGAAATATTTTTCAAAACGCAAACATCCTTATTGTTTATAGAAAATAAATAATAAGGATTCGTCTTCAAAATAACTAGCTTAAGTATTATAAAGTACTAATTTTTGATTGTTGAGTTCTCTCCCTATAGAAATCCCAACATTCTTACAAATTTCTTCAATTTGAGAATTTTTTATTCCTGAATTGTTAAGTTCCTTTCTCATATTTGAGACAAGATATCCAGAAATCAGATTATCTAAATACCCCATTTGACTTTTTGATTAGGACTTTGATCTTGTCATGTTTGAAGGACAATGTCTTCCTTTTTGTGTATTGTTAGGACATTGTTCTATTAATGACCCCATTGTTTGCATCGGAAACAAAGTATAGATGCATTATGATTACAACCCTTAGGTTTGATAGATTTATCTAACTTTTTCTTGTGGTACCTTTTTGGTTTAGAGACATCTTGGCTTGATTTACAAGAGCAGACAGGGGTATTTCTCAACTTGGAGTTTTCTACTTTTAATTTCCTGATTTCATTATGATAGCAGTTGATGTCATTGATAAGTTTGGATACTCGTTCCTTTTCAGAACACAGCGAGAGTTCGGTTTTCATAAGACGTTTGTTTAGATTTTCTTTATCACTCATATAGCTTAATCTGATTTGATCAAGAGATGATTTTATTTCTTTGATTTCAGATTCAAGAGACTGAATTTTTTTCATCTTGACAAAGAAACTGTTGTGAAAAAACTTAGGAGTGAACTCTTCTTGTATATCTAAAGTTGGAAGTGAATCAGAATTGTAGATCTCCGCAATACAATCTGTCTTATAATCTTGATCGTTCTCATCAGGAGAATAGTCAAGAGTTGCAGCATATGCATTTATTTTCCATCGAATGTACTTAGTAGGACAGTTTGGAGAGATATGAGCAAAGCCTTAACATTTGTAGCATTGAGGAATATTATCATCATCATCCCATGTATGTTTTAACTTTGAAGTAGAAGAATGATTCCTACTCGATACAGAGTGATTTCTCTTACGATGTCTTAATAATTTATTGAATTGCTGAGTAATAAGAGAAAAATGATGATTTAATTCGGCCTCTTATTCATCTTCTAAAGCTACATGATCTTTGGATTTTATCGGACTAGAAGTCGACGGACTTGCAATGACTTTGAAAGCCATGCTCGTGTCTTTTTCCCTTTTTGAAAAACACTCCTGATCAAAAATCTTTAAAATGCCTACAAGAGTACTTCTAGATAAGGATGAAAGATCGTTAGCTTCAATGATAGCATGTTTCTTAGACTCATATCTGGATGGTAACGATCTGAGAATCTTGCATACTATATCTTTTTTCAGAAATAGTCTTTCCAAGAGAGAAAGAAGCATTGACAATCTCAGAGAGCTTAACATGAAACTCTTCAAAAGTATCGTTATCATCCAGATGAAGGTTTTCCCAATCAGAAGTGAGGGTTTGAAGTCTATCTTCTTATTTATGATGTATTACCTTCGAATACATTTTGAAGATTATTTTAAGCTTCCTCAGAAGTTTGACACGTGGAAACATGATGTTGTAGATCTCAGCTTAGCATGTATGATAACATTCAAACCATCGGCATTCTGATTTGCAAGAGCCTTACTTCACTTGTATAATCAGCTAAGCATTTAAACTCAGTTTCTGAACCTTCTATTTTCAGACGATTATACCCACCAACGACTAATAACTAAGTAGTGAAATCGCGTAATTGAAGAAAATATTTCATAGCATATTTCCACCACAGATAGTTAGTTCCGTCAAATTTAGGCGGTACGTTAACTTAAATCGATTCATTTGAACTCTAATTCATTTCTTATAGATTGGATCGCACCAAACACAGATTGATAGATCCTTTCGTGTTTGCCTACTCTGATACCAATTGAAATGACGAGGGTACCCAAGTGCACCACAATATTTTCGTTTCAACCTATAAGTCTAATACCTTGAGTCATCGTCTATATACTAAGTCGAGACAATACAACTTCAAGATATTCACTTGATAATAGTTACGGTTTGAAACCGATTTACTATAATATCAATATCAAGTGATAAGGATTAACGTACTAGTGTATTTACTTTTAATTATAATAAAACACTTATAATTGTGGAAAGTAAAAGTAAATCACACAACAAGATTGTGTTAACGAGGAAACCGCAAATACAGAAAAACGCCGGGACCTAGTCCAGTTTTGAATACTTTCAGAATTTAGCCATTATACAAAGAATAAATCCAAATTCGTATAGTTGAGACCAAGTAATCTACCCCTAATTACTTAGTTCCCTCAGTATCCCTGCGCCTACGACCGTCTTCCCAACACACATGAATCCCAAGACAGGAATCACTATCTTGAGACTTGAGTTGCTTTACCGATGTAAAGTCTTAAGCCCTTAACTTCATTTGATCGTCTTACAAACAGTAAAGGAACAAAGCTGTTTGGTAACTACTCCAATAATATTTTAAGAAAATATTCGTTGAGTTTGTGACAAAGGCTCTTCCGTTTAAACAAATAAAATCCTTTGTCGGGTAAGATCAATCCAAATCCGAAATAATGAGATCTAGATCTACAACTATCAGATTCTGATACTGAAGAATACCACCAAATGATAGTCGCCGATCTATATGATTATTTGATCAAATCTATCAAAGACAAATCAGATCTTAGTCGGATCCCAGCCGATCAGGATGTTTGCACAAATATCACGAGATGCGAAAACCAATAAGAAAATCTACGTGTCTTCAAATCTTAAATTTTCTTCAATTGTACCTGCACACTACAAACTTGATTCCACTTATGATCGATCACGCAAAGAACGGATTCTGTGAACAATGGATGATCATAAGTTATCTTCGGATCTAAAAACAGTTCTGAAGATCCCTTCAATACTTTGATCTAGTTTGAGTGACCATATGTCAGAAGATAGGGCTCTCAAGAATAATCAAACTAGGTGTAATCAAAGTTTCAACAACAGTTAGTCAATCAAATAAATAATCAAAAATTAAATTAACAATGCAATTATCTAGTTTCCCACGAAGGTACTCGTAGAGCTTTTTGATCCCACAGAATTCTTTAAATGAGCGGACGTAAGAGATTTCGCCTAATTAGGGTACTTTCCTCTCTGAATAGTCGGCTCCACCAGAAACAACACGAATGAAGTTCGCCTGGCACTTAGGATAGTCTGCAAGAAATGCAAACTCAACTATTTATAGACCAAGGTTGTTTGGACAACAAGGAAATTCCAAAACCGAAAGATTCTCAAGATATACCATAAAGTACCTAATTTCGATTTTCATATTTCCAACTAATATCTAACCTGTAATTCTGAAATATCTCTTTAGAAAATATCTAATATTAGTTTAGACTTAACTTATATGGTTTTTTAAGAGATATGTTTTGATTGTTGGAAAATCAAAAACATATAATCGAAAATCTTAATTAAAAGATTCTCAATATTTCGGTCTGGGATCACCTTGATTATCAAGGTGAAAACGCGTGGATACGTAGTACACCGCCAACTTTTTCGTTCGGGAACCAGTATAGACAATCCTTGTACAATCTATACATTCGAATATGAAACTGTATTTAAGATTGTTTTAACAAGGTAAACCTAGTATACACACAAATTGTTTACGAACCAAATTCCAACAAGAACAAGTCTTGTAATCTATATTTCGAGATACGAATTCACCAAGATGAGTCTGGTAGATTCTTACAGTTATGTTAATATAGGTTTAGATAAGCAAAACTTGTGATATTTCAATTATAAAGTGTTGATGGTGGATTCTCGACAAAGGTCAAAATCGTAAAAGCATGATACTGCATGTTTCTGACCCGGCTTCAGGAACGCATGTGACGATTCATATTTTACGATCCGTGAACCGTTTCACGATCTTTGATCGAGTTCCTCTCAGAGCCATGATGAATATATTTCTCGAAAGGCCTCCCACTAGCTGAGCGTTCGATGCTGCGCATTTCATCATGACCTCTATGTAGAATAACATGATTTGGCGGTCCTCCTACATAATTGTTTGTTTAGAGGGCTTAACGCCTTCAGGACGTCGGAAATACTCATTGTTCCCTGACTACATAGAGAGACCCACCTCTACATAGAAGAATGATTGGGCAGTCCTCCTACATAATTGTTTGTTGAGAGGGCTTTACGCCTTCAGGACGTCGGCGACACTCGTTGTTCCCTGACTATGTAGAGAGACTGTATATAGATTCAGGCGGCTCTCCTACATAATTGTTTCTTGAGGGGGCTAAACGCCTTTAGGACGTTAACAACGCTGCACGTTGTTCCCGTTTGGGCATTTGTATTCGACTATGCACCTTTTGGTAGTGTATTACACCAATTGGACAACGAGTATGATGCTTCAACTATCTCATATCTCGATTCTACAATAGATTAATTCTACCGTGACATTCGCCACTTATCTTGAATTCCTAGAAAATAATCTATTATATCTCATTACTCTCTTGGGCTGATAACTCTTATATATCAACATGTTCCATGAATCCCATTTTCTCAGTGACTCCATGGATTAGTGATAGATAACCAATTCATCTCATTACCTCGTTCCCTGAATTCCCCGGCTGAATTCATGGATGAGTAATAGATGGACAATTCATAATTATTGCTCCTTTTCATGAATCATTCTCCGCTGAATTTCATGAATTAGTAATAATTACTCAACAATCGGGCATTTGGACTATCACCGAGTAAGCCCCAATAAAATGGTGCAAGTGTACTCAACAATGATGCACGAACGAGCACAATGCACGAACGAGCATTCGAAAATATGGACAAATGAGGCATCCTACACAAAACAGGAGAGAGAAAATAATAATAAAAAAATAAAAATGAGGCGCCTAGGACTGGGCCCACCGGCCGGCCGGCCATGCCACCGTGGATGGTCCCCCACGCCTCTTCCTTTATTGTTCTTATTTTATTTATTTTCATGAACTCATGAAAACTCCTTCATTCAAGCAACTTTCTTTATTTGAGCAAAACTCACGGTTTCGCCATGTTTTCACGGTTTCATGAAAAATAATAAAATAGGGAAGGTGTCGTGGGACCGGGCTACCTAGCCGGCGGGCCATGCCCTAGCCGTGGTCGGTCCCACACCTTGCAATCCCTTGTTTTCATAATTATTATTTCCCTCATCTCATGAAACTCCTCCGTTTGAGCAAAAAATCATGGTTTCTTCATATTTTCTCAAATAATGCTAAAATCATGAAAAAGCCAAAAAGTCAAATGGTCACATGACCGACTAGGCTACTCACGCCAATTATTAAAATATTATTATTTTAATATTCTCCAAATTTTGATCAAACGAGCAAAGTACTACTTGCTCATTCGAGCAAAATCAAGAATTTCAGTCAAAGATCAAACTCTTATGAAAATCCAAGATATTGCTCAAACGCACACCAGAAAATACCAAAAATCTCAGGACTGAGACACGTACATTATGGTGACACGGGCATGCTTCCTAGACCGACCAAGGCCGGTCCTAAGGCTTGCAAGGAACCGGTCCCACATATTCTTTTAATTTTGACCTAATTTGCTCAATTGCTAATATTGGGTTCAAACTCTTTCCAACCAACTTGGAATTTTCTCAATCGACCATCAGCTGGTCCCACACCACCAAGGGCTGGTTCTATTCCCTCTTGGACGGTCCCTCACTTCTCCAAAATTAGGTTTCATCACCTAATGCTCATACGAGCATTATTCTAATAAATGGTCAACACCGGCATTTGATCATTCTTTCACCAACCGGTCGACTAAGGACTCTGGTGCACGCTCACTCGAGCACTTAGGCATCACATGGTCGTCCATCATCCCATGTGGTCGGTCCCTCCCTCACTCATGACCTATTTTCAGCAAATTCATCAATTGACGAACAATTGATCAAAATTAGGGTTTCGAACAAACGCTCCACAAATCATCATTTTCAGCAAGTTCAAACACTAATAAATTTATGTTTATCCAGCAATCAACATCTGGATTAATTATATAATATTTGGTAGTCTACCAATATTTTAATTAATATTTTATTGGGTCACGTCACCAATAAATAATTCGTTGAATTGAGCAATACTTGCTCAGTTGCTCGAATATTGATCCGACTATCAATATTCATTAATTTATCAGTAATTCATCGAATTGAGCAATACTTGCTCAGTTGCTCGAATATTGATCCAACTATCAATATTCAGTAATTTATCGAATCGATACTCAGTTGCTCGAATTTACAATATTTGCTCAGACGAGCAATATCTAAGAACTGTACGTCTAACATTTCAATCCATGAATCATTGTGCATTCTTCACTCATGCTTGATTCAACAAAACTTAGACTCACTGTCTAATAAGTCAACGACTGACTAATCAAATACACGTCTGCTTTGCAGACTCCACGTTCGTGAGACATCAATTACGTCACATGGGGGATATCAGTTAGGGTTTTGATCTGGCGGCCTACAGCACGTGTGTTCATCCACGATGAGAAACATAAGTAAGTCGTGCAAGCGGTCGAGGGAGTTAGCAAAGTAGTGGGTGGACGATGATGAGTGCCAAATATTGCATATTTATACATCTATTTATTGGCATTTAACTCATCTTTTGTACTCAGAAATCAGATATTATCCCAGATTCTGTATTTTCTTTGTCTTCAAGAATAAATATTTGTATTAATTAATTTTGTGTTTTTAGGTAATAAATAAAGTTCGGAGAACTTGAGGAGCCAAAAGAGCAGACAGCCAAAGCCCGCGCGCGCATCAGTTGCAACCCAACAAGGAAGATATGGGATTGAACAGTCCAAGACCCGACCCGGATCCGAGCCCGTCTCCTCGGAGCCGTTAGATTTGCTTCATCTCCATCTGACGGTCGCATCAGCCACGCATCGGTGCTCCCCCACATCCAACGCTCGCTCCGTCCTTCGCATCGTCTTCTCGCTGCGCCCGCTCCACAGCAAAACCCCCTATCCCCTACACCTCATCGACCAAACCATTTCTCTTCTCCATTTCTCTTTCTTCCTCCCCCGACAAACTCAGAGAGTTCCATCCCTCTTCCCTCACCAGACCAGAGCTGCAGAGCCACCATCTCCTCCGCCGTTTCTCCCGACACCACAGCCTCCACAGCCACCAGCAAACGTTGTACCACCCCCTAATGTCTCTCTACCTCTTTCGTAGCTTCTTCCCTAGAATCTAAGGTCGAGATAGTGAGAATTAGGGTTAGGGTTTCACAGTTGGGGGAAAATCGAAGTAAGGAAGTCTCAAAGCCGAATTCACAGAGCCGACAAGCGATTCAGAGAGTATGGGCGATTGGGTTTGTCTTTAATTTCTGTTTTGAAAAGAATTAGGGTTTGGTATTTGCTTGTATAAATAGGGGAACTGTGTATGTTAGAAGCTTATGCCTGGACTAGACAGTGCACCAATTTAGGTTAATTTGTGTTCGAATCATGTTCTAAATCAAATTGTTAGGGTTTAGATGAAACCCTAACTTGTCACTGTGTTTTTCATACTCCATGTGTGTTCTTGAATGCTTAATTATTTTTAAGATAGAATTTAATCTTAGTATGTCAACACTTTGCTCTCACAGTGTATGCCATGTATGCATTGTAGTTAGAATACCTCTGCGTTGATTATGCTTTTAACTCAAGCTTAATTAGACTATTATTGATCCTCAGATTAGTGTGCTTTAGCTAGACAGCTAATGCTTTGGATAGATACCTTAGTTGTGATTAAAACTATCAATCGGAGA
This sequence comes from Papaver armeniacum, assembly GCA_023531295.1. Lineage (NCBI taxonomy): Eukaryota > Viridiplantae > Streptophyta > Magnoliopsida > Ranunculales > Papaveraceae > Papaver > Papaver armeniacum. Next base: position 1,151,827 of record JAJJWW010012829.1, on the reverse strand, counting down.
AACACCTTAGAGATAGGGAAAATTTGACACTTCTCCCCTATCTGTCATAAGGACAAGAATTGCATCATTAGTTGAGGACATAGTGTAGGTTAGTGGTGGATTTGAAGACCCTAGCATCCCCATTATCATTGTCTCATATCTTGTTTTACTGTTTCAATCACTACTGCAAACTCAGTCGTATCGACAAACAAAACAATAGTTGTGTCACACTTCTTTGAATTCAGTCTAGCAAGCCTTGATCAACCATACAACACCACAAGTCTCTGTGGGATCGACCCGTATTTGCCTAGTTCTACATTGTAGACACCGTGCACTTGCGGTTTAACAAGTAGGCTATAACGTAAACCCCATTCCCAAGCCTACCAAGTTTTTGGCACCGCTGCCGGGGACTTGGCGTGTGCTGTGTCGATTCTTGCTTGCTTTACTGATTTTCATTCCACCATTGTACATATTAGCTTGCACTTTGTATACTTGCAATCCTTGATAGTGTAACTTAGCTTTAACTTGTTTATTTCTGCATCTTTTATAGCTTTCTGTTATTGCATTCTATTTTGCACCCTGTATTTGCATCTCATGCTGTCACTTAATAGCATCTGTAACTTTGGTATAATTTAGCATAATCACCTTGTTTTATATTTTGCATTTTAATCTTTTTAACCACTTGTCATTATAATCTGTAGCTTAGTTAATCCATATTTCTCTTTTTGCATTTCATAGCTCTCTCAATTCATAATAACCTGCATCTTAGTGTTAGTGTAACTCTTCAAGCCCCCGTGTCAGTCCAAATTACTCTCAGTTGCTTATGCCAGTGTTAATGTTCATTCCCTTTGCTATAACCTGCACTTTTATGAGAACTGAACTTCCCTCTGAGTAGCAGGTACCTGTGCTGCTGATGCTGTGCAAGCCAAAGGAAGGAAGACAAGGAAAAGCTCAGGCTTTAAGGTTAGCCTGTGAATGAGCTAGAATTTTGAACTTTGTATTGCCCTGTGATGCCTGCTGAACTAGTGTTGTCTTTGAGCTGAGTTTTAACATGATGAGCATATGTATGAATTGCCTTACTGCTTTGCACACTGACATTGAGCATGACTGAGCATCTTTGTTGTGAGCCATTACTCCCTGAATGTATGCCTAACTTGTATGTGGCCAACCTGTGTTGAATGCAAAACCTGGTTCACCTGATAAGCTAGATACCCTGCTGAGCATCCAACCCTGCAATATCTAGGGTTTGCGCATATGAATCTGTGATAACTGAGCACTACCCTGCCTGCATGATAACCAGCCTTGCAAAGCCCTGAACCTCTGCTAACTGAAAATGCTGTAATCTGTGCATGACTGAAAGTAAGCTGAGCATCTTTGTTTGTGCACCTGTATGCTTGTGTGTAACCTGAGCATAACCTGTAAAAATCAGACTTCATCTGAGTAAGTTGCCTTGTGTGTTCTGTGCATTGGAAATTGGCTGAACTAGCCATCTTTTCACTAAGAAACCTTAGCTTTGACAAGGCCTGAGCTCAACTCCAGCCCCTGAAGCTGTGAGCTTGAGCAGCAACCCAGATAACCCAGATATCTGCAAACCCCAGTTGAAATCAAATGAGATAGTTACCATCAACTGGGCTGGTTGCCATCTGCTTTTCAGTTTTGTTGCATAAACTTGTCACTGACCCTCTTGAGCCATTTATACCCTTGTGTGGGCTGTTGAGCCAAGATTGTTACCATCTACTTTACATCTTGGTACATAAACCAGTGAAAGTTAGGGTCAACTGACCTAGTTGATATGAATCAACCTGTTGATAACCTGTGAACAACAAAACCCTTGCACAGCTGTGTAACCTCTGAAAAATTTGAAGTCAACTGACCCAGTTGACACTCTCTGTGGCATGTCAAAACTGATGTAAAGTGCTTAAATTGATCATCTACTCATTTGTTGCACCTGCCTTGCATCTTTGCACATTTTTGATCAGTGAAACCTTGAATAGCATGCTGACTTGTTGAACCTGTTGAGCCATCGACCTTACCTTTTTGGTACACAACCAGTGAAAAGTGTGTTTGCCAAACCCCTTGCATGCTCATTACCCTGTGCACTCTCAAGTCTCCCGTGTACTTGCATTAGTGTGTCATATGTTGTGTTTTGCTTAAATCTGTGTTAAAATCTACATAACAAGAGCTGTCATGTGCATAAGCTGAGCTGCAACTTAGTCTCTCTAGCTTGCTGTCAACTGAACCAGTTGACCTAACAGCTATGCACACACTGTGTCTGCATACATAACCCCAACTAGTTGCTATCCTCTGAGATGTGCAATTGTACCTTGGATAATCAGTGCAACATTTGGAATCCATTTGCGAAAACCCTGAAAACTAGCTCTTGATGCAATTGAGCTTAGCCTCCCTGTCTTGACAAATCCATTGGTTGTTTGAGTGATATTCTTGCTTGGTGTGATATGAGTGTTTCTGTTTGAGTCTAAATCAATTGCTCTGTGCACATAAACAAACTGTGCTGAGCATACACCAGCCTGCATAACCACTGGGCTGTGTCATTTTGTGTGAAATTGTATTTTGCTGTTTTGCTCTGTGCATAAGACCAGTACATAAGCTGGAACTGCACTCAAACCTGTGTTGTGTTCACCTGCCAATCTGTGTCCTGCCAGAGCTGTGTACAAGTCTTGCATCATTCTGCCAACCTCTACTTAGGTTGTGCTGTGTTGATAGCACAAGTTGCTTTGTGCTGCACTACTTTGGGCTGCAAACAACAAAGCCCACAAACTGGGCCGTGCAGCTGCTGAGCTGTGCAAAACCGAACCCAGCACCACATAACCTGGGCCGTGCAAACAAGAAGCCCACATAAACCAAACAGAAGCCCACAAAAACCAAATTAAAGCCCATTTAAACCAAACTAAAGCCCATTGTGCAACTGCTGGGCTACATTTAACCTGGGCTCTGCACAAACCTGAGCCCACAGCAACTGGGCTTTGCATAACCAGTGCAAGCTGAACCCACATAACTGGGCTGCATATAACTGGGCCGTGTACAAACTGACACTCATTTGAACTGGGCTGTGAAAACAACTAGGCTTTGCATCACTTGGGCTTAGCTTCCCTGTTTTGAGACATCATTGGTTATACATGCTTGATGTGTGCTATGCTATTTGAATTGCTAGATCATGTCAGGATTTTGGTCTGCAACTGGGGATACAAACAAATCCATTAGAGAGCTTGCTTACGGGCATGCCTCACAATATGAACTCCCCACAGTCCATGATGATTTTAGGGAATATTATGAACCTTCTCAGGGCCCTGACCTTGAATATCCATACCCTAATCATTATGAGCACATGTATCATCCACCACAGGTTGAAAATGAACACTTTTCTCATACCCAGTCATCACTTTTAGATCAATTAGAAGCTCAAGTATCTGCTTTAGAAAGGCAATTACATGAGAAATCTGTCGAATCTAATTCCCCTAGGCAATATGAAATGTATGCTTGTACCTTATGTGGTAGCTTAGGCCACCCTGCTGAGAACTGCTATATTTTGAATGATTTTAGGCAGTCTAGGGAAAGCCATGATAATCCAATGTACGAATTGTCTGGAAGTGACTATACTGGAGATCATTGGGACCATAATCAGCCTTTCAAAGGTTGCGATCAGTATTCTAAGAGCCCATATAACCATGCACACATGCATCATCAACCACCATGGGAGGATGAACAATGTTATACTCCCCCAACCCCTTGTATGCAGTCACTAATGGAAAAGCTCATAGAGCAAAACAATGATATACTTGGATGGGAAATGCATGATCATCCCTTCTCTAGTAAACCATGTGCACACCCATGTAATGATCATTCATATGAAACATGCATACCCACTAGTGAAGACTCCCCTTCTATGTCTACTCATGCACCTAACACTGAATATGAACCTAATATAGAGGTAGATGAGTACACTGGAAATGCTCAAATTTTGAATGGGGAGGTGAATTTTTGTTATGATGATGATGATGATGATGAATATGAAGAGCATGTGTATTTTGAAAATGTAGTGAAATATTTAGGTTCAGAGACATTAAGCTTCTCTTCTGTGAACCCTATGAATGATGCTTCTTCTAATATTCATACTTGTGCTGCTGATATGGAACCTGTGCAATTGTCCTGTGAAAATGAACATGTTTTACCACCAGTTTGTGACCTAGGAATAGATGAATTATCTGTTGACACAGATGATTCAATGCATGTGTCTGATTCCATGCCTAGGTTACATCATGATATCTCTCCTTGTCATCTTGTGCATAAGATTGAAATTTTGGATAATGATGAGTATGACATGGAGATTGATGAATTGTTCTATGCAGGTGAACATGATTTACCTTCTTCTGACCTTAGGCAAGTGTGTGATGGTGCAAATGATCTTATACATGAAAACAACTTAGATGTACCTAATCTCTCTCCTAAGGCACAGATTGAAACTCCTCTACCAAACCTAAGTGTAGTTTGTAACAAAATTGCAAAACCAACTTTTATGAAAATGCCCAATCTAGGCCTAGAACTTTGTGCTTCCCAAGTCCTCTTGGACTATTTTGCATCAAAGTATAACACCTTTAAGGAGCCACAGTTGGAATGTGTATATCTGCCTGTTCTTAGCAAAACTCATTTTGAGTTAGACCTTTTGCATGATGTACCTTTAAAATTGCAAGTTTTTGTGCTCAAGAACACATCTGTTGACAAGTTTAGGTTTGGGGGTAACTTGTTCACGTATGCAATCTTTCCTGCACTCTCATGTTATATCTGTGTAAGGCTGTTGATGTTTGTACATATTTTCTATTGGGTTGATCCTCAACTCTTTAGATTGTTAGTATATGGTGAATTTTCATTGTATATAATCTAGTAGGACTTGTTAAATTTTCTTTCTTGAATCGGTTGAGTCTTCTTGTGCATATATTGTGCTAATCCGATATGATCTCCACTGAGAATGTTGGATTCTAGCCATGGCTAATGAAGCTCTAACCTTGCTCCCGCCGACATACCGGTAATCTCTTCCCTTTTCTCTACTCAGCATAGTTCTCTTGGTATGTGACTGTTTAAAATTTTATCATCTGTTAACACATTGAGGACAATGTTTGATTTAGGTTTGGGGGTGTGATTTGCATTTAGAGTTTTTAGTCTTTTTGTTTTACTTCATTCGAAAAAAAAAATAAAAAAAAAATCGAAAAACTCAAAAATTTGCATAAAAACCTCCAACTTTTAGAGATTTTAGAGTCACTAGCTTTGTTTACATAGAGAGTCTGACCGAAATAACAGAAATTGGAAGTACTGGAGAACACAATCGGGTTTCTTAGTTGATTAGAGCGTTAAAGTTGGATTTAACCATACCGGAGGGCGAATTAGGTGTTTGTTTAGATATTCGGTAGTAGAATTGTGATCACCCATAGTGGAGACTACCCATTTTACATCAAGTGAGGCACCAACCTTCAATTTTTTTGCAACTTTCTAGAAAAGTCATTAGAGTGTGTGTCACCGTACGTCAATTCCGGGTAGGAATGGTGAGCTACCCAACTTCGCACCACTTTCAGCACTATTTTTGATCTCTTGAGTGCTAATTCCGTCAATCATGAGGGTGACGTTTAAAGATGAAAACTTCTTCTAAATACCGATTTGCAGTTAGCATCACTCTCTCCCTCTCAACAACATCAACGGACCCATAGAAACACATCATCGTCAGCAAGCGGAGCTGATAGGGTGTAGAATACATCCTATTTACTATCTATTGTTTATGCTTTCTTTGCTATTTTTCTTGTAAATTACGTATTTTACGCCTGTTTTGAGTTTTGTAGCTACTTTGGAGTCGCACGGAGGAAAAGAAGAATGAATGATCCAAATTTAATCAAAAAGGGCAGAATTGTCATTTTACAGGGCAACTCTCTTAGAGGAGTATTAAAAATAGGCCAGCTATGGTTAAGGGGTTGTCATCACTGGGTAGCCCTTATCCAGAATATATGTGTTATTAACACCCAAACTGGGGTGGTCCTATCCACTGGGCGTTTAAATCCACCTCAATCATTATCAACCCTAATCGAGAAGAAACATTTCTCCCCAAATTATTTGCAGCTGAAATCCAGACAATGGCTGCTGCAGTGATGTCCGAGAAATTGGAAGAAAATAGAAATTGAGATGAGCTGGGACAATGGAGGAACCGTTGTCGATCACAGAGAGATTAATGAGAAGAACTGTTGTTGTTTCGTCTGAGTGAAATATCAAATTCGTGAGAATCTCGTCACTGCTAAATGGAGGATGAATCGAAAATGGGTTTTATTGAATCTGTGAAATTGAGATTAAGGTTCTCTGTGTATTGGTGATTTTAAGAATGAAAAGGGGATCGATTCATGTTGAAAGATTAAGAGACAGAGTTATTGTTGCCAATTGAAGATTCAGATAGAGTAAAGTGGAAATAGGGTTCGATTTGTTTATGGGATTGTGGATCGATTTGATCGGAGGAGACAGGATGGTATGGTGGTCGAAATCAGTGAAACTGATGCTGCTACTGATTTAGGAGGTGAAGAAGAAATTGCAGAATGGGTTTGTGTTGGTGAAGCAAGAATAGTTGGAAGAATGGGATATGTTGCCGTTCGAATTGAGGATGAATGTTAAACTGGGTAAGATATTATAGATGGGTTTGTGATGAATCGGTATGAGATTGAATGAAATTGAAGCTCAGATGGGGTTTGAAGCAGAGACGGGTCTTGTTTAGATTCAGCTTTGAAGAACAAATGCTGATGATGTATATGCTGGGAATTACAGGGAAGTTCGGAGTCTGCTGTTGGTATGAATATGGGTCTGAGAAGCTGTTGCTGCTATTGAATCGGAGAAGGTAATGCTGTGAGTTTGAGATGGGTGTTGCCCTGTAATCTTTCAGAATTAAGAGATATGGAAATGGGTTGGAGCTGGTGATTGAAGCCCTGTTGATAAATTGAATGAATTGAATAGATGAATGTTAGGATTTGCACAGGGAGAAGAATCAGCCTGAAATTGGCTTGCGAATTGTCGTAAAATCAGAGGAAACTCTGGCCATTTTTATGCTCCGGCGAGTCGACTCGGTGCTGGCGATGACCGATCCAGACGAGTCTGATGACCGCTCCAGAACGATCCCGATGAGCCGATCTGACCCCACTCAGCCTGATTAAGACGGACTGACTGAAGCTGACTGCTCCTCCCTTTGACTAGTCAACTAACAGTTTGACTAACTGTTCGACCTGTTTGACCGTTAGTCCTAACGGTGGACTGACGGAATATACCTTTACCGGCAGAGAATTTTCAGGTGACCGGCGGTGACGGATTCCGGTCAAATTCCGTCCATAATACCAGTTTTCCGGCGAGCCAAAATTCCAGAATTTTCTATGGATTTCTCTCATGGGTGTGAAGACTTGGACTAGGAATTGGATGGAGAATTTGACTCAAATTTGGAAAGAGAAGATGGAAGAAGAGAAAGACTTGAATTTGGAAATTGAATTGCAAAAGGAAAGGGTTTCTATTCCTTGGAAGATTTGGAGAACATTGAAGCCTATAAGTAGAGAAGTTCTCTACACACTTTTACATATATCTTTTACACACATCTCTACACACACAACACTTTTCTTTTCTTATTCTTTGTGTGAACTCTTTAGCATGAGTAGCTAATTTTATTATTGATTGAGGATGAATTCCTAGTTCTTAATATGATTTAAGTTTTTGTTTTCAATTCTTTCTTGAAGTTTTTCACATAATTATCGTTTGTTTTTACTAAAAGGAATGATCTTAATGACATTCATGATTGATTGATAGATTGTTTGGGTGGCCAACTAAATTGATTTTTCGGTTTAATCTAAAGCTAGTGAAAGTTAGGAGATAAGTAATTGTTTCTTGACTTTTTACATAAGTAGCAAACACGAGACCTTGCGGAGGGATTCCGTTGAGCAATTGTGTGTGAAAACAACGTTAGCAAGTAGACCTTGATCTAAGAGTCTAACTACTAATATTGACCTAATAAGTTCATAAATCTTAATGCGTTTATTTAAATTACATCTAGAGTGATCTACTACTAGGTGGTTTGGTAAATAGAATCCGGTAGTCGAGAACTTCCGTATCCTATGATACAAGGGATTTAGGAGTTTAGCACTCGATCTAGTTTGCTTTACCTACGGTTGGTGATAATCTGTGACTAATAACAAGTAGAAAAGAACATAACTTGATTCATTGTTTCGTAACGAAGAAGGATTCCTTGGTCTTGTCTCTCTTATTGCGTTCAACTTTATCTTTTAATTGCTTTGTTTATTTTCTTTTGCTTTTTACACCCCCCTTTCGTGACAATTTTTACAACTAGAATCTCTTGCTCCTCGTGGGAACGAACTTGACTTCCATTATATTATTTTTAATTGAGTGGAAATATTGATTAATTTGATTGCACCTACGACACGCATCAGGAGCATCATCAGAATATTTGAAGGAAAAGTTGATATAGTCCAAGGTTTACGTGCAAAGAAAAGAAAAGAAGATGAGAATTAATGAAGTTTGTGAAAAATTGAGTTTTATTGTTTTATTGTCATCTTAAAAGAAAAAAGAAAAAAAAAATTCAAGTTTTTGTGAAGTTCAGAAGTTCGTCATCAACAGTTGAAGACCGAAGACCGAAGATTGAAGACGTTTCTATGGTTCCTATGAGAGTATGATGTTAATTGCCGATCGGGTGAGAAGGTAAGTGAGTACTCCCACCCTTGCTAATGGTTGTTTTCCTTTCTTAGAGATCATCAGAAAAAGATTCTTTTTGTCCACACTTCTGTGGAGTCTCTAGAAATTATTTCGGAAGGTTATCCTTCTTACCTACAACGTGTGCAGGATTTCTCTCTTTATTCCTGCCTGCACACATGAGAGACTAAAAAGCGATCTTTTTGAGTGCAATTATCATAAAACCCTAATGGTGAGGCGAAGTCGAGGCTTATGATCACAATCGAACCCGAATTCTTTCATATGGTATGGTTACTTCTCGCTCAAAGACTTAAGGATGAGAATGCGTTCTTTGGTAGTTCTAACTTCTTGTTACTAGCATGCGAAACTCTATGTCCTCATAGCTCCTTGGATGCTTGAGACTCTTTTACACTCGAAGTTGGAGAAGGTTTTGTGGGTACACCTCTGGTAAACCCTCACGAGACTACAACTCGTCCACTAGGGACACCTAGGGGTTTAAAGGCTTAGTGCATACGCTAAATGCATTCGAGAGACCAGCGACAGTGGTATAGTTAGGATTTCTTAATTTCTTTTTCACTTGAGGACAAGTAAAATTCAGGTTTGGGGGTATTTGATGAGTGCCAAATATTGCATATTTATACATCTATTTATTGGCATTTAACTCATCTTTTGTACTCAGAAATCAGATATTATCCCAGATTCTGTATTTTCTTTGTCTTCAAGAATAAATATTTGTATTAATTAATTTTGTGTTTTTAGGTAATAAATAAAGTTCGGAGAACTTGAGGAGCCAAAAGAGCAGAAAGCCAAAGCCCGCGCGCGCATCAGTTGCAACCCAACAAGGAAGATATGGGCTTGAACAGTCCAAGACCCGACCCGGATCCGAGCCCGTCTCCTCGGAGCCGTTAGATTTGCTTCATCTCCATCTGACGGTCGCATCAGCCACGCATCGGTGCTCCCCCACATCCAACGCTCGCTCCGTCCTTCGCATTCGTCTTCTCGCTGCGCCCGCTCCACAGCAAAACCCCCTATCCCCTACACCTCATCGACCAAACCATTTCTCTTCTCCATTTCTCTTTCTTCCTCCCCCGACAAACTCAGAGAGTTCCATCCCTCTTCCCTCACCAGACCAGAGCTGCAGAGCCACCATCTTTTCCGCCGTTTCTCCCGACACCACAGCCTCCTCCATACCACCAAAAACGTTGTACCACCCCCTAATGTCTCTCTACCTCTTTCGTAGCTTCTTCCCTAGAAGCTAAGGTCGAGATAGAGAGAATTAGGGTTAGGGTTTCACAGTTGGGGGAAAATCGAAGTAAGGAAGTCTCAAAGCCGAATTCACAGAGCCGACAAGCGATTCAGAGAGTATGGGCGATTGGGTTTGTCTTTAATTTCTGTTTTGAAAAGAATTAGGGTTTGGTATTTGCTTGTATAAATAGGGGAACTATGTATGTTAGAAGCTTATGCCTGGACTAGCCGGTGCACCAATTTAGGTTAATTTGTGTTCGAATCATGTTCTAAATCAAATTGTTAGGGTTTAGATGAAACCCTAACTTGTCACTGTGTTTTTCATACTCCATGTGTGTTCTTGAATGCTTAATTATTTTTAAGATAGAATTTAATCTTAGTATGTCAACACTTTGCTCTCACAGTGTATGCCATGTATGCATTGTAGTTAGAATACCTCTGCGTTGATTATGCTGCAACTCAAGCTTAATTAGACTATTATTGATCCTCAGATTAGTGTGCTTTAGCTAGACAGCTAATGCTTTGGATAGATACCTTAGTTGTGATTAAAACTATCAATCGGAGAAACACCTTAGAGATAGGGAAAATTTGACACTTCTCCCCTATCTGTCATAAGGACAAGAATTGCATCATTAGTTGAGGACATAGTGTAGGTTAGTGGTGGATTTGAAGACCCTAGCATCCCCATTATCATTGTCTCATATCTTGTTTTACTGTTTCAATCACTACTGCAAACTCAGTCGTATCAACAAACAAAACAATAGTTGTGTCACACTTTTTTGAATTCAGTCTAGCAAGCCTTGATCAACCATACAGCAGCACAAGTCTCTGTGGGATCGACCCGTATTTGCCCAGTTCTACATTGTAGACACCGCGCACTTGCGGTTTAACAAGTAGGCTATAACGTAAACCCCATTCCCAAGCCTACCAGACGATCAACCAAGTCTCGCACGACATGGAACTGATTTTACCACGATCTCCCACTTTCCCACTCTTTAACTCAAGAAACCGTCACACTTACGGGGATCAAGGTGTTTGCTATTCTGACAATATAAATAAGTGCTGAATCGATGAACAAAAAACAACAATTCGTCTACACGAAAACAATTCTCTCGATTGAAACTTATTTACACAAGTTCACATACTTGCAGAAACCTTCAACACATCCACAATCCTTGATCATCATTGATCCCACAATTCTCAGCTTCCCTCCTACAGATCAACCCATCTCCCTCTTTGTGACCGAATTGACTCTGTATGACCATTGACTTGGTTTAGGCCGGATACCTACAAATTGATCTCTCGAACTCAAAGCACTCCCGTGCAGTGCATCTGTGTGAGGTTAAGAAGTTTGCCGGTTCGAGGAGTCTCGTCCGAACCGTCGTCTCCTCAATTCCTTGAAAACAGCAAATCGTTTTTCCCCATTTACAGATTGGCGACCACAGTGGGAGATTAATCTCTCGGTTGCAATCTCACATTTTCACAAAATGGCTGGTCTTAGGTCTAGGTTAGTTACAAATGCAAACGACGCTAGCACTAGCAACGATAACAATGATGGTATTCCAGAAACCATTCATGCTTCCAACAATGGTGGTGATACTTTTCCTCCTCAAACTAACATTGGAAATAATCCTCTCTTCGCCCGACATCCCGAGGAAGTCAGAGAAAATCCACCCACCATAGCTGATCTCATGAAGGTTCAGGAAGTTCTCGCCAAAAATCAAACTGATATGGCTACTACTCAGAAGGAGCTATGCAATTATCTCAAAACTCTCACTGACAAAATGTCAGAGAAAACTAAGGAAGGATCGGAGAAAGGAAAAGCCAAAGAAACGGACCCTGAAATTTCATCAATCCATGTGGTGGATGATGATGAGGCCTCCAAAGCTGTAGAAAATCCAGAGAAGGGGTCTGTAGGTTTCATCACTCGTGAAGATCTGGAACGCTTCATGGAGGCTCGAGGAAACGACAAGACACCATTTGTCCATCGTCATCAACCTCCATATCCTGTTTCTACACAAAGGATCCCTCTCCCAAAAGGCTACGCTTCTCCAACGTTCACACTGTACAACAGAACAGGAAACGCTTGAGAACACGTTTCTCGATTCCTGAAGGCACTAGGATAGCACGAACATAACCATGTCGTCCGTCTGAAGGAATTCTCTAAATCTTTGACCGGCCGAGCATACACCTGGTATAACAACATTGCACCTAGGAGCATCGCTAGTTGGGGAGAAATGGTTAATGCCTTGTACAGGAAATATTTCTTTGTCTCTGAGCAGGTTACTCTCTCCGACTTAGGAAGAATGGCTCAGAAGAATATTGAACATTCGAATGAATATGTGGAAAGGTTTAGAATCCAAGCTTTGGATTGTCATGATCCTAATGTTACTGAACAACAATTGGTGGACTTATGCATCAACGGGATAATCCCAGTTTACAGAGCCTTGCTGGAAAATCTCCGGTTCCAGACTATTTCAGAGCTCTACGAAGCAGCCAAGCGATCAACAACTACTTCTCCATCCTTGCTGGAAAGAACAAAAACCGTCAAAGCATAGGAGCCGCGAGACGCTAAAAATAATACCAGGCGCCTGATCAAAAAATAGTACAATGTTCAACCTTCCATGAATGTTGCTGAAGGGAGCAAAAGGAAAGCTAATGCGCAACAACATAAGAATGCTCCTCCAACGTCTACGAAAGCACCAAAGAAGGAAAACCAAACTCGAAACGTTCAAGCGTCGACTCAACGTCAGCAGAATAATCAGGAAGTACCAGACTTTCCTTACCCCATTGAAGAGGTGATCGAGTTATTGGAAGTCTAGATCCAAGATGGTGCGATCAACTTACCTCCCGTTAGGAGAGAGCCGACAGACGAGGAAGTGGAGAATTCGCGTTATTGTCGCTTTCATAGGTATGTTAGTCATCCGACCAGTGATTGCAGAACTCTGAAATGCATATTCAAGGAAAAGGCTGATTCAGGAGAACTGGGGATTGAAGGAGTACACAAGAATCCTCTCCCAATCAGAACCTTTACACTCTCTGACCAGCCAGTCAAAGAAGCAGTTCAATCATTGATCGAGCATGTATGCGAATTGCTTTATCTGTCAAAAGCTCAAAGAGGGGACATGTTCACTGCTTTGAACCATATAGTGTCTGGGAAGCGTTTACCCATCTCAGAAATGCTCCATGAACCTCCAGCCACTGACAAAGAGATATATGACTGGGGACTTCTCACCACGGTTCATCTCAAAGGAAATGAGTTCAAGCGAGCGTTGGTCGATGTCGGCACTGCTGTCAATATCATCCCTTTGAAAACTCTCATAGCTTCAGGCATCACTCGACAAGAAGACACTCATGCTCCTGTCTCAGTCAGAGACCATGAAGGAGTTTCCAGGGATGCTTATGGTTACATCATTCTCAAGATGAAAACTGGTTCAACCAAGGCAGAAACCAAATTTCACATAATTAGGGAGGACCCAGAATATGATATGATCCTTGGACGAAGATGGATTCATGCTGAAAAAGTAACTACAACACCTTCAATTTCACATTTTTCTGTTAAAGAAAGCTCTGACTCGGAAGAAGTGGGGGACGATCCACCATTCGAACATCTTGGGAAAGTCGAAGCCTTGATGAAACTCACACAAAAACCTGAAGAGAGCGCACATGAACTCGTCAAGAGGTTCCGTACTCAGGCAAGTCTCATTCCCCCTAATGCGTATATATTACCAACTTTCAAATATGCTACTCTGGTCCGGGGACTTGATCTTACTCACAACTTATCTATCACCAAACGTTATGAGTGGTTAGTCTCGCCTCAGCAATATTTCACCAAGTGGTTGGACGCAGAGCCTCTCCGAATCCAGTGTCTTACTGACACAATCATCGTTAGGATAATGACTGAACACGACAACCAATATCCTAGGTACTCTCCCTTGCGTGAGTATCCACATGTGCCGCAAGATTGGAAATGTCACACCCCGCGAATTCTGAGGCTAGTTACTAGTCCAGAACCCTGCGGTGCGACTATCGTAGGTCCAGATTTTTTTTTCCTTTTAAAATAAGAATAATTTAGAACTACGAAATACTTTTAAAATTCCAATAAATAAATAAATAATATATAAAACACTTTTAAATGGTTACAATCCATAACTCAAAATAACAAACGACGATGTTTAAATACCGATTCTCAAATCCCCGTGATAAATTATAATTTCTTTTCTTCAGCTAGTGTCTCTGTATACTCTGTAAGGAGAGAGGGAAAAGGGGTGAGCAACCACAGCCCAGTAGGAAATTTCCAAAAATAATATAGTGCAGCGGAAAAACAAACCAAACGATGCATCAAATTAAGGCATAATAAAACAAGTACAGTCTTTCAATTATAAACTGATTTTTATTTTAAAATTTTACCCAACCACACTTCCAATTTAAATAATTAGCTTCTTAAATGATTTTAGAATTTTAGAACATTTTATTAACTTTTGTTCAACCACATAGCACATAACAATTTCTTTATCTGCGTTCCAAACTTCGTAACTTTTAGATGTTTTTCACTTCATTGTCTTAACTAGACTTTTCTAACAAATTCCCAAATACTTTAGACATACAAACACTGCCCACCACGACACACACTATTTGAATAGTTGTGGCCCTGAACTCGGCAAACTCGACAACCCCAAATCTTTATCCATGGACCGCAGCCCAAATCACAATCAACCTTTAGACATCCCCAAATCGTTATCCATGGACCGCAGCCTAAATCAAAAATCAACATCTAATGCCCACCGGTGCTCACAAGGTATTTCTTTCTATTGTGGCCCTGATCTCTTGGCTTTAACACCATCTACTGCCCACCGATGCACACGAGCTATTTGAATAGTCGAGGCCCTGCTCTCTTAGCAAGTAGATTTCCCAAATTCACTATACAAATGTACAATCGACCGACTAATATTCCTCGGACCAATTCACCTTTTTAAATCTTTTACTCGTAAGCAAAATATTTCTTTAAGTTCACCATTAACCATTTTTCATAAGTGGGAATTCTTATTTCATTTACTTTTCTTAATGGCGTTATTATAATTATTGTGAAGATGTATCTCAAAGTATATTGTTACTGAATATTGCCTCTAAATTACATTTGTGCGTTAGTGTTGCTGTTAATTAAATGTGAGTTCACAAAAAAGCGCATCTAAATTACCACGACTTGCTACTAGCAGTGTTTAGCATTTGACAACTTTGTTTGTGGTGTGGTGAGCAGAAGTCGAACAAGTTAGCCGTTCACACCTATACCTTAACTAATTAGTCATTAGTTTACAAAACAGAACTTGCTTTACTTCTTTTCTGGTACCCGAAAATCCATGACCAAAACAGACTTGAAATCATCTTGTTATGTCTTTCCACATAAAACAAACGCTAAATCAACCGGATCAATAACATGAACGACCACTAAATAAATGCAGAGTACGGTCTATATATATCTATATTATAAAAAGAAGTGGTGTGTAGCCTTACAAATACAATCCTTAATTTCGTAATCCCACGACGCAGATCAGTTCGTTATATGTTATATAGGCGTCCGTCGGATCGTACGATTTCCGAATTTAACTGTGTTTCCATAAGATGTATTCGTGGTTATACATCGGGAATACAAAAATCAAACATCCCTTGGGTTTCCTAAATCAGTAACAAATCCATGTCATGTACAAAAAGATTCCTTATGTTTTGGTTTCCTTATCAGTGAAAATTCCAAATCAGCACCAGTCAGTCCGATCCTTTGGGATTAAAAAATAATTTATTCTAAAACACATATTACCTTTTTGAATTCAAGCTCTCCGTCTTAAGAAGTTCAAAAAACAAAGAGAAATTTTCTATTTAGTCCACTAAACCCGACCCGAGTTAATGTGTAGTCCAACGGGAGAATACATTTAATAGCTGGTCCAAAAAAAATTTGAACAACCTAAAATTACTAAGCTAACCCTAACAACACGCGTGTCAGATTCACTTTCATAAAAACGCAGAGAAGAAACCACGTTCAGTTTTCTTCTTGTTTTCATCGACAAAACTATTTTCTGTTGCTCCCGCACTTTTTCAATCTTCTCTTCTTCTTCTTTAGTTTTCTAATCTTCTTCAGAGAAAACAAAATCCACAAAACCTGATCGAAAAACTAAATCAAAATTTAGGTCAAATCGAAAAACAAAATCAAAACCAAACCCAGATCTGTTTTTTGTTGAAGTGAAAAAATGGTTACTAATCGAAAAATTAAACGAACAATTACCGAAGAAATTACAGAAGAAAGTGCTTCACCATCAAAAAGTAGGAGATAAACTGTTGATGATTCACCAACAGCAAAAACCAAACAAAAACCTGTTGCTAATTCACCAACAACAAGGAGTATGACTAAAGATGTTACTCCACCAACAACACCGAAAAAAGATAAAAATTATGTACTACATATCTCTATTTATTTGTTATTTTTATGCCTACATATTGGTATGCATGATGAACTGAGTATCATAATGGATTTACTTTTGTTCATTGGACACTACAAATTGGTATGTATGTATGAACTAGTATTTGTCTACATATTGGTATGCACATCTCAGATGTTGACAGTATATCCAAACACTACATATTGGTATGTAGTTGTGTATACCAATATTTACAACTATTGATATGATATGTAGTCTAGGAATTACTGGTTTGGTGCTGCTGGTGGAGTAACATACAGATTAGTTGTGGACTAAGCATGAAATTTGATGATGTACATATCATTATGTACTGTATAAACTACCTAGGTTATGAATATGTCCATCATTTATAGATGCAGCACATGTTATTATGCTTATTCAAGCATAAAAGAAACATTACATAGCAATATGTACTGCTGGATAGTTAGATTAGCGTTTTGTGATATAACAGTACTTAGATTTGTAGTTGCAGTACATATCATTTCGAGCATAAAACCAAATATGTACTGGATAGTTAGATTAGTGTTTTCTGTATGATCTAACAATATGTATTGATGTGTGCTATGTAAAAAAATAGAAAATATATAAACTAGTACATATTGACATGTACCAATGTGTACTACCTTGTGAAAGAAAAAATGTTGTTGTGCTTTGTTACTTTAATCCAACAATATTTTTGGTTCTTGTTGGTGCATATTTCTCATCATTTTCAGTATATATATTCTGCAGTTTCTTTAAGAAGAGTTTGGGTTTACATTGCTCCCAAGAGGAATGGTGATGAAGATGCAAAGGAATAAGTCTCACCAACTATGGATTTTGATATGTAGTCATTATTGATTGTAATAATGCGGTACCTTGTTTTTCTTCTATGGATTTTTGCCTTCATATTGCAAGTTCTCAAATTACTGTGAGCACCACCCCTATTTCCAAAATATATGCAAGTTGAGAGCTTTCTAGAAGGTGTACGTCGAGGTTGTGTACCATGTATGTATCAACATTTGTTGAATATAATCCTATAGTATTATTATAATGTACTAATTTATCCTGTTGTACGTATTGTGATGTACTCATTTTTCCAGTATAATCCTGTTGTACGTATGTAATGTACTCATTTTTACAATACATATTGTCATGTATTGATTTTTCCTGTAGAATCCTGCAATACAGATTGTCATGTACTGATTTTTCTTGTATAATCCTGCAATACATAGTGTTACAATGAAAAAGCTAGTTAAAGCGCAGGCTCCATATACATGTTGTTTGTGGGTTCATATTGTATTGCAAAACTTGACGCATATAAAAAAAATGGAACTTAAACTTGAGATTTTTTTCAATACAAATGGTTCTGGAAAAAAAAGAGAGAACCAAATGTGTTTCAATACATCTTATAGTACTACAACATATTAGTCGTATGACTTAGTATAAAAGACTAAAAGAGTATGAACCTTAAATACTTGTAGTACATATCTGCCAATACTGTAAAACCTGGTATACATAAAAAAATTTGCAAGAAACATATATAACTTAACGAACTTTAGTACATATTGAGCAAGAACCCAGTACAGATCGATATGTGCTGCGCAAAAACGTAGTACATATCGATATTTACTGAGTAAAACCATAGTACATATGTATATATACTGAGTATCAGACTCTTCAATTTGTATTGAGCAAGAACCGAGTACATATCGATATGTACTTAGCAAAAACGCAGTACATATCGATATGTACTTAGCAAAAACGCAGTACATATCGATATTTACTGAGTAAAACCATAGTACATATGTATATATACTGAGTATCAGACTCTTCAATTTGATGAGATAATTCTGCTGATCCCTCTCTCAGCCTTGACGCCTGCAAGTCTGTTAACCTCAAAGGACTTGTCTGTCGCATCTCTAGCGGCCATAGCATTTCCTTATTGAATTTTCCACCATAGCTTGTCTTATTTTCAACCAACTCATTCTTTCAATTGCCAAAGATATATAAGACTCTTCAAGTTGATTTCTCCATTCTCTCTCTCTCATCCTTGATGCCCGCAAGTCCTCTAACCTCAATGACTTTTCTGTTGCATCTCCATTGGCCATAGCTGCAGCTATTATTTCTTCTTTGAATTTGAGCTTTTTCTCAGACTCAGTGGCTTGTTTCATTTCATCCAACTCATGTCGCGGAACTGTCAACTGCCAAAGACATAATAAAAACTATAAACTTACCCATTAAGAACTTAATCACTCAATGAAACCCTAGAACATAATGATATGTACTGACTGCAACCTTAGTACATAAGTGGCTCAAGTTGATTTCTCCACTTGAACCACTTACCGCCAGAAGTCTTGAAGGAAAGACTTTCATGTATCTTATGTACTGACTGCAACCTTAGTACATATTGATAAAGAAGAATTAATTTCAGTATCACGACTATTGTTGCTCTAAATCCAGTGTAATGGAATGACAAAGCAACATAATCCCTAGAATCACACAACAAGTCAGTTGCGGCTACTAATTTACATGCTTGAGAATGAGAAAAGGTATTAAGTACAGATCGAAAGTTTTATAAGGGAATGAATCTCATACAATATAACAGATTATAAAAATTGAGGAAACCAATAAATTTCTAAAGAGATTCAAAATGAAAAAAATTGTACATCTATATATATGTATTGAAGAAAACAAAAACTGAAAAACTAGTACATATTGATGTGTACCAAGTGATATGTACCCATTGTTGTATATGATTCCAATAGTGGATATCGATATGTACCCAATATTGTATAATTCTAACAACGAATATTAGAAGGATTCAACAGGAAAATAAAATGAGGATAACTTATTAAACAAAATAATCTCAAAGTTACTGAGAAATGAATGATTACGAGGGGGCGCTGCCCCCTCGACCCCCGTAAACCAATGGTACACAATTAGAATATGTACCTATCATTATAAAAAAAATGTTTAGGCCGAGAACGAACTGCTGGATCTAATGCATAATAAGGAGCAACCCCATTTTCACAAATCCAAGGATGACCTGACATAAGAAAGAAAATAAAGAAAGCGAATCAAAAGATGAAAATAATAGTACATATAAATTTTACCCGATAAAATGCAACAGACTCATCTCACTTCTTTCATATGTATATTCAGAACACTATTGAACTATCATGCTTCTTAGAAAAGCAAAACACATCATAGTATCTAAGCAATGTCTGCTTTCTATCCCAAATATACCGAATAATAGCAACCTGATATCAGCAACATAATATGTACTATTATAGGAGTATCACACATATTATGGATACACCAAAAACAAACAAAATCTTATTATATGCAAAATTCAAATATGTGTACTGATTTTTTTACATCTACACTAACAAATATGTACTGATTCAAGTGTTATACTGTACACAAAATAAATCTCACAAAAAAGCATACTCCAATACATATTAATATGACTGTATATAGGATCATACAAAAAATACAAAAGAATAGAAATCATGAATTCTTGTAAACAAAAATGGGCATGAAATAAACAGAAGAATCAAAATAGTCATTCCACATGGTATAAAGCCACATACCAAAGAATAATTAACCTGAAATTTTATAAAAAAACCTATTAAATATTGATATGTACTATGAGAAAACCTAGTAGATATCAATATGTACTGACTGAAAACCTAGTAGATTGACACCCACCTATGATACTCTAACAATTAGTCGCAACACTGCATTATTGTGTCTCCAAGACAGTAGAACTTCACACTCTACCAAGCACATAGCCCCATTTCCTCAAATTTCAAGGAATAACATTGCTTAAAAGTAAGAATATAGACATATAAAGTTCTCAATCACAGGATTTTCATAACTCATACGATATGCATAAACGACTAAAATCAGTACGAAGAAAAGTAGTAATATGTACTCGTATATGTATCGATGATCATTTCCCTGCAGTACATCAAAAGCATAGTTCATTTCTTTTCCTGTACATCAAAATATGTACTCAATTGACAATATAAAAACAAATTTGTATAAAAAATCAATAACATACTAAATAGATAGCTAGTCTATTACTAGTTAGCCTGCAAAATTTATAAAAAATAATGATTACTTATATAAAAAATTTATATAAAAAATCAATGATTACTTACCTAAATCCGAGCAACTTGTTCTTGTCCAGTCAAGTTTCACTAAATCTCTTTTCATTTGCCTCAAACTCACTTATCTTTTGTTCTTCAATAGCTTTATACAAACAGTACATGCAAATATGTACCGCAAAATCCCTATAGAAATATGTGTAGCGTCAACGAATATTTTGTCTAAAAATCAAACTTACTTCTATTGATCAAAAGAAGAATATAAGAAAATTAACTAATGATCTATCAAGTAAACACAAAAATGTTCAATTTAACTCAACAAAGCACCATTAAAACAGATTGTCAAAACCAAATCAAAACGACGATTTAATGAACAAAAATAGGTCGATTACAAAATCTGATTTTAAAAAATCAACAAAATTGCTTAAAACACGAATAAAAACGGAATTAAATCATGCAATTGTACCATGTGCATCATAGAAAATCGATTATTTACTAATCGAGAAAGAGAACAATGGAAAAAAATTCATCAAAATTATGAAATCGAGTCGATCATAATGAACAAAAGAAAAATTAGAGAATATAAAAGATTATAGCAAAATACCCGGAGATGTAGCAAACTACATGAGCTAACCCTAGAAATTTAAGATAAAACAGCAAGAGCAGAGAGAGATTCAGATCTGAGATGAAGAACAAAAAAGAAAGAAGCAGAACTTGATTTGATTTTCTCTTAGTAGTTGTCGTTGCAGCAGGGTAATTCAGGAAAAAAATAAAAAGGATATTTGGGACTCGCACGTGTGCTGGACGAGAGAATAAAAAATGTAGGAAACACCATATAGTCCTAAAAATAAAATATATGTATCAGTCTAGTCCATTTGACCCAGTCAATTGTCTGTTTGGTCCTATTTGGTAATATAAATTATCATTTGGTCCTAAAATTATCATATGGTCCTACGCTGATGTCATGGATGATGTAAATGTCACCTTGTAGTGACAAAATTACCCTTTTGGATAAGGACAATATATAAAGTCAATTGGTGAAAGAGAAAAATTATTTCTCAGATTTACTTTCTCTCTCCACCGGTTCTCTCTTTCTTCTTCTCCGCCTCCGCCATTTTTTCTAGGGTTTTTTTTTTCTGCTACTGCAATTGTTTACAGAGATGAAGATGAAGACGATTGTTTTGATTGCAGAGATGAAATCATCTTCGTCGTTGATGCTGCTTAAGATGTAAACGTGTTTTTTCTTGATTTCATTCTGCTGCTGCATCTGTTTTTGATAAAGACGACGATGAAACAGATCCGTTTTTGATAAAGACGACGATGATTGAACTCGTGTTGTTTATGAATCGCTGCTGCTGAAGAAGATCTTGATCATTTTGAGAATCTTGAATCGATTTATGTTGCTGTTTTTGGAGGCGATGAAGACGACGAACAACAACGATGTTGCTGTTGAAGATGAAGATGTTGCTCCTGGTGTTGAAGACGATGTTGTTGCTGCTGTTGAAGACGTCAAAGAAGATGAAGATGATGTTGCTGATGTTTTATATGGACTTCATTCCAGAAATGAAGTCTATTTTTATATGGACTTCATTCCTGGAATGAAGTCTGTTTTTCTTAGGTTTTATATGGACTTCATTCCAGGAATGAAGTCTGTTTTTCTTAGGTTTTATATGGACTTCATTCCTGGAATGAAGTCTGTTTTTCTTAGGTTTTATATGGACTTCATTCCTGGAATGAAGTCTGGTTTGTATATATGTTTTATATGGACTTCATTCCAGAATGAAGTCTGCATTTTTCTTAGGTTTTATATGGATTTCATTCCTGGAATGAAGTCTGTTTTTCTTAGGTTTTATATGGACTTCATTCCTGGAATGAAGTCTGTTTTTCTTAGGTTTTATATGGACTTCATTCCAGGAATGAAGTCTGTATTTCTTAGGTTTTATATGGACTTCATTCTTGGAATGAAGTCTGGTTTTGTATATGTTTTATATGGACTTCATTTATGGAATGAAGTCTGGTTTGTATAGGTTTTTATATGGACTTCATTTCCGGAACGAAGTCTGGTTTGTATAGGTTTTGATATGAAGGAAAAAAAAGGTTTTATATGGACTTCATTTCTGGAATGAAGTCCGGTTTGTATATGTTGTTATATGAAATTTCATTTCTGGAATGAACTGATACAAAAAAATGAGTAAAAATTAACATGGAAGGGTACTTTTGTCCATTCTGTATTTTTAAATAATTATGGACCAAACAGTAAAAGGCGTTTGACCAAAGGACTAAACAGACATGGGCCCACCTATAAAAGGACCAAACGATATTTTTCCCATAAAAAATCTGGTCCAAAAATATGTTTCTGGACCAACCAGTAATTATTTTCTGGTGCTGGACTACACAGTAACCGGTTCTCCCTATAGTGGATTAACTAGTAATTCCTAGAAAAACAAAAGATTCCTTATGTTTTGGTTTCCTTATCAGTGACAATTCCAAATCAGCACCATCTCATGCTATTAATAGGGCGTTTCTGATCTCAAGTTCATTCATTCATCGTTTCATATCATCCTACAACTTTAGACATATCATCCTACAACTTCAGAAAGCGTTTCTGATCTCAAGTTCGTCATCGGTTCTGATCTCAAGTTTATTCATTCATCGTTTCATATCATCCTACAACTTCAGAAATTATGACAAGCAAAGGACAATGTTCGAAGAGGGTTTCATCACAGGTAAAAAATTGTGGTATCCAAATCATATTCAACTGTTGTTCACATTGAGTTATGATGATGATTGTTATTCCTGATTTTGGTAGGCTTCCGTTGAAATTAAGGTTTCCAAACGCTAGCACCACTACGTCCTCCAAAGCTGAGTGTTAACACTAAATTAAAATCAGTTAAAATCTGTATTTAAGTTTCCGAGACAAAATTCAGTTTCTTCTCTCTTAGCTCTCGGTTCTCTACGAACCCTAAACCTAGAATCCGTTCTTTTGTTTCGTTTGAAGGTATTCTCAAAGGGGAGTGGAAATGGGAATTACTGGATCGAAACTGTGGAGATTTTCAAGTATCTGGATCAAGAGCACAAGGGAACAAATGGGCTGCTGGTGGGTGTTTGCTAAGGGTTTAGTTTTGAATTCAGAAGCTAGGAAGAAGTGTTTGCTGCCAATGCCATTAAATCAAGCTGTTACCATCAATTTTTATGTTTGAATCGTGAAATTGTGAACGGTGAACGGTTTAGGCAATATGGGTTTGTGTTAAATTCGTGTTTTGTAGGGAAGGAGCATCAATGTCATATCTCTATAACCTTTATAACCAACACGCTGAAGGTGTTTGACAAAATTCCCTAAACCACCGGTTCACCAAGCTTGCTACAGTAAAAGGACTTGCCTGTTGCCTCTGCATTCATGTGGGTATGGGTGACGGTTAGGAGAGATGGCTGAAGGTTACTGGTGTTTGAGTTTAATTTGATATATATTTGGTATATTTGGTGTTATACACTGTCAGCTGTAAGCTAAATTTTAGTCGTGTGGTTGTGTTTTATGTCTGAGGATGGAGAAATAAAAAGGGAAGAAGAAACAGAGTAAGAGAAATAAAAAGGGAAGAAAAAAAATGCAGCAACATCTCATGCAGATGCAACCAATGATGGCAGCAGGCTATAATCCTAACAACGTCACAACGGATCACATCCAACAGTATCTAAATGAGAACAAGTCTTTGATTCTAAAGATTCTTGAGAACCAGAACACTGGGAAATTGAGCAAATGTGCAGAGAACCAAGCGAGGCTTCAACGAAATATGATGTATCTGCCTGCTATTGCTGATTCTCAACCCCAACAATCCACCATGCATGCTCAGTTTCCTAATGCGGTTCAGCAGGGTGCACACTACCTGCAACACCAAGAAGCTCAAGCAATGACACCGCAGTCATTAATGGCAGCCTATTCCTCAATGTTGTATGGTCAGCAGCCAATATAGCAAGCTATGCATAGCCAACTCGGTATGAACAGCAATGGGCTACACATGATGCATGGTGAGGGAGGAGGAAATTGGTCAATGGGTGGTGGGTTTCCTGATTTTGGTCGTAGCAATGACAGTGAAGGTTTGCAGAGCAGGGGGGTTACAATTGTGAGCAAACATGAAGTTGGTAATGCAGGTTCTAACGAAGGGCGTGGTGGTAATTCAGGAGGCCATGGTGGTGAAGCCGGTGAACAGATGTACTTGAAAGGCGGAGACGAAGAGGGTAATTAGTAGATCATATATGATGGTAACTGTCAAAAATTAACATTAGATAAGTTTTTTAGAGTTTGAAACAAGTCTTTGGTAGTGACACTTGATGTTAGTTAGGGTAAGAAAATGAAGTTGCTGATCTTTTGGTAGTGAGATTTACAGAGAGAACTGTTTCTAGCGTCGGACATGATATCATGCGTTAATGTAACCTGTAAATCGTGATCTGCACACACTGAATGAATTTCATTATATATGTTTTCATCAAAAAAAAAACAAAAAAAAGTAGTCGTGTGATTGTGAGTGGCAAGCAACCCTATATCTTTTGATGTTGATATTTCATAGTCAACAATGATTCTAGCTGAGATACTGGCACATATATATAGTTAGTCCATAAAATTTTGAATTAATAATTGGTTTGATCCAACCCAGTTCTTGCTATTAAGTATTCATGCATCTTGGTTTGTTTCTGTACTACAAGAATTTCGTGCTTTAAGGTTTACTATCTCCATTTGATTCCGCTTTATTAAATATATTATTGCCACAGTCGATTCCAGCTAGCAATGAAGAAAAATGCATTGTGGCAAATGATTTAGCATTATTATGTAGTTACACTGCTCCATAATAATTACGAAAACACTGACTTCATCTGGTGCTAATTCCTGAGCTCACGGGCCCAAGATAATTTATAAGCTCAATCATATAGATTTCAGCCTAATTACAACTAATTTTAATGTGGAAACTACGTTTCATCCTAGAATTTAAAGGTCACGGCCGAGGTTATAAGTCCTGGGCTAATTTGACGCGACCAACAAAGTATCATGGGCACCACCAGGTAGTTTTTAAACTCAACTATATAGATTTCATCCTAATCACAATCAACTTTAATAGATACTATGTTTTATCCTAGATTATTTTAATCCACGGCCGGGGCCGTAGGCCCCGGCTGATTTGACACGGACAACAAAACAGCTGGGTCGCATGCCTGGTTAATATACAAGCTCAACTTCTAGATAACACAATTAATTAAACACGCTATTATGACCCGACTAACTTACACACACTGTTCTATGACATGATTAACTAAGCAAGGGCCCAACCATTCCAAGATGACTAAAGTTTTGTGGGAGGGTACTGATCGGCCGTCCAAATAACCAACAAAAATCAGAAAAGGTTGAGCCCCGGACGTAGGCCGGGGTGATACCTAGTATATATATAAAAAGATATAAAGAGATGATGATGCACAAAAAACCATGCCAAAATAGTTTAGTTTTTAGTATTACGTAGAAACCCCTACCTCAAAACATAAATCCAATGCCTTCGATTTCGGCTACCCAAACAGTCCATTGAATAACACCACAACCAAAAGATCCCACAGCTACATCTTAATATACCGTAGTCTTCGATTTGGGCAAGAATATGATGGCTGCTACTTTAGGTTTGTATTCAAAAGAGGACAATAAGAAAAAGAATCGAAAGAGTTTTAGGCTTTATAAATCTTTTCCAAAGGTTTAGCACGATCTGTTTAGGATTTGTGTCTGACAACAAAACAAGGGCGACGGCTCGTCTTCTTTAGGGTTTTGTGTTCATGGAGAACGGAGAACAGAGGAGAAGAGGGTCGGCTGGAATCCTTCCCTAACTAGGTTTCTGTTTTTGTTTATGTACTAGGTATCACCGGTGCCTTACGGCCCCGGCTCAACCTCTGTTTAGTGTCATGTAACATATAATCTTCGGTATCCTACACAGAGTTTATAGTTTGGTATTATTTGTGAGAATATTTTAAAATCATTAATATGGTTCGGTAATTATCCTGGTTTATGTTATTTAGATATCACCGTTGGTGATTTCTTAAAATAAATTCCTTGATTTCTATTTTATTCGTTGATTCCAGGATAATAAAATGGTGATCATTGATTATACGTGAACATTATCTGTGAAAAATGCCTTTTGACATAGCCAAAAATCTGGTGAACCATAAGATAATGTGAACAATATAAACTGGAGTTATAACATACCTTTCCATGGATGTTAATTGACTAAGATAACAAAAGAATTTATATCCATTTAAAACTACTCTCAAAAGTGAATGACCACATCTTTGACCCGTCCATGAATTTCAAGTTTCTCTTGGGCATTCCAATATTCTTGCATAGTTGTATTCTTTTTCGAGTTTAGATTTTTTTCAATGTCAGTTAGGTATATTTCGGTCTAGACGTTGTTTGAATAATCGTAGCTTGTGTTTTTGTTTTGATTTTAACTTTTCCATAATTTTATGATTGTTATCATATATTTGTAAAGTATCTATCAGACCTACCTTGTGCAAAAAGACATATGCATATGTTGATTATTTACACACCGTTTCCGTAACCTGATCTCCTACATATTCAATTATTTCCTTGTTAATTTCTTTGAGTGTTAAATCGCGGTTGTCTTATCTTCAATGATATTTTCATCTTTTAAATATAAGCCTTGAGCATATTATTGTTAGCATAAGCATTATCGTGAATGAAATAATCCTTGATAATTATTAATCTCAATATTGTGTGTCACTTTACCTTCTTCATCTTGTTGTTTATTGCTGGCTCCTTCGTATAGTTATGATAATGATATATTCTCCGTTGTTTTTGGTTTTAGGATCTCTGATCTGTAGACCTAAAATAGTGTTTTTCCTTATGTTTGTTATTGTCTGTCTTTTCCACTCTACTTAGGTTTTTATCTCATAATCAGATGCTTATGTTATCCATGTATCGCTACTGACATAATACTCAGATGCTTATGTTATTATCCATGTATCACTACTGATATAATACGGTTTATGTTATCTAGGTATCACCATTGATGATTACCTAAATTTTTATCTCGTGTCCTTTTTATTCTTTAATTCTATTGTAATTGAATGATGACCATGACCATTGATTAAATGTGAATATCACCTTTGAAAGTTAATGGCAGCCAAAGTATAATGTAATTTATGAGGATGATACTGGGAATTTTTATCTAACAAATTAGAACGTGCAAACACGGTGTGAATACATGGAATTTTTTTACCAAAGAGAAAATGAACAACTATTTTTATGAAATGAACAAATGAATAATCCCAGTATTTTCTTTAATAAATTGTTCTAAAGAGAAATTTTTTTAAGGATTTAAAAGCAATAAGTCTAAATTTTATGAAAGCAATCCAGAAAATTTATATCGAAGAGAATTTGAATAAAAATTCAAATTGCTGAGACAATAATAATATAAATAATGAGGTGAATAATGCAAAGGCAACATATGATAGTACGGACAATATAATCTTGGGTTATAGCATACCTTGTGAAGAATATAAATGAAGAAAAGAACAAAATATTTAGATCCACTGAATAAAGTGAATGGATATATCTTTCATTCGTCCATGAATTTTAATCTTCTTTCTTTCGGTAATTCCACTATTATTGCATACAGTAGTTGTGTTCCTTATTTTTTTTATCCTGGTTTTGTATTTCCGTTTCACACATCACTTTGAATTAACTTAGCCTTATGTTTCGGTTTTGATTTCAACTTAATGTATTTTTCTGTTTTTTTTAATATTATGTAAAATTTTCTAGCTTAATACTCTTGTTTTTTTCTTCATAATCTTTCGTACACTTTTTCATTTAAATCTCATGTTTATACATTTCCTTTTTAAATTCAAATGAATCAAAAAGTTTAGATCATCCCCAAATATCGATGTTGTTTTGTAACTCTAGATCCTGCAAGAACTTCTCCAGTTCACAAACAGATTTCAAGAAGAATAATACCTCTTGCATTGCATTTCTTTGTTTTGGATTATTTTTCTTTTATCACCTACCTTGATGCTTGTGAGTTTCAAACTTAGGTCGTTGGTGTTATCACCTAATAACTTTACCATTGTACTACAATCATCACCCAATAACTTTATCATTGTACAGTGACACCTGCATACCTTTTGTATTTCCATTACATGATTAAGCAAGTTTTCCAATTCCTCCAACCGACAGTTTGGCCTCGTCTAACTTTTTTGGTTTTTCTTGGCTTTGTCTAGCTTTGTTGTTATTTTTTTGGCCTTCAGTAACTCAACGGACGTGTAAAAATTTTTGTTCAAACCCTGCGTTAAAGTCATAAGTCCCGTGATCCGGACCCATATATAAATCTCAGAAGAAAATGGTTCCCTTCCTTTGTCGGGTATTAATGTTCCACTCATGTGTTTACATTCCCGTTTATTGAAAATTATTGTGGACCCTTTCCTTTTAGAGCTCTTTTATCTAGACTGCAACCAAGACTGGTACATGCATTCGAAATATTTTACTCTCGGATATGGATACAAAATAATCTTGACATGGCATCATCACCTTTAAAGGGATTCACACTTTTTCCTGAAAGTTAGTTTTTTATTGGATGATCTGGTCAATCTCTCGTCAATCCAGTGTATGTCCCCACAGAAAGGGCACGTAATGTCCATTTTTCTAAGATAATACAATAAATAAGTCAAAGTTCTTTTTTTTATAATGCTTTGTGTACCCACCTCGTCTTCTTCATCTGACGGACCACAAAATTTATTTGAATTATCGCGTATGAACTTTTAGGCAGCAATTATTTTGCACATAGACAGAATTGCATACAGTTGATACCAGATATACGTATAATCAAATCTAAGAGCACAAAACCAAGTAACAATTCAGTAGAAAAGTTAGGTTTGTATATATATTGAACCCAAACCGCTGTCAACCGAAATTGCGTATGCTCCTCACCAATAAAATCGTTACGTTGGATGCTTGAATTCCCCATCTTCTTAACCTGCATTTGGATGATATTCTTTTGGATAATGGATCTACGAACATGACAAAGTCCATAATAATAGTCAATCGGATTCTTGCCAAGTTTTTCGGGACTATACCTTTACACGAATTCTTTAAATTAACACATACATATATGGATGTGTTAGGAACTCTGTAAATGTAAGTAAAATGTGTCAAGTGCATAAAAGCCAATACTTCAGTGGATACCACCAAAATATTAACATCTACATTTAAAAATGTAGCTTAATGCACGGTTAGTACTTCGTCAAGGCCACATTTATTTGTTGCAGAGCTTCCTCTCGACAAAATGCTTGCTGGGAAAACATAATATTTTAAGGTTATTGGCAAGAATTTAGTGCAAACACTACGATACAGAGATACAACACAAATTCCATGAGTCTCATGCATTTTCTCCCTGTATTGTTACTCCAAACTAAATTCATCCACTCGACCAATGCACTTGAGTCGTAGCAAACTATGTATAATGATTACTTATCACGTCAAATAAGCTATTAAATAATTTGACTAATGAAATGGAGAAACAATCTACCCATGTTCTCGAGAAATTCATTAGATAGTTGTACATCAAGTTAGCTCATGTGGTTCCTACATTGTTGTAGTTCTCGACCTTCCACTGCTTCTTTATGCCGTTGTACTTCTTTCTCATGACGTGCTTTTTGAGCAGATGACAACCCTACAGAATCACATTGTCACATAACTATATTGCACATGGACATCAATTACACAATTAACAACACATATCTATATTATGAAAAGGAAAAATCGTACGCCCTCCGTTCCCAATATATGGGCGGAGAAGTGAGTTTCCCTTAGAATATGATTTTTTTTTTTGATTTCGTACATATCCATCCTCTTTCTTGTTTTACGTTTTTTACAATTTCCAACATTAGAAACATTAACTTAATTGTGGTGATAACTACCTATAATAATTAAGGGTAATATAAAGAAAAAACACATCTTGGAATTGAAACTCTGCATATCTTATAGGACTATAAAATTTTAAAACTCTGCTTTTATAATAGGGACGGAGGGAGTACATTATATTAACACAGACTAATGAGACACGTGGATATTGGTGCTCCTTTACCGCAAAACATGAATTAGAATGTTGTCTATGGTACCCATCACTCCAAGCATGCCATTATTTGTATTCTCTCTCGCGATGTTTTCGTTGTCATCATTCATTGATGGCATTTATGCTATAATAATCTGGAAGAAAGCAGCACAGATACCTAAGAAATAAAAAAGACAGAAAAAACACATGTACGTAGGTGGATGATTCATGTACATCAAACTTGGTAGAAACGGAGGCCATAGAGTCCTTTCTTAAGTCCACGGAGTTGGTAGGTTAATCCATATATGAGTACAGTACATGTACTTTTTCCTAAGAATTTTTTGGATTATGGTTTCAAATCATTATAAGCGACATGTTTATTTTTTTTCGTTATTAGTTCATGTATCTAACTCTTACTCCACATGCTTTCCGTATATACAATAACACATAGATTTAGTAGGGAGTTCAAAGAGTTACTCAGCAAAAATTACATGAGATCTAATTCCAGGAAATAATCCTAGCACCTTAGGATTTTCTAAGAGAGTATGAGGGTAAAATTTGGACGCATCAATTGCGAAGAAGGTAAAATTGGGACGTGTCAACTATGATAACTTTTAGGAGTCTCGAACTTGTTGACTGAAAGAACTCTTTATCAAAATTACTCTAGTCATTGATGTGCAGGTTTGAAATAGCGCATCTAGTTGCATGAGCGGGGAAAGAAGAAGACCGCAGCCATGCTCTTCACTCCTCCGATCATCTGCTCGCTTTCTCCCAAAAGTGGCCTCCACAAATCTCCTTTAAATCCACTGGTGATGGCTCAAAGACTCAATCTGAATGGGTAACATCCACCTATTAAATGGTTATTGCCTTACAAAATCTAGGCATGCAAGTTCAAGTCAATAAAGTTAAGTCAATCGAAACATAGCTGGAACTTCTTTCTGCACCACCAAAGAACTTCAAACTCAACACTTAAACTAAATTCCCTAGCGAATCTAAAATTTATTCAAGAGAACAAATAATGGGTGAACCAATCACATAAACAATACACACGAACTGAAATGACACAACAACATACCATGCATAGATCCAAATGAACAGATTTAGATCAGGGACCGACCTATTACTCAGCTACATTGAGTAATAAAAGGACGATTTTTTTTGAAGGTAGTACCGGAGAACCTGGTACGTTGGCAATCATATACCGCATTGGAATTTCCAGAATCACATGGTTTATGGGGTACCATCCCCAGAATCAATTCAGACAAAACTCGTTACATCATCAACTTTCAGCAATCCACGGTCTCTGATGCCAGCAAGGACTGCTATAATTTGACCCAGATCTCTTTGTTCAAACGATCATCCAGAACAAACTCAGGTGGATATACTCTTATGCACCAATTAAACTGAGTATAAAAACTAATCATTTCACCACAACTCAGGAAAACACAGATTTTTTATAAACCTAACAACCCTAGCATTGCAAACAACCAAATAATCCAATTGAAATCGTGAATAATAATCTAGTTTCTTATATGGATTTCGTAAATAATTTCTCATGGATTTACCATTGTTTTTCTTAGAAACTGATATAAAGCCAGTACCTTCTATTATTTCTGATTCGTACTTTCATGTGCTTAATAAGATCTACATGATATTGGTAACTAATTCAATAGTGATCTAGGATACCTACCAACCTAGGTGAACCCACACTATTTCCTTACGACTTACCTCCAGAAGTGGTGGACTTTCTCCAATAGTGTATGTAAAGGGAATCCTTAATGATTCATACAACATAAACCACATTCTCAACACTGCAGCGTTCTAAGAAACCCGAAAAAGGAAAGATGATATTTGAGAATTAAGCTAACATCAAAATTAACAAATCAAAATCAGTGCACATAATGAAAAGAAAAGAGACGATTAATTAATTTATTTAGTTGAGAAATCCCCAGCCGGAAAAAAAAAATCAAAACTACCTTTTCACTGTACAAACAATGCTAGGATATTAAGCTACTCTACTGTCCCGTGAAAATACTCTTAGCAGTCACCTGAAGGTTTACCCTTAACTTCCCCAAGACTCTGAAGTCTGATCTAACATCATATCTTCTGTTGGAGTCCTACTTTGTGAGCATCAAATAATGGAATGTAAGGTTTTAACCTTCCAAACCAACCTAAGTAAGAATGCCATCTGTGGGAGTCGAACCCACAACCACATGGTTGGAAACCATGTGCTCTTCCATTTGAGCCAAGACAGCAGATACCATTTCCAAAGTAAGTGGGATATAATATGACGTAATACAAAGTAGATTGAGCACGTTTATATTACCCATCTCAAGACCACAGTGCAATGCTTGTTGCACTTCAAATTTCCTGGAACTATTAAATTGATAAAGATTAGAATCAAGCCAAGAACATATGCTTACAGATAAAGAAGCAAATCAAATCAAATAATTTAACACCTTAATTTCAATATCCTCAAAGCTCAACTCGTTGAACAATCCCATTAGCACGGTATGATGGTCGGTATGGTGGTCAATGAAGATACTAAATGCAGTTTTAGTCAAAAAATAAAAGACAACTAAATCTATGCAAAAATTTACCACTACAACAATTAACATAGCGTTATTAGTAAACAAAATTATTTAGCAAAACATACCTGGAAATTACGTGAAAGAAATACAACAAAGGATTTACGCGTTTCATCTTTGCAAACTTTGAAATAGTTCAGAGAAAAATTGCAATTTGTTCAGTGCTAGTACAGGATTGCAGAATCCTTTGGATCTCTCTTTTTCAGAAATAGAAATCTACTAATATCTACATATTCAAGTCGCCCTGTGTCAGAAAAGAAGGAATGCTCCTGTAAGTGATATACTGCAAATTCATACTCAGAAGTAATGCATTAGTGTGTATAGCAAATATTAGCACATATAAACATTGGCAGATAATAAGAGTGTAAAAAGAAATAAACAACAATTATTCGCAAATTCCAAGGAAGTAGCGCAACAGATTCATCTGAGCGTGAGAGATTACCACTGGAATTGCGTGATCTTCTCGGATATTTTGATCATGTAGTTATGTAAATTTGTGCAGTGGGTATAAGTTTCACCGATATACCTACTCTATATATCAGATAAAGCCAAAACTAAAAAGGAACACATAAACAGAATCATATGCAGTTGTTTCTAGCAAAGTTAAAACCACTCAAGATAATCCAACCTTTCAAAGTAAAATCTGGGCAGTGAAGCAACCTTGCTGGCATCTCCTAGATGGATTTTTTAAGACACCGGTGATGATATTTTAATTTCTCGGAAGTATCAGTTGACTAAATGATCAAAATACATGTCTCACTCAGTTTTACACCTTTGTAATGACAGCATGTAACTGCTCCAAGCTGGAGATGGTGCCAAGTGACACTCAGTTGTACACCTTGTAAATGCTCCAAGCTGTAGATGGTGCCAAGTGACCCTTTTTCGATGTGGTTGCTATAATAAAAACAGTTAGTCGTCGTTAGAGTAGTGTATGCACACGTATTTATTTTCATCTAGGTTGGAAATAAAAATGTACATATCTATATCTATGTATATATAAGTGCATGATCCTACACCAGCCAATTGCCAAATTAGAGTGTTTAATCTGGATAACCTTTCAAGTCTCTGTCTAAGTGTCTCTATCAAGACGAAACCAAAATAGTATATTCACTAAAGTTAAACAAATAGAAAGGAGAAATGGGTACTACTTGAGAATATCTTACCTTTATATACCAAAAGGTCCTCCAGAACAGATCCAAACAAAAAGTTCAACACATTGAGATAGCCAAATTTTCATAATCTAAAAAATAATAAAATACAACCACCCTAAAAATTTCAACCATAAGATTATTGAATCAGTTGGTCTATCTCAGCGATTGTGTACGGTCAGTTAAAATACAACAAATAAGATTGAAGAAACTGATAGAAACCCCTAAATTCATGCATGAGCAACAGAAAAAGAAATGGTTTTCTCCCTAATTGTTACCGAATCAACTTACTTTAGATCGCGTAAGAGACTTGATAGAAAGGTGATATCATGAAAAAAAAAGAGCATCGATTTGTGGCTTTCATCTTTCGGAGTTGTTGTCAGACTCCGCATCTTGATGGGGCGCAATCTAATTTGACCCTTAAGGTTAGGAAAAGTTCCCGAGTAGATCACATGCATGCCAGCGTCCTTCTGTATAAAGGACAACAAAATCTAATACAAAACAATTTTTAGTTATCAATATAGTGGACGATACAAAAATTATAGCAAATCAATTCTTTTTCTTTTTCAATTTTGTTATGTTTTTTTATATTAGTTGGTGTTTAAGTCTGTATTTTAAGGATAAAGGATAGTAGATTATACAACTGCAGTGAAACATGGGATGATCATTTATGTTTGAGGGATTTTGAAAAACAAAAATGTCTCATCCCAGAATCATTGCACCTAAGTCGAGTTCAAAGCATACTGTGAAAGCACGCCTAATACCAAAAAAATTAATTAAAAGCTTAATACAAAATAAGTTACTCCCTTGCATGCATCTCCTTGATATCCTACTACAATTAAGGTCTCTCGCATCTCCTTAGTATGGATTAAAATCAAAAAAAAATTAGCACCGGCGCGAGTAAAATTGCATGGGAGATCCAAATATTATCAATAGAGCATTCCATAATGATGTCTTACTACTTGCACCAAAGTCCAAAGATGAAAGAAGAAAACACAACATTTAAAATTCGGAAATGTAAACACAATGCTGATTAATATAATGATACAACGAAGCTCCTGCAAAAAAAAAAAAAACCAAGAAATTATATCAACCGATTGGTATAAAGTATAAAACTGAGAAAGTTATTAGAAAAAGATAACTGAGAAAAGCATGCAGGTAAGATTTTAAAATATATATATATATATATATATATATATATATATATATATATATATATATATGAAATTACTTTTGCTTTCTCTTACCCCTTCCTTCCATAATACCCACGTTATGAGAAACTCCAACTATGCCTTTTCAGAACCTCGATCCGCTCAACTACTTATCGAAAAGTCTTTTTTTCTTGTTAGAGTACTAACAACGTAAATCAAAGTTCATGAGAAGGCTGATTATATATAAATGAGTATCCCCTTAAGTCATCCAATTAGGTGAGTATGTTATGAACCATTCCATTGTCGAGCGCCTAACTTTCAACAACTTCACGAACAAATGGCAGACTACTATATTGATCCGAATACGATGAGCTTAATGACATCTGGATTGACATGGGTCTAGCATTAGTGAGCTTGACTGATTTTGCCTCCACGGGTAAATGGTTGTCTCTCCTTTCTTAATTATTCTTTTTTGTATTTTGCATCCACCTTCTAACGATCTGCAAGTACAGATATAGTACCAATTAACATGCAAATACGGTTGAAAGGAAACAATAGATGAGCTGTAAATTTTAATTGTGGCAACCCAAGTAAGAGAAGGTAAATCCATCCATTTGAGTAACTTCAATACATTAGATCGTTAGATTATCTGAACTTTCGCCACATATGTAATAAAGGATCTAGACCTGCATAATTTGAGGTAAAGACCTAAAAGGATATGATGCCATCAAATAATAGTACTTATTTCCAAAGTCAAGCAGAATCTTTATACTTGTTTCAGATTCCTCTTGATCCACCTTTCTCTTCTTATCTGCAAGGAGTCCCCCGGGGATCCTAAAAGCACCACCCCCAGTGCGATTTCATCGTAGACAATGCATATACGCGAGTTCATAGAAGTATGATGCAAATACACATATCAACTGAAGATACCGATGAGCTCCGTAACTAAGAAACATGGAAAACAATGTGAAAAATCTAGGAGTTTAACCCAATCGTGCACTTCCACAGCTAATATATACACTCCAAAGCACGTACGGAAAATACATATGAATTTTCTAAATTTTGGCTCTTCAATGATTTGCACACTCCACATTCCTGCTCTCACTATATTGCTAGGATAACTACTAAACCAACAATCTTAAAATGTCTCAAGCATGAAACCATGTTATCACATAATTCCAACCAACATAATCCTGCTGCCAATTTATGTCATCGAAATCTCACAGTATGAGTAAAATAAAAACTAAGACCACGATTAATTTTTTTTTTTTTTAGAAAATCCCTTAATAAGAGAAATAAAGCAACAATCAAAATTTACTAAGAAATAGATCCGGAAGTTTGATAAGAAGATTGTCACTTATGTTTAATCAATCAATAATGTAATTAGATGAAATTTCTTTCAGGGGTTTCCACATGTTTACCTTGTTCTTCCCTTCTTCTGCATTGTCTTCGTCCGCATCCTAAATCGATTCATAATTCCTACATGAAACACATAAAGCAAAAAAAAAATCAGATTTAAAATTTCTAGGGTTACCTCTGCATCGTCCTTTCGATTAAATAAACCTTTCCATACGGGATTTTTATGATACAATAAATCAACTGCAGGATCTAAAACCTCAAAAACAAAAACAGATTTTCAAAATTCTTTCTGCGCGACAGAGGAGAGGAACTGTAGCAGCAGAAAGGGAGAAAAAGGTTTTATGTGAAACAACCGAGCATCACCCCGCCCTATTTATGTTGACCCACATACCCACGTAACAATTCAGAAATTTCCTGGCCGTCCAATCAAAAACACCATCCGGAGCTTCATGCATTACACGTCTATTACGTATTGATGATTTTGAAATCACATAGTTCGATATCAAATCCGCGCACAAAAGCACCAATTTTTGTTCTCTGTTCAACCAAATCTCGTACCCACCTGCAGAAAGGATATTATCTCCAACAAAAAGCCCCGTGTAAAATAAATCAATCAAACACAATTCTTAACTTCCCTAAACACAATTCTTAACTTCCCTGTTGTAAACCAAAAATGCCCAGCAATCACAATACAATTCCATCCAACACTTGTGTTCTCCCCTGTACATCCAAAAATTGTCTTCCATTAATTAGCTTGTCAAGATCATGGATATACTATAGACTAAAGCCAATTTTCGAACCACATAAGACTCACTGTTGCTATTTTATTTCTATGTTCACCAAAATTCATAATACGACCACTTTCAAATATCAAAAAATACACTATATATTCTAATCAAACCATGGATGGTGTTAGTGTTAGTGTTGTTGCAGATGTTAAGATGGTATTGGTAGAAGAGGCATTTCTTCGGTGGTAATTCAACCACTGGACCCATGGCTAGCATCTAGACAATCTTGGTTCAAGAACTGGTCGATCATGCTTTTAAGCAAACACCTTGTGTGTGTGTGTGTAAATATAGTAATGGAGAAGTAGTTATGTTGTTGACATACCTAGACTATTATAGACATTCCAATACAAAACTCCATTATGTATACCTAGACTATTATAGACATTTTATGCCCACGTAACATATCGAGGACATGAAACTCCATATGTAACCCAATTACCTGAATCAGAAGAAAATATATCAATCTAAAATACATGTGCGGTTCCAAATTTGGGTATACAAACAATCTTATAACTCGTAGAAATGATTAGAAGTGACGAACATTCATTGCATATGAAGCCAGACACAAAAGATACACATTTCTTTAGTGGCGGTGGAAGTGATACCCCCTTTTCCTGGTTAGTGGATTACATACAAACATTATAAGTTACCTGATTATATAATTTCCACCTATGGCGGCTCTGTCTGGAAACATATCACAACTCAATATCAGATGGTAAACTCTCTCTCCAAGATTTAAATTGGTAATGGATTGACCATATCATTTTGGCTTGATAAATGGAATTCTAAAGCTTGTTTAAAGGAAATGTATCATACCCTTTTCAAAATTGCTGGTCTCAAGCAGGGTTCTATTAGAGTGCACATCTCATCAAATGGCACCAGCTGGTCCTTTTACTTTAAGAGACATGATGCTAGTCTGCATAAACATCACCAAACAAAAGCACAAAAATAAAGTTCATGAAATTCAACGTCGTCACCGGATTGTTTAACATCTATATCAAATGATAGCTTAATTCAGTTTGGTGCCGCTTACATATTGACTAACACTTCTATGAGAAATCTGTCCCTTAAGCATTGTTTGCTATGGCTTCCATATACTAAGCTTTGTCAAATTTGACCCTGTAGCGCCGTTTGTATAGACGAAACCCTAGATCGAATGAATAAAAAAAAGAGAATGAATAATCATGAAACGTAGTATAAAGAATTTAAAAATAATGCAACATTTGATAAATTAACACATAGTAAAAATAATAACAAAATTGAACACTAAATTTGATAGATGCATTCTTTGATAGAGACAGAGTTACTTCGGAAGGAATCATATGGAAGAACAGTTGATGTTATAATTACAGTTGCATCTCAACAACCGTTAATGGCTGAGACGGAGGAGTGAAAACCCTAGAATTCAGAAAACCCTCAATTTGGAAAAAAAAAAACAACCTAAATTTGCCTAAACCTTTCCGTAAAACCAAACAATCTTCGGAAATCAAACAACAATCAGGCCAAGTGTTTTGAGGAAAAAAGAGGGGAAGCGAGAGTGTTCTCATCTGTATTGTGTTTGAAGTTTGAAGCTTGAATCGTAATAGAAGATGTCGTTCTGTATTGCATCTGCTGACCCACACCCCGTCCCGAAACATTACCAAATCATTCCTGGCCGTCGAAGTCAAAACTCCATCCGGATGATTCCGGCCGCGGGATAATGGTCCCCGTCAAATCCTGACCATCTAATGACTCTCAAATCTAAGAGTCAAACACCACCTTTTTAAATTTAGAAAATTTAAAAATCTAGGAGTTTAACCCAATCGTGCACTTCCACAGCTAATATATACACTCCAAAGCACGTACGGAAAATACATATGAATTTTCTAAATTTTGGCTCTTCAATGATTTGCACACTCCACATTCCTGCTCTCACTATATTGCTAGGATAACTACTAAACCAACAATCTTAAAATGTCTCAAGCATGAAACCATGTTATCACATACAACCGATTCCAACCAACATAATCCTGCTGCCAATTTATGTCATCGAAATCTCACAGTATGAGTAAAATAAAAACTAAGACCACGATTAAATTTTTTTTTTTTTAGAAAATCCCTTAATAAGAGAAATAAATCAACAATCAAAATTTATTAAGAAATAGATCCGGAAGTTTGATAAGAAGATTGTCACTTATGTTTAATCAATCAATAATGTAATTAGATGAAATTTCTTTCAGGGGTTTCCACATGTTTACCTTGTTCTTCCCTTCTTCTGCATTGTCTTCGTCTGCATCCTAAATCGATTCATAATTCCTACATGAAACACATAACGCAAAAAAAAATCAGATTTAAAATTTCTAGGGTTACCTCTGCATCGTCCTTTCGATTAAATAAACCTTTCCATACGGGATTTTTATGATACAATAAATCAACTGCAGGATCTAAAACCTCAAAAACAAAAAAAAAGATTTTCAAAATTCTTTACTGCGACGAGAGGAGAGGAACTGTAGCGAGAAAGGGAGAAAAGGGTTTTATGTGAAACAACCGAGCATCACCCCGCCCTATTTATGTTGACCCACATACCCACGTAACAATTCAGAAATTTCCCCGGCCGTCCAATCAAAAACACCATCCGAGCTTCATGCATTACACGTCCGTTACGTATTGATGATTTTGAAATCACATAGTTCGGTATCAAATCCGCGCACAAAAGCACCAATTTTTGTTCTCTGTTCAACCAAATCTCGTACCCACCTGCAGAAAGGATATTATCTCCAACAAAAAGCCCCGTGTAAAATAAATCAATCAAACACAATTCTTAACTTCCCTAAACACAATTCTTAACTTCCCTGTTGTAAACCAAAAATTCCCAGCAATCACAATACAATTCCATCCAACACTTGTGTTCTCCCCTGTACATCCAAAAATTGTCTTCCATTAATTAGCTTGTCAAGATCATGGATATACTACAGACTAAAGCCAATTTTCGAACCACATAAGACTCACTGTTGCTATTTCATTTCTATGTTCACCAAAATTCATAATACGACCACTTTAAAATATCAAAAAATCCACTATATATTCTAATCAAACCATGGATGGTGTTAGTGTTAGTGTTGTTGCAGATGTTAAGATGTTGTTGGTAGAAGAGGCATTTCTTCGGTGGTAATTCAACCACTGGACCCATGGCTAGCATCTAGACAATCTTGGTTCAAGAACTGGTCGATCGGGCTTTTAAGCAAACACCTTGTGTGTGTGTGTGTGTAAATATAGTAATGGAGAAGTAGTTATGTTGTTGACATACCTAGACTATTATAGACATTCCAATACAAAACTCCATTATGTATACCTAGACTATTATAGATATTTTATGCCCACGTAACATATCGAGGACATGAAACTCCATATGTAACCCAATTACCTGAATCAGAAGAAAATATATCAATCTAAAATACATGTGCAGTTCCAAATTTGGGTATACAAACAATCTTATAACTCGTAGAAATGATTAGAAGTGACGAACATTCATTGCATATGAAGCCAGACACAAAAGATACACATTTATTTAGTGGCGGTGGAAGTGATACCCCCTTTTCCTGGTTAGTGGATTACATACAAACATTATAAGTTACCTGATTATACGTTTTCCACCTATGGCGGCTC
Organism: Papaver armeniacum; assembly: GCA_023531295.1. Taxonomy (NCBI): domain Eukaryota; kingdom Viridiplantae; phylum Streptophyta; class Magnoliopsida; order Ranunculales; family Papaveraceae; genus Papaver; species Papaver armeniacum. The sequence goes on along the minus strand of JAJJWW010012829.1, from coordinate 1,110,548 downwards.
TGTCTGGAAACATATCACAACTCAATATCAGATGGTAAACTCTCTCTCCAAGATTTCAATTGGTAATGGATTGACCATATCATTTTGGCTTGATAAATGGAATTCTAAAGCTTGTTTAAAGGAAATGTATCATACCCTTTTCAAAATTGCTGGTCTCAAGCAGGATTCTATTAGAGAGCACATCTCATCAAATGGCACCAGCTGGTCCTTTCACTTTAAGAGACATGATGCTAGCCTGCATAAACATCACCAAACAAAAGCACAAAAATAAAGTTCATGAAATTCAACGTCGTCACCGGATTGTTTAACATCTATATCAAATGATAGCTTAATTCAGTTTGGTGCCGCTTACATATTGACTAACACTTCTATGAGAAATCTGTCCCTTAAGCATTGTTTTCTATGGCTTCCATATACTAAGCTTTGTCAAATTTGACCCTGTAGCGCCGTTTGTATAGACGAAACCCTAGATCGAATGAATAAAAAAAAAGAGAATGAATAATCATGAAACGTAGTATAAAGAATTTAAAAACAATGCAACATTTGATAAATTAACACATAGTAAACATAATAACAAAATTGAACACTAAATTTGATAGATGCATTCTTTAATAGAGAGAGAGTTACTTCGGAAGGAATCATATGGAAGAACAGTTGATGTTATAATTACAGTTGCATCTCAACAACCGTTAATGGCTGAGACGGAGGAGTGAAAACCCTAGAATTCAGAAAACCCTCAATTTGAAAAAAAAAAAACAACCTAAATTTGCCTAAACCTTTCCGTAAAACCAAACAATCTTCGGAAATCAAACAACAATCAGGCCAAGTGTTTTGAGGAAAAAAGAGGGGAAGCGAGAGTGTTCTCATCTGTATTGTGTTTGAAGTTTGAAGCTTGAATCGTAATAGAAGATGTCGTTCAGACAGCATCTGCCGACCCACACCCCGTCCCGAAACATTACCAAATCATTCCCGGCCGTCGAAGTCAAAACTCCATCCCGGATGATTCCGGCCGCGGGATAATGGTCCCCGTCAAATCCTGACCATCTAATGACTCTCAAATCTAAGAGTCAAACACCACCTTTTTAAATTTAGAAAATTTAAAAATCTAGGAGTTTAACCCAATCGTGCACTTCCACATCTAATATATACACTCCAAAGCACTTACGGAAAATACATATGAATTTTCTAAATTTTGGCTCTTCAATGATTTGCACACTCCACATTCCTGCTCTCACTGTATTGCTAGGATAACTACTAAACCAACAATCTTAAAATGTCTCAAGCATGAAACCATGTTATCACATACAATCGATTCCAACCAACATAATCCTGCTGCCAATTTATGTCATCGAAATCTCACAGTATGAGTAAAATAAAAACTAAGACCACGATTAAAATTTTTTTTTTTTAGAAAATCCCTTAATAAGAGAAATAAATCAACAATCAAAATTTATTAAGAAATAGATCCGGAAGTTTGAAAATAAGATTGTCACTTATGTTTAATCAATCAATAATGTAATTAGATGAAATTTCTTTCAGGGGTTTCCACATGTTTACCTTGTTCTTCCCTTCTTCTGCATTGTCTTCGTCCGCATCCTAAATCGATTCATAATTCCTACATGAAACACATAAAGCAAAAAAAAAAATCAGATTTAAAATTTCTAGGGTTACCTCTGCATCGTCCTTTCGATTAAATAAACCTTTCCATACGGGATTTTTATGATACAATAAATCAACTGCAGGATCTAAAACCTCAAAAACAAAAACAGATTTTCAAAATTCTTTCTCGCGACGAGAGGAGAGGAACTCGTAGCGCAGAAAGGGAGAAAAAGGTTTTATGTGAAACAACCGAGCATCACCCCGCCCTATTTATGTTGACCCACATACCCACGTAACAATTCAGAAATTTCCTGGCCGTCCAATCAAAAACACCATCCGGAGCTTCATGCATTACACGTCTGTTACGTATTGATGATTTTGAAATCACATAGTTCGGTATCAAATCCGCGCACAAAAGCACCAATTTTTGTTCTCTGTTCAACCAAATCTCGTACCCACCTGCAGAAAGGATATTATCTCCAACAAAAATCCCCGTGTAAAATAAATCAATCAAACACAATTCTTAACTTCCCTAAACACAATTCTTAACTTCCCTGTTGTAAACCAAAAATGCCCAGCAATCACAATACAATTCAATCCAACACTTGTGTTCTCCCATGTACATCCAAAAATTGTCTTCCATTAATTAGCTTGTCAAGATCATGGATATACTACAGACTAAAGCCAATTTTCGAACCACATAAGACTCACTGTTGCTATTTCATTTCTATGTTCACCAAAATTCATAATACGAACACTTTCCAATATCAAAAAATCCACTATATATTCTAATCAAACCATGGATGGTGTTAGTGTTGGTGTTGTTGCAGATGTTAAGATGGTGTTGGTCGAAGAGGCATTTCTTCAGTGGTAATTCAACCACTGGACCCATGGCTAGCATCTAGACAATCTTGGTTCAAGAACCGGTCGATCGGGCTTTTAAGCAAACACCTTGTGTGTGTGTGTGTAAATCTAGTAATGGAGAAGTAGTTATGTTGTTGACATACCTAGACTATTATAGACATTCCAATACAAAACTCCATTATGTATACCTAGACTATTATAGACATTTTATGCCCACGTAACATATCGAGGACATGAAACTCCATATATAACCCAATTACCTGAATCAGAAGAAAATATATCAATATAAAATACATGTGCAGTTCCAAATTTGGGTATACAAACAATCTTATAACTCGTAGAAATGATTAGAAGTGACGAACATTCATTGCATATGAAGCCAGACACAAAAGATACACATTTCTTTAGTGGCGGTGGAAGTGATACCCCCTTTTCCTGGTTAGTGGATTACATACAAACATTATAATTTACCTGATTATACGTTTTCCACCTATGGCGGATCTGTCTGGAAACATATCACAACTCAATATCAGATGGTAACCTCTCTCTCCAAGATTTTATTGGTAATGGATTGACCATATCATTTTGGCTTGATAAATGGAATTCTAAAGCTTGTTTTAAGGAAATGTATCATACCCTTTTCAAAATTGCTGGTCTCAAGCAGGGTTCTATTAGAGAGCACATCTCATCAAATGGCACCAGCTGGTCCTTTCACTTTAAGAGACATGATGCTAGCCTGCATAAACATCACCAAACAAAAGCACAAAAATAAAGTTCATGAAATTCAACGTCGTCACCGGATTGTTTAACATCTATATCAAATGATAGCTTAATTCAGTTTGGTGCCGCTTACATATTGACTAACACTTCTATGAGAAATATGTCCCTTAAGCAATGTTTGCTATGGCTTCCATATACTAAGCTTTGTCAAATTTGACCCTGTAGCGCCGTTTGTATAAACGAACCCCTAGATCGAATGAATAAAAAAAAAGAGAATGAATAATCATGAAACGTAGTATAAAGAATTTAAAAACAATGCAACATTTGATAAATTAACACATAGTAAAAATAATAACAAAATTGAACACTAAATTTGATAGATGCATTCTTTAATAGAGAGATAGTTACTTCGGAAGGAATCATATGGAAGAACAGTTGATGTTATAATTACAGTTGCATCTCAACAACCGTTAATGGCTGAGACGGAGGAGTGAAAACCCTAGAATTCAGAAAACCCTCAATTTGGAAAAAAAAACAAACCTGAATTTGCCTAAACCTTTCCGTAAAACCAAACAATCTTCGGAAATCAAACAACAATCAGGCCAAGTGTTTTGAGGAAAAAAGAGGGGAAGCGAGAGTGTTCTCGTCTGTATTGTGTTTGAAGTTTGAAGCTTGAATCGTAATAGAAGATGTCGTTCTGTATTGCATCTGCTGACCCACACCCCGTTCCGAAACATTACCAAATCATTCCTGGCCGTCGAAGTCAAAACTCCATCCGGATGATTCCGGCCACGGGATCATGGTCCCCGTCAAATCCTGACCATCTAATGACTCTCAAATCTAAGAGTCAAACACCACCTTTTTTATAACAGTGATGGTGCATATATACATCCGTCTTTAATTAGGTTAAAGGTGGAAAATGTAGTGGGTTAACGTGAGAGAGGGTCAATGTGCTAGGTTTGACCAAAGGTCAATCTAAAAATCACATGTTAGTATATTTGCTATTAATCCTCATTTTTACGTGACATAAAGGGAACTCATCAGCTAGGTTTGACCAAAAAAGTCTACTTGGTCAACAGTCAACTTTAGAAAAATGTACGACATTAGTTATTATATTTTATTTTCTTATTTAATCGGCTATTTTATCTAATCTAAATATAACATAGAAAATATACCCAAAATGTATGTACCCATTTTCTAGAGAGTCGGTTTTGGTGGAAGTGCAATTCAAAATTATGGATTATGACGGGAAAGCTCCACCAACATGGAATCCCACGATACGAGGGATTCTGAACCAGCAGAAGATATTCAGGGCGCGAGCAACCAAACCTAACAAATTTCATGAAGGGGATTTAGTTCTCAAGGAAACTAAGCGTAATATCCATTCCACAAGGAGCTCTAACTGGGAAGGGCCTTTTATGATTGCTAAGTCAGCAGTCGGAGGTTATTACAAATTGGATGACATGAAAGGCAAGACAAGTATGCCAGTGATTCACGATAATTGGCTAAAGGTTTTTGATGCATGAAACATTCAGTGTCCCAAGGTGTTTTATGTTCAAGACATGAACTCATGAGACACCTAACGTTTTCATTTTAGGATTTTCTTTCACATGTATTTTCAATTCCTCCAAGAGTTTGCAGTTCTTGCACTCAGTATTTGAATTCCGCAATTTATCAAAGTTCTTTTATTTTTAAGAAAATATCTATCAATTCCAAGAAAGAAAATCTTCAATCACTCACTTATTCAAAACCAATAAAAAAACCAAAATAAAACCTCACATCTCTCAGAATTTCAAGGTTCAAGAGATTATGGAAAGGAAAATTAAAGGAAGCCGGCAAAGTAAGATTTCTGCTTCTTTGTATTCTCCAAGACTTGCAAGGCCGCTTTCTCCAACTCCATCTTTTCAGTCAATTCAGCAATCTTAGCCATTTTCTCCACCACAGCATCACTGGTAAAGGGTATATTGTTCTCTACTGCATCTCTGATGATGTTGATCCTCTGACAAAGCCACTTCAAGTTGAAACCAAGTTCTTCATATTTCTCCAAATTGTACTCCCAATCAAAGAGTACATCTTGAGTAACAGTACTTCTCGCCCTGTCCCTTATATCATCTATGACACGCAAGATAGTTCCTACTTGCATTGTCAAGAAATAACTGCGTTTTGGATCCTTGGTGACAACAATGTGACCATACATTTTCCACAATTTCTCATACATATCAGCATACCCTATGGGAACGCTAAATCCACCAACTGATGTGTGAAATGGGAGTGACTCACCAAATAGAGGATCGCTAATAATCCCTGCATTAGGGTATTCATGCACTATTGTGGATGGGGAAAAACGGTTTGCTGGTTTTTTAGGAAAGTGAAGAGTCGAGCGTGCGGACGAGACTCCTCGACCGAGCAAACTGCTGAACCTCACACAGATGCACTGCAAAGGGAGTGTCGAGAGATCAATATGTAGGACTCCGGCCTAAACCAAGACAATGGCCGTTCCAGAGTCAATTCGGTCACAAAGAGGGAGATGGGTTGATCTGTAGGAGGGAAGATGGGAATTGTGTAGTATCCTTCAGCCAATTTGAATGCTTCACGGGTCGAAAACCTTGAGCCTATTCTCATGAATCACTGGTATACTCGTTTTTCCCTTCATGTCAGCCAATTTGTAGTATCCTTCATCCACTGACTTAACAATCATAAAAGGCCCTTCCCAGTTAGAATTCTTTGTGGAATGAAAATTACGTTTAGTTGCCTTAAGAACCAAATCTCCTTCGCGGAACTTGTTAGGATTGATTTTTCTTGCCCTGAATATCTTCTGTTGGTTAGGAATTCCTCGTACAATGGGATTGCATGTTAATGGAGCTTTCCAATTCTGTGACATATGCGGACACTCATGCAAGGGAGAATATTTAGGGTACAGATTGTGAAATTCGGTCATTATTCTATCAATGACTGTGTTGGTGAGACAATGGATTCGGAGAGGCTCAGTGTCCAACCATTTGGTGAAGTATTGCTGAGGTGAGACTAACCACTCATAACGTTTGGTGATAGCCGAGTTATGAGTAAAATCAAGTCCCCTGATCATAGTAGCATATTTGAAAGTTGGTAATATAGACACGTGAGGGGGAATGAGACTTGCCTGAGTGCGGAACCTTCTGACGAATTCGTGGGCGCTCTCCCCAGGCTTTTGTGTGAGTTCCATCAAGGCTTCGACTTTTCCCAAATGCTCGAACGGTTGATCATCTTCCGAGTCAGAGCTTTCTTCAACGGAGAAAAGTGCAACTGAAGATGAAGATATCGCAGCAACTTTTCCATCATGAATCCATGCTCGTCCGAGAATCATGTCATACCCCGGATCCTCTTTAATTATGAAGAATTTAGTTTCTGTCCAGGTTGAATCATTTTTTATCTTGAGAATGATGTAACCGTAAGCATCCCTGGAGATTCCTTCATGGTCTCTGACTGAGATATGAGCATGAGTTGCTTCTTGTCGAGTGATGCCAGCAGCTCTGGGGGTTTTCAAATGGATGATGTTAACAGCAGTGCCAAAGTCGACCAACGCTCGCTTGAATTCATTTCCTTTGAGATGTACTGTAGTGAGAAGTCCCTAGTCATACATCTCTTTGTTTGTTGATGGAGGTTCAGGGAGTATCTCCTGAATGTCTAATCGTTTCCCAGACACGATGTGGTTCAATGCAGCAAACATATCATTTCTTTGAGCTTTCGATAAGTACAATAACTCATAGACATGCTCAACCAGGGATTGGAATGCTTCTTTGACCGGCTGCTCAGAGAGTGTGAATGTTCTGATTGGGAGAGTATTTTTGTGCACTCCTTCAGTCCCCAGTTCCCCTGAGTCGGCCTTTTCTTTGAAGATGCGCTTCAAAGTTCTGCAATCACTTGTTGGATGACTGGCATACCTATGGAAATGGCAGTAGCGTGTATTTTCCACTTGTTCCTCAGTTGGTTCCTTTTTGACGGGAGGTAATTTGATCGCACCATCTTGAATCCAGACTTCCAATAGTTCGATCACTTCTTCAATGGTAAAACGGAAGTCAGGCGCTTCCTGATCGTTTTGTTGATGCTGAACTGGTGGTTTTACGTTTCTAGCATGGTTGTCTTTCCTTGGTGTTTTTGGAGGGTGAGACGTCGGAGGAGCATTCTTGTGTTGTTGTGCCTCAGCTTTTCTCTTGCTCCCTTCTGCAACATTCATGGAAGCTTCAACATTGTACTGCTTGTTGATTAAACGCCTGTTGGTGCTGCTTCGAGCGTTCGGTTCCTCGACTTTGACAGTATTGGTTTTTTCTAACAAAGCTGGAGCAGTGGTTGCTGATCTCTTTGTCGCTTCATGAAGTTCTGAAAAGGTTTGAAATCGGAGATTTTCCAACAAGGCTCTATAGACTGGAATCATTCTGTTGATGCACAAGTCTACCAGTTGTTGCTCAGTAACATTAGGATCATGACAATCCAAAGCTTGAATCCTGAACCTCTTCACATAGTCATTCGGATTTTCAGTAGTTTTCTGAGCCATCCTTCCTAAGTCATAAAGAGTAATTTGCTCAGAAACAAAAAAGTATTTCCTGTAGAAAGCATTAATCATCTCTCCCCAATTGGCTATGCTTCCTGGTGCAATGTTGTTATACCAAGTATATGCTCGACCCATCAGGGATTTTGAAAACTCCTTCAAACGGACAACATGGTTGTGTTCATGCTCTCCTAATGCTTCTAAGAATCGAGAAACGTGTTCTCAAGCTTTCCCCGTTCCATTGTAGAGTGTGAACGTTGGAGAAGTGTAGCCCTTTGGGAGGGGAATTCTTTGCGTGGCAGCGGGATGTGGAGGTTGATGACGGTGCACGGACGGTGTATGGCCCTTTCCCCGATTCTCCATAAAACGTTCCAGGTCTTCACGGGTGATGAAACCGGCAGGTTCAGGTTATGCAGCTTTGCGGGCTTCATCATCGTCAGGGACTGGAATAATTTCGGGATTTGTAGTTGGGGACGTTTCCTTGTCTTTTCCCTTCTCCTGAGTTTTGTCTGACATCTTGTCAGTGAGAGTTTTGAGGTAGTTATATAGCTCCTTCTGAGTAGTAGCCATATCAGTTTGATTTTTGGCGAGAACTTCCTGGACTTTCATGAGATCGGCAATAGCGGGTGGATTTTCTCTGATTTCTTCGGGAGACCGACCAAAGAGATATTACTTCTGATATTGGTTTGTGGAGGAGTAGTGTTACCACCATCGTTGGAAGTAGGAATGGTTTCTGGAGTACCACCGCTGTTGCTAGTGCTAGCATTGTTTGGGTTAGGATTGGTAATTGAACCTGACCTAAGATCAACCATTTTGTGAAAATGAGAGATTGCAACCGAGAGATTAATTTCCCACTTTGGTCGCCAATCTGTGGATGGGAAAAAACGGTTTGTTGGTCTTTTAGGAAAGTGAAGAGTCGAGCGTGCGGACGAGACTCCTCGACCGAGCAAACTGTTGAACCTCACACAGATGCACTGCAAAGGGAGTGCTTAGATTCGAGAGATCAATTTGTAGGACTCCGGCCTAAACCAAGACAATGGTCGTTCCAGAGTCAATTCGGTCACAAAGAGGGACATGGGTTGATCTATAGGAGGGAAGCTGAGAATTGTGTAGGATCAATGATGATCAAGGATTGTGGATGTGTTGAAGGTTTCTGCAAATTGCTGAACTGCTGAAGTTGAGTTCGGTGAATAAGTTTTAATCGAGTTGTTGACGGATGATGATAATGATATGTTGTCCTCGATCTGGACTTATTTATATTGCAAGAATGATGAACACCTTGATCCCTGCAAGTGTGAAGGTTTCTTGAGTGAAAGAGTGGGAAAGTGGAAGATCGTGGTGAAACCAGTTACAGGTCGTGCAGAGACTTGGTTAACCGTCCACCCACTACTTTGCTAATTCCTCCAACCATTGCACGACTTACTCACATTCTCATCGTGGATGAATCCACGTGCCGTAGGCCGCCAGACCAAAACCCTAATTGATATCCCCCATGTGACGTGATTGATGTCTCACGAATCGTGGAGTCTGCAAGACAGACGTGTATTTTATTAGTCAGTTGTTGACTGTTTAGATAGTGAATCTAAGTTTTGTTGAATTAAGCATGATTGGAGATTGCTCAGTGATTCATGGATTTAAACGTGTTAGTTCTTATGTTGATATTGCTCGTGTGCAATTATTGTAAATTCGAGCGTCTGAGCAATTGCTCGATTCGACGAATTACTGAGTATTGATAGTTGGGCAATTGAGCAATGCTCAATTCAACGAATTACTGAATATTGATAGTTGGATCAATATTCGAGCAATTGAGCAAGTATTGCTCGATTCGACGAATTACTGATAAATTACTGAATATTGATAGTGAATCAATATTCGAGCAATTGAGCAAGTTTTGCTCAATTCGACGAATTATTTATTTATTGGTGACGTGACCCAATAAAATATTAATTAAAATATTGGTAGATTACCGAATATTATATAATTAATCCGCGTGTTGTTTGCTGGATCAACATAAATTTATTTAGTGTTTGAACTTGCTCAGAATAATGATTTGTTGAGCGTTTATTCGAAACCCTAATTTTGATCAATTGCTCATTAATTGACGAATTACTGAAAATAGGTCATGAGCGAAGGAGGGACCGACCACATGGGATTATGGACGTCTATGTGATGCCCAATTGCTCGAGTGAGCGTGCATCAGGGTCACATGTTGGTGAGGGAATGTCGATTAAATGTCGGTTTCATCATTTATTGAAATAGTGCTCGATTGAACAGTAGGTGATAAAACCTAATTATGGAAAAGTGAGGGATCGACCAAGATGGCATGAGACCGGCCCTTGGTGGTCGTGGGACAACTGATGGGCGTTTTTACAAACTCCGAGTTGGTTGTGAAGATTTTGGACCCAATATGAACAATTGCGCAAATTAGGTCAAAAGTGTGAAAACGTGTGGGATCGGCTCGTTGCAAGCCTTAGAGCCACCCTTGGTCGGTCAAGGGAGCATGCCCGTGTCTCCATAATGTCCGTATCTCAGTCCTGAGAGTTTTCACATTTTTTGATGTGCGTTTGAGCAATATCTTGGATTTTCAGAAGAGTTCGATATTTGACTGGAATTCTCGATTTTGCTCGAATGAGCAAGTATGCCCGTTTGATCAATATTTCGTGAATATTAAAATAATAATATTTTAATATATTTTCGTGAGTAGCCTAGTCGGTCATGTGACCATGTTGACTTTTGGCTTTTTCATGGTTTGAGCAATATTCGAGAAAACATGGAGAAGCCATGATTTTTGCTGAAACAGGGAAGTTTCACAAGATGAGAAAAATAACAATTTATGAAAGATTAGGGATTGCAAGGTGTGGGACTGACCATGGCTAGGGCATGGCCGGCCGGCTAAGTTGCCCGGTCCCGCAACACCTTTCCCTATTTTATATTACTCCCTCCGTCCTAAATTAAGAGTCCGCTTTGACTAAGTCAAGATATTAAGGAAATCCTATAAATTGTCATGACTAGCCCTTGACTAGCCTATTTAATGTTATATTATTACCAAAACTAAATTATTAATGTTAAAATAAGTAGAAGTTTATTATGAATTATATAACTATTCATAAATGTTTTTATTTAAAAATGAATGACAATTAATGCAACGATATTGAGCAAGTTTTTTTTTTCTTATATATGGTGATATTATTTAAGATTTGGATATTAAAAATGATTTTATGATTATAAAAAATAAAGGGTATATTTGATAGTTTAAGGGAAAAGTATGTCTATAAACAGAGCGGACAAATAAAAATGGACATACCAAAGTAGAAATTAGGACAGATAAAAAAGGACAGAGGGAGTATTATTTTTCATGAAACCACGAAAATATGGAGAAAACCATGAAAATATGGAGAAACCATGAGTTTTGCTCAAACAAGGAAAGTTGTTAGAATGGAGGAGTCTTCATGAGTTCATGAAAATAACAAAATAAGGAAAAATAATGGAGGAAGCATGGGACCGGCCAGGCTAAGGCACGTCCGGCCGGCCGGTGGACCCGGCCCATGGGCGCTTCTCCATTATTTTAATGTTATTATTTTCCCTCTCCTATTTTGCGTATGATTCTTCATCTGTCCATATTTTTGGATGCTCGTTTGTGCATCCGGGTGCTCAATCGTGCATCATTGTCGAGTACACTTACACCATTTTTGTGGGGCTTACTCAGTGATGATCCAGATGCCCGATTGTTGAGTATTTATTACTAATTTATGAAATTCAGTGGAGAATGATTCATGAAACTGAGTAATAAAAGTGAGTAGTTGTTTATTATCAATCCATAGGATCAACCGTGGATTCGACCATGAATTCGGAATAATAAAACGAGCATTACCATTCCATGGGATCGTGGATTCGACCACAGAATCGGAGTAATAAGATTATTACCTTTCCATGAGATCAGTCGTGGATTCGATCATGAAATCGGAGTAATGAGATTATCTATTACCATTCCATGAGATCAGCCGTGGATTCGATCATGAAATCGGAGTAATGAGATAAAATAGATTATCTTCTAGGAATTCAGTGGTGAATGTCACGGTAGAATTAATCTATTGCAGAAGGGATATTATCCAGTTAAAGCGTCATACCCGTTCTGAGGTGCATATTCAGGAAACAACGAGTGTTGCCGAAGTCCTGAAGACGTTATTGCTCTCAATCTTACGGAGAACCGCCTGGATCTATACACGGTCTCTCTACATAGTCAGGGAACAGTGAGTGTCACCGACGTCCTGAAGGCTTTATTGCTCTCAATCTTACGGAGAACCGCCCAATCGTTCTTCTATGTAGAGGGGGGTCTCTCTCATGTAGTCAGGGAATAGTGAGTATCACCGACGTCTTGAAGGCGTTAATGCTCTCAATCTTACGGAGAACCACTCAATTATGTTATTCTACATAGAGTTCATGATGAAATGCGAGGTATCGAACGCTCAGCTAGTGGAGGCCTTTCGAAAAAAAATTCACCATGGATCGTAAAATATGAATCATCACATGCCTGAAAGTCGTGTTAGAAACATGCAGTATCATGATTTTACGATCATGATACTGCTATTGTCCTTTGTTTAAAATCCACCATCTACAACTATTATGCGGTTCTCAATTATTGGAGCAGCTTCAGCAATTGTGGGAGCAGTTTCTTCTATCGATTGAGCAATTTCTTTCATTCTGGGTCTGGTTTCTTCTATCTCTGAAGTAACGATGATTTGAGCTCCATTCTCCTCGACAACTTCAGTAGCAATATTCTCATGGAATTGAGGTGCAGAGATGGTAACATCATCAACTCGATTCACCATATGGTTTGAATCATCATTCGCTCCATTATTCTCAACTTCGGCATTTGGTACCTAATACGAAGATTACATGAGATTAGAGCAATTCAAGCATGGAAACCAAATGAGATCATAAAATACAGCATGTAAGTGAACTAACACTATTGATGAGTGCCAAATATTGCATATTTATACACCTTTTTATTGAGAATCGATATTATCCTGCATTCTGTTTTCTTTGTTTTCAAGAATAAATATTTGTATTAATTAATTTTGTGTTTTTAGGTAATAAATAAAGCTCGGAGAATTTGAGGAGCCAAAGAGCGAAGAATTGGAGTCGAGCATCTATGGAGCATAAAGCCAAAGCCCGCGCGCAACAGTTGCAACCCAACAAGTAGCAACTCATCTACAAGACATGGGCTTGAGCTAGTCCCACCCGATCCGAGCCCGTCCACTCCAAGCCGTCGAGATTTCGATCTTCTACATCCTACGGTCGCTGCTCCCACTAGCATCGATGTTCGATACTCCGCTCAACACCAGATCACACCAAAACCGCTTACCATCCTCGGCCGTTCAGATCTCCATCAGCTCCATCCTACGCTCGCTAAGGCCTTCCCATCGTCCGTCCCCCGTACCACCAACACCGTATCGACCTATACCCTATACCCTCTCGACTCACCTCATTTCTCCTCTCCTTCTTCTCTTTCTTCCTTCACCCGGCAGAAACCTCTCGCAACACCTTCATCTTCTTCCCAGACCAAAGTTGCAGAAAGCCCATCTCCATCACCTCCCGACACTAGCCACACCACCACTACACTCCAACAACTCCTAAATATCTTTCCCTCTCGTCATAGCTTCTCACCCTAGGGAGCTAAGATCGAGAAAGAGAGAATTAGGGTTATTTCTGATTGGGAGAAAACCAGCAAGGAAAGCCCGAGACGATGGAGCAGCAGTGCATAACGATTCGGAGAGCGACGTGGGTGAGAGGTTTAATGTAATTTTAATTTCGATTTTTGAAATTAGGGTTAGGGTTTTATGTTGCATGTATAAATCAAGTGGTCTGTGGTATGTAGAAGGGTACGCCCGGGCTAGCCAAAGGCTTCAATTAGGGTTAATTTGTAGTTGTTTTCATCTTAATTATGTTTTAAATTGATTTTCTAGGGTTGAGATGAAACCCATGGTCTGCAGCTTGATTGAGCTTGATTGTTTAGGATAAAATTAATTTGACACTTCAAAGATATTACTTTCACAGTGTCTATCAAGTATTCATTGTAGTCGAAAGCATTTCTATGATTGAATGTGTAGCAATTCATACTTCGGTGTTTATTATTGATCTTTAGACTAATTGTGCCCCCGAGAAGACAATTAGTACTATGGAAAAATACTCTAATTGCAATTAGGATATCCATTTTAGGATGAGTTTGATCACCTGAGTAATGAAACTGATTTGTGATTAGTTGTACTTTGACAAGACAACCAATACTAGGAATTAGTTAATTGCCTTAGTTGATAGTAAGCTGTCCATTGAGACCCTGGATAATGGCAGACTTGCCATTATAAGGGACAAGAACTTGATCAAAGTTGAACTGACTTAGCTGAGATTAGGTGGTGGATTCGACACCCTAGTATCTCTACTTGTTTACAACCTTCTCTGCCTTAGTTTAGTGTCACATTCACATCTCGCCGCTTCGACAACCAATATTGTGTTACATACATTACTTAGAAACTCCGTCAAGCAAGCCTTAGATCATACAAAGCACCCCTCGTCTCTGTGGATCGACCCGTGAATAGACGTCGTGCACTTGCGGTATAACCCGTAGGCCATTAAAAATAACCCATCTTTCGGGCCTACCAAGTTTTTGGCGCCGCTGCCGGGGACTTGGCGCGTGCCCTGTAATCTTTTGCTTACTTCACTGAGTTGCAATTCATCCCTGTACATATTTAGTGTAACTTAGTTTAATTTTCTTATAAACTCGCATCTCAGAACTTAGTTCAACCATCTTCGCATCATCTTGATAGTTAGTTTGCATCTCATGCTAGCTGTGTATCATCTCGTGAACGGCCATAGAAGGTAGAAGAAGCTTGCACCTCATCTTGTCACATTTGCTTCAACCAGCCTTCGCTGTGACCTCCACTTCTCATTGCTAAAACCTCATCTATGCTAAGCCGATTCCGTGGTAACCGTAAGTCCGAGCTAAAATTGATCTAAGTTCTTTATTATAATCCAAGACATGAGAAAATAGTGTGGAAGTCATAAAACACGTTTTTCAACAAGCTCTTAGTGCATACGCTAAATGCATTCGAGAGACTGCTGACAGGGGTATAGTTAGGATTTCTTATTTTCTGTTTCACTTGAGGAAGAGATTTTATACTTCCCTGTATAAGACGATGAACTGGGAGCAGTTGGTAAGGAATCTAAGGTTGAGTCATATACCATTCTCTTCATATGGATGTTTTCTACAACATATCAAAATTTCATAGCAATTGGATAAACGAGTAAAGATCTGTGTCCAAAATATTGGACTACATGCCAGCTGAAAAATTCCTAAAAGTCTCCTGGAAGTTTACTGTTTCACTTATTTCGGCCCCTAAACGTGCTCAAAACTCTAAAAGCTTTTTTCCTAAAGCTTGTAAATCTCCTGGGCATAAGAATACATGGGTATATCGCGAAAATCCGATATCGGATGAATATTTTATGGCATTTTTTTCTAAAAGGCTGAGTTCTGAATTTTCTGGTGACATATTTCACTAAAAATTTTCATTCATTCATGTGGATTCTCATTCATTCATTCGCAAATCAGCAATATTATACTTTTATGAAGGAAATAGGAGATGGATACTTACTTGAGGGGTTTCCAAGTCATTCGAAGGATTAATATGGTCGGCATCAACATTGGGAGCACCATTACCTCCATTCGGTCCCAATTCTTGAAGGTTCTCTTTCTCACCACTATTTGAAGACGAATGAACAGCCTGGTCGTGTTGGATTTCCATGACAATCTCCTCTTGTATGCGTCAACAACAATTGTCATTATTTCATTCAAGGAAATGCCATAATCGCTTGCACAAAAGGGGGTATTTACATCAACCTCTTCATCAGTGTTGGATTCCTGGATTGTTCGTATATAGACAATATGAAGACCGTCAATGACCAATGGAGAAAAATTCTGAAACAAATTAACAATACTCTTTTGGGATCCTAATTACACGGACAAGAAAATCGCGATGATAAGGGAAGTGCTAACAACTCACCAAAGAAGCGGCTGGGGACTACACATTATTCGGTATCATCCTATAAGATGTCATGCTCCTGTTTTCTCCACCCTAGGGACTTTCTTGAAATTCTGAAAAGTCTACATGAGTTCGAGATCTCACAACACGACCATCCTACAGCAAAGACAATAAAATAATTAAGATGTGGTTATCACGCATTCACCAAAATCATAAGGAGAAAACTTACCTGTGAACAATCCGGAGGCGTTTTTGTCTTATCACCACTAGAAAGATGTTTCAATCTTGGTCGATCAGTAATCATGTCAGGAGGAGGAAACTCTCGTACCGGGTATTTAACATCCATCACAACTTATGCAATCGCTCCAGTTGTTGATGCCAGATTCTATATAACCTGGAGTTACATAAGTAGCTCGGTCAAAACAAGGAAATAGGTAATCATTTCCTTCCACGTGTGTGCAATCTAAATGAGCCTTCAAATGCTCAAATGATGGCTTATTCATCCGATAACCTGGAGTACACCGATCGAGACCCATTTGTCGAGCTGCTCTATCAATGTTATATTCCTCCACCTGGAATTCTACGTGCATTACTGAGACTAAGTAATCAGGAGTGCAACTCAATATAAAAGATTTATCTCCATCACTCAAACCGGAGCCAGTTTTCAACATGGCATTTTCTTCAGCAGTATTGAAAGTAATCAATTGTGAGAAGAGAGGAGGAACCCACACCCAGGGATGAAAATTAAACTCAGATTCTCTGTCTAAGACACTGGTGAGGCGTATCTTGTGTTGTGGCTGCTTTGTAGACCAGCGCATAATCCTGGCATTATCTTTCTCGAGGAAAGCATGACGAGTATCAACATTGGGTCCTTGCAAGACGCTACGAGGAATTGGATCATAATTCTCAAGGTGCTCCCACATCAAAACTTGAAGGAACATAGTATTAGCATATGTTTCAATCTTCATGAAACCGTTAGAGACGTTGGAGTCTATGACTAAGGAGTCTAAATTGGAAAACAGTGAACCCAAAAACAGACTACATATAGGAAGTTTTTCACCTTTAGCCATCTTTATGGCAAAAGGAATCACAAACGGCTTCAGCAAATGACCATTATCCTCAAGAGCGTCTCTGGAAAGCCACAAGCATAAGAAAGCAGCAATAGTTAATGTACCGTCAACAGGTTCTTCAAGAGTTCTATCTCTCGTCCACCAGTATTTCAACCATAGGGTATAGAAAAGTTTGGTTGACTTGTTGAATTCATGCATCGTAGCTTTCAATACATCAGACATTGCAGTCTCCTCTGCTGAGAGCTCTCCAGGGAAATTACCAGTAATCGAGAGATGCAATAAAGCGACTACATCTTCCAAAGTGATGGTGAATTCTCCCCATCTGCAGATAAAAGTATGAGTAGAAATGCACCAACGAGCAAGCAAAGCCACCATACCTCGGAAATCATGATGAATGATTAATTCTCCAACTGCTTGAATAGCTCGTGTTACCTGTGCACGATCCAGCATGTTCCTTACACGGCTATAACCCAGCATATGTCTTGCCTATCCAGAAAAATCCGTCAAAGGCTTTCGGGAAAGCTTGAATTCTATATGTGATCCAAAGTAGTGTTTCCCTTGCAAACAGAACCGGGTTATTGCTTGAGGAAATACCAACTTGTTCTGAGTAGTACTTCCGGGATTTATGAGCAGCCGGAACGAGGAACCTGAGGGACGCTTTTCGGGTTTATACTGAAACACAAAGAATTCATCCTCATAATTTGGAATGTTCTTGGTTTTAGGAGTGTCCTCTTTTTCCCTGGATGTCCCAGAACCATCATTTCTAGAAGATACATCTGTAGAAGCATCCTCTCCAGACTCCTCTCTGGAAACATCGTCTTCAGAAGTGCTACTATGGGAATCAGTCATCTCTGGAAAGTTGATGTGACATCCATACAACAAATTTCATCAACACAGTGGAATTAAATTACAACGGAATAATTAGGATGCTCACATCAGCGTCTACAAAAATGGTAATCCTCAACTCTTACCTATTTATGGCTTCACGAACTTAGTGATAATAACATAAAACTTCGGAAATTTTGACTCGCTTCTTCGAACCTGCAAAGACGAGCAACATACATTATTTAAAGTCGACGTCTGACTTTTCACGAAATTATGAATAATTCAAATAAGCTCTTCGTGTGAATATTTACTAATTTTTTACCGTGTATACACACACTATAAAATCACAAAACTCGTATAGACATTGTTTTATCACATACAATTGTTTGCTTCTAACAATTACTCAAAAATCAAAGTTTGATTTTTCAAAAAAAAAAATATATATATATTTACGTGAGTTATTATTTATTTATTATTTATTTTTTTTTGCTCAAACGAGCGTTTGTTTGTGAAACGAAAGTCTTTCATATTTTTACAAAGGTCCACATAGTAGAATGTTGAAAGTTCACAAATAAATTTTATCATGAGGTGCAAGTCTATTTCAAAATCTCTCTAATGCTAGGGATTATTGTTTATTACTTTTATTACGAACGAACGTACGTTTCTTAAAAGTATTTGTGAGTTCATACTTTGAAAATAAAATTTTGGGTTTCCATGAAGCCTCATAAATAAAATTTTCTCTACTGCAACTAGACCATGTCTATTCAAAATATATATATCTCTTTCATTTTAAGGATTATTGTACGTTTCCTAAACCGACGGACGGATGCCTATTTGCTAAAACAAATTTTCATAAAACCTACGCATGCATGCACACATGAAATTTTGTTTTGAACAACTGAACTTCAAAAAAAAATAAAAAAAAATAATCACGTACCTGGTCGGCGCCGGCCGGAAACTGGCCGGACGGTGGTCGGTGGCGCCGGCGACTGGTATTTTGGCGTGAAAATTCCTTTCTCCTCCTACTGCTTGCGTGAAAGTGGTGAAGAGGGAGGGTGGTCGGTCAATAAAAAATAATTTTTTTTAGGGCTTCTTCCCTTTTATATCAATTTTATTTCCAAAACCTAATAAAATATGGATTTCCTTTTTTGGGCTCGGGACCGTAAACACTAAACCGACCAAAATTGGACTTTTGACCGACCAAATCAGCGGTGCCTTATCTCTCCGTTCTCAAGGGATGACGCTCTATCATACTATCATGACCCTTACCTGAGCATTTGCTCGTACATGACACCATTGGAGCAAATCGAGGATTCTTGTACGACCGAGTTCAACTACTTATCTCGTCGACTGGAAAATCACCATCTAATGCTTATTGCGGATCATGACTGTCCCTCACTAAGCAGGGGACTTAATGTTGATGGTGGATTTTCGACAAAGGTCAAAATCGTAAATTCATGATATTGCATGTTTCTGACCCGGCTTCAGGAACGCATGTGACGATTCATATTTTACGATCCGTGAACCGTTTCACGATCTCTGATCGAGTTCCTCTCAGAGCCATGATGAATATGTTTCTCGGAAGGCCTCCCACTAGCTGAGCATTCGATGCTGCGCATTTCATCATGACCTCTATGTAGAATAACATGATTGGGCGGTCCTCCTACATAATTGTTTATTGAGAGGGCTTAACGCCTTCAGGACGTCGGCAATACTCGTTGTTCCCTAACTACATAGAGAGACCCACCTCTATATGGAAGAATGATTGGGCGGTCCTCCTACATAATTGTTTGTTGAGAGGGATTTACGCCTTCAGGACGTCGGCGACACTCGTTGTTCCCTGATAAGTGTATACCTTGTGATTCCTATCTTCATGACAGTCTGTCTATATTAGATCACACAGGGTATCAGACTTGTTGGTTGATATCGAAAAGATTGTGGTGTACTTGGTACCCTCGTCATTTCAATAACTGGAAAAATTGAATTCAGAGACCCTAAAACTAAATAACAAATCCCTTAACTATAACATTTTTGAACAAAAGTCACATGGAAATGAAACCCTATAACTAGATCAAAACATACCGCGAAAATTCCCTAATTCAGAGACTAAGATCCAAGATCTGATTCAAATATGTAATGAGTAGGTTAAGATTTTCTAAGAGGATTGGTATTTGAATTTCTTACCTGATACTGAAAATTCACTGGAAATTTATACGAAACCTCTTGGAACAAAATATTGATCGTAGATGAAGAATCGGATTCGAATAAATCACAAGTTTTTCTTCTAGCCTCTTTCACAAAGAAAGCGTAGTTTGGCGCTTCCAAAAAACGATAAGCAAAAATTTAGAAATTATCGGCTTCCTAATAAGAAAGGTTACAAATATGAGAGCGACAGTGATGTTTTCTGACGGTGGGTTTAAGGGTGAAAAAAAAAAACTTTAAAAAAGGGTCTGACAATATAGTTTTCACTTTTCAAAAACCCAGTTAGTAATTCGGCAAATTATTCGCGAACTAATTCTTCCCGCGGATTTTGCGAACGACTCAACGAACTAGTCGGTTAATGATTAGGTGCTATTGGGCCCATATGGTCCATTTTAACTATTTTACAAAGGGAAAACAAAAATTACAAGCAAGTGGAGTCAAACCCACAACCAATAACCCTTTGAACAACCACCAAACCATCAAGCTACGCTCAGTCTGTTGATAAAAGGTACATATTATTTATGTAATCGATTTTAATTTGTAAAATCACAGCATTTGCAACCAAATTATATTAAAAGTTTTTTCCTTATCCTTATATGCCGAATTTTAAGTCTCGTATTTATATATCTACGACGCATTAAACACAAATTAACGTATTTTTTCGAATAACGAATAATTAACCGAATTTAAATTTCTCCTTACCGATTAATGCGGGCGCTTTTGTCGTTCCAAATTTTGGCCGCTCGCCGAATTGTTAACTAGGTTCAAAAATGAGTAGCCATTAGCCATAAAAAAAATCGGGATCCAACTCAAGGTCCACTAATTTTTTTGGATCCGAACTAGAACCAAACCCAATTGACACCCCACCTAACAGCCCATTGGTCCAGGTAGGGAAAATAAGAAGTAAGAATGGACGGAGATAAAGTCGTGGTGGACTGGAAGTGAAACAATCCGAACATAATCTCTCACCTTAGCTGGAAACCGTTAACATTCAACGATAGGTCGCGCTGTCATTTCGACAATTTCGTTCAAAAATAAATAAACACATAATTAGTAATTTAATTATTATTTTTTAATCTGTTTTCCCGGACAAAATATATAAATCTCTGAGAATCTTCTCTCATCTCATACTTTTCAAAAACCAGATAAATCTCCATCACTCACTCTCTCTTGGTTTCTTTTCTTCCCTCCCGTTGAAGAAAGAAACAAAGAAACAAAGTGGTGGTGATGATCCAGAGTTAGAGAAAGAAAAGAGAGATACTGAGATTATAGTTATCGGCTTTATAGATCTTTTAGGGTTTTCAATCGGCATTCTCCTCGTCAGGTTATTTTCTGATAATCACTTCAAGAAATTAGAGATTTTATTTATTGTATAAATCTGTAACTCTCATAATTCGGATTTGCTTGGAATTTAATTTTTGAATTTAATCTGGTGTTTTTATAATAGCATTGTTGGATTTTCGGCTTGTGAATTCTAGTCGAAGATTCCTGTGCTAGATCGAAGTTTGCTGGACACGATTCTGTTTTTTTTTTTTTTTTTTTTTTAATATAATTGCTAGACGAAAAATCTTGGTCTAGGTAGGGTTATTTTTCTTCTGGGAATAATGCTATGTAATCATGAGGATCCGAAGAAGGATGAAGTAAGAAGTTGTGTAGTGGTTTTCTTTTCAAAGATTTTGATGAGTTTTACTTACATTCGTAGGACCCACGTTTAGATCATAGAAAACATAAATAAATTGGAGTACCAGATCAAACGAAACGATTGCTTTTAGATGATTAAGAATTTTCAATTCTGATGATACTGTTATTTGGATGGTATGCTTCAGCTAGACATGGTGAGATTAAATTCTAGGCTAAAGAGATCTCCCAGCAGTTTTGAAGGACCATGGATGTAATTTTACCAGTTCAATGAGCTTGCAGAGAGCCTGATAGGTTATATTTGACCCAATGTTGCCGTATGAAATGCATAATATTTGAAATTGATATGAGCATATACTGTTTATCATCTTACCATCTTACCGACCAGGCATTAACTTAATTTCATTATGTGGCACATTCTTTTTAAATGGGTATATAGAACATAGACTGTTTATCTAGTTTCTCAATACTTCTCTCTTTGTAATGTTCCTCCAGAAAACCAAACGTGCTAAGATGGTTGCACAGGCGTTTAAAGTGGATTTAAATAAACCTCTCGTCTTCCAGGTTAGTTTTTTATTGCGGTTTTCTTTGGTGTGTTCTTCTTCTTCATTCCTGCTTCACAAATCCCGTCCTTGTTCCTACAAATAAAAAGGAAACATAGTTTCAGAACTGAAGTCTTGGGAGTCTTTATTCTTCTACATGCGTTTTAACACACAAAGTATTATAGGTCGGCCATCTAGGAGAAGATTACCAAGAGTGGGTTCACCAGCCAATTGTTAGCAAGGAGGGTCCTCGGTTCTTTGCAAGTGACTTCTGGGAGGTAATGCTCTTGTTATATCTGCAGCACATATACATGGATGAATCTTCAGACAGTTATTATTGAATTTGTTGAAACTCAAAGGATGAGTTTAGTGTTTGTATCCAAGCTTTTGAAGCTTCTAGGTGAAACCAAAAGATAATGAAGCTTTCACAGCTTTTATCAGGTGTTTCTTCAGTTTGGAAGTTTTGCCTGAGCTGACTCTGTAGCTTGACGATTTATTGGGTTTATCCTTGCCAAATCTTCGCTCTAGCTGTATAATTTTTATTTTGCACCTCTGACTTTTGCCTTTGGGAACAGTTCTTGACTCGTACACAATGGTGGGTAATTCCACTAGTTTGGCTGCCAGTTGTTGGTTATTCTGTTAACATTTCTAAGCAAATGGGCCATACTCTTCCTGAGTTGGTTCTGATGGTGATGGGAGGGATATTTATATGGAGTCTTCTAGAATACACTTTGCATCGCTTCCTTTTCCATATCAATACTACAAGCTACTGGTTAGTTCTATACTTTTATGATTTATGCTTACTTCTTAACCAACCAGATTAACCAAGTAACGAGGTTGTGCTACAGGGGTAATACTTTACATTATCTTCTTCATGGCTGCCATCATAAGCACCCTATGGACGGATTGCGTCTTGTTTTCCCTCCGGCCGCAACAGCTATTCTTTTGGTTCCTGTATGTGATATTCCTTTTCTCCTACATCTCTTTATCTGGTGTTTACTGTATGCACCTTTCATATAATGACAGGTGTTTGTACCCCGGTATGTCGTACTCTGACTCATTTGGTCTATCTTTCTATCTTTTCTAGTTCTGGAACTTGGTTAAGCTTTTTTCAACTCCTTCTACTACTCCGGCGTTGTTTGGAGGTGGCTTGTTGGGTTATGTTATGTATGACTGTACCCACTACTACTTGCATCATGGACAGCCAACCAAAGAAGTGCCCAAAAATCTGAAGGTGAGAACTGGAAAATTAATTGTCATCGAAACTTTCCTCTTGATGAGGTTTCATGCACCACCCAACCCTATTCGTGGGTGACGTGGGTTCGAAAAAATGCTCCTGTCTAGCATTACAACCTCTTAATCTCAAGTCCCTACCCTGACATGATTGATGAACCCTGCTGTGTAAGTCTCAGCAAAAGGTTTATACCCACCAATCCAGCGCATGATGAACCCAGTTGTGTAAATTTGGGCAGTTTCCTCACTGTGCTTTTGAATGCCTTAGCCGTAAACGGTTCTTTAGTCGGTTCAGTCATCCCATAAATTTCGTGACACGTGTAGAGAAATTGAAGTTTGCTCCAACAAATGCTTCATTTCTTATTACATATGTAGCCTCAGATAGAATGAAAGCACATTTGACGATGTATATCAGTAGAAAAACTTCTGTAGTAATGTTGAAAACTGGCCCCAAAAACCAATACTTGGGCATTACTAAAAAGTAGTTGTTCATCCTGTCATTTGACAAGTGATATGGTTTCAGTGTTCGTTATTATAATGGGTTTGTCATACTGTGTTTATGCAGAGATATCACTTGAATCATCACTTTAGAGTTCAGACCAAGGGGTTTGGGATCACTTCTTCACTCTGGGACAAGGTTTTCGGAACACTTCCACCATCCAAAGTAGGTGAGAAGAGTAGATAACCATACAAATTTATTACCTTTGGCGGAGGAAATAGAAGCTTGAGTTTTGGTCTCTGTAGATGAAATTGGAGCCAAGATCTTTCTTTTCGGTGTCGGCTGGTTGGGAATTGTTTTGTTTTAGCAGAGTTCTTAATGTTTGTATCCATTCTTTATTTGTCTCTTGTCCTTCATCTACCTTAATCTACCTTAATCTTAGCAGCTTGTTCATTTTAGCAGATTCATTGGAGTGTTAGTTTTTTGTGGTTAATATGAATACCTCCGTTATCTTGTGACTGAGATCTCATCTATTTTATCTGGCCGGCTGTTCTCTTCACAAAATCCGAAAATGTATATTATTCTATCCAGTTATTGGCAAATAAGTACTCCTCCGTTCTTAAATAATAGGCTGGTTTCTATAAAAAAGGCTGGTTTCTTAATTGGGAAAGTCAAATGTTATTTTTCTCTTAACTTCTTTTGATGACGAGTGTCATAGGAACCATTTCACTTTAATTCTTCTTTTGCTGACAAGTGTCATGGGGACCATTTCACTTCACTTTTTTTATTGACAAGTGTCATGAGGATCACTTTTAATGATTAGTTCTCTTAATTTTCTTAATTTTTTCTAAAAACAAAACCAGATTTCCTTAATTTTCTCTAAAAACAAAACCAACCTATTAAAAAAGAACAAGAACGGAGGGAGTACATTATTAGAGCTTAAAAATGCTACAGGAAATCATATAATGATGCCATTCATTTTTTTTCCCTAGTTTTTTCATAAACCACCAAGGCTGTAAATCCACATTTTTTGTGTTGTTGTTCTGTTGGTGTTGCCTCTATTTGTTGGAGCCGCATTTTTTTTTTTGTTCCCGTGGAAAATCAACTGCAAACAGCGAAAAATTCAGTAGGTCTTTGTTTCATCCACAAATTGCACATGAAAAATTAAAAATATCAAACCTAGATTACACTCAGATAGAACAATTTAGTGGTTCTTTGTTTCATCCACAAATTGCACATGAAAAATTGAAAATATCAAATCTAGATTAAGAGCGCCAGGGGATGGCAGCAGGTGGCCGCAATACCTGATATTGTCAAGGAAATTAACCCAACGAAGACAAGGGCCACAGGGGATGAAAACTATATATGAAAAAAAGATTGGAATGGAACCAAATTATTGCACTTCAGAAAAACTGGGAACATTGTAATGGATATATTTATACGAAGGCAACTTTAACCACCTGTCAATAAAGTTCACGTAATTACCTACCAGTACTTTCTTTTTCCTCGGTTATCTTTTTTCCCTGTAATCATCTTTACGTTGGCTATGGGCAATCTTTACTAGGTTTTCGTATCTTTGTCATGGTCCAAAATGCAGCAGAATATCGGTTCTGCAAAAGAAAAAAAAAACTGTAATAACAGCTCAAGGATGTTGAGTTCGCATTAACATGTAGGGAGGTAGAATACCTGCATCATGGATCGAGGATTTGCAGTGTATGTTGTCTCAATGAACTTTTCCCGCTGAAATCCCAAATTTAAACGAAATATTATGTTTATACTTCATATTTTCACATTGACATTTGAGTTTTTATAATGTTGTAAAACTGAAGATTACCTCCAATTGAAATCCGTATTCAAAAGCAACCTTCTTCACATCTTCCAAACTGAGTTCAATTGACATCTCCTGAAAACCACCAAAAAGCAACCAGCTTAGGTTTGAATCCTATTATAGTATAAAGAGAAACAGGGGGAGAGAATTACATCTTCTGTCCCAAACGCATCAGCAAAGTGATAAAGAAGGGGTCCCAGGTTTATCCATGCCTATGAATTGGAAATGGAAGAAACACAATTAGCATATGCAATATGGAAATCTAAGCCAACGGAAAAGACTAACTATAGTACAAAAAGCCGCACCCAATTCATTAACTTCCAAAACAGACAAAAAAGAACTTACTCCTCCATCTACGAGAAGTCTCGATATTGTTTCAATATATTCTACGATGTTGTGTGCAGTATCAATGAAGAAACATGTGACAATGGTATCCCAAGCTCCTGAAAATAAAAATTAGGACCATAAAATCGGTGGTACGTGAAATGAGTTCATGTCATGGATCTACATAAGAAAAAAGATACCTAATCAGCCTTAACCATCCAGGTAAGATATGGAGACGTAACACATCGGGCTTTAGAATTTAATCTTATCCAACAAGGAAATTAGAGAGGACAGCAACCACTGATACTTTGTATTAGCAAAGTCATATTGAGAGGAAGTGAGTGAAATAAACTACTCCCATGGAAACTTAAAACTCAATATCAATTTGTGTTTTTATCATAATCACTTACAACCCTGTTTAATAAGTGGAACGCATTAGCTGTCTACTCTCAGATTGGATAGTAAGGGTCGGAGAAGGGCTATTTCTCATTCTTAAAACCAATAACATTGATATGAATCCAGTCAGAAATAATCAATAAAAAGGGAAGGTCCGGAATAAGTGGTTTGAGCCAGACCTTCCAACTAGTAAAGTAAAACTCAGTTATTTCTCATTACTATAACTTTGGTTTCAAGTCGGGAGCAATTAATATACCTTTCTACCACTGAGGTATACCAGTGAAAACAGTTACAAAGAAACA
The DNA here is from genome assembly GCA_023531295.1 of Papaver armeniacum. Lineage (NCBI taxonomy): Eukaryota > Viridiplantae > Streptophyta > Magnoliopsida > Ranunculales > Papaveraceae > Papaver > Papaver armeniacum. The sequence goes on along the minus strand of JAJJWW010012829.1, from coordinate 1,084,005 downwards.
GTTCCCAGTTATCTATTCCATTTTTGAACAAAAGAACTTTAATAAAAGTATAAAACCCGTTTTTTGATTACTACTTACTATAACAAAAAATGTGAAGCAGGCAAAACCAATAATCCTTACATTCTTAAACTAATAAGAAATTCTGAATCAAAGAGGGTCTAGAAAACAAACAAATTTTAGTACCTTCTTGACTTGGGTCACTATAAACTTCAACAAAGTCACCACCACACATGGAAAAGCCTTCAGTAATTCCTACACTGTTTGCAGAGCAACTTAATGGTTACTGCTCTTTGCTATGGAAGTAAGAGCATTTTTCAAATATTGCAAGGAGTAATCGAACAAGCTTCCTTTAGAACGACATGAATGAACCAAGATCTAATTTATTTATTTTTTGAAGGATGACATTCTTGAATGCAAATAATCCTCATTATAATCATTCCTTGGACATTTCCATGTGATTCCAACAGGGCAGTAAGATATCGACCAGTAACCAAGATTCAGAGGGTTAAAAAAAAACATTTAATGAAAAACTCAATATTCCATCATTGAACATGACACCACGGAGTTCGGATTTTTGCGAGAAACAGGTAACGATTGATAGACAGGGGTAAAAGGAAGAGGGTAAAATTTCTCACAGATCAATAATGAGAGCACTAGCACTAGTAGATATAACGATAGTCAGTAAACGTACAAGCTTAACAGGTTCATGTTTGAAGCTGAAAATGAAAGGAGTTCAAGTTACAAAGGGATATCATATCATGTATATACCTGGCAGGGTGGATATCTGGAAATGAAACAGGACAGAGCTGATCATTATCTGAAAGAGAGTTGCAATTGCTGTGGATCCAAGGATATATTGTCCACTCCCCTACAGCCTCAGTACTGTAGTAACAAGATAATTCAGTAGCATGAGTCTGGAATAACAGTCCTCAAAAAAAAGAAAAAAAAAAAAAAAAATCACATGCACAGTTGATGTGCATAAGATAACAAACATAATTGAAATCAAATCAAATTCTTACTGGTTAAGAATAAAATTTGAGCAGATCATCATGTAGTATGAGAACTCGTTCCCTTGACTTATAAAACCTGATTGTATTGAAAAATAAGCAATGTCATGCCCTGAAAGCCCTTAAGAATTAAATACCCAGTTTTAATACTTTAAGATCCGTACAAAGTTACAAACCAAGGCAAGAAATCTCCAAAGCCAGCCTTCCCAGACCAGCACCAGGAACTAAACAGCAAGGAGGCCTAAATAAATTTTATAACCTCAGTCAATCACAAGAAGTAGAAAGGGGCATCCTCTGAAGAACTCAATCATATCCCCATAGGTTTGGCCGACAGTCAAACCGTGGAAAATAATATACCTATCTTTACATCGGGAAGGAAATAGGCGATCTAGCTCTTCAAGAATAGGTTTGTAGCACTGGTCACGTTCCCACTGTCCCTGTAGTAATAAAAACCAAGTTAGAAAAGAAATATATACAACCTTATTCATAAATGTTATGCAATAATTGTGGTACATAACCCTGAAGTCCATATGAAATACCTCCGGCGCCCAGTCTCTAACAATATTCCGTATAATACACCTGACCTGACACAGGCATAAAATATATCGTTATGGAAAACTCTTCATTAAATTTAAATGTCATAACGATCAGAAACACTCATGGGAAGCAGATAAATCATTACAAAAGAAACTGAGAATCTACTACTACACAAGAAAAAGCATAAAGCTTAAAAAGTTGGGAGTCTGGAAAGAGAAACACATATACCTTGTCAACATCAGCTAGAGGAACTTGCAGTTGTAATGAAGGATCCAACCAGTCTTGCTGGACTGAGCATACCTGAAGTTCACAATTTGACATTTTAAGGAAAATTCAGGACAGCAGAGATTAAAGCCAAAATGGAAGACGAGATGTAGAAGCATTTGAGTTATTAGTAAGGATCCGTTAGTAGACAAATTGAGACAGTTTCACACTCAACCAGCCAACTAAAGCTACAAATCCAGACCAAAGAACTATTTTCCACGCCAACTTTTAGATCCTCTTTACAAATAACTTCACATGATAGTGAACTTATCATGCCTGAAATTTTGATTCCTATATCACCAGGATCAATCATATCAAAATCTTCTAAAGAACCAAATCCAAATTGCTGAAGGTATGCACAAACGGATAATACTGTAAGAATTCTTGCAGAGAACCTTTCATTACCAGTAACTACTATGTATTCCTTTTAGATTTTCACCGGAAGTTATCTGCTATACCTTAACCGATAACCAGGAAAATTCACAAGATCCCTGAATTCGTGGAACTCTACTGGGTATAAGTAATTCAGAAATATGGTCAAGTAAGGAAAAATAAGGCCACACGTATCTAAACATTACTTATTGAATGGAGATATAGACATCTGAAACATGTACAACCTAATGGGTGTTTAGATAATTATGCTGCATGCACTTGTATGTTTATATGCAAAGGTATGCTGTAGAAAAGCTTACATTTCCATTCGAATCAGAAACAGAACAAAGCTCTGCCTCACAGTTGATGTCCATAACATCATTGCGCCCAGCATTATTTAACCCTGTGGTGTTCTCCATGCTTACGGACTTGGAAACCACTGGAACCCCCTGTCGTTATCTAAAGAAGTCAAATTTCTTAATCGGAAAGAATTAGAAAAATAAACCCAACCGTTTGCATTCTTCAGTTACATAACTAAAAGAAAAGGTCTAATACAAGCACTTTGCTGACCTCGTCACTGGTTCTGTCCTCAGGTGACTTGCACCTCATATTGATCCCTTCTCCACAACATAACTGGACAGTTTCAGTTGTTTTTCCACTGGTCGAAGGTATGAGGCAATAAGAAAAATTCCTCTCCCCAGAGAGATGATCATTGCGTACATCATCCAGATCTTCTTTTTCACGAATATCAATGTCCTGGCTCATGTCTAGAGGGGGCTCAAATGCCTGCCATACAATGAAGGGAAGATACAGTCAGCGATATTCTGAAAACCCCAGTTTCTTTCATCAGTTCTTCAGAGAGTAATGTCTAAATATGTACAATTTTAGTAAGTAGGTTAACAAGTAGCAACAAGCTGAACAACGGCATTTATGTTTGGAACAGATTCCATTTTAAGCGGCTAATAGGCTCATCATGTGAAATGTAGATTCAAACAATCAGAAAGAAATGAGTTTCTTTAAATTCCAAAAGAGAATTCGCAAATAAATTGAGATCAAGGATTACCTGTAGCATATTCATGATAAAAAAAGAATTCACAGAAATACTCCTGCAAATTATAAAGAGTTTAATATCAGGCTCCACTAGGATGCAATTTTTCTTCTTCTAGCGACAGTCTATCTTATTGCTTACAAAAGAATTCATGCTTCCATATTGCATTTAAGTTCACATGAATTCTTTCAAACAGAAGTGACTATTCATCTTCCATTCACAGATATCATTGTAAAGAGAAATGTTGTGAGGTTATCAGTTATATACCTTCTGAGCCTCTGAAACTTGAAAGGAAAATGAGATAAAATTGCCTGCATCAAGCGTGGAAAATGATTCTAGTGTCAAAATTTTAGGTCAGAAAAATCACTGTGATTAATCAGAGTGATTTGAATCAACCAAAGCAAGCTAGAGAGCCAGAGAATATAACATCATATTGTTGTAATGATTTTATGTTCGCCGCAGTAATTATATAGTTGGTTTTCAGTTTGGATAAACTCCACCAACTTAAGTTTGTTTTCAGTAACCCCTTACACACTTACAAGTTGTTGATTTGACAAGCTAATAGACAATAAGGGATTCCATGTGAACATTCCTATTCTGTAAAATCATACTATTTCCTTCTCTTTTTCATTTTTGCTTTCTTATGCATTTGGAATTCGGACATGCACAATGGACCTTTCAATTTCAAACTCACACTGTAAGAATTTGGAATAGGAAGCAGGTGCAAAATTACCCTAACTCAGAAGCATTTGTGTAGGATGGACTGGAAATAATACAATTAAAAAATAAACAGATATCATGCAACTAAGTTGCATAAGATATCAATGAGCATCTGCATATACCTCCTATACCATTTTCATAAAGCCAAGAAGGAACCATTGAGTCACACATAAGAACAAGCATAAGGTGGCCTATCACAGGTAAATTACTAAGTTTATATTGGTGAAAGACGGCAAATAATATCACGCACAACATTATAAGACACATTAGATTCAGATTTTTCCAGGAGATAATATTAAGCGAAACTAATATACCTTGTGGGCAGGAGGAAGCTGTTTATAGGATCTTTCGTATCTTTTTACATCTTCTTCTGCGGCATCTGAATAACTTCACAAGAAAAAAAAGAAAAGTACTTGCAAATGTTATTGATTATCGAAAAGAGAATAAAACAACGACATGCACTACAAATGAATCTTCAATGTTGTGAAAATTATCAAAAGAGTAGTTCTGAAGAAAACCCTAATTCAATGAATAGACAATGTTTTCGATTTATAATTAATAATGGCAAGAATAAAAATTAACTTAGATTGAGAGAGTACTTGAGGTAAGCACTAATAATCCGTCTTAGGGATTTGATTTCGAGTGCTTCTTCAAGCTTGCTGTGAAGCCTATGCTCACCGGCACCGCTAGACATTACTATTTCTTTTCTTCAGTGTATTAAAATTTCAAAACTGAAGAATAGAAATACAATCAATGGATACTCATAAACATTCTCTCTCACTGCTCACTAGTACTTTTAGTTTTAGAGAGAGATGGTAACAAATCCCGCTTTCAACAATTTTGACGCCCATGGGAAAGGGGGAAAGTGTGGGAAAGTAGACGGGGAGGTTGTATTGATATCTAGCGCATGCCATGCCGATAAGGGCACTAGTGCAACATTAGGCCTACATTTGTAACCTGGCACTTTTAGGGGCGACGCCGAAAGAATTAGGGGCGACACTAAAAGACAAAAAAGGTCACCCAAACGTAAATCTAAGCTACCCCTTATATTTGATTTTTCGAAATGGCCAATATGCCCTTATATAATCTGTAGCCAACACCATAATCCCGGTAGGTTAAAGGTGAATCGGTAGGTTAAATTGAAACTATACCTACCGATTATTGTGTAGATACTTCTACAATAATCCCTTTTATAATCGGTAGCTTATCCAACTTATAAGACTACCGATTATAAGGAGCTCCGTATTCACCTTGGCCAAATTCCATAGGTTTTGAGGGGTGCAGAGCCAACCATAACCACTTGGATAGAGCTGTGGATCTAGCCATAATCGGAAGCCTAATAGGTTCCACAACCTACCGATTATAGGTTGCCCCAAATTTAGTTTTTTCTAAAATCCTTCACGTAATGAATGTTGAAATATACCATAATCGGTAGGGTATATAATTATATAACCAACCGATTATAACGAGCCCCAGATCCAACCTTTGCCATATTTCATAGGTTTTGAGTGCACTCACCGACCATAACCACTTGGTTCGTGTTTTGGATGCAACGTTAATCGGGAGTTAAATATATTACAAAAACATCCGATTATGGGTTGCCCCAAAATGAGTTTTTTCTAAAATCCTTCATGTAAGGGAATTTGAAATATACCATAATCGGTAGAGTTAACAACTTAACAACCTACCGATTATAAGGAGCCCCAGATCGAACCCTTGCCAAATTCCGTAGGTTTTGAGTGTACAGAGCCAGGCCTAACCATGTGGTTCGTGATTTGGATGTAGCCATAATCGTAAGCCAAATAGGTTCCACAACCTACCGATTATAGGTTGCCCCTAAATGAGTTTTTTCTAAAATCCTTATTTGCTTTAATTTGCAATCTGACATAATCGGTAGATGATAAAACTTATACACTACCGATTATAAGTGGTCAGGGATTCAACCTTTGACAAAAACTATAATATTCGGTAGCCAAAACAATAATCGGTAGTTTCACTCAATAATCGGAAGCAAACTCGTAATCGGTAGGGTCATGGTCTATATATTAGTGTTTGGAAAAAAAAATTGACTCATCGTGAGGTAACTCCCGATTGAGTGAGAGAAGAAGAAGAAAAAAAAAGAAGAAGAAGTGGGTATATGTTGCCAACTTCCGATTTTTGCCAACTTCCATAAACATGGATGGGTACGAAGAAGGAGGACGTGAAGTTGTTGAATTTCAAGGTTCACTACCGTTTAGAGATGACGATTTGGGGTATATGTTGAATGATCCAAACTTTGATGGAGATGAAACCCTAGACGACGCTTTCATGGAAGAAAATGGAGAATCACCCGAGATCGAAGCTAACGATTCATCAAACATACGGGTATGTTGTTAACAAACTCTAATACCCATGTTATCCATGTTACGTGCGTTTGTGTGTGTTTTCGAACGTGAAAATTCTATTTATGCATGCATTGAATGACATGAACGACATATATTCGGTAGTAAATTTAGTAACATATCTACCGATTATTAATAATCGGGTATATTTTGATGTATTAATATGCCGAATATGAAAAAATCCCCAAATTGAAAGCTTCAATTTCTCATAATCGGAATTTGTCTACATGAATATACGTCCGATTATTGGTATATAATAATCGGCTGGTTCATGAATTTATAGTCCCTCCGATTATTGAAGGTTTTTACACAGAAGAATTGTTCATTTCTGTATGTCGTTAATCGGTAGACTATATGCGTACATGACTACCGATTTATTATAATCGGTTACGTTGTATAGTATTAAATCACCGATTGTATTACAATCGTTTACTTATTATCTAAACTTCCTTCCGATTTCTAATGCATAACTTTTTGTTGTTGTGCGTAGGCTGTTGTAGCGGTTGATGACGATTATTATTTGAGGCCTGATACTTCCCTACACTATGCAAACGATTTGGTATGGTCATGATTTATCTTTTCTTTTTCCAATCGTGTATGTTAGATGGTTATGCTTATTATTTTTGTTTTGTAATATGCCCATTTAGATATTTGGAAGTAAGAAGGAGGCCAAGGAATGGCTTATGAACAAGGCAAAAGAGAAGATGTGCGTGGTAGTTCAGAACCGTTGCGTTAAGAATATTCGGTTTGAAATGGTATGTGAGCGAGGTGGGGAGAAGAAGAGTCACGAGGGAAAGAATAATAAGTATGTAAGGAAGACGGAGAGGAAGAAGTACCGAACTCATACGAAGAAGATTGGATGCCCATTTAAGATTGTCTTCTATAAGCCCGATGGTAAGGAAAGTAAAGATTGGAAAATGTCTAAAGTTGCTAATGGTTGTCACAACCACGATGATCCGGATACTCTTATTGGACATGTAATGGTTGCGAAGTTAAAAGCACATGAAATGGAGACGGTGAGGTCTATGCGTATCCAAAAGGCGAGTGCGATCTTAAGTAAAATAAAGGCGGACGACCCCGACAACTTGTCTTCTTTATCTACAATTAAGTCGGCCCTAGCTACGATCAAAAGGACGGAATGGGATGGTAGAACGGTCATGCAACAATCGCAGTGGTTAGCTGAGTTACACGACTACACGTTGAGAACGGAAGAAAAGGATGGTAAAGTGGTACGTATTTTCTTGGCACATCCCGAAATGATAAAATTGGCTCAGTGTTTTCATCAAATTCTGTTGATAGATTCCACTTACAAGACAAACAAATATAACATGCCGTTGTTGAACATTGCTTGTCACACTTCGGACAAAAACACGTTTACGATTGCATGGGGTTTAATGGATCATGAGAACAACGTGAATTTCATTTGGATGCTGGAGACGCGAGGTCCATTTACAATGGGGATGATTTTCCAAGGGTTATTGTAACGGATAACGATCAAGCCTTAATGCATGCAATAGCGGTAGTGTTTCTGAAGCCCGAAACTTGCAAAGTACGTGGCACATTCAATGCAACCTCGAGACACAATTGCCATCGCCATTTCCAAGCTAAAAAACCAAGGAAGGGTACCAAGAGGTCGAAGGAAGAGGATGAGCGCATTAGTAAATTAACCGAGGAAGAACGAGAGGAAGAGAAGAGGTTATTTGATGAAAAATGGAAGGAGGATGGGATAATTTGGAGATCTTTCATGAAAGCATGGGACAAGATCGTTTGGTCAATGACCGAGGAAATTTACGAAAGGAACTTGAAGAAATTTGAGGAAGAATATTACAAGGACTACCCAAAACCCGTTGAGTATTGTAAAACACAATGGTTACCGATTAAGGAGAGGTTTGTGTATGCATGGACATATGAATATCATAACTTCAAGAACGAGGCGACAAGCATTGCGGAGGGGTCTCATGGCCGATTAAAGAAAATACTTCTAGGTAGTCAAAATGGAGTTGTGTCGATCCAAGAAGCAATCCATGAATTCACCAATCGTGATCTCATAAAGATTAAGGATTCTATGCAATTTAGTGTACATAAATTCCCTACGGAACACGAAGGGGAAAGATTGCTTTTAAGGGGCATTGTTCATAAAGTTTCAAGGTGGGCAATAAATCACATGATAGAACAATTGAAGTTGTATAAAGCTTACGATGACGAGAATACGGTTTGTGTTTGCAAGGATATGATAGGTATTGGTCTCCCATGTCGTCATAAAATGGGTAGGTACGTCGATGTGATTGACATCAATGATATTCATCCATTTTGGAAGCAATTAAATTTCACTCCAAGCACACCCGTAGTCAATGGTCCGTCGTTCATGGAGTCGGAATTGTGTGCAAGAATAGCCGAGCGTTATGCTACAACAAATGGCGCCAAGAAGCAAATATTGATGCATGATTTGGAACAAGCTCTTCACCCTCGTTTAAAAGAGGTTGATGAACCTATTAAGCATAAGGGGGCGGGTAGGCCAAACACCGAAGTGTCGAGGACCATTGAAAGAAAAGAATTAAAGGATCATTTGTCTAATAAAAGAATATTGTGTCGGCATGAGCGTTCGGAAGCCAAATTTGAAGATGAGGCGCAACCAAAGAAAAGAGGTCGTCCAAGAAAAGATCAAAATGGAAGTCCAAAAGTCTCTAAGAAGCCTTTTCAAGTAAGTCAAGTCGATGCGGTGGAACAAGTTGTGTTAGTGGAGACCCAAACTAGCTCCGTAGTTATTGATCAAATGAGCGACTCGCCACAAACACATTCAACGGAAATGGTGACTATAAGAGAGAAGTATGGTACTCTTCGTTGTCCTAGGGATTTTCATGGAAGACCAACACGATCAAGGTATACGATTATAGAAGAGTATATGAAACAACTCCCTCCACTCATTGTTCCATTTGTTTTGTCCACCGACGAGGTTGATGGGGATGGCAATTGCGGGTTTCACGTCGCCTCGGAACAAATTGGTTACTTTGGAGAGGCGGTGAACGAAGATGTCACCCAATGGCAAAATTTAAGAACTAAGATGGCGGTACAACTAATAAAGGACAAGGATTTCTATATGGAGATGATGAAGGAAGGAGATAGGCACGACAAAGAACTAGAGTTCAAAGACTTTGTTGCGCGTGTAAAGTGCCGAAAGGGTTTGAAGACAATCGGATCCAAGTATTGGATGACAATGCCTAAATGTGGATATCTCTTAGCGGACGCTTTGAATTGTGTGGTACATTTCTTTGTTCCTCCTAAGTATGGACATTCTTATACGTTTACACCTACAAGGACGGTTTGCGATGAATCGGTTAAAGATAGAAGAATTGTTACGGCAACGGCCATATTTTCAAAAATTGTACGCAATAATTGAGTGTAATAATTGTACGCAATTTCAGTACAGTCTTGTAAAAGTACGCATCAACGGTCATATTTTCAAAAAAAAAGAGACGTTGGGACTCTCATCTATATAAGGAGGGTAAACTCTTCTTATTTATGCACCAAACAACACATATATAGCATCGTGTATTCTACAAATAGATTTTCCATCGTCTACTTTTGTGAATTCATTGTATATCTCAACTTACAAGCATGGCAACGTTTGACGCAGATGAAGATTTGGTCATTGTGAAAACATGGTATCGTGAAACAAGACGTGAAGATGTCATAACAGGAAGGTTAACACCCGAAGTCTTTTGGGCGAGGGTATATAGCCAATTTGTGCGAGAGTATGGAAATCCAAAGCAAAGATCACTCCAACAAGTTCATGATCGTTTCCGACTTGTCCAAAAAGGGGTAAATGATTACATAACGATACAAAAGAGGATGTTTAACACTAGCCACTTAAGCTTGTCGATCCAACAATTTGTAAGTATAACGCTCGGTTATTCTTTTTAAATAACACCGGGTGTTTAATATTTCTTACTAAAACGAAGTTGACATTATTTTATGTTTGTTTATATAGGAGACACTCGCAAAAAGACAGTACTTAGTGGAAAAGGGTGAAGAATTCACTTATGATGGAAGTTATGAATTCCTGAAGTCCGTCGTAAATAAAGATAAATGTTGATTGATGGTTACAATCGGAAGTTATTATTTTATATTGTCTACCGATTCTGGGAAGATTTTCACCTATTTTGTCAGAATTTGGTGACAATCGGAAGTTTATGCAGTATGTTGTCTACCGATTCAGGGAAGATTTTCAGCTTTTTGTCAGACTATGGTGACAATCGGAAGTTTATTCAATATGTTGTCTACCGATTCTGGGAAAAATTTACAGTTTATTTTTTGTCAGAGTTTGGTGTCAATCGGATGTTTATATAATATGTAATCTACCGATTCTGGGAAAAAAATTTCAGTTGTTTTATCAGCCTTTTAATCGGAAGATAAATTCAAAAAGTTAATAACCGATTATAATATTGATTGAGTCTGTTTACAAAAGCTTGTATAATCGGTTGATATATTAAAAATATAACTACCGATTATAGCTTTAGACTTCACAAAGTATTTTCCACAAAATTCCAAAAAAAAAACATGTACAAATAGGGCTTTCCAAAATACATCTTTCAAACATAACAATCATTGATCTTCATCATCCGAGGAAACCAATTCCAGTAGGCCTTCCGGGAAATCCACCTTCATGACGCGATCCCAATCCAACATGTTGGTCTCATATTGTTTCAACCAATCGTTACAATGATTCGTTGGGAAGTAATCACTCAAACCACCCAACGGAGGTAATGGGCAATCCTCTTTACTCTTAAACCGATAAAATGCATCTCAATTCTTCTATCTTTAACCGATTCATCGCAAACCGTCCTTGTAGGTGTAAACGTATAAGAATGTCCATACTTAGGAGGAACAAAGAAATGTACCACACAATTCAAAGCGTCCGCTAAGAGATATCCACATTTAGACATTGTCATCCAATACTTGGATCCGATTGTCTTCAAACCCTTTCGGCACTTTACACGCGCAACAAAGTCTTTGAACTCTAGTTCTTTGTCGTGCCTATCTCCTTCCTTCATCATCTCCATATAGAAATCCTTGTCCTTTATTAGTTGTACCGCCATCTTAGTTCTTAAATTTTGCCATTGGGTGACATCTTCGTTCACCGCCTCTCCAAAGTAACCAATTTGTTCCGAGGCGACGTGAAACCCGCAATTGCCATCCCCATCAACCTCGTCGGTGGACAAAACAAATGGAACAATGAGTGGAGGGAGTTGTTTCATATACTCTTCTATAATCGTATACCTTGATCGTGTTGGTCTTCCATGAAAATCCATAGGACAACGAAGAGTACCATACTTCTCTCTTATAGTCACCATTTCCGTTGAATGTGTTTGTGGCGAGTCGCTCATTTGATCAATAACTACGGAGCTAGTTTGGGTCTCCACTAACACAACTTGTTCCACCGCATCGACTTGACTTACTTGAAAAGGCTTCTTAGAGACTTTTGGACTTCCATTTTGATCTTTTCTTGGACGACCTCTTTTCTTTGGTTGCGGCTCATCTTCAAATTCGGCTTCCGAACGCTCATGCCGACACAATATTCTTTTATTAGACAAATGATCCTTTAATTCTTTTCTTTCAATGGTCCTCGACACTTCGGTGTTTGGCCTACCCGCCCCCTTATGCTTAATAGGTTCATCAACCTCTTTTAAACGAGGGTGAAGAGCTTGTTCCAAATCATGCATCAATATTTGCTTCTTGGCGCCATTTGTTGTAGCATAACGCTCGGCTATTCTTGCACACAATTCCGAATCCATGAACGACGGACCATTGACTAAGGGTGTGCTTGGAGTGAAATTTAATTGCTTCCAAAATGGATGAATATCATTGATGTCAATCACATCGGCGTACCTACCCATTTTATGACGACATGGGAGACCAATACCTATCATATCCTTGCAAACACAAACCGTATTCTCGTCATCGTAAGCTTTATACAACTTCAATTGTTCTATCATGTGATTTATTGCCCACCTTGAAACTTTATGAACAATGCCCCTTAAAAGCAATCTTTCCCCTTCATGTTCCGTAGGGAATTTATGTACACTAAATTGCATAGAATCCTTAATCTTTATGAGATCACGATTGGTGAATTCATGGATTGCTTCTTGGATCGACACAACTCCATTTTGACTACCTAGAAGTATTTTCTTTAATCGGCCATGAGACCCCTCCGCAATGCTTGTCGCCTCGTTCTTGAAGTTATGATATTCATATGTCCATGCATACACAAACCTCTCCTTAATCGGTAACCATTGTGTTTTACAATACTCAACGGGTTTTGGGTAGTCCTTGTAATATTCTTCCTCAAATTTCTTCAAGTTCCTTTCAGTAAATTTCCTCGGTCATTGACCAAACGATCTTGTCCCATGCTTTCATGAAAGATCTCCAAATTATCCCATCCTCCTTCCATTTTTCATCAAATAACCTCTTCTCTTCCTCTCGTTCTTCCTCGGTTAATTTACTAATGCGCTCATCCTCTTCCTTCGACCTCTTGGTACCCTTCCTTGGTTTTTTAGCTTGGAAATGGCGATGGCAATTGTGTCTCGAGGTTGCATTGAATGTGCCACGTACACTTGCAAGTTTCGGGCTTCAGAAACACTACCGCTATTGCATGCATTAAGGCTTGATCGTTATCCGTTACAATAACCCTTGGAAAATCATCCCCATTGTAAATGGACCTCGGCGTCTCCAAAGATCCAAATGAAATTCACGTTGTTCTCATGATCCATTAAACCCCATGCAATCGTAAACGTGTTTTTGTCCGAAGTGTGACAAGCAATGTTCAACAACGGCATGTTATATTTGTTTGTCTTGTAAGTGGCATCTATCAACAGAATTTGATGAAAACACTGAGCCAATTTTATCATTTCGGGATGTGCCAAGAAAATACGTACCACTTTACCATCCTTTTCTTCCGTTCTCAACGTGTAGTCGTGTAACTCAGCTAACCACTGCGATTGTTGCATGACCGTTCTACCATCCCATTCCGTCCTTTTGATCGTAGCTAGGGCCGACTTAAATGTAGATAAAGAAGACAAGTTGTCGGGGTCGTCCGCCTTTATTTTACTTAAGATCGCACTCGCCTTTTGGATACGCATAGACCTCACCGTCTCCATTTCATGTGCTTTTAACTTCGCAACCATTACATGTCCAATAAGAGTATCCGGATCATCGTGGTTGTGACAACCATTTGCAACTTTAGACATTTTCCAATCTTTACTTTCCTTACCATCGGGCTTATAGAAGACAATCTTAAATGGGCATCCAATCTTCTTCGTATGAGTTCGGTACTTCTTCCTCTCCGTCTTCCTTACATACTTATTATTCTTTCCCTCGTGACTCTTCTTCTCCCCACCTCGCTCACATACCATTTCAAACCGAATATTCTTAACGCAACGGTTCTGACTACCACGCACATCTTCTCTTTGCCTTGTTCATAAGCCATTCCTTGGCCTCCTTCTTACTTCCAAATATCTAAATGGGCATATTACAAAACAAAAATAATAAGCATAACCATCTAACATACACGATTGGAAAAAGAAAAGATAAATCATGACCATACCAAATCGTTTGCATAGTGTAGGGAAGTATCAGGCCTCAAATAATAATCGTCATCAACCGCTACAACAGCCTACGCACAACAACAAAAAGTTATGCATTAGAAATCGGAAGGAAGTTTAGATAATAAGTAAACGATTGTAATACAATCGGTGATTTAATACTATACAACGTAACCGATTATAATAAATCGGTAGTCATGTACGCATATAGTCTACCGATTAACGACATACATAAATGAACAATTCTTCTGTGTAAAAACCTTCAATAATCGGAGGGACTATAAATTCATGAACCAGCCGATTATTATATACCAATAATCGGACGTTTATTCATGTAGACAAATTCCGATTATGAGAAATTGAAGCTTTCAATTTGGGGATTTTTTCATATTCGGCATATTAATACATCAAAATATACCCGATTATTAATAATCGGTAGATATGTTACTAAATTTACTACCGAATATATGTCGTTCATGTCATTCAATGGATGCAGAAATCGAATTTTCACGTTCGAAAACACACACAAACGCACGTAACATGGATAACATGGGTATTAGAGTTTGTTAACAACATACCCGTATGTTTGATGAATCGTTAGCTTCGATCTCGGGTGATTCTCCATTTTCTTCCATGAAAGCGTCGTCTAGGGTTTCATCTCCATCAAAGTTTGGATCATTCAACATATACCCCAAATCGTCATCTCTAAACGGTAGTGAACCTTGAAATTCAACAACTTCACGTCCTCATTCTTCGTACCCATCCATGTTTATGGAAGTTGGCAAAAATCGGAAGTTGGCAACATATACCCACTTCTTCTTCTTTTTTTTCTTCTTCTTCTCTCACTCAATCGGGAGTTACCTCACGATGAGTCAAACTTTTTTTCCAAACACTAATATATAGACCCCAGCCTACCGATTACAGAGTTTGCTTCCGATTATTGAGTGAACAATTGACAGAAGTTTTCACTTCCCAATCTTGTACAATTGACCAAAGATAAAAACTGAAGTAAGAGCCCCTGTCCTGTTTAGAGCGGATTGCAATTACGACTTCTTCCTCAACACATCAAGAATAAGAAGACCATGAAGAACATCAAAATAGTGAAACCCAAGGATATCAAATTATTAAATGGTTTTTGTTTTATAATGTTTTTGCATCCGAAATTGAGAAACCCAAGGATATCAAATTATAATTTTCTGAAAAAAAATCAAAATAGACCAAATAGGAAAATTTAGTGTAACAAACAACAACCATCTGAATCAACCCTAAAAAAATAAACCTAAAAAAAATAAAAAAAAAACTAATAAGAAGTGTGAGTCATACCAGATATAATGAGTAACCTTTTTTTCATCCTCTAATTTGAGAAATGCCTAAAAACTCTGATGAGTGAGATTGATTTATATCAAATGCAATTTGAAACGCTTGTCACTTTAAATGCTAAAAATAAGAGGTGCTCCTCCTTCTTTGAGTGAATGAGAAAAGTAACGGCAAAGGAAAATGAAACGGATGGAATTAACAACAAAGAGTGATTGGAATAGTAATGCGGAGAGTCAAAGGAAGTGTTAGAATACGAACTCGATCACGACCATTCTTTATGTACCCAAAATGTAGATATCAGTCCAAACTAAATATATATAATTAGCTCTATCTAGGCCGTCCTATATGTGTCTCCGTCCATATGGGAAAACACCATTGTCCCTTATAATATAGATACCCACAGTTTGATTTATCATCACCAACTACTATTGATTACTTGTGTGATTCTTTCACTAATTGGTGTCGTGGAATACCGACAGCAAACTTGAAGGAGAAAGAAAAAACTAGCTCCTGTAGCTTTTTCTTAGTATGAACCGAAGCTCTTCTTTCTAGCTATGTTAGAAACGAAAAGAGCTGTGAAGATATGAAACACGCGAGGGAGAAACACATTTTCAGGATTAAGAATTTCTCTCGATTAACTTAGAACGGTGGTGAATTTCTCTTGACTAACTTGGAACGGTGTTGAAGAAGGTGAAAATGGTGGGAGCACATGGATTATCCATTTAAGGGTGTGCCACCTGTACACAGTTGGTGACTCAGCTGACGACCTTTGGACGGAATATATAACGAAAGGACGTTTTGCTAATTATATCTGTGTAGGGGAGGTAACTCAAATTAGCGATCTTGCCAGGGGAGGTAATGCAAATTAACTAAATTTAACGAAGAACAAATCCGAAAATCTTGTACTAATTCTTTCAAAAAGTTTACATTAAAACAACCAGAGTAAGTAGATCATTGTAAATCTAAGCTCTGATTTCGATTCAGATAAGTTAATTGAAAAGCATCTGAAGATTTAGGTTTTGAAACCCCTAATATGCCTTTCTGGGAAAAAAAATCTGACTTAAATCAACTAAAATTTCTCAATTGAAGCATCATCACGAAAAGAGAAGGATACTTACCAGTATATTTAGCTTACTGATGAATTTGTGTTGAATCTGCAGATTAGAGATATCTGTTTCTCGGATTCGTTTTTTTTACTGCAACTGATGCTCCTCCTTCTCTTGGTGGTGGATTTATGATCTTTGTCGTCGTCATTGATGATAATACTTGTTCAAACTCTTGGGTCTTTCCAATTTCAGATAAAAAACCAGGAAGAAAAAGGTTACAACAACAACAATGAAATCATGAAAACTAAAAGAAACGTCGAAAGCAATCAATTCAAACCTAAATTTAATCAAACTGGAAAACACAAATTAGTCGATTATATTTTTCAGTTGATTGTCTTCACTCAAAATTAATTTATAACCCTAAAATCTGTTTGTGCAAGAAATGGAGAGAGGGAGAGAGAGAGAGAAAATCAGAAATAAAAAGCTCTTGTGATCTCCCTCTTGTATATAAACACAAGGGTGGTGTTGTTATTACCAAACTACGTAACATAAAATTATGGGCCAGATCTGAAGAGAAATTGATGTTTTGGGCCTAGTAATAAAATTTCCTAAAGTATGGAGTAGATCATAAGTAGGGTTGTTCATTGTTACGGTCATCCGCTAAAACCTACCCAAATCGAACCGATTATGAGGAAACCGAAAATAGTTGTTTTTTAAATAGAATGGTAATGGCGAAGATGGCTGAAAACCGATATTAACGGAATTGTATTTGAAAAAGCGGGGGTCTAACAACCACATCCAATATTTCGCTTAGCAATCTGTATGGACTAACTCCAATATACTTTCTAGAGAATCAACTAGACAGTCAGACTCAATCTTAAGAAAAGTATATCCAAGATTTATATCCCTATTTCTCAATTCAATCCGCAATCAAACAAATAGGAATTTGCGAGCCCGATTAAATATAAGAAATAACTTGGACGGTATCAAAAACCAATATCCAAGTGTCAATCAATTTAATCAACAACTAAAGGTTGGATTCATAATTGATTGAACTTACGCACAACATGTGATATTTCAATTATATAGAAAATATAATCCGGAAAAAATAAATAACACAGACACCAGAAGTTTTGTAAATGAGGAAACCGCAAATGCAGAAAAACCCCGGGACCTAGTTCAGATTTGAACACCACACTGTATTAAGCCGCTACAGATACTAGCCTACTCCAAGTTAACTTCGGACTGGAATGTAATTGAGCCCTAACTAATCTCACACAGATCAAGGTACAGTCGCGTTCCTTACGCCTCTAGAACCACGCAGGATTCTGCGCACTTGATTCCCTTAGCTGATCTCACCCACAACTAAGAGTTGTTACGACCCAAAGTCGAAGACTTGATAAACCAATCTGTCTCACATGGAAAAGTATATTGAATAGATAAATCTATCTCCCACAGATATACCTATGAGTTTTATTCCGTCTTTTGATAAATCAAGGTGAACAGGAACCAATTGATATACCGGACTTATATTCCCGAAGCACAACCTAGAAATATCAATCACCTCACAATAATCTTAATCGTATGGTAGCGAAACAAGATATTGTGGAATCACAAACGATGAGACTAAGATGTTTGTGACTACTTTTTAACATCAAAACAAAACCATTCCAAGGTTTTGAAGGACTAAATTTACTACACTAGTCATCTATACTGCAAACGTTTTGCAACCTGTACTTAATCCATAGATTAAAACTAATAAACATTCATTGTTGTATTGGGTCATTCCCATACCTTAGCAATGATCCATTGCCTGTACTTTTGATCCTGCTCAAAAATCATTCTGATGCGAAAAGACGGAGGTAAAACTACTTATTAGTTTTCTAGCCTTCCATTTAACTTTCTGTCATCTTCTTAGCAGATCAATAAGAAACTAATTCAGGATTCATTGTACACAGAGCTTCATATTTTAGATTCAGAGATAAAATATTAGGTCACTTATATGAATGAACAAACACAAAGTAACGATAGAATATTAATCTTTATTTGAATCAACTGACACAGAGTCACAATACAACAATACTAAAATAGTACCACTGTTACTACTAATACAGTGGGATACTTATTCTAACAGCATCTTATTTATTACGACGTAATCGTCGCTACAATCATCTAACTTATTTATTTACGACTTAACATTCATGACATTCGCCTTGAAGAGACCTCCAGTGAGATATCCTTTGCCTACGTAAACATCACTCTTAGATAGAACGAACTAATTTGCCACAAACACCAACTTGAACCCATTCTTAACAAGAACAGGACCCGTAAATCGGGTTTTGCGCATTTCGGGAGCATGAAGTACATTTGTGAGAGTTACCTTCTTTCCGTAAGTGAACTTGAGAATCACATTTCCTTTTCCTTGAATCCGTGCAGTGGTCGCATTTCCCATGTATACAGGATCGCTGTTCTCAACTTTCTCATAAGTAGCAAACATATCACGATCAGCACATACATGACGAGTAGCACCAGTGTCAACCCACCCGTCATTTGTGTTGCTTACCATGTTCACTTCGAGAGATAACGGAGCATCCTGTACTTGTGACTTTCCATAGAACATGACCCGATGTTCAAGTTCTGCAAGCCATCACTAATCAAAGCAACGAGATTCAATTCTGGTACATCTTCGACAAATGATGCCTCTGACTTGTTCTTCTTCTTTTGGTTTTCCTTTCCATTCTTGGTGCGACAGTCTCTGGCGAGATGTCCTGGCTTTCCACAGTTATAGCAATCCCCATCAAACTTCCTTTTCTTTCCTTTATTCTTCTTCTTGGAAAAGTCGTTGTGCTTACGCTTTCCCTGGCTATTGGTTCCTTCCTCAACCATATGCACCTTGGAGTTTTCAGAAGTAACTTCATTTTTCTTCTCAAATGCGACTTTCTTTCCTCCACTTGAAGACGAAAGATGAGATCTTCCAACTTCATCTCCTTTGTCTTATGTTTAAGATAGTTCTTAAAATCTTTCCAGGAGGGTGGAAGTTTTTCAATCAGCGCCGCGACTTGAAGCGACACACTTAAGATCATCATTTCTGCCTTTAGTTCATGTAGTATAATTTGAAATTTCTGCACTTGGCTCATGACGGAAGTTCCATCCACCATTTTGAAGTCCAAAAACCTTGCTGCGATGAACTTCTTAACCCCTGCAGACTCAGTTTTATACTTTTTCTCAAGCGAATCCCAAACTTCCTTTGCGGTCTTCAATGGTTGGTAAACTCCATAGAGAGAATCCTCTAAAGAATTTAGTATGTAGTTCTTACAAAGGAAATCAGAATGATTCCAAGCCTCTACAGCAGCAACATGATGGGCATCTCCATTCTCTTGAAGTGCCGGAGGATCATCATCCAAGTATTTGGCCAAACCCAAGGTAGTAAGGAAAAACAGCATCTTTGCTTGCCATCGCTTGAAGTCCACACCACAAAATTTTTCTGGTTTTTCAGCAAAGTGAGAAGAGCATTTGTTGGGCGTAACAGATCCAACATTGTTACTAGAGGAACCATTTCCGTTGTTTATTTCGTTCGCTATTGTCTGCAACAAACCATTACAATTAGTTAGTTCTTGCACTTCTGCAGTACCACAGTAATCACTAAGAAAAATCATTTCAAACTCATTAATCCCCGTGGACCAAACTAACGTCCATTTCAGAAGTTAGTAGAGTTAAGTTACTGTAGCATATAATTGCATTCATAAACAAACACAACATAAAACTCCAAATCTTTACAGTATGTATTCACAGTTAATCAAGTAACCACAAATAATTAATTCATGATCACTACATTCTGTATTGAACATTCAACTACCGAATTTATTCAAATTTAAACTGCAAATGACATACAAGATTTTAAAAAGCATTTTACTACCACCGTAATTAATGACATACAGTAGAAAGCAAAATATGGTAGTATAATATCAAGACTATGCAGTAATTCCAATATACTACCTTGCAAAAATTGTAACCAAGAATCAAATAAAATAGATCAGTTAAATGTCTTAAGATTGTTGGATATTTTATTAGAAATCCACAGTTACCACTGCACAATGCAGAGTGTACCAAATACTTAGTACCAAATTCATCTCAAATTAACCACAGTTCCTTGAGACAAAATATCAGGCACGTTGAGCGCCACAACAGATATAGAGATTGTAAACATATTTGTTAACAACTCTCTCTCTCACAGATGTTACTAGACTCCAATTCTGATACACACTTATACACACAGGTTAAACATTTCATAATCATCAAACAAAAGGTAGGTTAAGAGATGAATAACAATAATGAAAAATAGGCAGAAAACGACAAACAAACTCTATGCGTATTGAGGCGAGTAATCTCTTTACTTAAGACATTTGATGCCCTGTATATAATGCTGTTACAGGTTAATGGCATATGTCTCCAGCATTCAACAATACCTTGATGTGTTTTCGCAGCACTTCGAATCACACCAAACAGCGAACGCAAACTTGTAGCACAAACTCTCAGACTCTAGAAGGTTTCAATGAGATTTTCAAAACAAAAACTTGATATTTTCTGTGTGTGTTTTTCCTTCTCGGGAAGAAGGGTTTTTATAGCACTGAAACGAAACGACGGTTGAAGCAAAACAGTTTCTTTTTCAAATTGGGACGTAATCGTTGAGATATATCTTAACGAGACATATCTATTGGGAACAGACATATTTTTATTCACCACTTCAATATGGATATGGGGGCCCATCCAATATCCACATTTCCAACAATCCCCCACATGAATGAAATTGTCTTTACATAACACTGAAAAATAAATTTTAATCTTATACTCTAATAATGCAGACACTTAGAGAGTTGTGCGCGGAACATCACTACATAAGGCGAGATAGCTTTTGTCTTTGAATCTTCCATAGCGAACAAATACCGGGTCTATTAGTTGCTCAGTGAACGCGATGTCTTGAACTGCTCAACTTTATAATGTAGACCGATGCAGTAGATGTCACATAGTTTATTTCCTTACAAATTTGGTTCTCGGTTGTGTTCATTTCGGCCCTGAACAATGCTGGTTTTTCATGAGTGCTCTAGAGTAACTTAGCCTTATAGTTATCATAGAAGCGGTACCACTTCTCACTCATATAGGTGATCTCCTATTTAAAAAAAAATTAATATCCTGCCATATTTTCTTAGTAAAACTAAGCCATAGGAATCATTAAGAGAAAAATCTCAACCTCTTACTTGACAGGCAACACTGTTTCATCATAGAAATGGGAAGAGAGTAATCTCCGACAGTGTTTCCGGCGAGTCTAAATTTATAACTTGGTTGTCCCTTTTGAACCTAGATAACCATGGGATCTCCAATCACTAGGTTGGGTGTCCGCTATAAAACGACTCATTTGTAGGCTAACTCATTTCCCTCGATGATGCAATTTTTGACCTCTCTAGATAATCCTTTTCTTATGGATCCATTAGATTATCCTTGGAACCTATATAATTTACCGGTATCGTTCCATTAAAGAGAAATTGCTTAATGGTGTTATGTCTTCAATGTCTGTGTCGAGACTTACCATTTTACATTTTCGGTACAGTAAAGAATATTAAGTATCTTAGAACTCTAATCTATACTTGCCTAGTATAGTTTCCAGACACTCACATATGGCTGCACTTGTTGCTACCTTAGGCAACCCCTACATTTCACCGAATACGTGGTTCTTTTCCTGTTTCTAAGATACTGTACCGATGGCAGCAGTAATTGCTGACCTGCACGAGAATTATTCCAACATCAATAGGTGCATACTGGCTACCATTTAAGTACAGTATACGTTGGTTTTAATTATTAACTAAACACAAAAGATCAAATAATTAATTTCCAACCTTGGTAATAATTTGCACTTTTCAAATGGTTCACATTATGCTAAAATGTTCTCGTCATCTATCTTTATATATACATGTAACTGAGTTGTATATTATCCATTGCAACGAAATTAAACCAGTACGTATACATAAAGCATTCCGAAAAGTCAACTGAGATTACCCCCACAGTTGATGGGTCACACAGCAAAATCGTATTGCAGACATTCTGCAAAAGCTGGATAGAAATGTATTTAGATCAGTATGAACACAGGCACATGAAGGGGCGTGCCTTTTGAGTGTAATTACATTAACATCAAAACAAAACCATTCCAAGGTTTTGAAGGACTAAATTTACTACACTAGTCATCTATACTTTTTAACGTTTTGCAACCCGTACTTAATCCATAGATTAAAACTAATAAACATTCATTGTTGTATTGGGTCATTCCCATACCTTAGCAATGATCCATTGCTCTGTACTTTTGATCCCGCTCAAAAATCATTCGATGCGAAAAGACGGAGGTAAAACTACTTATTAGTTTTCTAGCCTTCCATTTAACTTTCTGTCATCTTCTTAGCGGATCAATAAGAAACTAATTCAGGATTCATTGTACACGTAGCTTCATATTTTAGATTCAGAGATAAAATATTAGGTCACTTATATGAATGAACAAACACAAAGTAACGATAGAATATTAATCTTTATTTGAATCAACTGACACAGAGTCACAATACAACAATACTAAAATAGTACCACTGTTACTACTAATACAAAGGGGATACTTATTCTAACAGCATCTTATTTATTACGACGTAATCGTCGCTACAATCATCTAACTTATTTATTTACGACTTAACATTCATGACATTCGCCTTGAAGAGACCTCCAGTGAGATATCCTTTGCCTACGTAAACATCACTCTTAGATAGAACGAACTAATTTGCCACAAACACCAACTTGAACCCATTCTTAACAAGAACAGGACCAGAAATCAGGTTTTTGCGCATTTCAGGAGCATGAAGTACATTTGTGAGAGTTACCTTCTTTCCAGAAGTGAACTTGAGAATCACATTTCCTTTTCCTTGAATCCGTGCAGTGGCTGCATTTCCCATGTATACAGGATCGCTGTTCTCAACTTTCTCATAAGTAGCAAACATATCACGATCAACACATACATGACGAGTAGCACCAGTGTCAACCCACCCGTCATTTGTGTTGCTTACCATGTTCACTTCAGAGATAACGGAGCATCTGTACTTGTGACTTTCCATAGAACATGACCCGATGTTCAAGTTCTGCAAGCCATCACTAATCAAAGCAACGAGATTCAATTCTGGTACATCTTCGACAAATGATGCCTCTGACTTGTTCTTCTTCTTTTGGTTTTCCTTTCCATTCTTGGTGCGACAGTCTCTGGCGAGATGTCCTTGCTTTCCACAGTTGTAGCAATCCCCATCAAACTTCCTTTTCTTTCCTTTATTCTTCTTCTTGGAAAAGTCGTTGTGCTTACGCTTTCCCTGGCTATTGGTTCCTTCCTCAACCATATGCACCTTGGAGTTTTCAGAAGTAACTTCATTTTTCTTCTCAGCGTTGCGACTTTCTTCCTCCACTTGAAGACGAAAGATGAGATCTTCCAACTTCATCTCCTTTGTCTTATGTTTAAGATAGTTCTTAAAATCTTTCCAGGAGGGTGGAAGTTTTTCAATCAGCCCAGCCGCGACTTGAAGCGACACACTTAAGATCATCATTTCTGCCTTTAGTTCATGTAGTATAATTTGAAATTTCTGCACTTGGCTCATGACGGAAGTTCCATCCACCATTTTGAAGTCCAAAAACCTTGCTGCGATGAACTTCTTAACCCCTGCAGACTCAGTTTTATAATTTTTCTCAAGCGAATCCCAAACTTCCTTTGCGGTCTTCAATGGTTGGTAAACTCCATAGAGAGAATCCTCTAAAGAATTTAGTATGTAGTTCTTACAAAGGAAATCAGAATGATTCCAAGCCTCTACAAAGAGCAACATGATGGGCATCTCCATTCTCTTGAAGTGCCGGAGGATCATCATCCAAGTATTTGGCCAAACCCAAGGTAGTAAGGAAAAACAAAGATCTTTGCTTGCCATCGCTTGAAGTCCACACCACAAAATTTTTCTGGTTTTTCAGCAAAGTGAGAAGAGCATTTGTTGGGCGTAACAGATCCAACATTGTTACTAGAGGAACCATTTCCGTTGTTTATTTCGTTCGCTATTTTCTGCAACAAACCATTACAATTAGTTAGTTCTTGCACTTCTGCAGTACCACAGTAATCACTAAGAAAAATCATTTCAAACTCATTAATCCCCGTGGACCAAACTAACGTCCATTTCAGAAGTTAGTAGAGTTAAGTTACTGTAGCATATAATTGCATTCATAAACAAACACAACATAAAACTCCAAATCTTTACAGTATGTATTCACAGTTAATCAAGTAACCACAAATAATTAATTCATGATCACTACATTCTGTATTGAACATTCAACTACCGAATTTATTCAAATTTAAACTGCAAATGACATACAAGATTTTAAAAAGCATTTTACTACCACCGTAATTAATGACATACAGTAGAAAGCAAAATATGGTAGTATAATATCAAGACTATGCAGTAATTCCAATATACTACCTTGCAAAAATTGTAACCAAGAATCAAATAAAATAGATCAGTTAAATGTCTTAAGATTGTTGGATATTTTATTAGAAATCCTGGTTACCACTGCACAATGCAGAGTGTACCAAATACTTAGTACCAAATTCATCTCAAATTAACCACAGTTCCTTGAGACAAAATATCAGGCACATTGAGCGCCACAACAGATATAGATATTGTAAACATATTTGTTAACAACTCTCTCTCTCACAGATGTTACTAGACTCCAATTCTGATACACACTTATACACACAGGTTAAACATTTCATAATCATAAAACAAAAGGTAGGTTAAGAGATGAATAACAATAATGAAAAATAGGCAGAAAACGACAAACAAACTCTATGCGTATTGAGGCGAGTAATCTCTTTACTTAAGACATTTGATGCCCTATATATAATGTTTATTCGGAGTTAATGGCATATGTCTCCAGCATTCAACAATACCTTGATGTGTTTTCGCAGCACTTCGAATCACACCAAACAGCGAACGCAAACTTGTAGCACAAACTCTCAGACTCTAGAAGGTTTCAATGAGATTTTCAAAACAAAAACTTGATATTTTCTGTGTGTTTTTCCTTCTCGGGAAGAAGGGTTTTTATAGCACTGAAACGAAACGACGGTTGAAGCAAAACAGTTTCTTTTTCAAATTGGGACGTAACTGTTGAGATATATCTTAACAGACATATCTATTGGGAACAGACATATTTCTATTCACCACTTCAATATGGATATGGGGGCCCATCCAATATCCACATTTCCAACAATCCCCCACATGAATGAAATTGTCTTTACATAACACTGAAAAATAAATTTTAATCTTATACTCTAATAATGCAGACACTTAGAGAGTTGTGCGCGGAACATCACTACATAAGGCGAGATAGCTTTTGGCTTTGAATCTTCCATAGCGAACAAATACCGGGTCTATTAGTTGCTCAGTGAACGCGATGTCTTGAACTGCTCAACTTTATAATGTAGACCGATGCAGTAGATGTCACATAGTTTATTTCCCTACAAATTTGGTTCTCGGTTGTGTTCATTTCGTCCCTGAACAATGCTGGTTTTTCATGAGTGCTCTAGAGTAACTTAGCCTTATAGTTATCATAGAAGCGGCACCACTTCTCACTCATATAGGTGATCTCCTATTTAAAAAAAAAAAAATATCCTGCCATATTTTCTTAGTAAAACTAAGCCATAGGAATCATTAAGAGAAAAATATCAACCTCTTACTTGACAGCAACACTGTTTCATCATAGAAATGGGAAGAGAGTAATCTCCGACAGTGTTTCCGGCGAGTCTAAATTTATAACTTGGTTGTCCCTTTTGAACCTAGATAACCATGGGATCTCCAATCGCTAGGTTGGGTGTCCGCTATAAAACGACTCATTTGTAGGCTAACTCATTTCCCCCGATGATGCAATTTTTGACCTCTCTAGATAATCCTTTTCTTATGGATCCATTAGATTATCCTTGGAACCTATATAATTTACCGGTATCGTTCCATTAAAGAGAAATTGCTTAATGGTGTTATGTCTTCGATGTCTGTGTCGAGACTTACCATTTTACATTTTCGGTATAAAGAAAGAATATTAAGTATCTTAGAACTCTAATCTATACTTGCCTAGTATAGTTTCCAGACACTCACATATGGCTGCACTTGTTGCTACCTTAGGCAACCCCCACATTTCACCGAATACGTGGTTCTTTTCCTGTTTCTAAGATACTGTACCGATGGCAGCAGTAATTGCTGACCTGCACGAGAATTATTCCAACATCAATAGGTGCATACTGGCTACCATTTAAGTACAGTATACGTTGGTTTTAATTATTAACTAAACACAAAAGATCAAATAATTAATTTCCAACCTTGGTAATAATTTGCACTTTTCAAATGGTTCACATTATGCTAAAATGTTCTCGTCATCTATCTTTATATATACATGTAACTGAGTTGTATATTATCCATTGCACCGAAATTAAACCAGTACGTATACATAAAGCATTCCGAAAAGTCAACTGAGATTACCCCCACAGTTGATGGGTCACACAGCAAAATCGTATTGCAGACATTCTGCAAAAGCTGGATAAAAATGTATTTAGATCAGTATGAACACAGGCACATGAAGGGGCGTGCCTTTTGAGTGTAATTACATTAACATCAAAACAAAACCATTCCAAGGTTTTGAAGGACTAAATTTACTACACTAGTCATCTATACTGCAAACGTTTTGCAACCTGTACTTAATCCATAGATTAAAACTAATAAACATTCATTGTTGTATTGGGTCATTCCCATACCTTAGCAATGATCCATTGCCTGTACTTTTGATCCTGCTCAAAAATCATTCTGATGCGAAAAGACGGAGGTAAAACTACTTATTAGTTTTCTAGCCTTCCATTTAACTTTCTGTCATCTTCTTAGCAGATCAATAAGAAACTAATTCAGGATTCATTGTACACAGAGCTTCATATTTTAGATTCAGAGATAAAATATTAGGTCACTTATATGAATGAACAAACACAAAGTAACGATAGAATATTAATCTTTATTTGAATCAACTGACACAGAGTCACAATACAACAATACTAAAATAGTACCACTTTGTTACTACTAATACGGTGGGATGCTTATTCTAACAAAGATCTTATTTATTACGACGTAATCGTCGCTACAATCATCTAACTTATTTATTTACGACTTAACAATCATGACATTCGCCTTGAAGAGACCTCCAAAGTGAGATATCCTTTGCCTACGTAAACATCACTCTTAGATAGAACGAACTAATTTGCCACAAACACCAACTTGAACCCATTCTTAACAAGAACAGGACCGAAAATCGGGTTTTGCGCATTTCAGAGCATGAAGTACATTTGTGAGAGTTACCTTCTTTCCAGAAGTGAACTTGAGAATCACATTTCCTTTTCCTTGAATCCGTGCAGTGGCTGCATTTCCCATGTATACAAGATCGATGTTCTCAACTTTCTCATAAGTAGCAAACATATCACGATCAGCACATACATGACGAGTAGCACCAGTGTCAACCCACCCGTCATTTGTGTTGCTTACCATGTTCACTTCAGAGATAACGGAGCATCTGTACTTGTGACTTTCCATAGAACATGACCCGATGTTCAAGTTCTGCAAGCCATCACTAATCAAAGCAACGAGATTCAATTCTGGTACATCTTCGACAAATGATGCCTCTGACTTGTTCTTCTTCTTTTGGTTTTCCTTTCCATTCTTGGTGCGACAGTCTCTGGCGAGATGTCCTTGCTTTCCACAGTTGTAGCAATCCCCATCAAACTTCCTTTTCTTTCCTTTATTCTTCTTCTTGGAAAAGTCGTTGTGCTTACGCTTTCCCTGGCTATTGGTTCCTTCCTCAACCATATGCACCTTGGAGTTTTCAGAAGTAACTTCATTTTTCTTCTCAGCGTTGCGACTTTCTTCCTCCACTTGAAGACGAAAGATGAGATCTTCCAACTTCATCTCCTTTGTCTTATGTTTAAGATAGTTCTTAAAATCTTTCCAGGAGGGTGGAAGTTTTTCAATCAGCGCCGCGACTTGAAGCGACACACTTAAGATCATCATTTCTGCCTTTAGTTCATGTAGTATAATTTGAAATTTCTGCACTTGGCTCATGACGGAAGTTCCATCCACCATTTTGAAGTCCAAAAACCTTGCTGCGATGAACTTCTTAACCCCTGCAGACTCATTTTTATACTTTTTCTCAAGCGAATCCCAAACTTCCTTTGCGGTCTTCAATGGTTGGTAAACTCCATAGAGAGAATCCTCTAAAGAATTTAGTATGTAGTTCTTACAAAGGAAATCAGAATGATTCCAAGCCTCTACAGCAGCAACATGATGGGCATCTCCATTCTCTTGAAGTGCCGGAGGATCATCATCCAAGTATTTGGCCAAACCCAAGGTAGTAAGGAAAAACAACATCTTTGCTTGCCATCGCTTGAAGTCCACACCACAAATTTTTTCTGGTTTTTCAGCAAAGTGAGAAGAGCATTTGTTGGGCGTAACAGATCCAACATTGTTACTAGAGGAACCATTTCCGTTGTTTGTTTTGTTCGCTATTGTCTGCAACAAACCATTACAATTAGTTAGTTCTTGCACTTCTGCAGTACCACAGTAATCACTAAGAAAAATCATTTCAAACTCATTAATCCACGTGGACCAAACTAACGTCCATTTCAGAAGTTAGTAGAGTTAAGTTACTGTAGCATATAATTGCATTCATAAACAAACACAACATAAAACTCCAAATCTTTACAGTATGTATTCACAGTTAATCAAGTAACCACAAATAATTAATTCATGATCACTACATTCTGTATTGAACATTCAACTACCGAATTTATTCAAATTTAAACTGCAAATGACATACAAGATTTTAAAAAGCATTTTACTACCACCGTAATTAATGACATACAGTAGAAAGCAAAATATGGTAGTATAATATCAAGACTATGCAGTAATTCCAATATACTACCTTGCAAAAATTGTAACCAAGAATCAAATAAAATAGATCGATTAAATGTCTTAAGATTGTTGGATATTTTATTAGAAATCCACAGTTACCACTGCACAATGCAGAGTGTACCAAATACTTAGTACCAAATTCATCTCAAATTAACCACAGTTCCTTGAGACAAAATATCAGGCACGTTGAGCGCCACAACAGATATAGAGATTGTAAACATATTTGTTAACAACTCTCTCTCTCACAGATGTTACTAGACTCCAATTCTGATACACACTTATACACACAGGTTAAACATTTCATAATCATCAAACAAAAGGTAGGTTAAGAGATGAATAACAATAATGAAAAATAGGCAGAAAACGACAAACAAACTCTATGCGTATTGAGGCGAGTAATCTCTTTACTTAAGACATTTGATGCCCTGTATATAATGCTGTTACAGGTTAATGGCATATGTCTCCAGCATTCAACAATACCTTGATGTGTTTTCGCAGCACTTTGAATCACACCAAACAGCGAACGCAAACTTGTAGCACAAACTCTCAGACTCTAGAAGGTTTTAATGAGATTTTCAAAACAAAAACTTGATATTTTCTGTGTGTGTTTTTCCTTCTCGGGAAGAAGGGTTTTTATAGCACTGAAACGAAACGACGGTTGAAGCAAAACAGTTTCTTTTTCAAATTGGGACGTAACTGTTGAGATATATCTTAACAGACATATCTATTGAGAACAGACATATTTCTATTCACCACTTCAATATGGATATGGGGGCCCATCCAATATCCATATTTCCAACAGAAGGATTTCTTTAGACATTAAAAAATCACATGAAACATGAATTTGTATCCAGAATACTTAATTAAATTAACCACAAGAGAACCCATGATTAATTTAATCGTAAATGCTCAACATAAGAGAACTTACGGAGCCGCACAGTACTTTCACATAGAAGTGGATCAGGGAAAGATCAATACTGCGGAATATACAAAGATTCATTCTTTCCATCAATATTTGCATAAATACATATAATAAACTTAATCTTTGTAATAAAATTTCTTTCATCAATATTTGCATAATGACATAATTGGCTTAACTTTTGACATATATGGGACAATCATAGTTCACGGACGCAAACACACATATCCCATAACAATTTTTTGCAATATATAAAACTAATAAAGATTAATACTGCAAAATCATCTTCCAAAAGATACAAATGATCTTAGAAGAGAAGTACTCCAAGAATACAAGTGCCCAAGTCCAAGAGGAGTGGAACAAGTGCGACGAAACAGAGCAAAACACTCAAAAACAAGAGTCGGGATAAATACCAATCTTAGCTCATCCAAATCCAAGAATTATCATCACCATTTTGAATAGAATGCAAATTAGAAGAGAGTGCAAAAAGAATGAGGTCATTCTGAGTTCGGACGAAGAAGTTGCGGCCAAAACAAGTTTACCGAATATCGATGTCTACAGGCCATTATGCATACGGGTTTGCAAACGAAATTTCATGACCTGGAGCAGTATGCAAACGGATTTGAGAACTAAAATCCCTGGATTTTGATTTTAAATGATGGATATCTTTGGGGATGGATGTTGGAATTAAGTTTCGACATGACTTTGTACGAGACATAATCGATGACATTTGTTACAAAGCTAGAGTGCCGGCGCGTAAAGAAGTTTCTCTTCGGTTTCGGTCAGATGATGACAAAGACTTATGGCCTACTGATATCCTAGTTCTTAACTGGTAAAATGGTCTAGATGTTTGCATGGATGTTACTGGGGTCTCTCCCTTCACAGGTGAAGGTACTCGCTCTTTTGTTCCAGGCAAAGCTATTGCTAGTGCTGTTTCGTGGAAGCGCACTAAATACTTGGACAAGTGTGTTTCACATGGATATGGTCTAGGTGTTTTAGCTTTCACTACCTTGGGAGAACTTGGTGAGGATACTTTGTGTTTTTTCAAACGTCTGAAGAATTGTTTAGTTAGTAATGATGCTAGTAGTGGTAGAGGTAGCTTTATTTTTCATAGATTAGGTATTGCTATTCAAAAAGGAGTTGGAGCCCAACTTGTTGCTAGGTTTCCAACCAAAAGTTTGTAATTTCTCAGTACTTTTTAATTATTTTAAAAAAAAAATAAAAAAAAATGTGTACCATGAATTCCAAACATTCCGAACTACTATTTTCAACCCTAAACATTTAAGAACCTTAAACACAATTCAAGTTAGGTAGAAATGAACGATAAGAAAGGTACATGGATCATTATAAGTACTCTAAGCAAATGATAAAAAACACAAATCTTGCTCAAGTTTATAGACTACCTTTTAGAAGGATCCAGTTGTGCATCCTACGACTTTACCAAATATTCAATATCATACCTAACACAATATGTGTAGCCCAATTCTCGTGCTCCCCTCACCGTATACTTAACAGGGCATTCCTTGGTGAGGATGCACTAACAACACAATCAAGTTGTGTTGAGGTGAACAATGTCTTGCTCACCACAAGTGACTGAAACAGACTTTTCTGTAACTATGGATTTTTCACCATCTATAGTTTTTGGCTTATTCTGTTTCACTTTTGGATTATTATGAAAGAGATCATTTTTAGAACCTTTCACATCCAAATCCATTTTTCCAAAGAACCTTTTAAGTTCCGACATCATGGATAATGCCTTCTCCATAGTCATGGGATTTTATGGGAGATCATTCCTTTTATTTTTTCAACACTCAAAGCATCACTGGCTTTCTTTGGTACCCACTTCTGAGTGCGTTTAGAAACAATAAACCTTCTTCCCATTAGTCTCTTCTATTATTCTCGGAAGAAAATTGGATTGACTATTCTTTTGCAAGTTAGTCATTCTCCAATTGGGAGCATCGGTCTTGTCTTCGTCTTTATGAAGTTATCCTTTTGATAACCATTACGATTGTGAAAAGGATTCGTATGACGTTTATAGGCAAATCTAGGTTTATCACAGCACTGATTCCTTTGTCTAAAGGTTGGACTACAACCTGTAACGTTAAGGGGATTAGTCTTAACATATGATATTGGTTTCACAACTTCTTGTGATGCCCAAACAAGAACATCATGAAGTTTCTCATTCCTTATACGGAAACGACATCTCCTTTCCAGGTGACCTTTATTTCCACTATAGTGGCAAACATAAGGAATGTTCTTACCTCGATCCGTGTGATGACTTTGGAGGTTGATATACTTTGCTCTTTCGAACCTTAACTCCCGGTGAAGGTATTTCACTTTTTCCATCAGTGGAAGCCTTTTGTTGAGAAGAATCACTAGCATTGACAATTTTTACCTCTTTGCTAATACTTGGAGCATCTATTCCCTTATAGCCCAATCCTCGTTATCACGATGATTTTTACTTGCTCCTAGCATAGTGGTTAATTTGATTGAACTAGTGTTGAAATTTTTCAAGTCATCTTCCAACATCTTGATTTTATCAAGAGCAGCATCTAAATCATCCTCAAGGCGTTTTTCTCGAGCAAGATAAGCGCTTTCTCTGTCATCAAAACTTGTTTGCTGGGAGTTAATCCTTGCTTCAGTTTCTGCAAGTTTCTCTTCCAACAAGAAGTATTTTTGATAAACATTATCACATTCGCATTGACAATTTTTACCTCTTTGCTAATACTTGGAGCATCTATTCCCTTATAGCCCAATCCTCGTTATCACGATGATTTTTACTTGCTCCTAGCATAGTGGTTAATTTGATTGAACTAGTGTTGAAATTTTTCAAGTCATCTTCCAACATCTTGATTTTATCAAGAGCAGCAGCTAAATCATCCTCAAGGCGTTTTTCTCGAGCAAGATAAGCGCTTTCTCTGTCATCAAAACTTGTTTGCTGGGAGTTAATCCTTGCTTCAGTTTCTGCAAGTTTCTCTTCCAACAAGAAGTATTTTTGATAAACATTATCACATTCAAGTGACTTTCTACTCAGGTTTTCCTTAAAATCTTTGAGGATCGATTCGCAAGAGCGATTCGAAACATAAAGACCTTCGTAACACCTTTTCATTTTCTTGTTTTCTCGACAAAGATGGGTTAGAAAAAGGAGTGACATAAGAATTCATCAACTTTTCCACTGGTT
Organism: Papaver armeniacum; assembly: GCA_023531295.1. NCBI lineage: Eukaryota > Viridiplantae > Streptophyta > Magnoliopsida > Ranunculales > Papaveraceae > Papaver > Papaver armeniacum. The sequence continues at coordinate 1,050,566 of JAJJWW010012829.1, read as the reverse complement.
TCAACAACTTAACATACTCCGAGGTTTCCTCAACATCTCTTTCAATATCCGAGTCACCTTCGTCAGAAAGTTCATCCAACTGTTCTTCTAGGCGTGTTTCCCGGTTATCAATAGTTTCTACATCATAAGGATGTTTAGATTTTGACCTAGACGTGATGATTCTCTCAAGAGAATTTAAGTTTTAAAAATAATCTGGTAATTTTTTAATTGGTACGTTATTATAGATAGACACACTACAAAAACAGGTCCTATTAGTGAGGGTTTTTTCTTGGGGGCGTCACAAATAGTGACTAATTGTGACGGTGTTTTGACCAACCGTGGGAAATACTAGGATTAGTCAAAGGAGCAGTTTTGTTTGGTCGGTTTCGGGCTTCCGACAGCGTAAATGATTTTACTAAAACTTTTGAAAGATTTTTTTTTTATTATTTATTCTTCTTTTCTCGGCCTTATCTGCTGAAAGCCTCAAACAGATCGGGTTTTATTTCACTTATCTTTTCCCATTTTTTCTCCGCTGAAAAACCGAGGTTTGCTCTCGCCTCTTCTTTGTGACAATCTCGTTCAATTCGTCTCTTCTGTGTTCATCTCGTTCATAGAAAATCAATACTGATGTGTTCAGGGAGAGAGTTGTTGATAGAGCCATAGTTGATTGAACACAGAACTGTGTTGAGCGAGAGAGTTCTATGATAAGATTAAGGTTTCAATGAGAATCTATGATGGAGATAAAGATCATGTATCTGAGATTTAGAGAAATAGAATCGAATCAAGGATAGTTGATGGTCATGGTGTCGATCCATGTGTTGATTCAAACTCAACAGAAAGGTAAGTTGAATTTAGGGTTTCTTTAATTAACACTGTTTTTTTGTGGAATTGATTTATAGATTGATCGATTAGTGATGGGTTTTCTTTTAATTGAAGTTTGGATGATGTATAGGGTTTAATTTCAGTTTCTATAATGAATCAATTGGGAATTAGGGTTCATCCCAAATTAGGTTTTTGGTTATAAACTTAGACCAGTGTTCTTGAGTTTGAATGATAGATAAAGAGAGTGAGATAATAGTGGTGGTTCGAAGAAGATTTGAGTTGTAGCAGCTCATAGTTGATGAAGAAAGATGAGTATAACTGAGCTAGTGGGAATTTAGGTTTAATTTGGTGAAGGGGTTGAATTAAAGGGGGCTATTGGTGGAGTATGAGGAGTTAAAGATGATGTGGTGGGTATGTAGTGAAGCTGTAATTGTTGCTAGGGATTCCTGCTTTCGGTACCACTAAACCTTCTTTTCAGATTTACATCTTTATTAGTTTTTTTACAGGTATGTGATGAATTTAGTTACTGTAAATTGTAACAGAGATGAAGATTCCAAAACTCATGCATATAGATGCTGAATCCAGAAGGACTATTGACGGGATGGAAAGCGGTATAACGATCTCACTTAGAGATTTAATTGGAATTACGATTATCTAAAGGTTGATTGTTTTCTTCTTCTGGTTTTTCAGGTGTTTATGATGCATTACAGAAAAAATACCTAAGAACATACATTACTCATATATCGAAAGCTATTGAAGGACCTATAATAGAAGAATATGCTTGTATGTTAAATCTCACTTCTTCTTCCATTTGCTAGATTTAGTCATTGATGATGAGCTGGAGTTGGATTTGATTTTGAGTACTCTTAGTCTTACAGTAGCTTTGAATTCTGGAAGGAAATTGATATGAAGTTTATACTAATACATGAATGGATTGTGTTGTGCAGTTACATTTTGTTATTCGAATTCCAACAGCAAAGAACAAGAAACAAGGAGCAACGTTCAGATCTAATGGTAAGCTTTTGTGTTTGTTCGGTTTGGTTTTGTTTTGTTTTTTGCACTATATGGTTTTAAATCCATGGTTGAAAACCCCTATAAAAATGGAAATAGGAAATGTTAACAGCAAACATATCGTCCTAGCTCTCAAGGTAAATTGGTAGCATTGAACTATTAATGAGTGAAACATGTGGTTTACATTCTTTTCATCCATCAAGTTCAATTTGAGTTATCAAGTTTGGAACTGTGTAGGTCAAAAGTATCCTGGTACCATATGAAGATGAAAACAATGACATGGAAGATGATGAAGCGATCAGCTTGGGTATTGATTCAGTGCCAACAACTGATCCTCCAAATCTGGATAACGAGGTACACTTATACCGTAACTAATTTGTCATATTACAGCTTCTACTGTCATTCGAATTGTAGGGAAAACATGGATGAAACTCGAGAATATAATTTAATAAACACTAAAATGTCATGTCATATGAGCCATTCCATGGAAGATGATGGATACACTGTATCTCCCATTTAGCCTTTTCCATGGAAGATGATGGATAAAATTTTGTTGAGTTGGAAAACTAGGGATGCATTGATCATTGAGAAAGTGAATATGTGTATGTGTATAACTTGTAAATTGGAATAAATTGATAATGAGGTGATTAGTTGATTGGAAATTGAATATACATCACGAATAATATAGGCATTACATTATCGTATTGTGGTTGTCGTAGGAATATGTCCACCTATATGTATAATTGCACAGACTGTTGATCATTGATACTTTGTTTTGCATGAATCAGACTAGTCTACAGTTCACAGTATTGTGTTCGCTTTGTATTTCTTTTTTAGTGAGATATTGAGGTGGAAAATTGTTTGTATGTAATCTTGAACTGAGATATAGGTTACCTCAAGTGGTGCCTGCCTCTTACAGTTCTCATGTTGTGTCCTTGAACCTGACATGAAATTTTCCGCGATGATAATGCTTGAAATGGTTTGTATGTTACAAGACTGATGCGGAGATCAGGAACAGTCCATGAATGGAAGATGTTGGTGTATGGATGGGTGACTGATATAGGTGCTCGTTTTTTTGAATATAAGGGAATGGGATGATTCTTTTTTTGTTTTCATGCCATATGGGTGGGTGATTTTTTTAATATAAGGGAATGGGGTGATATCTTTTTTTTGTTTTCATGCAATCAGTTGCGTTCGTTGTTCGCAGCTTGTCCCAAACATTACACAGGCGTACTTCTGATGTTTTTAGATCAGTAAAATATGCTTTTTACTTGCATATATATAAGTTTGAAAGCTTTGTAAAACTTCATTATATATAATATAAGTTCAATGGAGAACTTTCTAAAACTTTGTTATACATGAATGTAAATTTCTATCTAAGATTTATGTTCTCAGAATTTTGACTCTAAATTCCAACTCCGGTGATCGGTTAACGGACGACGGCAGGAAAATATTAGTGAGGGTTTGTAAACCGTCACAAATACGAAAACCGTAATTGGGAGCCGTTGCCGGAAACATTTTAGCCGGCGGTGGCATATAATTGGTGAGGGCCAAATAACCGTCACAGATAGAGAACATATTAGTGAGGGTTGACCAACCGTCACAAAAAGAGAAAAACCGTCACAAATGTTATTTGTGACGCCACTAGTCACGACGGTTGGTGGTCCGTCACAAATGTTTATTTGTGACGGTTTATTTACTTTTTGTGACGATTTTTTCCTATTTGTGACGGATGACGGACCCTCACTAATGGGGCCTGTTTTTATAGTGACACGTTCATAATAACCAAATTGCTTCAAACACAGACTTATGAGGTCTTAGCGTGTTTGCCTGCTCTGTTACCAATTGAAAAAGTGGGGGTCTAACAACTACACCCAACATTTCGCTTAGCAATCTGTATGGACTAACTCCAATATACTTTCAAGAGAATCAACTTGACAGTCATACTCAATCTTAAGAAAAGTATATACAATAGTTATATCTGTATTTCTCAATTCAATCATGTTTATGGGTAAAAACTGTTTCGGCTGGTTTTGGTAAATTTGGGTGTGTGGATAAGAAACAAATCTAAACCTAAAACAAATGCACTGCACGTGAGTACTTTAGATTCGATAGACCAATCTGTACAATCCTGGCCTAAACCAAGAAATGGCCGTTCCAGTCTTGCTTCGGTCACAAAGTGAAGGAAAATGGTTGGTCTTAGGGAAGGAAGCAAAGAAAGTGTTGAGACCAGAATGGTTAATTCTGAAGGTGTGGCTATTTTATGACTTGTATTAGAATTTGAAACTGGCTTGCGGAATGTAAGCTATCAGCTCTTTGGTGTTTTTCTGGATACTGTATTGTTGTTCTCACCAAAACTTGTTATTTTGTTGAAATAGGTAAAACCTATTTATAAAAGTCATATTGAACGCACCCTGATCTCGTAGAAAGTGAGAGTGATTGAGTGATGGAGAAGTGGGGTCATATGTAAATGCCAGAAACCACGTTCCCGCTACGGAGGAAACTGGTTAGTTTACACCCACTACTTCTTGCCGCCACTAACTGCCCTGATTTCTGACACTTTCTTTTAATGGGCGTGTTGCACGCCGCACGCTGTAAACTGCCAAACCAATACCCTGATGAGCATCCCCCAGTTTGCGACATATTTGATGTCTCGAGCATTTTCGTGGAAAAATGTGTAGCAGATTGCTGAACGAGTCTTGTATGCAAGACTTAGCCATTCTGATTAATTGTATGCAGACTAAGCAGCAGATAGCCATGTGTGGCAAGTCAAAGTCAAGAGACTTGCCAAGGCAAAATATCATGTGATGCTATTAGGTTTGTCTTGGTTGGTCGCCTAAAACTTGCCACAGGCCTGTCAATTCTGGGGCGAATTTAGACGGCTGAGATTGTGGCCTATGAGAAAGGGTGGCCATTGATTATGGCCACATTCCATTGGCATCTGACAATAGCAAAGTGGCGTCATGGCATATGCCGATGGTATGATGGCATATTTAACACATGTCAGTGGTATAACGGCATGTCAGTGGCATAGTGGCGCCTGGCGTAGCCGTGGAAGCTATTTTGGCATATTGGTGTTAGACCCAAATATGGCTCCGGCAACATTGGCCATGTTGCTATATCAAACTTAAAGCCTTAGGAGAATTACTTTACTTGGTTGGCGTGGAAACTTTAGCTAAATTAGGGTTTGGCATATCGAAACCCTAATTAGCGCGTGTGGCATGGCCGCGACACGGTGGTGTTTTTATGCAATCGGTGTCATGGCCACATTAAAGGAATTATGGCAGGCCATAATTTTGGGAATAACCACAAGCGCCAGGATGGCCACGGGTGATTATAGAATGACGCCGTTTATAGGGTTTGTCGGGTCCCACATGGCTCGTGGCATGTTCGGCATGCTACTGCGGCACAATGGCACGTTTGGCATGCCATTGGCATGTTGGCGTGGTTTTTGGAAAGCCAATCGGCTTTGTGACCATCTGGCGCCATTTGCCTTTTTAACACTGTGGCAGGTTTAGAGCGACCTGATTTGTCAATAGAAAGGGGGGGGGGGGGCAAACATGGGCATGGCCACACTTCTTGTGTGCATGTGGCGGATTTAAAGCGACCTGATTGGTCTATGGGAAATAGGGCCGGCGAGTATGGGCCCAGCCACAACTCATGTGCGTGTGGCGGGTTTAAGGCGACTTGATTGGTCGACGGGAAACAGGGGCCGGTCGAGCAACATGGGGTGTGGCCACTTGCAAGTGGTGTCGGCTGCCCTATGGCATGGCCATACCTCCCTTTGTTGCTGCTAATATTCTGCGGCTCCTTTGATTCCTTGTTTTCTGATTTTGGGTATGATTTTGCACCTACTAATCCATGGCAGATTAATTGCCTAGTTAGCCTAGGCTTAATTTCGACCGGCGAGGTCTAATATAATACGCAGGGCGCAAAACCCTAATTTTTGCAAATTAGTCAGGGTAATATCTGAATCTTGTGAGTTATCACAAAATTGATTGAATTATATGTGTTGACACAAAGTTCTTTAAGTTTATTGTCAGAGAGCAGTCTGCTTTCCGATTGAGTACTTTATGCAAGGACCTTAACCTTGATACTTGGAAATTCGTGCTACTTTGCTGCGAGTGAACACAAATTGTCATGCCATATCAATATTAAGGGTTCAGCTGGGGAACATAGCACAGAAAGCATTCAAAGAAACTTATGTCAACTGGATAATACCTATGTTGCACGGACACGGACACGGGACACGGTTACGACACGACACGACACGATTATGGGGACACGTCAAATCTCAAAAAACCGGGTTACGGGGACACGTTATATATATATTATTCACATCATTAAAATAAAATATTACTACAATCTACACAATAAAATAATTACTCTTATTTTTAAAATATTTGATTACTAATTATATAAAATTTATAATAATATAATAATGGTAAAGTTTTTCATGAATAATGCTTGGATTTGACTAAAACAAGAATAAATTAGCGTCTCATTTAATTTATTTTTATTTTCCAATCCAAAATAAATCATTTATGACGTGTCCGAAAGTGTCCAATTGGTGTCCGCAAAGTGTCCAATAACAATTTTTACGCGACACATGATGTGGCGTGTCCATCGAGTGTCGAGAAGTGTCGTAACCGCGTCGTGTCCGTTTACGTGTCCGACACGGTTACGGCATCTTTCTTGGAGTGTCCGTGCAACATAGGATAATACAGGCAAGGTGCCAAAATTTACAGAATATTTGGGATTGTTGCTACATGCACCATTCTGGATAAATTTCATGTGAATATATTGAGTTGCTCAATAAATGCGCCAGTGAAGAGGTTGAACACTCATCACCTTTACATGGTTCTGTCTCTTTGCAGAGTGACGGCCTATTAAAAGCGAGGTTTTACAATTTAACCCTGGACTAAAAACCACCATCAACATTAAGTCCCCTGCTTAGCACGTAATTGTGGCATTGTTGCGGGGTAAACATGAGATGGTGACAGACAAGGATAAAAAATCAAAAAGGCATGACATGAAGAGATTGCCGAGAAAATTCGACTGACCTTGGCAAGAGGCATGAGTAGTCTATGATCTTTGCATTGGCGGTTTGGCCACAAGGTGCTGACACTTGGCGTACCTCTGGCTTTGTTATGGTGCTGGCGCTTGGAGCGTTAGCGTGCTTCTGGCTCGGCTGCTGAGATCGGTGCCATGGAACATTGACACCACGGGCCTAGATGCCCTCTTCGTATATGGCACAAAAGGAAACCTTCTTCTACTCGAATTCCAAAAGTGCTACGCATATAAAAGACGTCGCACATCTCTTATTCCTTGTTCCATTGGCTTTGCTTTTGTAGCGGCGAGGTCCCTACGTCAGTAGCCCAGGTGAGCCAATTATCCAAGATAGATAAGTATCTAATCCAGTTGATATCCCGTATCCAGAGCCTTCATATACGACAGGCAAAAGAGTTTTCTTTCCCAGGTGTCATCAATCTGTGTGATATAAAAGACCACTCTGAGCCTTTTCTTTCTTTTATATAGGTCACCATAAAATCGCATTCATCTTCTTTCCAAGTATTATTTCATATCTTCTCTCGTACCTCTTCTTTTGCTTTCTTTTACCGCGTAGGTTGTTGAGGCAGACATAATGCTTTTTACAGTATATGATGGGAACTCCTGGTGATGATCATCTGTCCGATTCTTCGGAGAGAAGCTTTGAAGTCGACAAACCCAGGGTTTCTGCTTCTTTTGCTTTCTTTTACCGCATAGGTTGTTGAGGCAAACATAATGCTTTTTGCAGTATATGGTGGGAACTCCTGGTGATGATCATCTGTCCGATTCTTCGGAGAGAAGCTTTGAAGTCGACAAACCCAGGGTTTCTGCATATGAGGAGGTATTGAACAAAATCGATCCTTTATTTCGCGAAGATGGTCGGATCATACATGGTATGCCTCTCACTCATCTACGCCTTGTTCGGACGCGTGCTCAAGCTTTCATGGCTTCGGTTGACATGGAGGAAAAATGGAGACATGATCAAGTATCCCAGTGCGTTAATTCTCAGTGTGGTGAAGCATCTCAGCAACCCAGTGCCAGGGATGAAAGGTTCGCTGCTCGACTGAAGCGGCGAAGGATCGAGCTTAAGAAACCCCCAGGCGAGAGCAAGTTTAATTATCCTGTTCATAATGGTATCGTAATCCATGACTATGATGTTGACGAACCGGAGTATCCTCAAGAGGCTGTTGGAGCAGTTGTTGAGAATGATGCTGGCGTGGCCCAGGATGCCGAAACTATTGTTGGAGAGGCTGAAGCGACCGTTGAGGATGCTAGTGAAGCGGCCAATATTGGAGAGGGCGCTGAAGCAAACGCTGGAACCGTTGGAGAGACTTCTGAAGCAAGTTTTGAAGATGGCGCTGGAGTAGACTCCGGAGAGGGTGCTGGAGCAGACTTTGGAGATGGCGCTGGAAAAGACTTTGGAGAGGCTGCTGGAGCAGGCTTTGACATTGATAACTAGTTTTCCATTTTGTTATTTTCTTTCATAGAACGACCTTTTTAGCGGTGTAGCTGTCTTGATACTCCAAGGATTTATCTTTATTCTTTTGTTCATGTGACCGGAGCTAGGGCTTCGCCAAGTAATATTCTTTTATTCCGCTTTGATAGTTTCATGTTTTTACTTGAATGAATGAACAAAATTTCCTAACTGAAAAGAATCCAAAAACCCCTTTGCGAAAACAAGTCCTTCCATTCTCCTGGGCCATTCAGCAAATACAAAGACACAACACACAAATAGTGTGGATGGGAACGCCACGCTAATAGTGCCGGTCAGCATGTCACATTCTTTCCATAATAATACCTCTGCGTGTCGGCGTCAATCAAAGAAACTCAAAACATCGCACTCTTTCTATAATAACATCTTCGCGTGCCGGCATCAACCATAGCAACTCAAAACAGGGAAAATAATAACAATGGTTAAAGATTTGACCGACCTGTTTCTTGGTTCTCCCTTGTAAATTACACACCTTCAGGCATCTGTGGCATGCCGCCCGGGTATGTAGCAGCACAAGTTGTCACGAATTTGTCAGGCAGAGGTTGAAGCCAGATGTTCTTGAAAGAATGCGTCTGTGCCGCCACTTGATGATCTTCTTCCTTGCGTATTACGCTCTTCAGTGTTTTTTGAATAAGATATTTCTTGTAGGGTTTGATTTTTCTGGTTTAGAATTAATGGGTAATGGCTTTGTGAAAGCCCGGATTTACATAGTATGTTTCCTTTGAGATGATTCAGTAAAAAACTTTTTTTTGAAAGAAAGATGCTTTAATTAAAATCGAAATCCTAATTATGAATGCAAGCAGTGCAATCATTTTGGAGGAATTAAAAATATTGAACGAAAAGGGAAATTGCTGAAGGAAATAAGAAGAATTTAAGGCAAGAGACGGCGTGACACTTTCAGGCTTTAAAGGGTTTGAGCCACTGAGCGTGTATCACTACACCTTCCAACTTATCGGCGTTGATGAGCTTGCAGTAGCCTCCCAAAATAACTTCTGCTACTAAGTATGGTTCGTCTGTGGAGTTGGACGAAGGAGGCTAAGCGGCAACTTTTACTACCATGTCTCCAACTTGGAATGGGTATTGATGTTGCGCGGTTACTTGATTCTTGGGTTCATTATTCTTGACTAAGACATCTTCCAAATTTTTGATGAAACACTTAAAGGGCCCAGCATCCCATTCACATCTCCTAGTAACGCCCAGGTTGATAATTGGATCGAGTCCCCAGGCCTGACCGAAAGGAGAGGTGACTGGGTGCAGAAAGGGTTGTTCAATAAGACTTACTTGTGTTCGGAATCTGCGGATGAACGTGGACGGGCTATCTCCATGTTATTTGGTTACATCGGCAAGTCGTTGATACGACAACATGTAATCTCCAGGATTGGATGGCTTGTTGGAAATTATTTCGGGTATTGACACTGGCAGAGGGGATACTCCTAGTTTTTCTTTATTGCCATGTACCCACAAGCGCCCCAGAATCATGTCATAATTTGGGCATTCTTTGACAGTGTGGAATTTTCCATGTGTTAGAGCATCTCCCACTTTAATTTCGAGGTTAATGTAGCCGTACGCGCTTATTGCTTTTCCTTCCGGGTTTTTGACCACAGTTGGGGAGTGGGTAGCTTCCTGCTTTAAAATTCCTGCAGCTCTCAGAGTCTTGACGGTAATAATGTTGAAGTCAGAGGCCGCGTTAATCAGTGTGCTATCGAACTCGGCATTCTTCAGGTAAGCAGTGGTCAGCAGTCCCCAGTTGCACTTTCTAACAGCGCTTCCTGAGAGAGGTTGGGATTTCGGAGTGGCTTCTTCAACATCAAAGAGTCGCTTGCCCGACACAACATGATTGAGGGCTGTAAATACGTCTTGACGCTGCGCCTTGGAGAAATATAGGATTTCGCACACACGCTGCATCATGGACTGCACGGTTTTGTGAACAGAGTCCCCAGAGAGCATGCACCTCCTAACGAAGAGGATCTCTGTGAACTCCTTCATTGCCCAGTTGAAGTTCTTCTGCCTCCACCTTTTCCTTGAAATTGCGTTTCAATCTATTGCATTCATTGGTCGGGTGATGGACGAACCTGTGGTAACGACAGTACTTGGGATTTGTCATTTCCTCTTCAGTAGGTGGGCACCTGATAGGAGGCAGCTTGATGGCATCATCTTGAATCCATGCTTCCAAGAGTTCAATTACTTCCTCAACTGGGAATGAGAAATCTAGGGCAGCTTCTCCGGCTTCTTGGTGCTGCGCAAGAGATTTAGCTGCGGCCTTCCGAGGTGGAGCCGCCTGATGTGCTGGTGCTGCACGCTTGGGTTGCTGTTCTGTTGCTGGAGCTTTTCTTTTTCCTCCTTCACCCACCACGCTTACAGAGGGGCCAGTGCTATATTGCTTGTTGATGAGGCGTCTGTTTCCTCGAATTTCGCGTGCGTCTTCATTCTTGGACGGCCTGGTTCTTTCTAGCAATGCTGGCGTTGTTGTGGCCGACCACTTAGCGGCTTCGTGAAGTTCAGAGAATGTCTGGAAGCGTAGATTCTCCAGTAAGGCGCGATAAATGGGAACCATGCCATTGATGCAAGAGTCCACCAACTATTGTTCAGTCACGTTTGGGTCATGAAAATCCAGCGCATGAATTCTGTATCTCTTGACATAATCATTTGGACGTTCATTGTTTCGTTGGAACATCCTTCCTAAGTCTGAAAAGGTGATTTGCTCAGATACAAAGAAATACTTCTTGTAGAAAGCTGCAACCATCTCGCACCAGTTGGATATGTTGTTTGGTGCAATGTTGTTATACCAGGTGTACGCTCTTCCAGTAAGTGACTTTGAAAATTCTTTCAAGCAGAGGACATGATTGTATTCGTGCTCACCCAAAGATTCTAAAAATCGAGAGATATGTTCACGCGCATTACCAGTGCCGTCATAAAGGGAGAATTGAGGAGAAGAATATCCCCTCGGAAGAGGAACTCTTTGCACATCAGGAGGATATGGAGGTTGATGCTGGTGCTGGAGCATGTCCACCGGATTTTCTCTGTCTCGATTTCGGAGAAGTCGTTCCAAATCTTCACGCGTGATGAAATTGGATGGATGATCCCTCTCCAATGGACGGGCCTCTTCATCTACAAGGGTACGCCCTACTGAGGTACTGGGGCTAGGAGTATTAAGAGTGTTCCTCATTGGCTCTGGTTGGCGTGGTCCCTGCGGTAGCCGCTCCGTTAGCGCATTGAGGAAAGTAAGTACCTCTTTCTGAGTTGAAGCCATGTCTGTCTGAGCCTTAGCAAGAACTTCCCGCCTTTCCATCAAATCAGAATGGTGATATGAGGTTGGCCTCCTCTGGTTCCTCCAGTCTCTCGTACCGATGGTGGAGTGGCGGCGGCTCTGGTGACAACTGGGGGCGTCACGCCTGAAGAAATATTGGGGGTAGCGGTAGCGGCTCTGGCTCTGGTGATCGAAGATGTAACGCCTGAGGGAACGTTTACTGTGCCACTGGTGTTGATCATGCTGACAGGTGGTAAATTGATGCCACTGGAAGGGACGTTGATACCAAGAATGTTTTCAGTGCTAGTGGCATCAGGGCTAGTTGCTGATCGGGATCTGAGTTCTACCATCTTGAAATTGGGATTGGAAAAATGAAATTGAAAATTGAAAATTGATATTGCAACCGAGAGATTAATCTCCCACTGTGGTCGCCAGTTGTTTATGGGTAAAAACTGTTTCTGCTGGTATTGGTAAATTTGGGTGTGTGGATGAGAAACAAATCTAAACCTAAAACAAATGCACTGCACGGGAGCACTTTAGATTCAAGAGATCAATCTGTACAATCCTGGCCTAAACCAAGAAATGGCCGTTCCAGTCTTGCTTTGGTCACAAAGTGAAGGAAAAGGGTTGGTCTTAGGGAGGGAAGCGAAGAAAGTGTTGAGACCAGAATGGTTAATTCTGAAGGTATGGCTATTTTATGACTTGTATCAGAATTTAAAACTGGCTTGCGGAATGTAAGCTATCAGTTCTTTGGTGTTTTTCTGGATACTGTGTTGTTGTTCTCACCAAAACTTGTTGTTTTGTTGAAATATGTAAAACCTATTTATACATGTCATATTGAACGCACCCTGATCTCGTAGAAAGTGGGAGTGATTGAGTGATAGAGAAGTGGGGTCATGTGTAAATGCCAGAAACCACGTTCCCACTACGGAGGAAACTGGTTAGTTTACACCGACTACTTCTTCCTGCCACTAACTGCCCTGCTTTCTGACACTTTCTTATAATGGGCGTGTTGCACGCCGCACGCTGTAAACCGCCAGACCAATACCCTGATGAGCATCCCCCAGTTTGTGACATATTTGATGTCTCGAGCATTTTCGTGGAAAAATGTGTAGCAGATTGCTGAACGATTCTTGTATGCAAGACTTAGCTATTCTGATTAATTGTATGCAGACTAAGTAGCAGATAGCCATGTGTGGCAAGTCAACGTCAAGAGACTTACCGCAGGAAAATAGCATGTGATGCTATTAGGCTTGTCTTGGTTGGTCGCCTAAAACTTTCCACAGGCATGTCGATTATGTGGCGAATTTAGACGGCTGAGATTGTGGCATGTGAGAAAGGGTGGCCGTTGATTATGGCCACATTCCATTGGCATCTAACAATAGCAAAGTGGCGTCATTGGCATATGCCGATGGTATGCTGGCATATTTAACACATGCCAGTGGCATAGCGGCATGCCAGTGGAATAGTGGCGCCTGGCGTAGCCGTGGCACAGTGGCGCATGGCGTAGCCGTGGCAGCTATTTTGGCATATTGGTGTTAGACCCAAATATGGCTCCGGCAACATTGGCCCTGTTGATATATCAAACTTAAAGCCTTAGGAGAATTACTTGACTTGGTTGGCGTGGCAACTTTAGCTAAATTAGGGTTTGGCATATCGAAACCCTAATTAGCGCGTGTGGCATGGACGCGGCACGGTGGCGTTTTTATGCAATCGGTGCCATGGCCACATTAAAGGAATTATGGCAGGCCATAATATGGGAATAACCACAGGCGCCATGATGGCCACGGGTGATTATAGAATGGCGCTGTTTTTAGGGTTTGTCGGGTCCCACATGGCTCGTGGCATGTTCGACATGCTACTGTGGCATAATGACACGTTTGGCATTCCATTGGCATGTTGGCGTGGTTTTTGGAAATCCAATCGTCTTTGTGACCATCTAATGCCATTTGCCTTTTTAACACTGTGGAAGGTTTATAACGACCTGATTGGTCAATAGAAGGGGGGGGGGAAACGTGGGCGTGGCCACACTTCTAGTGTGCATGTGGCGGATTTAAAGCGACCTGATTGTTCGGTGGGAAATAGGTCCGGCGAGTATGGGCCCAGCCACAACTCATGTGCGTGTTGCGGGTTTAAGGCGACTTGATTGGTCGACGAGAAACATGGGCCGGTCGAGCAACATTGGGTGTTGCCACTTGCAAGTGGTTCCGACTGCCCTATGGCATGGCCACACCTCCCTTTGATGCTGCTCCTATTCTGCGGCTCCTTTTATTCCTTGTTTTCTGATTTTGGGTAGGATTTTGCACCTACTAATCCATGGAGGATTAATTGCCTAGTTAGCCTAGGCTTAATTTCGACCGGCGAGGTCTAATATACTGCGTAGGGCGCAAAACCCTAATGTTTTCAAATTAGTCAGGGTAATATCTGAATCGTGTGAATTATCACAAAATTGATTGAATTATATGTGTTGACACAGAGTTCTTTAAGTTTATTATCAGAGAGCAGTATGCTTTCCGATTGAGTACTTTATGCAAGGACCTTAACCTTGATTCTTGGAAATTCGTGCTACTCTGCTGCGAGTGAACACAAATTGTCATGCCATATCAATATTAAGGGTTCAGCCGGGGAACATAGCACATAAAGCATTCAAAGAAACTTATGTCAACTGAATAATACAGGCAAGGTGCTAAAATTTACAAAATATCCGGGATTGTTGCTACATGCACCATTATGGATAAATTTCATGTGAATATATTGAGTTGCTCAATAAATGCGCCAGTGAAGAGGTTGAACACTCATCACCTTTACATGGCTCTGTCTCTTTGCAGAGTGACAGCCTATTAAATGCGATGTTTCACAATTTTAACCCTGGACTAAAAACCACCATCAACAAATCCGCAATCAAACAAATTTAAATTTGCGAGCCCGATTGAATATAAAAAATAACTTGGACGGTATCAAAAACCAATATCCAAGTGTCAATCAATTTAATCAACAACCAAAGGTTGGATTTACAATTGATTGAACTTACGCACAACCTGTGATATTTCAATTATATAGAAAATATAATGCGGCAAAGAAATAACACATACACCAGAAGTTTCGCTAACGAGGAAACCGCAAATGCAGAAAAACCCCGGGACCTAGTCCAGATTTGAACACCACACTGTATTAAGCCTCTACAGACACTAGCCTAATACAAACTAACTTCAGACTGGAATGTAGTTGAGCCATAACCAATCTCACACTGATCAAGGTACAGTCACGTTCCTTACGCCTCTAGAACCACGCCGGATTCTGCGCACTTGATTACCTTAGATGATCTCACCCACAACTAAGAGTTGCTATGACCCAAAGTCGAAGACTTGATAAACCAATTTGTCACACACAGAAAAGTCTATTGAATAGATAAATCTGTCTCCCACAGATATACCTATGAGTTTTGTCCATCTTTTGATAAATCAAGGTGAGCATGAACCAATTGATACCAGACTTATATTCCCGAAGAACAACCTAGAAATATCAATCACCTCACAATAATATTAATCGTATGGTAGCGAAACAAGATATTGTGGAATCACAAACGATGAGACGAAGGTGTTTGTGACTACTTTTTATCTTGCCTATCGGAGATTAAATCTCAAGCAAATCTTAGAGAAGATAGTACTCAATCACGATAGAAAACAGCAAGATCAGAACACGCAACTACAGAGAAAATTCAAAAAGTGGGGGTACAACAACCTCACCCAATATTTCGCTTAGCAATCTGTATGGACTAACTCCAATATACTTTCAAGAGAATCAACTAGACAGCCAGACTCAATCTTAAGAAAAGTATATCAAAGAGTTATATCTCAATCTCTTAATTCAGTCCGCAATTAAACAAATAATAATTTACGAGCCCGATTGAATATAACAGAGATAAACTTGAATGGTACCAAAGACCAATGTTCAAGGATCAATCAATTTCAATCAACAACCAAAGGTTGGATTTACCAATTGATCGATTCAACACACAACCTGTGATATTTCAATTATATAACAAAATATAATGCGGAAAAGAAATAACAAAGACACCAAAAGTTTTGTCAACGAGGAAACCGCAAATGCAGAAAAACCCCGGGACCTAGTCCAGATTGAACACACATTGTATTAAGTCGCTACAGACACTAGCCTACTACAAAGTAACTTCGGTCTGGATTGTAGTTGAACCCCAATCAATCTCACACTGATCCAAGGTAAGGTTGCGCTCCTTACGTCTCTGATCCCAGCAGGATACTACGCACTTGATTCCCTTAGCTGATCTCACCCACAACTAAGAGTTGCTACGACCCAAAGTCGAAGAATTTAATAAACAAATCTGTCTCACACAGAAAAGTCTATAGGAATAGATAGATCCGTCTCCCACAGAAATACCTACGAGTTTTGTTCCGTCTTTTGATAAATCAAGGTGAACAGGAACCAATTGATATACTGGACTTATATTCCCGAAGAACAACCTAGAAATATCAATCACCTCACAATAATCTTAATTGACTAGCGAAACAAGATATTGTGGAATCACAAACAATGAGACGAAGATGTTTGCGACTACTTTTCTATATTGCCTATCGGAGAAATTGATCTCAAGCCAATCTTACGATTGCACTCAATCACGATAGAAACAACAAGATCAGATCACGCAACTACAGAGATAATAGTTGGGTCTGGCTTCACAATCCCAATGAAGTCTTCAAGTCGTTAACCTACAGGGTCTCGATAGAAACCTAAGGTTAAAGGAGAATCGACTCTAGCTTATACAACTAGTATCACACAGGAGGTGTGGGGATTAGGTTTCCCGGTTGCTAGAGTTCTCCTTTATATAGTTTCCAAATCAGGATTTGCAATCTTAGTTACCTTGTTAACAAAGCGTTCAATAGTCACCGTTAAATGAAAACCTGATTAGATTCAAGCTAATATATTTCAACCGTTAGATCGAACTTAGCTTGTTATACACACATGAAATGTAACTTCATTTAGGTTTGAGTAATTGTACCTAAACGTGTACACTTAGTTGGTTCAACAGTAGTTAACCAATGGTTAGCCATATGAGCACTTTCATATCAACCTTATTCATCTTCACCATAACTAGTTTAAATGACTCAAAAGAACTAGTTAGAGAGTTGTTCAATTTCTTAGATCTCATAGAAGTATACAAGACACAATCGAAGCAAAAACAGTTTCGATTCATGAACATTATAGCCACGGTTTGCAAAGATTGCATTCCTTAATTTATAAATGTCTTAGTTCACAAATAAACTGTTTTTGGAAAATAACCCACTTAAGTACGCATACTTAAGTACCCGGACTGAGCTTGTTTTCAGTTCACAAACTCCAGCAGAAATTCACGGGATGTGAACTTCCGACAGTACGCGTACAGGTTAACGGACTTAGCTCCGGTCATCCTAAACCAGTAATGTACGCATACTTTGGTTCAAGGATGTCGGACTTGCACAAGTATGAATTCACATACAATGTTCATATCCAAACATGGTTATATATTCTAAACTCTCATTTCAATCATTGAAACATTCTTAGAGGATGTTATATAGTTGTTATTCACAAACGATTTTTCATCAAAGCGATTTTCAAATTATGAAAATGACCAACATGACTTTCGTCACGAGTAAAGATGAACTTGGCCAAAGCGAAAGCTTACCAACACATATTTCGAGAAAAAAAAGAGATATAAACTCGGCTCGAAATAGCAAATGTGTATAATCGAAGTTTATATAGCAATACGACTCTTGTCTCTAGATAGGAGATAGAGTAGATAGACTTTTGAGTGATAGATAAGTTTAAGTCTCAACATACCTTTTTGTCGATGAAGTTCCACCAGTTCCTTGAGTAGTTCTTCGTCTTTGCATGATGAACGCCGTGGAGTCTAGAGCTCAACTACACTTACTATCCTAGTCCGAGATTTAGCTATAAGTAGACTAGTAATCAAGACTTATAGTTTTGGCAACTAAACTTGACAAACAAGCTTGAGATAGCAACGCTCGCGAGTTCGACCGAGCAGTGCTCTAACAAAAATAGTTGGGGTCTGGCTTCATAATCCCAATGAAGTCTTCAAGTCGTTAACCTACTGGGTTTTAGAAAAAACCTAAGGTTAAAGGAGAATCGACTCTAGTCGCAACTAATATCACACAGAAGGTGTGGGGATCAGGTTTCCCATTTGACAGAGTTCTCCCTTATATAGTCTTCAAATCTAGGGTTTGCAATCAAATGTTACCTTGGTAAAAAAGCATTCAATATTCACCGTTAGATGAAAAACCTGATTAGACTCAAGCTAATATCTTACAACCGTTAGATCGAACTTAGCTTGTTACACACAAATGAAAAGTGACTTCATTTAGATATGAGTAACCGTACCTAAACGTGTACACCTTTGTTGGCTCAACAATAGTTAACCAAAGTTAGCCATATGAACACTTTCATATCAACCATATTTATCTTAACCATAACTAGTTCAAATGACTCAGATGAAACTAGTTCTAGAGTTGTTCAATTGTTTGTATTCTCATAGAAGTATACAAGACACAATTGAAGCAAAATCTATTTTGATTCACTCGAATCAATTCATGAACAATATATCCACGGTTTGCAAAAGATTGCATTCGTTATTATATAATTGTATTAGTTCATGAACAAACCGATTTTAAAAAAAAACCTACTCAAGTATGCAAACGTGTACGCATACCTAAATGGCCGAACTAAGTTTGGGTTCGCCAGTACGCGAACGTGTACGCATACCACCAAACTCAGTTAAGTCCCAGAACTTGAACATGTACTTAGTTCCCGGACCTCTATTAAACCAATCAGTACGCATACGGGTATGCATACCATGGTTCCGGACTTAGAATAACTTGTAACAGTTGGCATACAAGTACGCATACTGTGCTATATCCAATCATGGTTATTTTTTCTAAACTCCCATTTCAATCATTGAAACATTCTCATAAGACGGAAATAGCTATCTCACATAAACTATTAGCTTCAAAGTAATTTTTAAGTGATCGAATGATCAATACGAAACATTCTGAGTCTACATCAACTGGCCGTCTCACACAAATCATGTAAGATGTTACCAGGCGATTTTCACATGATCATCTTTTGACTTTCGTTAAGAATATAAGATGAACTTGGTTAAAGCGAAAGCTTACCAACATATATTTCGAGAAATATGTAAGCGAGTTAAACTCAGCTCGAAATATCAAATGTGTATAATCCAAGTCTATATAGCTATACGACTTTTGTCTCAAATAGGAGATAGAGCAGATAGACTTTTGAGTGATAGATGAGTTCAAGTCTCCACATACCTTTTGTTGATGAAGTTCCACAAGCTCCCCTTAGTATTTCTTCGTCTTTAAGCGATGAACGCCGTGAAGTATAATGCTCAACTACACTTACTATCCCAATCCGAGACTTAGCTATAAGAAATAATAGCTTATAGTTTTGGAAACTAAACTTGACAAACAAGCTTGAGATAGCAACGCTTGCGAGTTCGACCGAGCAGTGCTCTAACAGTATTGGGTTGGCCTCAAAACCCAACCGAAACCCATTGGAAAACCGATTATCCTAGCCGTTGGTTTATCCGGATAAATATAATCCTAGCTGTAGATGTCGTATGTCCCATCCAATCAACATCGTCCATATTACTTAATAAATTATAAGTACTCCTCCTCTATTCTCTCGAGAATTCCATATTTCTAGCATATTTCTCAGTTCTTACCTCCTTTAACCTAACAAAGTTCACCTTTGCAGTGCTACAACCACCTCCACCAGTGTACAAACACCACCAACATGAAAACTACACAACTATCATCCCCGAGTCCATCACATCCTCCTCTTTTTTCTTATTTTTTTTTTTGTTTTTTCTTTTTCTTCGCATCCACCACCACAATAATTTAGGTTGGGTTGGAACTTGGAACAATTTGATCAAAATAGATATGATTTAAAGCATGATTAGGTGTTATTTGCAGATTTATATGTATGTTCTTCTTCAATTTTATTTATTTTGCTATAAATTAAAATAATTGAAAGCTAGATTAAAAATTTATAGGAATTTTGTTCAGTTGTTTGTGCTTTTATTTCGTGGCAGCGCTTTGATGGTTCGTATAGGGACAAAATCTTTGGATAAAAATACCAAAGAACTGATAGCTTTCATTCCGCAATAATTAATCTAACAACGATCTAGATACGAAATTAGTGTCGTTAGAAGATCTCGAAAAGTTATGCGAAATGGGCTAATCGAACGTGTCATTCGGATATCGGACGAAGAAGAAATCATCGGAATAGTGTAAAGTGTAAAATAGTCTTTTGAAGACACGTTGTGGCTTTCCTTATCAAAGAAAGCGGGTGTCCTAGTATTTCTCTTTGGTCTTATCTTCACCGATCGAGAAGATAAATCCTCTTTTCTTTTCTCTCTTTTCTTCTTCTTCTTCTTCTCTGTTCATCGCCTCTGGCGATTTTATGAAATGATTCAGGTTGAAATCAAAAAGAAACTTAGGGGAATCAATAATAATTAGTTGTTGGTGATGGTGCTGTTACCCGTAGATGATTCGAATTCGAGAGAAGAGGTGAATTAGAGGAAGATAAACTAGGGTTTCTAAGAGATGAAATCGATTGAGGTTTTTGTGTTATTGAGGATGAAATTGAGTAATTGATGGTGGGTTTTATGTTAATTGAATCATAAAGAAAAAAATCAGTAGCCGAATTACAATTTCAGTGAAGTATTGGTGAATTAGGGTTTGTAGTAATTTCTGAAGAGATTAGGAAGATGACACTAAAAGATGGGTTTTAAGCAGATGTTCTGAAGAAGATGATTTATCAAGTGATTCTCAAGATGCAGTGAAGAATCGATAAACTTCGGTGTCTCTGAGGAGTGATGATAATGAAGATTAAGAGCTTGAGATTAAGAGAAGAAGAACAGAATCAAGAACAGTTGCTGGTGGTGGTGATGATTCAGGTTTTAATCAAATTCAGAATAAAAGGTAAATTAAATTTAGGGGTCTTCTACTTTGAATCCGTTTAAGTAGAATTGGGCATGAAGTGATGAATTTTATATGGGTTTGTTAAATTGGAGTTGAATTGATTATATGGAGTTTCAATTTTGGTTTAATTATGAAATTAAGAGTTATAATTAGGGTTTGCTGTTAAATTGAGATACATGAAGAAGTGTTAAAGTTTGTTGGTGGTTTAGGTTAAGGAGAAGATCTAGATACAGATGTAGAAGCTGTAATTGAAATGGCAGTGTTCTTGTTAATCTTTGATTGGGTTTATCTTAGATGAATGTTTAGACTGTGGTGGTGTTGTACGGTGCATGGATGGAATGAGATGGTGCTGGTGATGAGATGGAGTTGCAGGTTATGATGGTTTGGTGTTACAGGTGACTGTGACTGTGGAGTTAATTAAAATGAAGATGAAGATTGATGCAGTGAAGAGTGTAGTTGATTTAAATGAATGTCTAGGGACTTGTAAGGGGAGTGAATGTTACTAGTGGGTTGAGGCTGTGATATTGCAGCTGAAGTTGAGATAAGTGAGTTGTGCAATAATTTTAGATAGAACTGGTGGCGTGATAATGAATTGCAAATGCAAGTGGGTTATGATCTAATTATGTAACTACAAATGGTAAGGATTAATGAATATTTCAGGTTGATATATTTATGCTAAGTGTGCTAAATGGTAGTGGTCAACAATTGAGATAATTGAGATTTAAGTTGTGTTATGCTGTGTTGCAAAAGTTGGAATTTGATGAGTGATGTAGGAAAGATGACGCTTAAAGCTGTAATTACAGGTAAGCACAGTTTGAAGTTGTAATTGTAATATAAAGTTTGTTTAAGATTCAATGAATTGGTGTAATATTTAGATTGAGTTGAACTGAAGTTAAAGTAGCAACTGTGTGAGACCCCTTGGCCTATCTGACTGAATTTATACAGTCTGACTCGGTTTTTGTTG
Source organism: Papaver armeniacum (assembly GCA_023531295.1). Lineage (NCBI taxonomy): Eukaryota > Viridiplantae > Streptophyta > Magnoliopsida > Ranunculales > Papaveraceae > Papaver > Papaver armeniacum. The sequence goes on along the minus strand of JAJJWW010012829.1, from coordinate 1,028,970 downwards.
ATGTCTAACTCAGTCTGTTTGGCTGAGTTATTTTTTTTACTTGAATCAGTCTTGTTGACTGAGTTGACCCAGGCCGATTCATGTTCGACTCGTTAACCGAGTTGACTCTTTGACAAGTTGACCTAACCTTGGACGTTGACCGTTATTTGACACTTTTGACTGTTAGAGACCATTAGTTGACCCGAGTGGACTGGGCCTTAGATTAGCGGGCCGGTTTAGTGGACTTGGGCTTAGAGTTAATTCTCCTATTTAGATGTTTTGGACCCTTATGGTCCGAATTAGCCTTTGACTTATTTTACAAAGTTGTAGATACTCATAAGACTTAGCTAATGGATTATAGTTACAACCTAATTGAATTAGTAAACCTTTGGATATGCAAGAGATGGATAATGAAGATGTGTAGAACCATTAATGGGCTTAGAACCATTAGATAGAATTGTATGATTCTTGTGTGAGCCATCTTGTCTGGATTCTTAGAGTTCTTGTGTGATTAACAGTTAGTCTATATTAACAACGATCGATTCAAAGGATGAACCAGTGGATCGTGGATCTCGAGGTAGGCGTGGCTTGTCATCAAAAAAAGGTGGGAATCTATATTTAGATCTTTTGTGATTATAGTTGTTTTCTTTTACAAGAGTTTGTGTTTATCAAATTCATGCATTATCTGGTTGTGCTTTTAATGCATTGTTTAATTTACATTCCGAAAGCTCTGTTGATTTCTTTAATCTTTCCATGGTTTGGAAAGGAATTGTAATATGTTGTTTGTTTCTATGAATTGTTTGGGAAATAAGAATTTCCATTTGAATGCTTGGAAAACAAGATTTTCCATCTGTGGTATATAGGATACTGCTCCTTCATTTATATCTACATGAATTCGAGCTTTTATGCCTAATAGGTGTGTAAGGAATTGGTGGACACTAATATAAAATAATTGGGTGTGTAAGGAATTGGTCGACACTCAATATATACATTGTTTGAAGAAGGAGTTAGTTCCATATACATAATTGTTTAAATCTGTGAATTGATTGCCTTTTAATAGTTAGGAAAAACATGTAATGTTTGCTAGATCATTTCAGTGATTACTTGACAGTTAAATGTTATTCCTATTGGGCACCCCTTTTAGGGATGATGTGCTCACCCATTCCCACTTTCAGTTTCAGAGACAGATCAGAGTTGCGCAGTGGAAACTTCGAGGAGTTGAGTTCGTTAGTTTGGTTAATTTCGGCTTTGTTGATAAATTTGTATATTTTATTCGTAAACCAAATGACTATTGTATATGTATCATTTGGGAGAAATTCTTGTATATGTCTTTTTCAAAGCGAGGCTAGTTTTTGGGTTAAGTTTTGAAGCAGATTTCTATGTTGAATCTTTAATTTGTTGATTTAGATTCTTGGTGCCCCTTTATTTTAGTTAATATCTTGGATTAGTCAGCTGCTAGATTTGGGGGCGCTACACGATAGTAATCATCCCTGGATTCCTTTTGCAGGTCTAGTTTATCTACCTGCGGCAAGTGATACTCATCCCGACAAATAACTGCCGTACTGAATTCCTCGTAGACATCATCACCACCATCTTTCCAGTTTTGGGTAGGTGCACCTAACACAATAGACTTTTTCTTTTATTTTCCTGGTCTGTCACATAAAATACCTGCTTAATTTGGGAGGCTACAATGAAAGGATCATTCTGGAGTCCCAAGTTATCAAGCTTAACCAAAATGTAGCCAAGTTTGTCTTTTGAGACCCCTGCTTTGGTAACCCATTTACACTTGAAAAGTGGCACTTTCAACGAATGATATGTTAGCACCCATATCTCTTGTAAAACACCATAATAATCCGCCTGATTAAGGTTAATCCCCGATTTTCTAATGTGTGTGTCAGTTGCCTCTACGTAAACCCCGCTATTCTGGTACACGGAACCATCACTATATTTTGTGCGAAACAGGTATCCATTGATGTGATATGCTTCGTATGTCGCTACTTGTGCATTTGGTGGGATTGATAGCCACCTTAATTCCTGATTGAAGTTTTCCCTAGAGTCTTCCCACTCACTCTCAACCTGAAATACATTATAAGGATTAGCCTTCGTCTCAACGCAAAAGTTACATAACAAGAGTGACATTTTCTGCAAACTATGACCACTTTTTGTAACCATTTGGCGAACTCTTCATTATGTTTTTGATCTAGCTGTATATCCTTCATACCAAGATATTTATCCTTCAAAAAAAATCTGGTGTTGTCTGGACAATACAATGATTAATGTTATTACCTTTACATAAATTCGGACACAGAATCAAACACTAAATAAAATATGAGGTTATTTGGTTAGATCTAGTTATACTTACTCAATGTAAGGATAAACTTCAGGCGAATTCCGCAATACATAGAAATGCGCTTTATCCAACAGATCCTTATCGACAAGAGAAAACTTAGCATCTGACATTGGTTTCCCCCTGAAAGAGTAAGAATCTTCGCCAGTGTCAGATGTGTTGAGTTTGTTTGGTGGAATTCCGATTGTATCATTCATGCTTTGTTGGTGCTCGTTGATCATCTCAATTGTCTCTTCCGCAATATTCCCTTCAGCAATGCTTCCTCCAAGTATGTTTCTGTTTCGCACACACCCTTTAATGACCTTCATGCACCTTTCGAATGGATACATCCATCGAAAGTATATAGGACCACAAATTTTCACTTCCCTGGTAAGATGCACAGTTAAATGAACCATGATGTCGAAAAAGGATGGAGGAAAGTATTTCTCGAGCAAGCACAACGTCACAACGGGTTCCGACTACAATTTTTCTAACTCTGCCACCTTGATTTCTTTGCTAGATATTACCCTGAAAAAGAAACAAAACCTGATAATAGCATATCTTGTTGGCTGCGGCATAATTGATTTAATCGCAATAGGCAAAAAATGCTGCATTAGCATGTGATAATCATGTGATTTTAATCCGATAAGCTTTTGATATTTTCGATTCACCAGGGTTGAAAAGTTTGAACAATACCCTTGTAGAACCTTTATCTCGGATAATGTTGCACATAACTTGTGCTTTTCCTCCGAGCTTAATGAGTGACATGCTGCCGGTAGTATATATCCTCTTTTGCCGTTTGGCTTAGGTCGCAACTTGTCTCTAAAACCCATATCCTCCAGATCCATTCGAGCAGCCAAGTGGTCTTTCGACTTTAATTCATTGTTCAACAATGTTCCAACTATACTCTTGCATACGTTCTTTTCGACGTGCATGAAATCTATGCAATGGTGGACATCATGATACCGCCAGTAGAGGAGGAACCGAAACCATATATTGAGCTTTTTCCAGTAGGGCCTGACGGTTTCCTTCTCCTTCCCCTTTATTGGGTCGATGGTCTTTTCGATTCTCTTCATCTTTCCACCTCTTCCAGGTTTATCCTGCACGAATTTCACTACAATATTCTTCCGTCCCTTTCCCCATTCATTCTTTATAGACTTTACCTCATTGTATATTTGTGACGGAGTCATAAGTTCCGGAGCCTTGTCAGTTTCCTCTTTTCCGTTGAACCCCTTCTGAAATCTGAATGGATGCTTATATGGTAGGTATCTCCTATGCCCGGTATAAACCTCTTTCCTACTTCGTTTTAGCCTGACATAGTAAGTATTTCTCCCACACACTTTACAGGCATCTCGTCCCTGGTAGGGACAACCACACAATGTACCAAGAGTAGGGTAATCATTTATTGTCCATAAAACAACCTCACGTAGAGTAAACATCTCATGTTTCAGCGCATCAAAACATTCGACTCCCTCAAACAATTCCTTGAGATCCTCAACAAACGGTTATAACATAACATAAATATCCTTACAAGGCCCCCCATCGATAATTAATGACAACATGGTGAACTTTCTCTTCATACACAACGATGGCGGAAGGTTGTAAATCACTGTTAGAATTGTCCACACACTGTGATGTTTTTGCATGTCTCTGTTTACGTCAACCCCATCAGCCGAAATGCCTAGTCACAAATTTCGAGGATCATCACGAATTACGAGATATCTTTCATCTATATTTTTCCATGTCGGTGAGTCCGCTGGATGCCATAAAACACCCTCGTATATCTTTCTGGTGGTGTCGTGCCACAATAAATATTCGACAATTAACTTTGATTGAAACAACCGTTTCAGTCTTGGGATAATTGGGAAATACCACAAGACTTTTGCCGGAATCTTTTCATGCACCTCTTGGGTGGTGTCGTCAACTTTCCATCTTGATTCTCCACAGGTGGGACACTTGGTGCAATCCTTGTAATTCTTCCTATAGAGAATGCGGTCATTGATGCATACATGTATCTTTACGTAACCTGAACCCAAATCTCTCAACAACTTCTTAGCTTCATATTTACTTTTCATCATCTCATTTCCTAGAGGAAGCATGGATTTTAACAGTGGTAGAAGTTCATTAAAAAACTTGTCGGAAGCTCCGTGCTTGCTCTTCAAGTTAAACATGTCACACATTGCAAATATCTTTGTAAAATCGACACATCCTTCGTATAGGGGTTTCCCAACATCTTTGAGTAGCCGTTGCATCTTCTCAGAAAACTTTGAAAACTTATCTCCTAATAAAGCACTAACCATTTTTATAGTCTCTGCAGCATGTGTTGGTTCATCAGTGTGCGGACCGTCGTTGTCATTACCATCCAGAAGGGTCCACCTTGATGACTCATCTCCTTCTCCGTGCTTAGTCCATACATCATAATTTTGAATAAATCCTGAAGAATATAAATGAAACCTAACTTTACTTGCCTTGTGCTCATAGAGGTTGAAACATTTCACACATGGAAATAGAAACCTAACTTTTCCCTTTTCGTCTGGTTTCCGTTTCCCATTCGCAATATCCTGTTGGTATGTATGCGTAGCAAACTCTATAAACGCTTCGACTCCGTCTTGATAACGCAGTTTGGTTCTATCGGTATACATCCAAGATTTATTCATTACTCTAGGATCCATTATGAATTCTCAGATACCTGGACTGAGAAAAAACTTGTCAACATCTTGTGAAAATGTTATTGTGGTCCGAATAAAACTACGAATTATCATTGCAAAGAGTAATACGCACAGAAAGAGTAATCACAAATCACAATCTGAGTTCAGTTATCATATATGAATCATACAAATAATCAGAGGTTAGCTACCTATTGTAGTGCATGTGAAGACAATATTTACCCTACTACGACCATTAGAGTTACAATCTAAGTTAACAAAGCAGTACTGAAAAAAAGTACTTACACGGTCGATCCGATTATTCCGCAACTTGAAGCAAAACTGACGGGAATATATGGTTTATCCAGGAGATGAACCAGATGATCAAAGTAAACCACTTGTTTTGTTTTCTGGGGGGGATAGAAAATTTAAGAGTAGAAACATGAAATGATTTAAGACGAGAGAGATGAACACAAATGGTAAAGGTTTATTATCATAAATGGGTAATGTAATGTAAATAGAAATTTGGCAATATTTTTACCAATAACATTTAAGTGTATCTCGTAAATAATTTGGTAAAATAGGAAGGTAAAGATCCTTCAATTTGCATGCTGCACGTTCTATGTTAAGAATTTTATCACCAAATCTTGTTATCCCGATGCATAATTTTTCTGTTTTGACGGCTCTAAAAGACCGGAGTTAGATGCCGTTAATATTCATTCCATCCTGAAGTTTTTTTGTTCGTACCCGAATTCAGAAAATAAATCAAAATGATAGCTAAAAAGCGGAGTACGTGTTTCTGCACTTGTTATAACGGTACTAAAGTAAAAAAACTAACTTTGTAAAAAGTGGAGTACGTGAATCATAAGAACTGGAAGAGGCTAAGTCCCCAATTAGAATTAAGTGAACTAAAACCATTTACTCTATTTGTGTGTTCTGTCCAATTAGAATTAATATCTAAAACCAAAGCATGATTCATCCAATGAACATAATAGGTTTGATCAATGATGGATTTTATTAAAGTCTCACAATCTGATTCAAAGATAACATGATTAAAGTTCTTTGAGGGTGCCAGAGTAACAACTGCCAGCATAGCCTTACATTCCAGCTCCTCAGCTTCAACTCATATCTTCATTCTTCCATTGAAGCATTGTCCTTGCACCCCAATGCAACTACCTGCACAATTTCACACTATTAGCCCTATTCCACCTTGTAATGAATCTGACTTAAAAGAAGCATCAAAATTTATTTTCAGATAAACATTATCAGGAGGTTTCCATCTTAGCACCTGCATAACCCCATTAGTATAAGAAACAAGATTAGTTTCAGGAGACACAAGTTTATTAATGCCATCTATTGACATTGTCCTATTTGGAGTTATGTTCTGAAATCTTTGAACATCAAATAGTCCAAACTCGAAACCATTAACAATTTATTAATCTCATGTCTAGTAATTCCCGCACCAAAGGTAATATTATTTCTACGAAAACCAAGAGAGAAACCAGCTCCTAAAAGAACCATGTTGTACCATAATATTACTAACATTGATAATTAAAACCAACCAAATAGATCTAGCATAACCGCATTCAAGGAATAGGTGATTAATGGATTCCACAGGATGATTACACAAACTGCAATGCAATTCAATATCATTTCCATATCTAGCTAGTTTATCTCTTATTGGGACTATATCTTTTAAGCACTTCCAAACAAATAATTTAACTTCCACAAAGATTCCCATACCTGTGGGAGAAGCACTTAGTACATGCGAAGTATTAGATGGACTAGACAACACATTATAGACATTCTTAACAGAGAATTGGCCTTTCCTATCTGGAAGCCAAATAAGAGTATGATGTCCGATTCACCCACCATTGAGTGTTGGTGGTACTCCGTAGCTGGTGGTACTCTGTAAATATGAATACTATGAAGTGAACGATTTCATCAAACGTGAATGCTTCCCCCTTTTCTTTTAATTAGCCCTCTTTCACGGCTTCGTTCTACAAAAATAACACACAAGCTTATTTGGTTACATATAAATTGAAAAAAGTATTGTGCCGAATAAACCATAAAGATACGTACAAGTTGTAGAGGGGACAAGCTAAAGTGGCTTGCGTGCGAGATCCGGTGTTTGATTATAAAAAACCCAGCTACCGCATCTAGGATGATGTTGTGCCTATCCTTGATTTGTTGAACACTTCCTCTTTTCGGGTTCCCATAATCTTGTCTAAATTTGTTATGTATCTTCGCCCAAAAGGTCTCGGCCGAGGAGCGATCTAGAACTCGACTTTCGGCTGCCCATGCTTTGGTGATTGCCAAATCTTCCACGGAGTCAAACGATGCCATTTGTTATATGTGGAGGTAGGGAATGAGTAGGCTCTCTAATAGGTTACAAGTGGAGTGCACGTGCGTCGCAGGTTGACCACTGAGTTTCAAATACGCCTTCTTCCCTGTTAAACCAATTGCTTAGCATGATAGAACACCGTTGCGAAGTGAAGAAAAACAAAATCGAGAGAATACAACAACAAATTCTCGTTTCTGGCTCTATAACAACGCCGGCTTAATCTACAATGCAACTTTTACTCCTTACAGAAACAAAAGCTAATTCCTAAATCCATAAAAAAAAACCACTACTAACAAAAATTAACTCAACCTAAACCAAATTCCACAATTTCCGTCACAAAATTCACACAAAATACCAATTGTTTCAACCATTTAATACTGTCTAACAAAAATTAATAAGGAAATCATAAGGAAACGTGATCATCCATGTGAACCCAAACCCAAAATTACAATCTTATTATTAGAATTTATCAGAGAATGCTCTAGATGAACTCTCTCTAAATTGGTTTATGATCATAAAAAAATGAAAGACCTGAACAAAACAAAAGAAACCCTAACAATATCGATGTGCTTCCACAATTTCCATCACAGATAAGATATGGAATCACAGCCAAGACCATAAAAAACTCCTAAAATTGACAGAACCTTAGGTTTACAGAATATAGTAGAAAACGATTTTAGTTTTAGGAAATGTATATACCTGAAACTCTAGCGATAGTAATTTTAAATTAAGAAAAACCCATCCCTTATTCATAAAATTAAACAAGTAAGTTCGAATTTAATCTGATAAGAGAAGGAAAGAATTTTTTTTTGTTCAGGTGAGCACCTTTATCTGCCACAACTATGCATCCCAATTGCACTAGATCAAGTACTTTCATGGTATCCACGATACAACGTAATTGGGGGTTTCGTCTATTGTCAACGTACCAATGAGTACAAGGTAGTTCGAATTCACATGGATGGTAAAGTTCAAATACACATTCTAGGAGACAAGAGGGGACGGAGGAACATAGCAGGGGAGATTCCTTATACTTTTCGGAGTTCATGTGTGTAGGCACATGGTTGTATTTTTTGGAAGGATTGTTGTCAGTAGGATATTGGCATAGTATCTTTCAATTTGGACACTGAGACGTTCCATCAACATTCACCACCCCCACATCATATTCCTGGGAGTGAATTTTGGATAAATTCTTACCCATCACTTGGGATGGTCATGTTCGGAGTTTGCCTTTTATTTTACTACATCCATGAGCGGGTTGATCGGCCCCGGATAGATTTCTGGGCTCTTATTTCCGAAGAAAATATTCATACATGGGCACATGGCGGGGAATGGAATTGGAATTATAAGATCATCATTTTCATTGAAGATGATGAATGGCCGACTTATGACCCGATAGCCTTTGAAAATAACAAGGACCTCCTATTGTGGCAGAATAGGCGTTTCTTGCGTTACAATACACTCACCAGAACTTGGACGGAAATTTGGGGGACACTACCGTGGGAAACAAGGGTTGCAATTATTCCTCACATGAGGAGCGTTGTCTCGTTGAAGAATTTTGGTGGACAATCGGAAACGTGTACTCATGATGTCCATGCCACTAACACATTCCTTGGGTTATCTATGTAGCTTTTTTTCTTGTGGTTGTGTTTTTTTTTTGGTATTTGGATTTTTTTCTATGCTGAAATGTACAATTTATTCCTTGGGTTATCTATGTTGCTTTTTTTTTTCTTGTACTTGTGTTGTTTTTTTTGGTGTTTGGATTTTTTTCTATGTTGAAATGTACAATTTCGTTTATCAACATGAGAGTGTTGCCGCTAAATGTTGGGTCACTGTTTAACTAGCCAACATTTGGTTTTTTTCCTTTTTGTTGAGTTACACCTATGGTCCAGCCAACCGGCCGGGCCACCCCAACCGACCTAGGTAATTAGTTGATAAGTAGAAAAATTATTTGGGTATTTCCTAAGAGATCATGATTTATTTTAGTTTGTTATGTGTGTATATTAGATTAAAAAGGAAATTAGATAAATATGAAAATATTTATTCCATATCTCATGAGATCATGATTTATTTTAGTTTGTTATGTGTGTATATTAGATTAAAAAGGAAATTAGATAAATATGAAAATATTTATTCCATATCTCATGAGATCATGATTTATTTTAGTTTTTTATGTTCGTAATGTATATTAGATTAAAGGAAATTAGATAAACATGAAAATATTCATTCCATATCTCATTATATTGCTACAATATTCGGTGTAAATACCAAAGAATAGGTGATTTAAGATAATGATGGAAAACCTAAAAAATTAGGGTTTTCCTTAAAAATATATATAAATTACACCAAGCATAGAAAAAAAAAACATAGAGTATTAAGAGGAAAATGAGTTCTGCTAAGAGGGACTGTAGAGATGAAACTGGCGAGAGGATCCAAAAATATCCTCGGCTGATAGCTGGTCCTCATAAATTGAGGATTATCATTACTGTGGACGGAGTAACTACTGTTCCTGGTGTTCCCCTCGAAGCTGTAATTAGTTCTGTAGTCAGTAGTGTTGATATTGATGATGTTCCTGCTTATGCTGATGTTATTCCTGGTGTTCCTCTGGACGCTGTAATCAGTTCTGTAGTCAGTAGTGTTGAGAATGTTTATGTTCCAGCTTATGCTGATGTTCCTACTGTGAATGCAATAGAATTGAATTCAGTAGTTACCTAGGATATTTGGCCCGTAATATGGTTGGCATAAAATATTTAAGTTGGAAGGAAATCCCTCCAACAACAAAAGAAAATATGTGGGCGGAACTTTTGGTATGCATCTTCGATTATCAATTCGTCGTTTTTGTTGTCTAACTGTGAGCCTGTGATTAACATACATTATATGTTATTGAAGCTTCATTTTAAGGTGCCCCAGTGGATGAAGGGAGTGGTCGTGATGCGTCTAAATGTTCAACTGCGGGACTTCAGAAGGAAATTGTACAACAATCATGTAAAACCCTTTAAGGAAAGACCGGACAAACTAAGTATTGTCCCCAAAAAGTACAGAACGGTAGTGGACCAAGAAAGCTGGGACAAGTTCCTTGATCATGTAAAATCGCCCGAGTTTAAGGTATGGAGTACACATTGCTTTTTCTAATTTGTGTTTCGTTCTTATTGTCTATCCTAGCATATTAATGAAATTATTTTTATTTCCTCTGCAAGGAAAATTCAGAGAAGGGAAAAGAGTCAATATCACAATCCAAGTTCCCACATCGGACGGGACGAGGAGGATACACGGGATTAAGAGAAAAATTAGTAAGTCTGTTGTCTTATTTATTATACACTGCACAGTAAAACCAGCCATATCAGATAGTGTTTCATTGAACTTCTGTTTTGTATGTCGTGTTGCGTGTCTCATATACACAGAAACTTATAACGGTATAAGGATGTGTCCTCTTACACCAATCTGTAATTTTATCATATTAGATGCTTTGGAATTGGTTTTCTGTTTTACACAGTTAATATCTGTGCGGATTTAAATCCATACTAACTACTAGGTCCAACAGGGAGATGTTGCCGAAGAAGATCTTGCAGACCGCTGCTTCATGTGGCAAAAGCACGCGAAGATAAACACGGGATTGTGCCAGACGATTTTGTCAGGGAGAAGACATATGAAATTGTGAGATAACAGAAACTTCCCAGTTCTCATGTTTTTAACCAAAGTAAGTGCAAAGTAAGTGCACAAGGTTTAAATTAGAATTTAACACATTATTTGAATAGAAAGAGACGCAGAAGATGATTCGAGAGGGAACTCAAACGGTTGGTCATAACGAGGATGCCCTAACACTTGCGATCGGCCCGGATAAGGGTGGACATGTCAAGGGGGCTGGCTTTGGAGTGACGACCCATTTACTTTCAAAATGGAAGAAAACCAAGACAAGCCTCGAAAGAGAATGATAAATTGCGTGAAAAGATGAAAGCTAAGGAGAAAGAATTAGAGTCTACTAAAACTGCATATCAGATATTAATAGAGAACTTGATATCTCAAGGAATCGACATTGCGAACATATTGGGCAATAATATCAGCAAGTCTGGAGGAGAAATAAGTGAACTGAGTTCTAATTAGATTGTGTAACTTTAAAAAAAATGGCAGACAATATCTAATTTTTTCTAACAATATGTTCAACTACAGTCACAGGATGTAGGACCTAGCAACGCCTCCAATCGATCTAAGAATAAGATAGGTCCAGAATCAGTTAAGAAACTTCCAAAAAATATGGGAAATCCGGTCCGCATAAGTCATTTGAAAGCATGAAAGGGTCCGCGAAGCAGGACTCTCCTTGTAATAAAACGTCGACCGTTTCTACTGAATCCTCGGCGTCTTTAGTATCAAAAAAGAAGTCTCTGTCTCCTCCATCCACGGGGGAATCTCAGAATATGCCATCTGAAAAAGAAACGATTGATGTATGGTTTTCCAACGCATTTAAATTTTTAATCTTCCATTTACTATCTCTCATGCGCCATGTGTTTCTGCAGCGCATAGGATGCAAACTTTGGTATGGAGAAAAGGACAACATTGTTGCCATTGGTAGAGCTTACTCTACAAAGATGGAATTCTTTAAATTGAAGTCAGGGGTGATGGGTTCAGTTACATGATACGAATATCCGGTAAGTGAAGTACTAAATGGAACCATCAAATTACCCTTTGGCAAATGGGATAAAAACTTTAAAAGATGTTGGTGATGCTGAAATTTGTTGGCCATTAAATCAAACCATCTTGGATCAAAAGGTTGGTTGTTTGGCTTGTTTTCTTTATTAACTCATTGGATATGTTTTTACACAAACCAGTTATATATATATATATATATATGTATGTGTTGTTTGATATTAGAGACGAATATGCTATCAACTATATGAATCACGGATGTTAGTGTATATTTTAGAGAACCTTATAGACCGAAATATGTGGTTAGCTATTTTATTATGAGTCAATTGTGCATTTTGCTTAAATGGTTTCACTGCAAAAAGAAGGTACAACTTTCATTTCAATTTTCTGATACAGGTAAGTCTACCAAAACATTCCGAGGCTGTGAAATCACCAGCTCTACTCAACGGAAGCCAATCTCGTATTCAATATCTGAAAAAGTTCCGAAGGTATGTGTTTTAAACCAGTTACATGATTTTAAGACCATATGAGTCTCAAATATGATATCAACTATATGAATCACGGATGCTAGGGTATATTGTGGAGAACCTTGTATATTTGTTACTTATTCAATTCATATGTGTCTTCGCATTCACGGTGGAATTTGGTATATTTGTTACCCGAATATGGAATATTACTCTACTGCTGCAGGTAAGTCAACAAAATTTGGGGAAACATACTCTGGATGTGACATCAAAAACTCCACCTAATCAGAGCCAATCTGAGATCACGACAACTAAAGCAGTTTCTCGGTATCTTTTATTTTTACATGCATTTTAAATCTCAATTTGTTTTGAAGTTTTCGCTTGAAGATGTTCATATGCCATATATTTCCGCAGGGTAGAAGTTGCAACCTTTTTGACCAGCTGTCTAAGGAAAACGTCTTTGCTAGAGGTAAAGCATTTATGTTAAAAGGAAAACAACAATTACATGGAAAGTATGGGGTGGAGGTTGATTGTCACAAAATCCTGATTGAGGAAGTAATAAAAGAGAATTTCTATCTACCCGTACGATTTGCTGGTATGGAAACATTAGGACAAACTCTTGGAAAAGCGATTCCTTGGCCAAAGTATGGTGTTCAGTTTACCGAGCCTGCTAAGGTTAAGGTTAGTTGCTTGGCTTGTTTGATTTGTAAGTCGAATATACATAAACCAGTCTATCTAGTTCGTATTAATTACGAAGGATATATGAGACACAAAGATGATATCAATTATATGAATCACCGATCCAAGTGTAAATTAGAGAACCTAGAAAAATAAAAATATGTGTAACTTTCAAAAGTAAATAACTCTTCTACTCTTATGCAGAACCCTACCAGTAATTACCAACCAACTACTTCTCTACGGAAGTCTCCTGCACGTAGCAACCCTTCTGATGGATCTAAGAAGCAGTCTCCTAACCTTATGCAGAACTCTACTAGTAATTCCAACCAAATCCTTCAATATCTTTAGAGAAGTCTTGCACATCTATGACAGAACCTCAGGCTAAGACATCTAATGGAGTATGTTTTTTTTTTTGTTATAAATCTATATATTGTTAATTCTAGCGTCTTCTCTTTATATGATGTTCATTAGTCGTATGTTTCTGTTGGAAGCAAAATACGACTTTTGGCATGGATCTAGGGAAAACGTCATTGCTAGAGGCAGTATTTTACCTACGGTGCCTAACCAAAAAATACATGGAAAAGATCTTCCTAGTAACTATTATGTTGTCAATATTCTTGAGGTTATCGAGCCATTGTTCGTGTTAACGGAACCAAGTGGTGACTTTAAGACAATATACGAAGCTGAAAACAGTTTTGTGGCATGGCCGAAAGATAAGTGCACCATCTATGATGACAAGGTTTGTTTCTTAGATCTTTTGATTTGTTAATCAAGTATATATATATATATATATATATTGTTTTACGTAAATCGTTTATTCGGTTTGATTAAAGAATAAGTACGAGACAGAAATATATTAACATTTAAATGGAACATGAATGCCAATGTAAAATAGAAAATTGATCTACTGAATAAAGAAACTTGGTTATGGATTTTATTATGGGGGTCAGTTGTGAAAAATGGTGTGGCCTTCAATGAAGTTGGCTTTATTATATTGTTGGAAAATGACTTTTATCTGTATCTTGTTGAGAATTCACATGACAGACGAATTCGCCTTGGATTTAGAATATATATATAATACTGTTGATGGTGGTTTTCGGTTCAGAGATAAAATTATAAAACCTTGTATTCAATGTGCCGTCATTTTGCAAAGAGACGAAGCCACTTAAAAGTGATGAGTGCCCATGCCTCTTTACTTACACACCTACTGAGCAATTCAGTATATTAATATGAAATTTATCTAGAATGGTGCATGTAGCAACAATCCCAAATATTATATAAATTTTAACCTCTCGCCTGCATTATTCATTAATGTATGGCTTATTGAGTATTTTCCTATGCTATATTCCCCGGCTGAACGCTTAATATTGATATGACATGACAATTAGTGTTCACTCGCAGCTGAGTAGCATGAGTTTCTCGAAGTATCAAGATTAAGGTCTGCATGAAAGTACTCAGTCAGAAGACGCGCTGACTGCTCTCTGGGAATAAAATTAAGAATTTTGTGTCAACACACAGAATCCACCAAATTTGATCAATTTTGTGACAGCTCGAAAAATTCAAATTCTAACCTAATTAATCTGCAAGAATTAGGTTTTTTTGCGCCCCGCGCAATATCTCGAACCCTATTGGTCGAAACTAAACCAAGGCAAGCTAGGAAATTAATCCATCATGGAGCTAGTAGGAGCAAGATTCTACTAAAAAGCAGAAAAAAATAAATAAAGAGGAACTGCGGAATATAAATGAAACCTAACTTTACTTGCCTTGTGCTCATAGAGGTTGAAACATTTCACACATGGAAATAGAAACCTAACTTTGCCCTTTTCGTCTGGTTTCCGTTTCCCATTCGCAATATCCTGTTGGTATGTATGCGTAACAAACTCTATAAACGCTTCGACTCCGTCTTGATAACGCGGTTTGGTTCTATCGGTATACATCCAAGATTTATCCATTACTCTAGGATCCATTATGAATTCTCAGATACCTGGACTGAGAAAAAACTTGTCAACATCTTGTGAAAATGTTATTGTGGTCCGAATAAAACTACGAATTATCATTGCAAAGAGTAATACACACAGAAAGAGTAATCACAAATCACAATCTGAGTTCAGTTATCATATATGAATCATACAAATAATCAGAGGTTAGCTACCTATTGTAGTGCATGTGAAGACAATATTTACCCTACTACGACCATTAGAGTTACAATCTAAGTTAACAAAGCAGTACTGAAAAGAAGTACTTACATGGTCGATCCGATTATTCCGCAACTTGAAGCAAAACTGACGGGAATATATGGTTTATCCAGGAGATGAACCAGATGATCAAAGTAAACCACTTGTTTTGTTTTCTAGGGGGGGGGGGGTTGGTAGAAGATTTAAGAGTAGAAACATGAAATGATTTAAGACGAGAGAGATGAACACAAATGGTAAAGGTTTATTATCATAAATGGGTAATGTAATGTAAATGGAAATTTGGCAATATTTTTACCAATAATATTTAAGTGTATCTCGTAAATAATTTGGTAAAATAGGAAGGTAAAGATCCTTCAATTTGCATGCTGCACGTTCTATGTTAAGAATTTTATCAGTCAAATCTTGTTATCCTGCTGCATAATTTTATGTTTTGACGGCTCTAAAAGACCGGAGTTAGATGCCGTTAATATTCATTCCATCCTGAAGTTTTTTTGTTCGTACCCGAATTCAGAAAATAAATCAAAATGATAGCTAAAAAGCGGAGTACGTGTTTCTGCACTTGTTATAACGGTACTAAAGTAAAAAAACTAACTTTGTAAAAAGTGGAGTACGTGAATCATAAGAACTGGAAGAGGCTAAGTCCCCAATTAGAATTAAGTGAACTAAAACCATTTACTCTATTTGTGTGTTCTGTCCAATTAGAATTAATATCTAAAACCAAAGCATGATTCATCCAATGAACATAATAGGTTTGATCATTGATGGATTTTATTAAAGTCTCACAATCTGATTCAAAGATAACATGATTAAAGTTCTTTGAGGGTGCCAGAGTAACAACTGCCAGCATAGCCTTACATTCCAGCTCCTCAGCTTCAACTCATATCTTCATTCTTCCATTGAAGCATTGTCCTTGCACCCCAATGCAACTACCTGCACAATTTCACACTATTAGCCCTATTCCACCTTGTAATGAATCTGACTTAAAAGAAGCATCAAAATTTATTTTCAGATAAACATTATCAGGAGGTTTCCATCTTAGCACCTGCATAACCCCATTAGTATAAGAAACAAGATTAGTTTCAGGAGACACAAGTTTATTAATGCCATCTATTGACATTGTCCTATTTGGAGTTATGTTCTGAAAAATCTTTGAACATCAAATAGTCCAAACTGAAACCATTAACAATTTATTAATCTCATGTCTAGTAATTCCTGCACCAAAGGTAATATTATTTCCTGCAGAAAACCAAGAGAGAAACCAGCTCCTAAAAGAACCATGTTGTACCATAATATTACTAACATTGATAATTAAAACCAACCAAATAGATCTAGCATAACCGCATTCAAGGAATAGGTGATTAATGGATTCCACAGGATGATTACACAAACTGCAATGCAATTCAATATCATTTCCATATCTAGCTAGTTTATCTCTTATTGGGACTATATCTTTTAAGCACTTCCAAACAAATAATTTAACTTCCACAAAGATTCCCATACCTGTGGAGAAACAGAATTAGTACATGCATAAGTATTAGATAGACTAGACAACACATTATAGACACTCTTAACAGAGAATTGACCTTTCCTATCTGGAAGCCAAATAAGAGTATGATGTCCGATTCACCCACCATTGAGTGTTGGTGGTACTCCGTAGCTAGTGGTACTCTGTAAATATGAATACTATGAAGTGAACGATTTCATCAAACGTGAATGCTTCCCCCTTTTCTTTTAATTAGCCCTCTTTCACGGCTTCGTGCTACAAAAATAACACACAAGCTTATTTGGTTACATATAAATTGAAAAAAGTATTGTGCCGGATAAACCATAAAGATACGTACAAGTTGTAGAGGGGACAAGCTAAAGTGGCTTACGTGCGAGATCCGGTGTTTGATTATAAAAAACCCAGCTACCGCATCTAGGATGATGTTGTGCCTATCCTTGATTTGTTGAACACTTCCTCTTTTCGGGTTCCCATAATCTTGTCTAAATTTGTTATGTATCTTCGCCCAAAATGTCTCGGTCGAGGAGCGATCTAGAACTCGACTTTCGGATGCCCATGCTTTGGTGATTGCCAAATCTTCCGCGGAGTCAAACGATGCCATTTGTTTTATGTGGAGGTAGGGAATAAGTAGGTTCTATAATAGGTTACAAGTGGAGTGCACGTGCGTCGCAGGTTGACCACCGAGTTTCAAATACGCCTTCTTCCCTGTTAAACCAATTGCTTAGCATGATAGAACACCGTTGCGAAGTGAAGAAAAAAAAATCGAGAGAATACAACATCAAATTCTCGTTTCTGGCTCTATAACAACGCCGGCTTAATCTACAATGCAACTTTTACTCCTTACAGAAACAAAAGCTAATTCCTAAATCCATAAAAAAAACCACTACTAACAAAAATTAACTCAACCTAAACCAAATTCCACAATTTCCGTCACAAAATTCACACAAAATACCAATTGTTTCAACCATTTAATACTGTCTAACAAAAATTAATAAGGAAATCATAAGGAAACGTGATCATCCATGTGAACCCAAACCCAAAATTACAATCTTATTATTAGAATTTATCAGAGAATGCTCTAGATGAACTCTCTCTAAATTGGTTTATGATCTAAAAAAATGAAAGACCTGAACAAAACAAAAGAAACCCTAACAATATCGATGTGCTTCCACAATTTCCATCACAGATAAGATATGGAATCACAGCCAAGACCATAAAAAACTCCTAAAATTGACAGAACCTTAGGTTTACAGAATATAGTAGAAAACAATTTTAGTTTTAGGAAATGTATATACCTGAAACTCTAGCGATAGTAATTTCAAATTAAGAAAAACCCATCCCCCATTCATAAAATTAAACAAGTAAGTTCGAATTTAATACGATAAGAGAATGAAAGAATATTTTTTTGTTCAGGTGAGCACCTCTATCTGCCACAACTATGCATCCCAATTGCACTAGATCAAGTACTTTCATGGTATCCACGATACAACGTAATTGGGGGTTTCGTCTATTGTCAACGTACCAATGAGTACAAGGTAGTTCGAATTCACATGGATGGTAAAGTTCAAATACACATTCTAGGAGACAAGAGGGGATGGAGGAACATAGCAGGGGAGATTCCTTATACTTTTCGGAGTTCATGTGTGTAGGCACATGGTTTTATTTTTTGGAAGGATTGTTGTCAGTAGGATATTGGCATAGTATCTTTCAATTTGGACACTGAGACGTTCCATCAACATTCACCACCCCCACATCATATTCCTGGGAGTGAATTTTGGATAAATTCTTACCCATCACTTGGGATGGTCATGTTCGGAGTTCTCCTTTTATTTTACTACATCCATGAGCGGGTTGATCGGCCCCGGATAGATTTTTGGGCTCCCATTTCCGAAGAAAATATTCATACATGGGCACCTGGCGGGGAATGGAATTGGAATTATAAGATCATCATTTTCTTTGAAGATGATGAATGGCCGACTTATGACCCGATAGCCTTTGAAAATAACAAGGATCTCCTATTGTGGCAGAATAGGCGTTTCTTGCGTTACAATACACTCACCAGAACTTGGACGGAAATTTGGGGGACACTACCGTGGGAAACAAGGGTTGCAATTATTCCTCACATGAGGAGCGTTGTCTCGTTGAAGAATTTTGGTGGACAATCGGAAACGTGTTCTCATGATGTCCATGCCACTAACACATTCCTTGGGTTATCTATGTAGCTTTTTTTCTTGTAGTTGTGTTTTTTTTTTTTGGTATTTGGATTTTTTTTCTATGCTGAAATGTACAATTTATTCCTTGGGTTATCTATGTTGGTTTTTTTTTCCTTGTAGTTGTGTTGTTTGTTTTGGTGTTTGGATTTTTTTCTATGTTGAAATGTACAATTTCATTTATCAACATGATAGTGTTGCCGCTAAATGTTGGGTCATTGTTTAACTTTGGTTTTTTTCCTTTTTTTGAGTTACACCTATGGTCTAGCCAACCGGTCGGGCTACCCCAACCGACCTAGGTAATTAGTTGATAAGTAGAAAAATTATTTGGGTATTTCCCAAGAGATCATGATTTATTTTAGTTTGTTATGTGTGTATATAAGATTAAAGAGGAAATTAGATAAATATGAAAATATTCATTCCATATCTCATGAGATCGTGATTTATTTTAGTTTTTTATGTTCGTAATGTATATTAGATTAAAGGAAATTAGATAAACATGAAAATATTCATTCCATATCTCATTATATTGCTACAATATTCGGTGTAAATACCAAAGAATAGGTGATTTAAGATAATGATGGAAAACCTAAAAAATTAGGGTTTTCCTTAGAAATATATATAAATTACACCAAGCATAGAAGAAAAAAAACATAGTGTATTAAGAGGAAAATGAGTTCTGCTAAGAGGGACTGTAGAGATGAAATTGGCGAGAGGATCCAAAAATATCCTCGGCTGATAGCTGGTCCTCGTAAATTGAGGATTATCATTACTGTGGACGGAGTAACTACTGTTCCTGGTGTTCCCCTCGAAGCTGTAATTAGTTCTATAGTCAGTAGTGTTGATATTGATGATGTTCCTGCTTATGCTGATGTAATTCCTGGTGTTCCTCTGGACGCTGTAATCAGTTCTGTAGTCAGTAGTGTTGAGAATGTTTATGTTCCAGCTTATGCTGATGTTCTCACTGTGAATGCAATAGAATTGAATTCAGTAGTTACCTAGGATATTTGGCCCGTAATATGGTTGGCATAAAATATTTAAGTTGGAAGGAAATCCCTCCAACAACAAAAGAAAATATGTGGGCAGAACTTCTGGTATGCATCTTCGATTATCAATTCGTCGTTTTGGTTGTCTAACTGTGAGCATGTGATTAACATACATTATATGTTATTGAAGCTTCATTTTAAGGTGCCCCGGTGGATGAAGGGAGTGGTCGTGATACGTCTAAATGTTCAACTGCGGGACTTCAGAAGGAAATTGTACAACAATCATGTAAAACCCTTTAAGGAAAGACCGGACAAACTAAGAACTGTCCCCAAAAAGTACAGAACGGTAGTGGACCAAGAAAGCTGGGATAAGTTCCTTGATCATGTAAAATCGCCCGAGTTTAAGGTATGGAGTACACATTGCTTTTTCTAATTTATGTTTCGTTCTTATTGTCTATCCTAGCATATTAATGAAATTATTTTTATTTCCTCTGCAAGGAAAATTCAGAGAATGGAAAAGAGGCAATATCACAATCCAAGTTCCCACATCGGACGGGACGAGGAGGATACACGGGATTAAGAGAAAAATTAGTAAGTATGTTGTCTTATTTATTATACACTGCACAGTAAAACCGGCTATATCAGATAGTGTTTCATTGAACTTCTGTTTGGTGTGTCGTGTTGCGTGTCTCATATACGCAGAAACTTATAACGGTATAAGGATGTGTCCTCTTACACCAATCTGTAATTTTGTCACATTAGATGCTTTGGAATTGGTTTTCTGTTTTACACAGTTAATATCTGTGCGGATTTAAATCCATACTAACTACTAGGTCCAACGGGGAGATGTTGCCGAAGAAGATCGCAGACCGCTGCTTCATGTGGCAAAAGCACGCGAAGATAAAAACGGGATTGTACCAGACGATTTTGTCAGGGAGAAGACATATGAAATTGTGAGATAACAGAAACTTCCCAGTTCTCATGTTTTTAACCAAAGTAAGTGAAAAGTAAGTGCGCAAGGTTTAAATCATAATTTAACACATTATTTGAATAGGAAGAGACGCAGAAGATGATTCGAGAGGGAACTCAAATGGTTGGTCATAACGAGGATGCCCTAACACTTGCGATCGGCCCGGATAAGGGTGGACATGTCAAGGGGGCTGGCTTTGGAGTGACGACCCATTTACTTTCAAAATGGAAGAAAACCAAGACAAGCCTCGAAAGAGAATGATAAATTGCGTGAAAAGATGAAAGCTAAGGAGAAAGAATTAGAGTCTACTAAAACTGCATATCAGATATTAATAGAGAACTTGATATCTCAAGGAATCAACATTGCGAACATATTGGGCAATAATATCAGCAAGTCTGGAGGAGAAATAAGTGAACTGAGTTCTAATTAGATTGTGTAACTTTAAAAAAAATGGCAGACAATATCTAATTTTTTCTAACAATATGTTCAACTACAGTCACAGGATGTAGGACCTAGCAACGCCTCCAATCGATCTAAGAATAAGATAGGTCCAGAATCAGTTAAGAAACTTCCAAAAAATATGGGAAATCCGGTCCGCATAAGTCATTTGAAAGCATGAAAGGGTCCGCGAAGCAGGACTCTCCTTGTAATAAAACGTCGAACGTTTCTACTGAATCCTCGGCGTCTTTAGTATCAAAAAAGAAGTCTCTGTCTCCTCCATCCACGGGGGAATCTCAGAATATGCCATCTGAAAAAGAAACGATTGATGTATGGTTTTCCAACGCATTTAAATTTTTAATCTTCCATTTACTATCTCTCATGCGCCATGTGTTTCTGCAGCGCATAGGATGCAAACTTTGGTATGGAGAAAAGGACAACATTGTTGCCATTGGTAGAGCTTACTCTACAAAGATGGAATTCTTTAAATTGAAGTCAGGAGTGATGGGTTCAGTTACATGATACAGCGTCCGGGTAAGTGAAGTACTAAATGAAACCATCAAATTACCCTTTGGCAAATCTGGGATAAAAACTTTAAAAGATGTTGGTGATGCTGAAATTTGTTGGCCATTAAATCAAACCATCTTGGATCAAAAGGTTGGTTGCTTGGCTTGTTTTCTTTATTAACTCATTGGATATGTTTTTACACAAACCAGTTATATATATATATATATATGTATGTGTTGTTTGATATTAGAGACGAATATGCTATCAACTATATGAATCACGGATGTTAGTGTATATTTTAGAGAACCTTATAGACCGAGATATGTGGTTAGCTATTTAATTATGAGTCAATTGTGCATTTTGCTTAAATGGTTTCACTGCAAAAAGAAGGTACAACTTTCATTTCAATTTTCTGATACAGGTAAGTCTACCAAAACATTCCGAGGCTGTGAAATCACCAGCTCTACTCAACGGAAGCCAATCTCGTATTCAATATCTGAAAAAGTTCCGAAGGTATGTGTTTTAAACCAGTTACATAAGACCATATGAGTCTCAAATATGATATCAACTATATGAATCACGGATGCTAGGGTATATTGTGGAGAACCTTGTATATTTGTTACTTATTCATTTCATATGTGTCTTCCCATTCACGGTGGAATTTGGTATATTTGTTACCCGAATATGGAATATTACTCTTCTGTTGCAGGTAAGTCAACAAAATTCGGGGAAACATACTCTGGATGTGACATCAAAAGCTCCACCTAATCGGAGCCAATCTGAGATCACGACAACTAAAGCAGTTTCTCCGGTATCTTTTATTTTTACATGCATTTTAAATCTCAATTTGTTTTGAAGTTTTCGCTTGAAGATGTTCATATGCCATATATTTCTGCAGGGTAGAAGTTGCAACCTTTTTGACCAGCTGTCTAAGGAAAACGTCTTTGCTAGAGGTAAAGCATTTATGTTAAAAGGAAAACAACAATTACATGGAAAGTATGGGGTGGAGGTTGATTGTCACAAAATACTGATTGAGGAAGTAATAAAAGAGAATTTCTGTCTACCCGTATGATTTGCTGGTATGGAAACATTAGGACAAACTCTTGGAAAAGCGATTTGCTGGTATGGCCAAAGTATGGTGTTCAGTTTACCGAGCCTGCTAAGGTTAAGGTTAGTTGCTTGGCTTGTTTGATTTGTTAGTCGAATATACATAAACCGGTCTATCTAGTTCGTATTAATTACGAAGGATATATGAGACACAAAGATGATATCAATTATATGAATCACCGATCCAAGTGTAAATTAGAGAACCTAGAAAAATAAAAATATGTGTAACTTTCAAAAGTAAATAACTCTTCTAATCTTATGCAGAACTCTACCAGTAATTCCCAACCAACTACTTCTCTACGGAAGTCTCCTGCACGTAGCAACCCTTCTGATGGATCTAAGAAGCAGTCTCCTAACCTTATGTAGAACTCTACTAGTAATTCCAACCAAATCCTTCAATATCTTTAGAGAAGTCTTGCACATCTATGACAGAACCTCAGGCTAATACATATAATGGAGTATGTTTTTTTTTTTTGTTATAAATCTATATATTGTTAATTCTAGCGTCTTCTCTTTATATGATGTTCATTAGTCGTATGTTTCTGTTGGAAGCAAAATACGACTTTTGGCATGGATCTAGGGAAAACGTCATTGCTAGAGGCAGTATTTTACCTACGGTGCCTAACCAGAAAATACATGGAAAAGATCTTCCTAGTAACTGTTATGTTGTCAATATTCTTGAGGTTATCGAGCCATTGTTCATGTTAACGGAACCAAGTGGTGACTTTAAGACAATATACGAAGCTGAAAACAGTTTTGTGGCATGGCCGAAAGATAAGTGCACCATCTCTGATGACAAGGTTTGTTTCTTAGATCTTTTGCTTTGTTAATCAAGTATATATATATATATATATATTGTTTTACGTAAATCGTTTATTCGGTTTGATTAAAGTATAAGTACGAGACATAAATATATTAACATTTAAATGAACATGAATGCCAGTGTAAATTAGAAAATTGATCTACTGAATAAAGATACTTGGTTACGGATTTTATTATGGGGGTCAGTTGTGAAAAATGGTGTGGCCTTCAGTGAAGTTGGCTTTATTATATTGTTGGAAAATGACTTTTATCTGTCTCTTGTTGAGAATTCACATGACAGGCGAATTCGCTTTGGATTTAGAATATATATATATAATACTATTGATGGTGGTTTTCGGTTCAGAGATAAAATTATAAAACCTTGTATTCAATGTGCCGTCATTTTGCAAAGAGACGGAGCCACTTAAAAAGTGATGAGTGCCCAGGCCTCTTTACTTACACACGTACTGAGCAATTCAGTATATTAATATGAAATTTATCTAGAATGATGCATGTAGCAACAATCCCAAATATTATATAAATTTTAACCTCTCACCTGCATTATTCATTAATGTATGGCTTATTGAGTATTTTCCTATGCTATATTCCCCAGATGAACGCTTAATATTTATATGACATGACAATTAGTGTTCACTCGCAGCTGAGTAGCATGAGTTTCCCGAAGTATCAAGATTAAGGTCTGCATGAAAGTACTCAGTCAGAAGACGCACTGACTGCTCTCTGGGAATAAAATTAATAATTTTGTGTCAACACACAGAATCCACCAAATTTGATCAATTTTGTGACAGCTCGAAAAATTCAAATTTTAACCTATTTAATTTGCAAGAATTAGGTTTTTTGCGCCCCGCGCAATATCTCGAACCCTATTGGTCGAAACTAAACCAAGGCAAGCTAGGAAATTAATCCATCATGGAGCTAGTAGGAGCAAGATTCTACTAAAAAGCAGAAAAAAAGAAATAAAGAGGAACTGCAGCAAGTAAAAACAGCAACAAAGGGAGGCGTGACCACGCCATCTGGCCAACCGATCTGCTCCAGCAGGCACCACCCGTGGCCGGTCGGCCATACTCCATGTTGCCGCTTGTCGGCCCCCTTTCCCAACGACCAATCAGATCACCTTAAATGCGCCACACACACTTTTAATAAAGTTGGAAGTTGGTTGGTCGACACGCCCAAATTCCTTAAGGAATTTAATATAGACTGCCCATGTCAGTCTTAGAATGATCACGGCCGTACGTTATGGCCGGATGATTTATCAAGCTTAGCCGCTCCCTAATGCGACAGGACAAGCATCATCAGGCACACCGGTGGGCCCACTAATACTTCGACCAACCGAAGCCCTTCCAGCTCGCTAAAAAAGCCACTAACCGATTGCCCAAAGTTAGATGGCCGCGCAACTTGCGAAACCCTAATTTCTGTTAAGCACCATTACATTGCTGCCGCAAAATGATCTCGGCATTCCAACTTCGCCAGCCGAATTTGTACATTATGTGGGAAAAAGAATCATTATGATATCCATTGTTTTGCCAGGAGGAAACAAATTTCTAGGCTTCACAATTTGCTTCTTTCCACTGTCAATGAAACAAATAGTCAGTTGACTAATGCAGTGAATCTCATGTCCACAGAATACCAGAATCCTTATAAATATGATCTTTTTCGTAGAAGTCATCACAGGGTTCAAGTGCAGTCTAGTGGTATAAATTCTTGTGCTTCTAAAAGCATTCCCTGTGCTTATAAGACTGGTTCTGGTAAATCTAAGTCTATAAAATGGATCCCTATCTATTTTGATCCTCTTGAACCGATTGCAAGAGGTCCTAGATTTAGTCCTCAGAGAAATCCTTCTGACGGATATGCTAAACAAGCCGTGTCTTACTCTTCTGGGATGAAGGTCAACCAAATAAAGACGAAGAACACAAAAAACAGACTGACAGATAATATGTACAACTCCTTTCTCAATGATCATAGTGGGATTATCTCTCACTCTACCACCTGAACTCAGGTACTCTTTTCCTTGTTTCTAACTTGAGAGGTGTAAGGATAGTAATTGAGAAATACTCAAGTATGTTGTACACTATCTGTATCTATGTTTTTCTTTTGTGTGTGCTGACCGGTCCACAAACGTCCGTGTCTTCCTCTCATGAGTTTCTAGGGTTTCCAAAAACAAGAGGTTCCTTCTCCTGTTTACATATACATATATATATATTACTATGTATTGTGTATTTTCCATACCTAACAAAAATTTATATGGACATTTCATTTGTGTGTAACAAGCTAAGGTTTCGATCCAACGGTTGAGAAATATTAACTTGAATCTAATCAGGTTTTCATCTAACGGTGAATATTGAATGCTTTGTTACCAAGCTAACATTGATTGCAAACCTTGATTTGAAAGACTATATAAGGGAGAACTCTAGCAACTGGGAAACCTAATCCCCACACCTTATGTGTGATACTAGTTGCATAAGCTAGAGTCGATTCTCCTTTAACCTTGGGTTTTCTTCTCTAAACCAGGTTAACGACTTAAAGACTTCATTGGGATTGTGAAGCCAGACCGATACTACTTTTCTTGTAGTTGTGTGATCTGATCTTGTTGTTTCTATCGTGCGAGTACAATTGGAATAATTGGCTTGAGAGTTATATCTCCGATAGGCAAGATAGAAAAGAAATCACAAACACTTTGTTTCATCGTTTGTGATTCCGCAATACTTTTTTCGCTGCGACGATTAAGATTATTGTGAGGTGATTGATAATACTAGGTTGTTCTTCGGGAATATAAGTTCGGGTTATCAATTGGTTCCTGTTCACCTTGATTTATCAAAAGACGGAACAAAAACTTGTAGGTATATTCGTGGGAGACGGAGTGATACAGATTTGTTTATTAAAGTCTTCGACTTTGGGTCAAAGCAACTCTTAGTTGTGGGTGAGATCATCTAAGAGAATCAAGTACGTAGCATCCTGCTGGGATCAGAGACGTAGGAGCATAAATGTACCTTGGATCAGTGTGAAATTGGTTGGGGTTCAACTACAGTCCAGACCGAAGTTAATTTGGAGTAGGCTAGTGTATGTAGCGACTTAATACAATGTGTGTTCAATCTGGACTAGGTCCCGGTTTTTTTGCATTTGCGGTTTCCTCGTTAACAAAATTCTGGTGTCTGTGTTATTTTTATTCTGTATTATATTTGTTTATACAATTAAAATATCACAGGTTGTGCGTTGTTCAATCAATTAGAATATCCGACCTTTTGGTTGTTGATTTAAATTGATTGACACTTGGATATTGGTCTTTGGTACCATCCAAGTTATCTGTCTTTGATAAAGACTCGCAGATTTCTATTTGCTTGAGTAAAGATCAAATCGAGAGATTGAGATATAAACTCTTTGATATACTTTTCTCTAGATTGAGTCTGACTGTCTAGTTGATTTTCTAGAAAGTATATTGGAGTTTGTCCATACAGATTGCTAAGCGAAATATTGGGTGTGGTTGTTGTACCCCCGCTTTTTCACTCAATATACCGATGCTTCACATACATCGATTATTTTGAGCTGCTTGCTCAAAAGCGATGCTTTACACGCATTGAATACATACGATATTTTATGAGTATCGGCTTCACAAATAATTTAGTTATTTAACCTAATAGCGTCACATACTATTCTTTGCAGCAAGTCTCATGACTTGGCTCGTCACACATGACTACCCGCCACCTAGCTTACGCGTGATTGGTCAGAATAATTAGGCAAGACCCACTCAGCAACTTGCTACATATTTTCTATAAAATACTCGAGACATCAAACATATCACAAACTGGGGGATGTTAATCAGGATATTGGTCTGGCGGTTTACGGCGTGCGGCGTGCAACACGCCCATTATGAGAAAGTGTCAGGAAAAGCGGACAGTTAGTGGCAGCAGAGAAGTAGTGGGTGTAAACTGACTCGTCTTCCCTCATAGTAAGACGTGGTTCTCTATATTTTCACACGTCCCCACTTCTCCATCACTCAACTACTCCCACTTTGTATGAGATCAGGGTGCGTGCAACTATGACTGATATAAATAGGTTTCAACCTCTTTTGACCAACAAAAAAACACCAAGAACTGTTAGATTACATTCCGCAAGCCAGTTCCATATTTCTGATATAAGTCATAAAATAGCCACACCTTCAGAGTTAACCATCTTGATCTCAACACCTTCTTCACTTCCTTCCCTAAGATCAACCCTTCTCCTTCATTTTGTGACCGAAGAAAGACCGGAACGACCATTTCTTGGTTTAGTCCAGAATTGTACAGATTGATCTCTTTTATATACTTTTATTAAGATTGAGTCTAACTGTCTAGTTGATTCTATTAAAAGTATATTGGAGTTAGTCCATACAGATTGCTAAACGAAATATTGGGTATGGTTGTTGTACCTCCGCTTTTTCAATTGGTATCAGAGCAGGCAAACACGTTTAAAAGACCTTACAAGTCCGTGTTTGTGGCAATCTGATTCTGGGGACAGTATCTCTAGCATCTACGCATACCAAGATGTCTTCTAAAGCTTTTAACTATGCCAAATGTCTTTGGAATACCTCAAAGGATTACTCCTTAGCAGATTCTTCCGAATCCCGAGGTAGAAAGGTTGTCCCATGTGTAGACATCTCTCTCTCCGATGAGACATTAGGCTCTATGGCAAAATCTTAAAAGGAGCTCACCAGAATCTCAAAAAACACTGCTGAGTTTATTGATTTTCAGGATCATGATCAGCTTATTGATGAATTCGAAGAGTCTCTTGATCGAGAACGTGAAATCTATAACATCATTGAGTCCTTCTCTAAGAATATTGAAAAACTTCTCCAAGAAACTACTCTACAACGTGAAAAGATTAGTGTTCTTGAGAATATTGTTAAAGAAGACTCAATTAGAGAAAAGTGGTTGATCGAGACACATTCATCAGATCTTAACAAACTTCGTGTTGAGAAAGAGAAACTAAGCGCATCTCTTAGTCTAGCCCATGAACAATGCGGTTCCTTGGAAAAGGAAAACTCTATCTTAAGGAGAAATTCTTATGTACAAACTAATTCTCATGAATTACAGCACATGAAGAAAACTCCCCCAGAAGAAGGTTGTGTCAAGAAAAGTTTACATAACTTACAATCTTCTCATATGGCTATGAAGTTAAAATAGGTGCCATTTATTGCTTCTCCTCCACAAATTTGTACATTATGTGGGAAAAAGAATCACTATGATATCCATTGTTTTGCTAGGAGGAAACAAATTTCTAGGCTTCACAATTTGCTTCTTTCCACTGTCAATGAAACAAATAGTCAGTCGACTAATGCAGTGAATCTCATGTCCATAGAATACCAGAATCCTTATAAATATGATCTTCTTCGTAGAAGTCATCACAGGGTTCAAGTGCAGTCTAGTGGTATAAATTCTTGTGCTATTAAAAGCATTCCCTGTGCTTATAAGACTGGTTCTGGTAAATCTAAGTCTAGAAAATGGATCCCTATCTATTTTGATCCTCTTGAACCGATTGCAAGAGGTCCTAGATTTAGTCCTCAGAGAAATCCTTCTGACGGATATGCTAAAAAAGCTGTGTCTTACTCTTCTGGGATGAAGGTCAACCAAATAAAGACGAAGAACATAAAAAACAGACTGACAGATAATATGTACAACTCCTTTCTCAATGATCATAGTGGGATTATCTCTCACTCTACCACCTGAACTCAGATACTTTTTTTCTTGTTTCTAACTTGAGAGGTGCAAGGATAATAATTGAGAAATACTCAAGTATGTTGTACACTATCTGTATCTATGTTTTTCTTTTGTGTGTGCTGACCGGTCCACAAACGTCTGTGTCTTCCTCTCATGAGTTCCTAGGGTTTCCAAAAATAAGAGGTTCCTTCTCCTGTTTACATACACATATATATATTACTCTGTATTGTGTATTTTCCATACCTAACCAAAATTTATATGGAGAACTCTGCAAAATCTCAAGAGATTGTGCATCTTGATATGGAGGAAGACGCTCTAGAATGTGAGTCAATTCAAGAGCTGGTCTTAGAAAGGATGCTTGAAAGGAAGGATCACAACTCCTGGATCGATGATTCTGTCAAGGATTCAATTCGTTTTCAGAACGATTCAAAGGTCGAGTTTGCAAATCTTCAACTAAAAATAAACCAAATCTTAGATGGTCAGGCCAGGATCCTTGTTAATCAGAATATTCTGATACGGAATCAAAAGAAGCTCATCATGGACTGCGTCAAGGCTAGACAGTTTGCTCGGGTTGTTGATCGCAAAGTTTGCGTACTAAGTCACGAACATGGTGTGTCTACGGTCAAGAGAATAAAGGAAATCAGTGACACCTTCTTTGATGTATTCATTGAAAGATATGAGGTTCTCAACGAACTCTGATTTTCTTTTGGTATGCCTAGTAAATCTTCTATTTTTCTGTTTTTTTAGAAGAATAACTAGAGTTTGGAATAGCCATTATTGTGATTACACATAGCTATGTCCAACGTTTTCATCTTCATATGTTTAGATTTATTGTTTTAAACTCTAAATTTGTTTGGAAGATGATTCTTGAAGTATTAATCTTTATGGTTTTATATATTGCAATTGTTATGGGATATGTGTGTTTGCGTCTGTGAACTATGATTGTCCCATATCTTGTCAAAAGTAAAGTCTTTCATAAGTCGATATTCATATGTTGATAAAGGAATGAATGGACTTTTGACAAATACAAAAGCTAAGCCTATATTGTCAATTATTGACTCAAGATAGGATAAAATCTTTTGTTTCCAAAGATTATGTCTATTGTTTGTCATTGTGCAAATGGTGATGGAAAATAGAATGAATCCTTGTGTATTCCGCAGTAATTGATCTTCCCTAATCCATATTTTATGTATTACTGTGAGGCTCCGTAATGTGTCTTATGTTGAGCACTAAACAACCAAGTTGATTATTTTATGATTAGCTTTGTTGTTATTCCGTAAGGTACTTTATGTCGAGCATTTTTGAACTAAATTAATCATCTTGTTTGGTTATTTAGTTATAACTCCATAAGTTTTCTTATATTTGAGTGTTTTTGACTGGGTTGATTATTTTCATGATTAACTTAGTCATTGCTCCATAGATTCTCTTATGTCGAGTATGACCAATTAAATTGATTACTTTTGTGATTAGTTTGGTTGTTTATTTCAATTAGATTAATTATGGGTTCTCTTGTGATTAATCTAATTGAGTATTTTTGAGTCTCCATAAGTTCACTTGTGTTGAGCATTATCGATTAAATTAATCATGAACATGAGTATTTTTGATTCAAATTCATACTTGTATGCGATTTGTTATGTCCAAAGAAATCCTTCTTTTATTTCGAAATTAAGGTCGCTCTTGTTGTTCTTTCGGGAATGACATATTATGGGGGAGAGTTCTTTTTGAACTTGTGCCTAATTTCCAAATCTTTGTGGGGAGTGCAGCTGTGAAATATTATAGGGGTTGTCTTGTATCTTTAAACTCCTTGATGAATGCATTTAGCTTCGGCTTTATGATTGCATCTAAATAAGATGATATGTGTTTCTTTCTTTTGGTCATGAAATGTATCTTTCGGAAATTTCATTAGGATCCCGTTCTTGTACCTTTGCCAATTTTATTGACAAAAAGGGGGAGAATCAATATGTAGTTCACACTACAAATACATATGGTTTTCGGATCATTATGTAAGGGGGAGTGGATTCCATGTGAGATGGAGTATTAACAAAGGGGGAGTGATACATATCACCATAGTATTGTTGTTGAAGTTATGATACAATTGGACTTTGACGATGTGTAATGATACTATGACACTGTATAACAATGATTGAGAACTCTTGTTTTCTTGTTGTTATAGCTACGGATTTTCAACAACGATGATGCTAAACTTACAACCTTTGGGATCATTGGAGTACTTGGAAGTGACGAAGATTTCGAGTAATGTTGAAGATTAGACATGTGGAATAGGAGCTACAAAAGTTAATTTATTTATTTTTTGTATTCCATATGTATTAATAGTTTTGTCACTAAAATTGACAAAGGGGGAGATTGTTAGAGCATTGCTCGGTCGAACTCGCATGTGTTGCTATCTCAAGCATGTTTGTCAATGTTAGTGATCAAAACTATAAGTCTTGATTTCTAGCCTATTTTAGCTAAAGGTCTCGGACTAGGATAGAAAGTGTAGTTGAGCTCAAGACTCCATGGCAATCATCATACAAGACGAAGGACTACTCAAGGAACTGGTGGAACTTCATAGACTAAAAGGTATGTGGAGACTTGAACTTATCTGTCACTCAAAAGTCTATTTACTCTATCTCCTATTCTTGAGACAAAAGTCGTTTTGATATATAGACTTCCATTATACACATTTCCTATTTCGAGACGAGTTTAACTCGCCTATTTATTTCTCGAAATATGTGTTGGTAAGCTTTCGCTTTAGCCAAATTCATCTTTACCTAGTAACGAATGTCATGTTATGTTTTAATCACTTTGAAAATTGCTCACGACGAAAAATGGTCTCATGAATAACGGCTATATAACGTCCTCTGAGAATGTTTCAATGATTGAAATGAGAGTTTAGATTACATAACCTTTGGTAGGATATAAGCATTGTTGTGGAAACATATATGTATAAGTCCTTATTCCTTGAACCAAAGTTTGCGAACTTTGTTGATCAAGAGAAATGGAATGTGGCGTGAGCCAAGTCCGCGAACTGACGGAAGTTCTCGACCCGAGAATTTCTGCTGGAGTTTGTGAACTCCTTCCGTGAGCTGAACTCCGCGAACCCAGTCCGCAAACTTGAGTAGGTTATATCTAAAATCGGTTGTTCTTGAACTCATGTCTATATAAACTAAGGAATGCTTTTGAAAACCGTGGCCATAAAGTTCATGAACCGATTCGAGTGAATCAAACCGTTTTTGCTTCGATTGTGTCTTGTGTAGTTACATAAGATCTAAGCAATTGAACAACTCTCTAACTAGTTCATTTGAGTCATTTGAACTAGTTATGGTGAAGAAGAATATGGTTGATATGAAAGTGATCATATGGCTAACCATTTGGTTAACTATTGTTGAACCAACAAATGTTAATGTTTGGGAACGGTTACATAAATCCAAAATTGGACATTTCTTTTGTGTGTAACAAGCTAAGGTTTCGATCCAACGGTTGAGAAATATTAGCTTGAATCTAATCAGGTTTTCATCTAACGATGAATATTGAATGCTTTGTTACCAAGCTAACATTGATCACAAACCTTGATTTGCAAGACTATATAAGGGAGAACTCTAGCAACTGGGAAACCTAATACCCACACCTTATGTGTGATACTAGTTGCATAAGCTAGAGTCGATTCTCCTTTAACCTTGGGTTTTCTTCTCTAAACCAGGTTAACGACTTAAAGACTTCATTGGGATTGTGAAGCCAGACCGATACTACTTTTCTTGTAGTTGTGTGATCTGATCTTGTTGTTTCTATCGTACGAGTATAATTGGAATAATTGGCTTGAGATTTATATCTCCGATAGGCAAGATAGAAAAGAAATCACAAACACTTCGTCTCATCGTTTGTGATTCCGCAATACTTTTTTCGCTGCGTTGATTAAGATTATTGTGAGGTGATTGATAATACTAGGCTGTTCTTCGGGAATATAAGTTCGGGTTATCAATTGGTTCATGTTCACCTTGATTTATCAAAAGACGGACAAAAACTTGTAGGTATATTCGTGGGAGACGGATTTATCTATTACCGTAGACTTTTTTGTGTGATACAGATTTGTTTATTAAAGTCTTCGACTTTGGGTCATAGTAACTCTTAGTTGTGGGTGAGATCATCTAAGGGAATCAAGTACGTAGCATCCTGCTGGGATCAGAGACGTAGGAGCATAACTGTACCTTGGATCAGTGTGAGATTGGTTGGGGTTCAACTACAGTCCAGACCAAAGTTAATTTGGAGTAGGCTAGTGTCTGTAGCGGCTTAATACAGTGTGTGTTCAATCTGGACTAGGTCCCGAAGTTTTTCTGCATTTGCGGTTTCCTCGATAACAAAATTCTGGTGTCTGTGTTATTTCTATTCCGCATTATATTTGTTTATATAATTAAAATATCAATGGTTGTGCGTTGTTCAATCAATTAGAATATCCGACCTTTTGGTTGTTGATTTAAATTGATTGACACTTGGATATTGGTCTTTGGTACCATCCAAGTTACCTCTCTTTGATAAAGACTCGCAGATTTCTATTTGCTTGAGTAAAGATCAAATCGAGAGATTGAGATATAAACTCTTTGTATACTTTTCTCTAGATTGAGTCTGTCTGTCTAGTTGATTCTCTAGAAAGTATATTGGAGTTTGTCCATACATATTGCTAAGCGAAATATTGGGTGTGGTTGTTGTACCCCCGCTTTTTCACTCAATATACCGATGCTTCACAAACATCGATTATTTTGAGCTGCTTGCTCAAAAGCGATGCTTTACACGCATCGAATACATACGATATTTTATGAGTATTGGCTTCACAAATAATTTAGTTATTTAACCTAATAGCATCACATACTATTCTTTGCGGTGTGAGATGGACTATTGACAAAGGGGGAGTGATACATATCACCATAGTATTTTTGTCGAAGTTATGATACAATTGGACTTTGACGCTGTGAAATGATACTATGACACTGTATAACAATGATTGAGAACTCTTGTTTTCTTGTTTGTATAGCTACGGATTTTCAACAACGATGATGATAAACTTACAACCTTTGGGATCATTGGAGTACTTGGAAGTGACGAAGATTTCGAGTAATGTTGAAGATTAGACATGTGGAATAGGAGCTACAAAAGTTAATTTATTTATTTTTTGTATTCCATATGTATTAATAGTTTTGTCACTAAAATTGACAAAGGGGGAGATTGTTAGAGCATTGCTCGGTCGAACTCGCATGTGTTGCTATCTCAAGCATGTTTGTCAATGTTAGTGATCAAAACTATAAGTCTTGATTTCTAGCCTATTTTAGCTAAAGGTCTCGGACTAGGATAGAAAGTGTAGTTGAGCTCAAGACTCCATGGTAATCATCATACAAGACGAAGGACTACTCAAGGAACTGGTGGAACTTCATCGACTAAAAGGTATGTGGAGACTTGAACTTATTTGTCACTCAAAAGTCTATTTACTCTATCTCCTATTCTTGAGACAAAAGTTGTTTTGATATATAGACTTTCATTATACACATTTGCTATTTCGAGCCGAGTTTAACTTGCCTATCTATTTCTCGAAATATGTGTTGGTAAGATTTCGCTTTAGCCAAATTCATCTTTACCTAGTAACAAATGTCATGTTATGTTTCAATCACTTTGAAAATTGCTCTGACGAAAAATGGCCTGTGAATAACGGCTATATAACGTCCTATGAGAATGTTTCAATGATTGAAATGAGAGTTTAGATTACATAACCTTTGGTAGGATATAAGCATTGTTGTGGAAACACATATATGTATAAGTCCTTATTCCTTGAACCAAAGTTTGCGAACTTTGTTGATCAAGAGAAACGGAATGTGGCGTGAGCCAAGTCCGCAAACTGGCAGAAGTTCTCAACCCGAGAATTTTTGCTGGATTTTGTGAACTCCTTATGTGAGATTAGGTCCACGAACCCAGTCCGCGAACTTGAGTAAGTTATATCTAAAATCGGTTGTTCTTGAACTCATGTTTATATAAACTAAGGAATGCTTTTGCAAACCGTTGCCATAAAGTTCATGAACCGATTCTACTGAATCAAACCATTTTTGTTTCGATTGTGTCTTGTGTAGTTACATAAGATCTAAGCAATTGAAAAACTCTCTAACTAGTTCATTTGAGTCATTTGAACTAGTTACGGTGAAGAAGAATATGGTTGATATGAAAGTGATCATATGGATAACCGTTTGGTTAACTATTGTTGAAACAACAAATGTTAATGTTTGGAAACGGTTACATAAACCCAAAATTAGACATTTCATTTGTGTGTAACAAGCTAAGGTTTCGATCCAACGGTTGAGAAATATTAGCTTGAATTTAATCAGGTTTTCATCTAACGGTGAATATTGAATGCTTTGTTACCAAGCTAACATTGATTGCAAACCCTGATTTGAAAGACTATATAAGGGAGAACTCTAGCAACTGAGAAACCTAATCCCCACACCTTATATGTGATACTAGTTGCATAAGCTAGAGTCGATTCTCCTTTAACCTTGGGTTTTCTTCTCTAAACCAGGTTAATAACTTAAAGACTTCATTGGGATTGTGAAGCCAGGCTGATGCTACTTTTCTTGTAGTTGTGTGATCGATGTCGTAGGCGTCAAAAATAAATTACACTTTCTTACTACTCAAAATATATAATGAATCAAGGGCAAGAAAGGATCGTTCCCACAGAGGTCTTGGTTGTCAATATGTCATGGTTTCCTATATAAAACACCGGGGGTTTGCTGATTTTTATATACTAAAATAAAATAAAAGCGAAGCAAATAAATAAACACGCAAATCAATAAGGTGAAAATATTGGATAAAGGTTTCATCTTCAATTGTAAACAAGTTTTTGAATATATGAATAGAATTCGTATTTAATCTCGCTATCATCAAAAGCCTAGAGAATCAAGAGAGCAAGATAATCTATTAATTTCCTAATTCATCACACACACATTAGGGCTGCGTATATGAATTCTACCTAAAGAATAACTTAACGCCTTGCGCTAATTAAGTTCAATTCCTAGGAGCATTAAGTTTCAGAAATAGGCTAATCAATGCAACTATCACACATTGCGCATGACAATTCGGACAAAGGTCAATTTCTACATATGACTACAAGGATGTATCACTACAACCTAGAATCATATCATGCTACTCGTATTCAAGGTTATCGCTTGATGAAAAACCCTAAAATAGCTATAGATATGGATGTGAGTTCAATCAATTATAGACTTAACTAAACAAACATTCAATCATATTGCAATACATCAATCATGCAATTATTATAACCCGTAGAAATCAAACGATAATATTGAGAGAAAACTGATTCATAAAAATCCATAACTTGTTTTCAAAATCCAACTACATCTTCAACCAATAATAAAAACTTAGTTACTCATGGCATAGAAGTTCATAACAAGAAGAAAGAGAAAACCTTCATGGTTCTAAACCCTAGAACAAGAGTAGAGGCAAAAGAATAGAAAAAGATAATAATCCATTAGGTAAAAGTCTTCTCTTTTTATATGTTTCTCAACTTCCATAAAGGATACTCCTTCCAATATTAGGTCTTCTCAAAACCCATCTCCAAGTGGTCCACCAAGCCCATGTGTGAGAAATACCCATGTAAAATTATGTCCAAAAACCGTCGCCGGAAAACTGGGATTATGGCCGGAAAAGTCGCCGGAAAGGTCGCCGGAAAGTATCTCAGGTGACCGGCAAAAGTCCACCCGATCACCAGTCAACTGGGTCAACTCGGTCAAGGTCAGACCGAGTCAAATCGCTGAGTCAACACCGGGTCAGTTGAGTCGGAGAAAGTCGACGATCGAGAGATTCGAGTCGACATCGACTAGCTTTGAGTTAATTCTGGCCAAAGCCATTGCACATGCCATATCCTGAGTTGCACTATCATTGTGCTTCAACATTTAAACTCCAACCATGATGGCTTGCACACTTCTCTGTCACTCTGATAACATCATTCATAAACCCATCAACCTACAACTTCAGTTGCAGCTATCATTTCATCTCAATTCAGCATCATAATCCCAGGCCAGCACCAGCTCAACCTGCATCTTAATTTCACCTCAAATGCAAGCGGCAACAACTGCACATCCATTGTGCTCACAGACCTAACAACAGCTGAATCACTTGCAACTCCATCATCTGCATCTCAATTGCAGCTCAGCTTCTCCTCCATTTCAGTTCCATTGTATCATAGTCCCTGTGACCATCAGCTTCCATTGTACCACCTGCAATACACCACAGCAAGACCACCCCCCTGCAATGCTTGTTCTCCTCCAACTCAAGTTCTGCTCTCTCTCTCTTTTCTGGCTTCCACAGCAACCTCAATCTTCTCAGCTCCCATGTTGCTTCCATCTGAATGCAGCGACAACACCAGAGCAAACCATTCTACCAGTTCCATCTTATTCCATCTTCACTTCGAGCCATTCCGCCTGTAGCCTTCAAAAATCCACCATTCTTCTCTTCCCCGTCTGCAACTCGAAACAGCGAAAGATCACCGCATTCCCGCTGCAACACAACACTCTACATCTCAGCCAATAACACAATCACCACCATTCTTCTCTAGCTGATTACCTGAGCTCGACTCCAGAACTTCCTTACACATCATTACTCTTGTTGGCAGCAGCTTATTTCTCTTTCAGGCATTCTCCCAAGCGCATAATGTGCATTCTGCTGGTGACTAAGAATTAACTCACTCCGCTATTGTACTGGCTAACTCTCCTTCATCCTGCATCATTCAATCCTACACATTCATTTAATCCAATTCAGCTCAACCCTGAACGCATCCACAAAGATCACCAACTCAAAGGCAATCTCACGTTCAAATCATCATTCCACAAAGAACAACCAAATAAAACCCATTTGTAGTTTCTCCAATCGAACCCATCTCTCTTCATGAATCTCTCCACCGAAACAACTCAGATCCCCTTTCTTCTCTCGATTCTAACACCCAGTAACCCACACCAGATTGTGATTTGAATTTCATCTTCATTACCAGAGACTCTCACCGATTGCAATTTACAACCCTTCTCGATTTGATTTCATCTCCATCATTAACTCTGTATATTTGTCACAGAGCTTCCATTTTCTTGTTTTCACTGAGATGTAATGAAGGATGAAAGAAAGAATAGGTTGTGTCTGAGAAACAACTCGACCTAATTAGGTCAATCCGTACACACTTGGATAGTGGCACTAGTAGAATGGATAGGGGCTGCCCCGGATAATATATGACACAATCGGTTTGGAGCTGACTGCCTAATTTCTTGACTCCTTCGTGCGCAATATTAGTCTGCTCCAAATATGGCTTGTGAATTGATCCTTTTGTCTTTTCACTCCAAATAAACGATTTCTCCTTCTTTTGCTCCCAAATGACTCCATAGTCCCTAATAACTCAAAAACACGCATAAAATACATAATTTACAAGAAAAATAGCAAAGAAAGCATAAACTACTAGATAGTAAATTAGGTGTTTTAGACACCTATCAAATTCCCCCACACTTAGACCTTGCTAGTCCTCGAGCAAATCAAACTAAACTAAAATACATACAACTCCGTGTCGTCGAGGCTACGGTCACTTTTAGCATAAATAACAAGCCTTTAAACCACTAGGTGTCCCTAGTGGACGAGTTATAGTCTCGTGAGGGTTTACTAGAGATATACCCACAAAACCTACTTTTCCAACTTACTAGTTCTCCGAAATGATAGCATCCAACGCGCTAAGAAGACATAGAGATTCTGCACACTATTCATAAGAAGTTAGACACATAAATGAACACAATCTCATTCTTAAAAGTTGACAGAGAGATAACCATCCCTTCTCGACAAAAATTCGGGTTCGGGGTGATCAAAAGTCTCGACTCTGCCTCACAAGAAAGGGTTTTATGAAATTGCTCTCAATAATAAACAGCTTTTTATGGGTCACACATGTGTCCAGGTTGGAATGAAGAGAGAATCCTACGACACGTTGAATGGTAGGAAGGCTTAACCCTCCGAATGTTTTGAAAACCCACATCTTTTATAATTTTTGAAAACCCATTTTTCTGACGATCTCTTCGAAAGGAAATCAACCATTTAACGAAGGTGGGAATATGCTTACTTACCTCGTTATCCGTTCGGCATGCAGCTAGCACCACTCTCACAGCATCCATAGAAACGTCTTCGGTCTTCTATCGGTGTCTTCATCTTCGTCTTCGGTCTTCAACTCTTGAACTTCGTAGAATCTCGACAATATGATTCTTTCCTCTAATTCCTTGTCGCTTGAAACTTCATTATAGATATTCCTTCTTTCCATTGGCTTTATTGAAAGAAAAATACAAAACTAAATACAAACTATACAAACCCAAAATCTAATATTTTTTTTTTTTTTTTTTTCTTTCTTTCTTTTTTTTTTTTTTTTTTTTTTTTTTTTGAGAGAAAACAAAATACACATAAGATAAAATAAAAACGTAAGTACAAAGGCCATGGTGTAAGTACTTTACCACTTGATTCTTCACAACTTGTATGTCTTGATATCATAAACTTCTCGAACTCTCATCCTTGATAATTTTCGCTCTTATACAATAGTCTTCAACTTATAAAAATTCTGCTCCTTGTTTTGTTGCTTTACTTGAATCTGAAATCTGCTCAATTCTGTACCGTTGCTTGTAAACCTCGAACTTCTTCAACTTTCCTTCGAATTTGTGATGCTCCTCTTGTTGATGATGATGGTGTTTCTATGGACTTGTTGGTGTAGAGAGAGATAAGGTGGATGGTGCTAACTGCGAACAAGATTACAAGTGGTATGTAAGTTAGCAATTCGATGTCACCATCATGATTGACAAAAATAGCACTCAAGAGATCAAAATAGTGCTTCTATGGTGGGAAGTTGGGCAGCTCACCATTCTGCCCGGAATTTACGTACGGTGACACACACTCTAAAAGCACAAATTTAGACAGGTACAAAGAATTGAAGGTCGGTGCCTCACATTATGTAACTTGGGTAGTCTCCACTATAGGGGATCACTACTCTAATACCGAATTCAGTCTGCACCTTATTTGCCACTGGCATGGTTAAATCCAACTTTAACTCTCATACAATTAAGAAACCCGATCATGTTCTCTGTCATCTCTAAGTTCAGTCACTCTTATGAGATTCTCGATGTAATCTTAGCGACATGTATACTATGTGACTCTAAACTAACTACAAGTTGGAGTGTTTTATTCACTAATTTACACAAAAGTTGAAAAATTTTAAAAATTTACAACGCAAATGCTTAACCACTCCCCCACACTTAAACTTTACATTGTGCTCAATGTAAATTGAATCGTCCAAAGAAAGTCAAGGTGGGAAATCATATAATAATTTGCGAAAAGAAAAAGCTAAAAACAAGAAAAGAAAAATTAAAAGATAAGAGATACAAAACCTATGGGTTGCCTCCCATGTAGCGCTTGGTTTAAAGTCGTCAGCCCGACTATATCCTTGCAAGATTCATTCCCCATATACCAACAATCTGAAAAGTTGGGGATCCTTCCATAGAACCTGTTTTGCAGTCACTAGCTTCACACAAATATTAGTAATATAAAACAGAATTGAAGCTATGAACCGATAAAAACTTCCCCCACACTTATTCTTGTCCACACTCGGAAGTGTATAAAGAATATAGAAGTCGGGTACATCCACGGTTTCTTGTTCCATAACCTGCATAGTATGAGAATCAAGTATCTCTAATGGCGGAAATCGAGAAACAAAGTCATTCAACAATACTCTTGAAGCACATACATTCAAACCAATAAGAGGTAAAGGAGAAGAAATAATAGGCAATGAGTTAGATAAACCTTGCACAATCTCTTGTATCACGGAATCCTCTTCATCCTTGAAAAACTCAAGTGAATTATTCACCTCTTTTATATCATGGTCCTCTATCAAACCTTGCAACCATTCTTCGTCCGTTTCTGCCGTAACCAAAGTTTCGACATAAACATCATCATTACAATCATTTGCAAGCTCAATTGGGTCTTCCACAATATTGGTCATAACCGTCTCATTCTCAACATACTCCTCCTTGTTGTAAGGCACATACTCTTTTGCGGATGCAATATTGTCCATAAGGAATTTCTTTAGAACACTCCTTGCATCATCCTCAAGCTCTACCTTTTGAATAGGTTCTTGATCATTATAAAGATCAATGCTCGAGTAAGCTACACTAGTGTCATCATATTCCTTTTCAACTTCACCTTGATCGCAAAAAGACTCCATTGTACACTCCTCGGGGATGTCACCATAAATTGGTTCAAACGATGTATTTTCATAATAATCATCATCACTATCATAGTCAACATAAGATTGGTCCTCGCTGAATTTAGTGTTGTTAATCTCGAACTCATCCTTTTGAATAGGTGAATGATCATTATTACGATCAAGAGTTGAGTTAACTACACAAATATCAACGAAAGTCCCCAAAGGTTCGCCTTTTTCAACATAATTATTCATTTCCTCCCTGTACTCATCAATGCCCTTTCTTACGTCGGAAACACCTCTTCGAAGCTCTTGGAGTGATCCATCCAAATTCTGAATATAGTGTTCCATTTGTTTGTAAAGCTCATTCGACAAAGAAAAAGTAGAATTACTTACTTCAGTATTGTTAGGCCAATTATATTTCCTTTGAATGGGTGAATGATCATAACTACGATCAGAAATTGGGCCATACATACTATGAGCACATTCGGTCGATGAAATTGGTTCCACGCTTGGTTGTCTACGAATTGACTCCATGCTGTCCATAAATTGTTGCATTTCATCTACCAAACTAGAAGAAATATTAATAGGAGTACAACTAGTCTCCCCTCCTTGTGGTTGCTCACTTACATACCCACCGTAAGAAGGTTGAAATGTATGAGAACAACTAAAAGGGTACGTGGAATATTGACCATAACCAAAGGATTGGTTTTGATTGTATTCCCCATAAGGGTGATAGTTTCCATGTTGTTGAGGTTGAAAGCCGTATTGATTGCTCCAATATGCTCCGTCCATAGAAATTGGTACCTGAAACGAGATTCTCAAAACTCGGTTAGAAACCAAAGAATAAGAAAAAGTAAAACAAAAATAAGAAACCAAAAACAATTAACAACCGCTGCCTCCCCGGCAACGGCGCCAAAATTTGATCATTTATCGTAGGCGTCAAAAATAAATTACACTTTCTTACTACTCAAAATATATAATGAAGCAAGGGCAAGAAAGGATCGTTCCCACAGAGAGGTCTTGGTTGTCAATATGTTATGGTTTCCTATATAAAACACCGGGGGTTTGCTGATTTTTATATACTAAAATAAAATAAAAGCGAAGCAAATAAATAAACACGCAAATCAATGAGGTGAAAATATTGGATAAAGGTTTCATCTTCAATTGTAAACAAGTTTTTGAATATATGAATATAATTCGTATTTAATCTCGCTATCATCAAAAGCCTAGAGAATCAAGAGAGCAAGATAATCTATTAATTTCCTAATTCATCACACACACATTAGGGCTGCGTATGTGAATTCTACCTAAAGAATAACTTAACGCCTTGCTCTAATTAAGTTCAATTTCCTAGGAGCATTAAGTTTCAGAAATAGGCTAATCAATGCAACTATCACACATTGCGCATGACAATTCGGACAAAGGTCAATTTCTACATATGACTACAAGGATGTATCACTACAACCTAGAATCATATCATGCTACTCGTATTCAAGGTTATCGCTTGATGAAAAACCCTAAAATAGCTATAGATATGGATGTGAGTTCAATCAATTCTAGACTTAACTAAACAAACATTCAATCATATTGCAATACATCAATCATGCAATTATTATAACCCGTAGAAATCAAACGATAATATTGAGAGAAAACTGATTCATAAAAATCCATAACTTGTTTTCAAAATCCAACTACATCTTCAACCAATAATAAAAACTTAGTTACTCATGGCATAGAAGTTCATAACAAGAAGAAAGAGAAAACCTTCATGGTTCTAAACCCTAGAACAAGAGTAGAGGCAAAAGAATAGAAAAAGATAATAATCCATTAGGTAAAAGTCTTCTCTTTTTATATGTTTCTCAACTTCCATAAAGGATACTCCTTCCAATATTAGGTCTTCTCAAAACCCATCTCCAAGTGGTCCACCAAGCCCATGTGTGAGAAATACCCATGTAAAATTATGTCCAAAAACCGTCGCCGGAAAACTGGGATTATGGCCGGAAAGGTCGCCGGAAAGTATCTCAGGTGACCGACAAAGTCCACCCGATCACCAGTCAACTGGGTCAACTCGGTCAAGGTCAGACCGAGTCAAATCGTTGAGTCAACACCGG
Organism: Papaver armeniacum; assembly: GCA_023531295.1. Classification (NCBI taxonomy): domain Eukaryota; kingdom Viridiplantae; phylum Streptophyta; class Magnoliopsida; order Ranunculales; family Papaveraceae; genus Papaver; species Papaver armeniacum. The sequence goes on along the minus strand of JAJJWW010012829.1, from coordinate 985,097 downwards.
GTCAGCTGAGTCAGAAAGTCAGCCGATCGGAGATTCGAGTCGACATCGACTAGCTTTGAGTTAATTCTGGCCAAAGCCATTGCACAAGCCATATCCTGAGTTGCACTATCATTGTGCTTCAACATTTAAACTCCATCCATGATGGCTTGCACACTTCTCTGTCACTCGATAACATCATTCATAAACCCATCAACCTACAAACTTCGATTGCGGCTATCATTTCATCTCAATTCAAGATCATAATCCCGTGCCAGCACCAGCTCAACCTGCATCTTAATTTCACCTCAAATGCCAGCGACAACAACTGCACATCCATTGTGCTCACAGACCCAACAAAGAAATTGAATCACTTGCAACTCCATCATCTGCATCTCAATTGCAGCTCAGCTTCTCCTCCATTTCAGTTCCATTGTATCATAGTCCCTGTGACCATCAGCTTCCATTGTACCACCTGCAATACACCACAACAAGACCACCCCCCTGCAATGCTTGTTCTCCTCCAACTCAAGTTCTGCTCTCTCTCTTTTCTGGCTTCCACAGCAACCTCAATCTTCTCATCTCCCATGTTGCTTCCATCTGAATGCAGCGACAACACCAGAGCAAACCATTCTACCAGTTCCATCTTATTCCATCTTCACTTCGAGCCATTCCGCCTGTAGCCTTCAAAAATCCACCATTCTTCTCTTCCCTGTACTGCAACTCAGAAACAGCAGCATCACTGCATTCCTGCCTGCAACACAACACTCTACATCTCAGCCAATAACACAATCACCACCATTCTTCTCTAGCTGATTACCTGAGCTCGACTCCAGAACTTCCTTACACATCATTACTCTTGTTGGCAGCAGCTTATTTCTCTTTCAGGCATTCTCCCAAGCGCATAATGTGCATTCTGCTGGTGACTAAGAATTAACTCACTCCGCTATTGTACTGGCTAACTCTCCTTCATCCTGCATCATTCAATCCTACACATTCATTTAATCCAATTCAGCTCAACCACGAACGCATCCACAAAGATCACCAACTCAAAGGCAATCTCACGTTAAAATCATCATTCCACAGCAACCGCAGTAAAACCCATTTGTAGTTTCTCCAATCGAACCCATCTCTCTTCATGAATCTCTCCACGAAACAACTCGGATCCCCTTTCTTCTCTCGATTCTAACACCCAGAACCCACACCCGATTGTGATTTGAATTTCATCTTCATTACCAGAGACTCTCACCGATTGCAATTTACAACCCTTCTCGATTTGATTTCATCTCCATCATTAACTATGTATATTTGTCACAAAGCTTCCATTTTCTTGTTTTCACTGAGATGTAATGAAGGATGAAAGAAAGAATAGGTTGTGTCTGAGAAATAACTCGACCTAATTAGGTCAATCCGTACACACTGGATAGTGGCACCAGTAGAATGGATAGGGGCTGCCCAGATAATATATGACATGTCAGTTTCAGAGAGCTGACTGCCTAATTTCTTGACTCCTTCGTGCGCAATATTAGTCTGCTCCAAATATGGCCTGTAAATTGATCCTTTTGTCTTTTCACTCCAAATAAACGATTTCTCCTTCTTTTGCTCCCAAATGACTCCATAGTCCCTAATAACTCAAAAACACGCATAAAATACATAATTTACAAGAAAAATAGCAAAGAAAGCATAAACTACTAGATAGTAAATTAGGTGTTTTAGACACCTATCATTGTGTGATCTGATCTTGTTGTTTATATCGTACGAGTACAATTGGAATAATTGGCTTGAGATTTATATCTCCGATAGGCAAGATAGAAAAGAAATCACAAACACTTCGTCTCATCGTTTGTGATTCCGCAATACCTTTTTCGTTGCGTCGATTAAGATTATTGTGAGGTGATTGATAATACTAGGTTGTTCTTAGGGAATATAAGTCCGGGTTATCAATTGGTTCCTGTTCACCTTGATTTATCAAAAGAATGAACAAATACTTGTAGGTATATTCGTGGGAGATAGATTTATCTATTACCGTAGACTTTTCTGTGTGATACAGATTTGTTTATTAAAGTCTTTGACTTTGGGTCGTAGCAACTGTTAGTTGTAGGTGAGATCAGCTAAGGGAATCAAGTACGTAGCATCCTGCTGGGATCAGAGACGTAGGAGCATAACTGTACCTTGGATCAGTGTGAGATTGGTAGGGGTTCAACTACAGTCCAGACCGAAGTTAATTTGGAGTAGGCTAGTGTCTGTAGCGGCTTAATACAGTGTGTGTTCAATCTGGACTAGGTCCCGGGGTTTTTCTGCATTTGCGGTTTCCTCGTTAACAAAATTATGGTGTCTGTGTTATTTCTATCCCGCATTATATTTGTTTATATAATTAAAATATCACAGGTTGTGCGATGTTCAATCAATTAGAATATCCTACCTTTTGGTTGTTGATTTAAATTGATTGACACTTGGATAGTGGTCTTTGGTACAATCCAAGTTATCTCTCTTTGATAAAGACTCGCAGATTTCTATTTGCTTGAGTAAAGATCAAATCGAGAGATTGAGATATAAACTCTTTGATATACTTTTCTCTAGATTGAGTCTGACTGTCTAGTTGATTCTCTAAAAAGTATGTTGGAGTTTGTCCATATAGATTGCTAAGCGAAATATTGGGTGTGGTTGTTGTACCCCCGCTTTTTCACTCAATATACCGATGCTTCACATACATCGATTATTTTGAGCTGCTTGCTCAAAAGCGATGCTTTACACGCATCGAATACATACGATATTTTATGAGTATCGGCTTCAAAAATAATTTAGTTATTTAACCTAATAGCATCACATACTATTCTTTGCGGCAAGTCTCATGACTTGGCTCGTCACACATGACTACCCGCCACCTAGCTTGCGCGTGATTGGTCAGAATAATTAGGCAAGACCCACTTAGCAACTTGCTACATATTTTCTATAAAATACTCGAGACATCAAACATGTCACAAACTCAACACGCCCATTATGAGAAAGTGTCAGGAAAAGCGGACAGTTAGTGGCAGCAGAGAAGTAGTGGGTGTAAACTGACCCGTCTTCCCTCATAGTAAGACGTGGTTCTATATATTTTCACACGTCCCCACTTCTCCATCACTCAACTACTCCCACTTTTTATGAGATCAGGGTGCGTGCAACTATGACTGATATAAATAGGTTTCGACCTATTTTGACCAATAGTAACAGAGTTTTGGTTATCAACACAAGTATCCAGAAAAAACACCAAGAACTGATAGCTTACATTCCGCAAGCCAGTTCTATATTTCTGATATAAGTCATAAAATAGCCACACCTTCAGAGTTAACCATTCTGATCTCAACACCTTCTTCGCTTCCTTCCCTAAGATCAACCCTTCTTCTTCATTTTGGGACCGAAGCAAGACCGGAACGGCCATTTATTGGTTTAGGCCATAATTGTACAGATTGATCTCTTGAATCTAAAGTACTCCCGTGCAATGCATTTGTTTATGGTTTAGATTCGTTTCTCGGCGGCACACCCAAATTTACCAAAACCAGCAGAATTAGTTTTTACCCCAAAACAACTGGCGACCACAGTGGGAGATTAATCTCTCTGTTGCAATCCAAATTTTCACAAAGATGGTTGGTCTTAGGACTAAGTCAACAACTCAAAACGCAGGTCATAATCTTGCAAATGGTGATGTTTCTCCTCCTAACGCTATATCTGATCACACAGCCAATGGAGAAATTCCAACCTTGATCGAGTTGGTGCGAGTACAGGAGATCCACACGAGGAATATGGATCTGATGAAAGAGCCGATAAAGATTATACTCAATTTTCTCGTCAGGTTGACATCAGATTTGAGCGGTTCCTCTGCTCCAGAAATTCCAACGTTGAGGGCTAACCCCTCAAACGATGATCGTCCTCAAGTCAACAGTTTTACCACCAACCAGAGGCCGGTGGACCAGGAAGCAGCTTCTCTAGTAGAAAGTCTATGCGAGCTTCTACACCTCTCAAAGGATCAACGAGCGGAGATATTTTGTGCAATCAATCAGATAGCTCTAGATACGCGTTTGTCTCCTTCGCATCCAGAAACCTCAAAAACATCAGAGATGTCCGTAAATAATGTTGCATTTACTGAAGACGACATGATGGCAGAAGAGGGCCATAACAGATCCCTGCATGTTACTGCACGCATCAAAGATTCATAATTCAAAACGGCTCTTATTGATACAGGAGCATCCTCAAATGTTATTACTCTTAAAACTCTCAGGACATCCAAGGTTCGGCCAAACAAAATTGTACGACAGCCTACCATGATGACAGATTTCGAAGGAAACCAAACCAACATGTATGGGTACATCAATCTGAATCTATCAGTAGGACTTGTCCATTCGAAGGTAAATTCGAGGTAATATAGAATGAGCTAGACTACCACATGATACTGGGAAGACCGTGGCTTCATGATAATAAGATCATCCCCTCAACGTATCACCAATGCCTGAAAACTATGCTGAAGGAAGAAGTTGTTCGCACTCCTGCGTCATTGTCTCCTTATGCACCAATTTGTGGCATGGAACTGTTTGAGCCAAAGGAAAATTCACGAGACTTATTAAGCAATGTTTACTGCACTCCACTCCCTACGTGGACGTCGATCGAGGAGGAAGACCGGCTCGCATCACTGAACAAGGAGACCAGATCTCACGGCGCGCCTCTGCTGACAGGACACACCAATCCTTCTTCATCAAATAAAAACTCGTTTCATCTTCATACCAAGAGGGAGCGGACTTTCGTGGCGAATCCTGACCAAAAAGGGAAAACTATATATCGGCGCCGCTGTTAGCAATTAACAGGGGAGACTGCTGACCAGTCTCTCCGCCCAATATAATGCAACCATAATGACAAGCTACAAGAAAAAGTACCAGACGCTCCACGGAAGTTGCAAGACGACACCGACTCCACCACAGATGAACTCGAAATTGTCAACATCGGAAATGAGGAATCTCCAAGGCATGTCTCCATCAGTTCGGCTCTATGTGCAGATGAACGCACGAAACTTGTGAATATTCATAAGGAGTACCAAGATATATTCGCGTGGACATACGAGGAAATGCCCGGCCTGGATGAAAAACTGGTCACTCATCATCTGCATATAATACCTGGATCCAAGCCGGTCAAGCAATCTCCAAGATAGTTCAGACATGATGTAGAGGAACAAATCAAGACTGAGATTCAGAAGTTACTAGCTGCCGGCTTCATCAAGCCCATTGAAATGTGAATCAAGACTGAGATTCAGAAGGTGTCGTGAGTACAAACTGAAAATGAACCCATTGAAATGTGCTTTTGGGGTCTCTCCCGACAAATTTATGGGATTCTAAGTCACCGCTGAAGGAATCAAGCTAGATCCGACCAAGACCCAAGCTATCCTCACAATTCCTCCTCCGCAAACTGTGAAAGAACTCTAGAGCTTCATGGGCAAGGTAAACTACATTCGGCGTTTTATACCCGGTTTGGCCCAGCTTATCGCTTCATTCACCCCCTGGCTGAAAAAGGGAGCAAGCTTTGTTTGGACCACGCTGCAGCAAGAAGCCTTTCGGAAGATTCAACAAATATTGTCATCACCGGCTGTTATGAAATCTCATATACAAGGAAGGTCGTTGTGCCTCTACACTGCTTCCAGAGATATTGCTGTTGGAGCCCTCCGTGCTCAAGAAGATGATGAAGGGATTGAACACCCTATATACTACTTCAGTCGTACTTTGAGGGATGCTGAACTCAGGTATCCTAAGGCAAAAAAAGCGTGTCTAGCCCTAATTCACGTTATTCAGAAGTTTCGACACTATTTGTTGTCAAACAAAGTGGTGCTAATAGCTAAAGCCGATCCCGTCAAGTTCTTGCTCTCAAAACCGGCCTTGATAGGCAGGCCGGACAAATGGATACTCCAAATGTCGGAGCTCGATATAACGTGCACTCCTCCGCGGGATATTAAAGGAAAAGAAGTAGCAGATTTACTAGCAGCATTCCCGGGAGAAGGTACTACCGCACCGCATGAAGACCTTCCTGGGGAGTTTCCAGAAATCTCTTTTGTCAAAGAGGAAGCTTGGCTACTGTATTTCGACGGATCTGCTACCCCTAGCAGTAATACCGGAGGAGCGGGTGTAGTTCTAGTATCTCCAACTGGCGAAGTCTTTTCGCATTCATTCAAGCTGGACTTTCAGTGCACCAACAATTCGACAGAATATGAAGCTTTCCTCATAGGACTGTCACTAGCCAAACAAGCAGGAGCCACATACCTAGAAGTAAGAGGCGACTCTAAACTACTTGTCAACCAGATGAATGGAATATACTCGCTCAAAGAGGTAACACTAGCCCCTTATAGATCTGAGGCGCAAAAGCTATTGAACTACTTTGCCGAGGCAACCATAACCCATATCGGCCGCAATAACAACAAACACGCCGATTGCCTAGCTATATTAGCCTCAAAGCTGCAATTCGAAGGTTTGGAAGAGACTTTGACAGTGAGAAGACGGACCGTGGCGTCAACATGGCTTTCACAGTCCAAAGATACTTAAGCTAATGATTGGAGAACTCCGATTATTCAAGAGTTTAACAGCTTGCTTTCCCAAGGAAAGGTTAGTCTCAAAAACCTACAAAGCTTCTTCATGCTCCATGGAGTGTTATACTACCTAAACCCATATGGATCCCTGTCAAGATGTCTCGGATATGAAGAAGCATAGCTACAACTTAACCGTATTCATGGTGAGATCTGTGGGCAAACGTTAGTGGTGACTCTTTACCGACGTCTTCAACGCCTTGGCTACTACTGGCCGGATATGGATACCCAATCCCGAGCGCCTCTAGGGTCTTGCTCCAATTGTCAAGCGCCACCACATCAATTAGAAGTTCTTGTTGTTGGCTATGTTGGGGACTGGCGAGAGGCATACGTCAACTATCTCCGCGACGGCGTTCTCCCTACCAACAAGAAGGATGCAGCCAAGATGAAGCAAAAAGCGAAAAGATTCGTATTTCATGAGGGAATCCTATACCGCAAAATCTTTGGAGGAGACCTGCTACGATGTCTGGCAAAGTCTGAAATCCAGACTATGTTGAAAGAAACACATGAAGGTGAAAACCATGGTAACAAGAAGTTATTCCTCAAGTGCACGAAAAATATTACTGGTCAACTATGGAGGATAATGCAGCGGCGTTTGTTCAGAAATGCCACGAATGTCAAATTCACGGGAATCTCATCCACACGCCATGTAATCCCCTTCATTCGGTAAGTAGTCCATGGCCTTTCTACAACTGGGGACTTGATATTATTGGGAAAGTCAATCCGCTATCGTCAAAGCAGCACGAGTATATCATAACCGCGGCGGAATACTTTACCAAATGGGTCGAAGCTATTCCTCTTCGAGGAACCACCGGAAAGACAATTACAGCGTTCATTAAAGAATACATCATTTATCGGTTTGGTGTACCTAAGCACATCATTACTGATAACAGTACCCCCTTTGCTAACATGCAAGTACGAGAATTGCTTAAAGAATATGGAATTAAGCAAGTCTTCTCTACTCCTTATTACCCTCAGGGGAATGGTCATGCCGAAAGCACCAACAAGACTTTGATTCGAATTTGCAGTCGAATAGTGCATGATAATCCCAAGACGTGGCACGAACAACTTCCTATGGCGCTGTGGGCATATCGGGCGGCATCTAGGTACTCTACTGGCATTTATCCCTATTCACTTGTCTATGGCGTAGATATAATTCTCCCAGCAGAGATTAAAATTCCGTCGGCTAGGATTGCAGCAGCAAATGGAGTCCAATGGAATGAGGCCGAAGCATCGAGTTCCAGAATAACGGAGTTGGATACTCTGGACTCCAGGAGAATTAAAGCGGAAGAGCATGCTCGGGCGTACAGAAAGAGGATCTCCAGAGCATACGATAAAGCTGTAAAACCTCGAGCTTTTCAAATAGGAGATCTGGTATTAAAGACCGCCAAGCACATTTAGCAAGACATGTCCGCACCAAAGTTTTCCCAAAAATGGGAAGGTCCTTACGTGATCACCAAAGATTATAACAGTGGGTACTACAAGATTGTCAAAGAAGATGGAGGCAAATTGGAAGCGCTCATCAATGGAAAATGGCTCAAGGGATACTACGCCTGACCATTATTCCATCCCCTGCCATCCCATGGCACGACCAATCAGGAATTTTTCGTTTCTCTCATATCTGAGCTATCAAAGTTTTTCATTAGTTAAGGCATATTAATGTAAACTCCATTTTCTTATCAAAACCCATTGCAATATTTTCAAAAACAGTGTTCAAAACCCAAGACAAAATAAGAACGATCAAACATTCTCATGCCTACTTATTCAAAACAATAAAATATAAGTATGGCTCAGAAAAGGCCATCTAACAAGTTGTAGTCCCTTGAAAGCATCATCTTCAGCCTATCCTGATACCTTTCAGTCCTACTCTTCAAGTATTGGATCGCCTGTTCCACCTTCTCGGATTCTGCAGCCAAAGCCTTTTCCTCCTCCAAGATAGCTTTCGTAGCAGGAACTACATTGACGATGATGCCAGCTCGATCAACTTTGATGATGTCAAGGCGCTGCCGCAGCCAGCTCACGTTGAACTCCATGGATTCGCAGGTAGATAACATGTTTTCCCACTTTTCAACAGTTGATTCAGCAACATCACGAATGGATGTATCTTCCATCTCTGCAACCATGGGCAGAAGGCAATTCACCGTAGTGACCAAAGCAGACGAACAATGCCGCACCACGTTCCTGGTAGCAATGTGGCCGTACCTTCTCCATATTTTTGTGTATAAAGGCACAAACTCCTTCCTTACCAAGAACTTACCAACAGTCCGGTAACTAGAAGATAAACACTTCATGTGAATATCAAACGACAATCCTGCATTGGGGTACTCGTAGGAGAAGATACCCAAATCAGCGTCTCTGCGACGGTAGGTGTGTCTGAACTTGAAGGAAGAGGAGTGGCCAGATCATCGTCGTCAACCACCGTTACACATGTTCCAGCAGGGTACCTCTACAACAACAACAACAACAAAAAAATCACCTACCGGTCATGACAAACGAATACTTATTCACCAGTGAAAAGTATACCGATATGATCTTCTTGACTCGGATGATCCGGACAGGGGAGTCGTCACGAGACCCAGGGATTCGTCCACTCTGAAAAACGATGTTAGACGTCAAAAAGAAAAGGAAGAATTACCACTTCAAAATCAGGAGATAATTAAAGTCATACTATGGATACAAGCCACATGCGTTTGGTAAAAGAGTCAGGCTGGGTTGAAGATGATCCACTTCTGTCTGACATGATGAAAGGATATGGGTTCAACAGGAGAGTCTATATTCCAAAACGAGAAGAACGTTTTAGTTTCACATGTATATGTATATACGCTGCAGAAACCCTAAGAGGAAGCAGATGTTGAACGACTGCAACAAGATTTATCTGATAGACGAGGATTCAAGAGCCAACCATGTCGTGCTTCTTGTTGAAACCCTAATTAAAGCCGAGAGAAGACTATCAGATAGTCAAAGAAGAATGCTTTCAGCCCAGGAAAGCTTACTGGCAGAGCATGCTCGTTGGCATGAACAGATTGGAATTAGCATACCCGAAAGATGCAATCGTGATCTGATGGTCAGATTCGAATTCAAGACAACTGTCACTTCCCTGGTAATGTTTATTCACCTTGAGTTGATCATTTTATCTCTTGGTTGTCACCATATAGTGCTTACCCCGCAACAATGTCATTGTTACGTACTAAGCAGGGGACTTAATGTTGATGGTGGTTTCGGTTCAGGGCTAAAATTGTAAAATCCTATATTCAATGTGTCGTCATTCTGCAAAGAGACGAAGCCACTTAAAAAGTGATGAGTGCCCGAGCCTCTTTACTTACACACGTATTGAGCGATTCAGTATATTAATATGAAATTTATCTATATGGTGCATGTAGCAACAATCCCAAATATTCTATAAATTTTAACCTCTCACCTGCATTATTCATTAATGTGCAGCTTCTTGAGTATTTTCCTATGCTATGTTCCCCGGCTGAACTCTTAATACTGATATGACATGACAATTAGTGTTCACTCGCAGCTGAGTAGCATGAGTTTCCCGAAGTATCAATATTAACGTCTGCATGAAAGTACTCAGTCAGAAGACGCGCTGACTGCTCTCTGAGAATAAAATTAAGAATTTTGTGTCAACACACAGAATTTACCAAATTTGATCAATTTTGTGACAACTCGCAAAATTCAAATTTTAACCTAATTAATTTGCAAAAATTAGGCTTTTTGCGCCCTGCGCAATATCTCGAACCCTATTGGTCGAAACAAAACCTAGGCAAGCTAGGAAATTAATCCATCATGGAGCTAGTAGGAGCAAGATTCTACTAAAAAGCTGAAAACAAAGAAATAATAGGGAACTGCGGCAAGTAAAAAAACCAACAAAGGGAGACGTGGCCACGCCACCTGGCCGACCGATCTGCTCCAGTAGGCGCCACCCGTGGCCGGTCGGCCACATTCCATGTTGCCGCCTATCGGCCCCCTTTACCATCGACCAATCAGATCACTTTAAATGCGCCACACACACTTTTAATAAATTGGAAGTTGGTTGGTCGACACGCCCAAATTCCTTAAGGAATTTCATATAGACTGCCTATTTCAGTCTTAAAATGACCACGGCCGTACGTTTTGGACGGCTGATTTATCAAGCTTAGCTGCTCCCTAACGCGACCGGACAAGCATCATCAGGCACACCGGCGGGCCCATTAATACTTCGACCAATCGAAGCCCTTCCATCTTGTCAACAGAGCCACTAACCGATTGCCCAAAGTTAGATGGCAGCGCGACTTGCGAAACCCTAATTTCTGCTAAGCACCATTACATTGTTGTCGCAAAATGATCTCGGCCGTCCAACTTCGCCAGCCGAATTGACCGGCCTAGATTCAATTCCGATCTACGGACAAGGCGTGGATACGCGCACTAGCGGCCCGACTATAGCACTGGTCGGTCGAATAGTCTATAGCATGCCGCCAACACCAAAAACCGTTGGCCTAAAATGGGTTGGCCACACAGCTTTTAAAACCTAAATTAAATCAATGGCAACCATTAACTGCCGCAAATCATCTCGGCCGCCCAAATTCGTCAGTCGAATCGGCCGGCCTAAATCCTATTCTAGGCGTTCAACAAGATGTGGACATGATCACTGGCCACCTCCCTTCCATAAGGAACAATCGGTCACGCCGCGGCCTGCCCATATGGCTCCTAAACGATCGCCTGAAGATGGCTGGCCGCGCTTCTTATAGGAGTCTTAATAAATTAGCGGCAACCAATAACTGTGCAAATCATCTCATCCATCCAATTTGGCTAGCCAATTTAACCGGTCTAGATTTAACTTAGACCGACCAATAGGATGTCAAAATGGCTACCAGCCATCACTCTCCTATAGGGACCGACAGGCCTACCTTTCGCATGCATAAATAGTTCCCAGTAACATCCTGAAAGTGGCCGGTCATGCTCTTTTTAAGACACTAGGTTCCGCGACCAACCAAGACAGGATCAATATACCGATGCTTCACATACATCGATTATTTTGAGCTGCTTGCTCAAAAGCGATGCTTTACACGCATCGAATACATACGATATTTTATGAGTATTGGCTTCATAAATAATTTAGTTATTTAACCTAATAGCGCCACATACTATTCTTTGCGGCAAGTCTCATGACTTGGCTCGTCACACATGACTACCCGCCATCTAGCTTGTGCGTGATTGGTCAGAATAATTAGGCAAGACCCACTCAGCAACTTGCTACATATTTTCTATAAAATACTCGAGACATCAAACATGTCACAACTGGGGGATGTTCATCAGGGTATTGGCCTGGCGGTTTACAGCGTGCGGTGTGCAACAAGCCCATTATGAGAAAGTGTCAGGAAAGGCGGACAGTTAGTGGCAGCAGAGAAGTAGTGGGTGTAAACTGACTCGTCTTCCCTCATAGTAAGACGTGGTTCTCTACATTTTCACACGACCCCACTTCTCCATCACTCAACTACTCCCACTTCCTATGATATCAGGGTGCGTGCAACTCTGACTGATATAAATAGGTTTCGACCTATTTTGACCAACAACAACAGAGTTTTGGTTATCAACACAAGTATCCAGAAAAAACACCAAGAACTGATAGCTTACATTCCACAAGCCAGTTCCATATTCTGATATAAGTCATAAAATAGCCACACCTTCAGAGTTAACCATTCTGATCTCAACACCTTCTTCACTTCCTTCCCTAAGATCAACCCTTCTCCTTCATTTTGTGACCGAAGCAAGACTGGAACGGCCATTTCTTGGTTTAGGCCAGAATTATACAGATTGATCTCTCGAATCTAAAGTTCTCTCGTGCAGTGCATTTGTTTAGGGTTTAGATTCGTTTCTCGGCGGCACACCCCAAATTTACCAACACCAACAGAATCAGTTTTTACCCCAAAACAAATACATTTATCTCTTGCTGCAGGAAACTCCACATCATGGAAAACCTCATAAGCAAACAGAACCAGTTTTAGATTCTCAGAAGAAATTGGACAGTGATTTAAGAACACCTAGCAGCCTATCATAGGATAAGCGGAATGAGGAGAACCTAGCAGTCAATCAACATTCTGGGAGTTAGGCAGCCTCTGAAATGCTTACTGAGAAGACTAAAAAGGCGCGGAGAAAGTTATATATACAAAATGTAGAGCAGGCATACCAACTTCCAGATGGGAAACTGAGGAAAACAAGGTTTGGCGCGTCGAGAATGTCACAACCTGATCCATTGCATGCAAAGACACCACCATCAAAAAAGTTGAAGAAAAACTGATGATTTTTGGATAAATGCTCTTTAATATTTTCTTTTGCAAACTGTTAGACCAAAGCTCAATATTTTTTACTGTGTGATTAATAATAATATGAATTTTTGGCATATATGAATTTCAGATTTAACCACAATTTCTAAAATATAAGAGAATTTGGATAGTGCCAGGTGGACGGTGTAAAAAGTAATTATTAGAAAAATGAACGGCTCAGTTAGTTCCACGTGTATGGTTTAGATGCGTCATATATGAATGGCTTAGAGGCGTCACACATGTAAGACACACGCTTCGAGATTAATTGGCGTTGCTAAATATAACATATAGCCACGTTAAACAAATATAAATTGGCGTGGCTAAATATCACATATAGTCACGCTATATGGCGTGTCTATAGGATATCCAATGAACGGCTCACAACGTTACATGTGGATGGTGTAGGATGCATCTAATTTGACGGTCAATATTGCATCATCTTAAAAGAGATTCAACGGTTCCTAATACAGCCACGTGGATGGAGGTAATTGTAATTTGGCGTGGCTAAATATCACATATAGCCACGCTATATGGCGTGTCTATATGATATCCAATGAACGGCTCACAAAGTTACATGTGGAAGGTGTAGGATGCATCTAATTTAACGGTCAATATTGCACCATCTTAAAAAAGATTCAATGGTTCCTAATACAGCCTAGCCGCGCTATATGGCGTGTCTATAGTATATCTAGTGAATGGCTCACAACGTTACATGTGGACGGTTTAGGATGCATCTAATTTAACGGTTAATATTGCATCATCTTAAAAAAGATTCAACGGTTCCTAATACAGCCACGTGGATGAAGGTAATTGAAATTGGTGTGGCTAAACATAACATATAGCCACGTTAAGCCTATATGGCGTGTCTATCAGATAACCAATGGCTACGCCAAAACACAAATTGTGTGTCTGTATGATATACGATGACCACGCCAAAACATTAATTGAGTGCCTGTATGACAAACAATGGCTACGCCAAATACAAGTTGCGTGTCCATAGGAGAACTAATGGCCACGCCAAAAAGCAAATTTGCGTGTCTAATGAGTACCATTGGCCACGCCAAGTGCCATATCAACTTAAGTATTTTTGACCAAATAGCAACGCCTATATGGCTCTGGCGTGTCTATTTCATGCAGGCGTGGCTATAAGCTAGCTAAAACCACGCGAGCAGAAACCACGCCAAGTCCAAACCAAAACGGCGTGACTAATCCAAAATGATCAACATTGGTTCAATATTACCGTCAAACCCCTGCCTACGAATTGAGTCATTCATACCGGCATTTTAACCAACGCTAAATGGCCTTGAGGAAGGATGTGGAACGGGCGTTTGTAATTTTGAAGAGGAAGTTCTCTATTATTTGTGGCCCATATCTTGGTTTAAGTCCTCGTGAAATGGACAAAACTAAGCTCACTTGCATAACTCTACATAACATGGTAATTCATGAAACCCGTCATGATAAGGTGTTGACTAACTATGAAGATGAAGATTTGAGGCTTGAGATTCAACCAGAAAGAGGCTTGCCTGCAAGAAACTATGTGTAAATGACTAATTACATTAGAACCTGAATCTGTATGACAGGTTAAGAGAAAATCTGACAGTGAATCTTTGGGCAGAGTATGGAAGAGCCGGTGGGCGTAATTACTAATTTTTATTTCATGTATTAGTTTAAACATTTAATTGTGTTATTCAATTTTAATTTTTATAAAAATATTCAATTGTGACTTAGCGGTTTCCAGTTGATCGAGTAATACACAATTTATCGCAAACGACTAGTTTTCCCCAACAACTTTCAATATATCCCTTATATATGCACATTCATCCCATTTCAAAATCACACCTTCTACACCAACCTTGTACAAAAATATTCTATTCTCGCTATCTAAACTCAATCAATATGCCTAATCCTAACTTTACTATAGACGAAGATTTATCTTTTTGCATAAACTATGTAATATACTTTCCGAAGAGGGGTGAAAAACGGCGCCAAGCTAGCGTAGTCAGTCAGAGTTATTGGGGTAAAGTCCATGAGACCTTCAACAACGACACAAGTAACCCTTACAATCGGGATCGTGCACAATTGTTCTGTCGATTTTTTGAAATAATAAAACAAATAAAAAGACTTTATTGCTTTAGTTCGGATTGTAAATCGATATAGACTTAGGGGTTAAACCTATTATGAAATTATTGTGCAATCCCGAGAAGAATGCCGAAGATGGAAAAAAAGAATTTGAATATGAAGCTCATTTTCACATCCTCAAGGAGTTTCTCATTACCCGTATAGGATTTTAATACTATGTGATGATGTTAATGTGGTGTTATAATTATGTAAAACTTATTAAGTATAATGCATCAACATTTTAAGTTAAGCAAATTTTTATTAATTTCAAATTAATATTCAGTAGAATGCAACAACATATTTCAAATTAATATTCAACATTTCATACAAAATTTGAAATTAACACATCAATTATCAAGAGGTACTACTACATCGAACTCATCATCCTCATCATCATCACCCACTGGGTTGTTATTAAATCCAACTTGATGTTCAATCTGTGCTTGTAGCTTATCAAATTTGAGTTGCCACACATGTTTTCATTGGGGGTTCATAATTGAAGTATCCGCACCAAGAATCTTATGCTTGTTATAGTCATTGACAAATTTTTCTTGAGAAACCGACTTTTTTTCGTCTCCCTGTTTTGAATTTCGGTCAACCGCTCTTTGGTTCTCGACAATTTTCTTATCTTCCATAAACTCTGCCATGTCAAAACCATCGGAACTCCCCCCTTCTTGAGATAATTTTCTAGTCAGTCTTACTCTATTTCTTCCTAGAACTTTTTTAGTAGAATCATCATTGAGAAACTAAGTTGGCATTTGGGATTCTTGTGGTATCTAGTGAAGAAGTTGGATTTGATGGACCTGGTGAAAAAGGTGAAGAATTTGGTGTTGATGGAGAAGAATTGTATGGTGATCTTTCAGGTACTTGTTTATTAGCTGCTAACACATCTGGATTATATTTGTTCAACACCTTCAAAATATGATAACAACTTTCGAATTGGAAAAAATTTCCATACTTGCGTTGCCAATCTCTACGACACTGTCTTTCCACATCAACAACCACAACACCACTCTCCTGGCCTCTCTTTGCTTGCCTGATTGCAACAACATACGAGGTGACTTTCTTATTGATCGTAATGAAGCATTGTGACAACCCAATCACATAACGATCATTGATGTTCATGGTTTGTTCTTGAAATTTGATAAATGTGATATCCCAAATGGTGTTACCATGTTGCTCTGCACAATCGAAATTTATTATTATTATTTTTACCTTAATCTTTTCCCTGAGATTCAGATTAAGATTGAAATCCATATTACAAGAAATTAAGAAGTGTAGAGAAGGTGTGATTAGTTTATCTTGCTTTAGATTAGAAGAATAGTGAAAGATTGAGAAATTCTAGAGAGATTTAGAAATCCTTGTGTGAGTTGAAACGATTTTGAAGTTGGGTATTTATAGGGGGTACTGCTGAGCGATGATCAAACAGACGAGCGATAGAAATACAAGCACTGGCACTGTGCAGACGATCTAACGTTGTTATGGACCCATCGAGCGATGGAATCCTTATAGCTCACTAGAGATTTTGTCGCGTATGCCTACGTAGAATATTGGCACTTTGTCATTTACGTTTTCCACTTTGCCATACCCATAATTGGTGCAAAAGCGGTAAACTATATTGTTTAGTGGTAGAGCCAGGATCTTTGGTTGGGTGGGGCCCAATAAAAAAGAACTTGCACCTTAACTGATCTTGTTCTTTCTATGAGCAAGTCATAATAGTTTAAATCACACAATAAAAGAAAAACTTGTTAGGAAAGACAAATTTATTTAGAAAATTAATCTACAAATTATTAAAAATGCGAAGAATTTTAAAGATAAAAGAAATGTATCTCCTAACTCTTTGTAATATATACCTCTACATACCTATAAAAAAAAACATTGTACTTTTAATTCTCATACGATGAAAATTAATTCGAAGATAACTTCTAAAACTAAGTAATTTTAATTTAAAGTGACCAAAAACATGTGATGTATTTACGAGTTCAATATTACTCTCACACCCGAAACCCGTTTTTTATCTGGTTTTTTTCCTTCAAACCCTAATTTTACATAATTCCCAATGTTTCCTTCAATTCTTCTCGACTAATCTCTAGGATTGCCAGCCCAATTCAACAACAACCTAATCCATTCACCTTTTCTTTTCTATCTTGAATCTGACCTTGAATTTTTTTATTCAATCTCCCTTTGGATTTATGTTGTTTCATCAAAACCCCTAATTCATGGTGGCAACAGAAATCCCCTTGTGTTTTTTTGATTCCTATGTCTGGTTAGGTATTGTATCAATTATACCTAAGTTTTTTTCTGTATGAATCTCAATCAGAATCAGACGCGTAGTTTTCTTCCTCTTCTCTCCTATCTGAGGTGGATGTCTTCTTTCTGGATAAGTATGGTCGTTCAAATCTTCTTTAACATGGGTTTTCAAATCATAAGACTAGGCCACAGGTATGAGGAATGTGCACAATATAGGCAAGCTCAGAATCTGGTACATCATGGATACCAACTGCATGCTCCACCAGCATTGTACCCTCCACTACATCAACAAGACGATGATGATATGGAGGACTTAATGGGGAATTCAGATGATGAACTTGGATTGTTCGATGATGACAATGACTCATCAAGTTCCACTAACAACAACAACTCACAAGCCTCCAATAAAACTGAGATCCGCATAACAGATCACAATGAAGCTATCATTCCTGAATAAGGGGCAGAATTAGAATGTAAGAACCTGAAAATCAAACCACCATCCTCACCACCTTATGTTGTAAACCCTCATCAGTGGGATGATTTTGGTTTTTATACCCCTGAACCAACTGAACCATTTGTTTACCCAAAACCCTACGAAATCACATAGGAACCCATTCCCACTCCTTCTGCAAAAAGACCAAACCCTAGCCACAATATATACTCATTCCAACCTGAAGATTTAGCAGAGTTCGATCCCATAGAGTTATATCCACCTTCAAGGCCTGATCCTAATGATGCATCATCCTCAAGATCTCCTATCTGGCCTACAATTGAAGATTACAGAGCTTGGATGATGAATGAACCTGATTCTAAAAGAAGAAAACTAATTAAAGATCTGGCAGTAAATCATACAACGATGTTAGTAGATATCTACCAAGCTGAAAACTCAGCACCACCAGATTTCCCACCAGTTAGGCATGATGTTGTTCCGGTGGATATTTGGGCATCGTTGGGATATGAAGATCAGGCCAATTTATACCAGGAAGACATCAAGGAGGAGCAATAACAATGCATTCCAGATCGCAAAGGCAAATGTATTATGAAGAATCAATAATTCCACATCACCAAGTCAGTTTTTTCTCTGCATATTATGACTTTCACCTTTGACCTGGTAATTCCCAGATGCAAGTGAAGTATATTTTGAATGATAATAGTTTGCTTATACCTTGGGCTGTCCAGCCATTTATTTCCTAAATCACTTTTATCTTTCAGTTTATTCCATAGGCAAGTCTTTTCTTTATTAAGAATAGTTAAGTGTCTATAGTGTCATCCCTCTACTAGATTTCATTTAGTGTACTTTTTCTGGTGTGTTATAGCTTGCTATCCTGTTTGTCTGCAAGATTTTTTTGCTTGGTTTGTTTGTAAGATGATTCAGATCTTCCATCTCCTCTCTCTATCTGAAATCTTAGCCAGAGAGCTTCTTGTTAAGACCTTCTGATTCAGCTTATTGTACTAGGTTGCTACTGTGTATTAGCTGGTACTGTAACAGTTGTGTAATTTCTAGTATTGTACTAAAGGTGTATTAGTGTGTAATTGTGTAATAGGTGTTTTGGTGTAATATCTAGTATTGTGCTAAGGGTGTAGTAGTGTGTATTCGCGTAATAGGTGTTACTGTGTAATAGTTGGTCTTGTAACTGTTGTGTTTTAGTGTGTTTTTGTATAAATATTGTGTTGGTGTGAATCTGGTTGTAATAGTTACTATTGTGTGTGGGCTTAAATATTTGTTATGTAATTCAGAGCCTAAACTACCAAGGTTTCATCCTGGTAAAAGGCAGAACTAAAAACAACTGGATCAAAGACCCATAGTCACCTCTATGCAGACATACACATTTGGTAGCTGCTGCAACTTCATCATCATTAAAGACTTCAACATGACTAGCAATATCTCAATACTAGCCTCGAACTGCCAAGGCACCAACCAAGAAACCACAATTCAACATCTTCGAGGACTAATATCTTCACATTGACCATCTATTATTTTTCTATCTGAAACATTAGCATATGAACAACACATGAACGCAGTTCGACGAACTCTAATATTTGACAACAGCTTCACAGTTCCGAAGATAGGACACAAAAGAGGCTTGTGTTTAATGTGGCAGGATATAATGCAAGTTCGTATTCTTCTTCACTCTCAGAGTTACATACATGCACTTGTTACACCACAACCACCGGCGCAACCTTGGTTATGTACCGGCGTTTATGGCCCACCTCAGCCCACCGCTAGATGGGATTTTTGAAATTATTTCAATAGCATTTCCCACATTCGTCGATGCCGTGGGGTCTTCTAAAAGATTTCAATGAGGTCATCGCACAATCAGAAGGGAAAAAAAATGGAAGACCAGTCACTTATGCTCAAACTCAGTCTTTTCTACATATGGTTGATCAGGTTGGATTAATTGACTTGGGTTTCCTGGGAGATCCATTCACTTGGACAAATCATCAGCAAGGCGAGAATTTCATTTTGGAATGGTTAGATAGGGCCGCGGCAAACCAAAGATGGAGAACGACCAACCCTCATGTAACAGTTATTCATCTACCATGCATAGCTTCAGATCATGCACCTATCTACTCCAGACTAAGCATCTAATATGGAAAACTGAGAGAAATTACAAATTTGAGCACCTTTGGCTTTCACACCCCAATATACATCAAATTGTCAATGGTGCATGGATACGAGAGTCTGATGTTGAAGTGACAACAAATCTTTAAATCAAACTTATCACCACTGCTAATATCCTCACTCAGTGGAATAAGGAAACTTATGGTCATCTCCCCACCATGATCAAAATCTCCACGGCACAGATTCATCTTTCTCAACACCAATGTACAACTCATACATGGCCACCTTTGCTTTATTGGATACAAAAGGAAAAAGAACTACGGAAAGCTCATCTCTCATTGCTGCAGAGTCACACCACTTACTAGAAACAACGATTACGAATACAATGGCTACAATCGGGAGATAGGAACACGTCTTTTTTTCATACCACATCAATTATACATCGAAGCCAAACAACATCCAACAACTGCGATATGCGGACACAACTAGGTATTTGAAAAAACAAGTATTGTAGACATGTTGCTCCAATATTTCACAAATCAGTATATGTCTCCTCCTACCATTTTGGATGACCAAATATTCTCCTCACCACCCCACACCTAACAACAAATCAGTATGCGGCCCTGATCCAAGATGTTACAGACGATAAAATCAAAGAGGCGTTGTGGTCGATTGGCTCTGAAAAGGCTCCGGGACCAGATGGATTTACGGGTAAGTTTTTTAAAGTATTCTGGGATACCACTAAAGTTCAACTCATTGCAATGGTCCAAGAATTCTTCGAAAATTTTAATATGCACCCCTTGATGAATCACACTAACCTTACTCTCATCCCAAAAGGAGACCACCCAACATCTGTGTCACAATTCAGGCCTATTGGGTTATGCAATGTGACATACAAAATCATCGCCAAAATCTTGGTTAATCGAATAAGACCTCTCCTCTCATTCATCATATAATCCCTTTCCAAAGTGACCTTGTACCCCAGAGATCGATCCAAGATAACATAGCCATCGCAGGAGAGCTTTTTCACTATAGTAGAACATCTCCCATAACCAAGGAACCAAAAATAGGACTTAAATTAGATATTTAGAAAGCCTATGATAGTTTGGATTGGGGTTTCGTGAAACGAGCTTTTACTGATCTTGGTTTTCCGGAGAAGTTTATAGAATATATCATGCTTTGTATCTCCACTGTAACTTATTCCATCAATATAAACGGTACTCCTCATGGTTATATTACGCCTTCTCGAGGAATAAGACAAGGAGACCCACTATCTCTGTATATTTTTATTATATGTGGGGAAATATTATCTACAAATTTGGCAGATCTAGAAGATCGGAACAACATCAAAGGACTGTGCATCTCCAAAAAAGCTCATTTGATTCTTCACCAAATGTACGCTGACGATTTCCTACTAACGTTCAAAGCGTCAACCAACAATTGTACTCATCTCAAACATCTACTCGATGCTTACTCCATTTCAGCGGGACAACATGTCAACACCAGCAAATCCAGCATAATTCACCATCGACGGGTAGACCCAGATTCTATCCGAGACATTCAACATTTTTTTGCAATACCAGCTACATCAACCCCACCTGTATATTTGGGAGTCCATTTCAAAAGTGGAAGATCATCATCCCACATGTACACACCATTTTTACAACGAATGGCACGCAAAGCAAAAGGATGGAAGACAAAATGCCTCAATCAAAGGGGAAGGTTAATACTCATTAAAACTTCACTGCTACCTACTGCAAATCATATTATGCAGATCAACCTTCAACCAGTGCATGTCCATAAGGAAATAAATAAGATTACCAACTATTTTTTCTGGGGTCATGATTCATCGATCAGGAAGCTACATCCTGTGGGATGGGATAAGCTATCCAAACCCATCCAGGAGGGAGGATTAGGAATTAGGAAAAGTTTAGACCATAACAAACCTTTACTGTTAAAGAGAGTCTGGCAAATTCAAGACCAGATTGACTCGATGTATACATCCATGTGCCGAGAAAAGTACTTTAATTACGAACCTTTCCTCCAATCCAACCAACCACCCCCACCCTCGGCTAGCCTCTTTGGAAACAACTCGCTTCCCTTCTTTGCTCCCTCACCCCCCATATTTTTCATCAAGTTGGAGATGGGATGTCTATCCCGATAACTTCTAATTGGATTCCCAATCACCCCCACCCCCCTAAACCAAACCCAATGCCAAAATTTCCCTTGCATATCAGACCTAATTGATCCAATTTCACATTCTTGGATACATGACCGTCTAATACAACTTCCGCAATCGGCTATCAAAGGAAGACTGGAAACAATTCCTCAATACAAAATTCATCACAACTACAGGGAAACTAATCAACCAGCCGACGCTCTCGCGAATCATGCGGCAGATAACAGTCAACATGGAGTTTTCCAACCCCATATATGAGAATATTTTGTACCAAATTTTTTGCAACAATTTGTACTAAATGATATCAGGAGAACAACTTTCCCACGTGTAATTCCGTTTTAGCAATCTAATATATAATGCTTAAAAAAAAAAAAAAACTAGTAATCTTAGTGTAAACATCAACTGGAAATAGTGATCTTTTATATGATTAATCATTTTAATTTAACTAAAATTATCTTTATATTAATCTTAATTTAAAGAATTAATTAATTAAAATGAATGAATAATTGTGATCGAACAGAAATAGGACTAGTGTTACTTGAATATATAGGCAGTAGCCGATCGAGTAGGAGTACCCACCAAATGCCGAGCATGAGACTGGTATACACTAGATGGTTTTTTTTTTTTTTGAAAAAAAGGATGTTTTTATTATACCGGAACTTCTCTTGGGTACCGAGTCCCTATTGAGTCATTCATCACAATTACATTAAGGAACTGTTTTTATCCCCATTTTTTGTTCGCAATTCCTTAATATACTAGATGGTGGATAAACTATCATTTCTTTGTTCGCAATTTCCAAATAATTGTTTTTATCCCCATTTTTTCTTTCATTAGAAGGGGCATGAAATCCAATACTTTTTTTTTTTTTTGAAAGAAAAGCCAAATTTATTAATTAAACCAAAACTTCTCTTGGGTAACGAGTCCCCATGGAGTCATTCAGCACAATTACATTAAGAAAGTTCGGGTGAGTGTGTTCCCATATGTGAGTTGAAGTGTCGTCATCTCCTCCATTTCTCAGCTGCAATTGTTTGTTTGCCGCAAAGTCCGCGAGTCCATCCGCCGCCTGGTTTGCTTCCCTGTAAATATGTGTTATTGTATAGGGTTGTAGTTGCGATAGATGTCGTCGTATTTCTTGTATCATATTCTGAATTATCCATGGTCCCTCAGAGTTTTCCTCGGAGACAAGAGTTAGCAGTGCCAAGGAGTCCGTTTCGAATTGGATTTGGGACCATTCTTTTGTCACTGCCATCCTTACTGCTAGAAGTAGAGCCCAGGTCTCCGCCACAATTACTGTTGTTTTCCCAATAGGAGCCGCCATTGCCATAATCACCGTTCCACATCCATTTCTACATATCCACCCTGCTCCAGCCACCACCGGTATCCCCTGAGTGTCCACCTTACTTGATCCATCCGTGTTAATTTTTAGCCACTGTGGTTGCGGGGTATTCCATCTTATCCAAACTATTGAGGGTGTCCTTCTTTGTCTCCGTTCTCCGCGCATCGGGTGAGGAGATATTATGCCCGATTGCCCATTCGAATTCCCGACTCGATGAATGCCGCCATATGGAAGGTTTGACCCGGAGTTTGTATACTATTGTTGTAAACCTTAGCATTTCTTGCCAGCCAAATATTCCAGATTGTATAACAGGCCAATGTGAAAACCTCCCTACGAGTATGCATCTCCAAAAACGTTCGAAAATCCACCGGAGGCTTTAACATACTGATTGATGATGTCCGTCCGCCCGGCTGTATGCTTCTTGTTGTTCCGGTGGGTGTATGTTGGTGTTGGGCAATGATCATTGGTAGCGGATGAGGTGGCATCACAATGTCTTTGTATGTATTGTGTTGCGCTGCATTGGCGTTGGTATACTTGCAGAAAAGCTCCCACGTTGCCTTTGCTTTCCAACAGCCAAAAAGACAATGCTGGACCGTTTCTGGTTCTTGGTTGCATACAGGGCACAAACTGGTGTTGATTATGTGTCTGTAGTTCAAGGCATCAAAGGTCGGCAGTCCATTATGGCTGACTTTCCATATGAAAAGTCTGAGTTTTTGAGGGCAGTGAGATTTCCACACAGATCGATACATTTTTTCCATGTTGGCAGCACTCATCTGCAGATTTTGGTTAGTCGTTGCGGTCTGAGTTTGCATAAGCATCTCATAGCAGCTGCTAACCGTGTAGTTCCCCTTTTTTGCATGAGGCCAGATTGGTTTATCGGGAGATGGTGGATTCGATATATGAATGGCTCTAATTGCATCACTGATGTTTGTGGGGAAGGATTGAACTAGCAATTCAGTGTTCCAATTGAAAGAATGTGGTAGCATCAGCGAACTTACCAGATTGTCACCTATTCTGCCCCAGTTCGGCAGATGAGTGTGCATTGGGATCCAATTTTCCTTAATTGCAGTTGAGTTTCCATCTCCAATCTTTATGGCATAGTTGTCCTGTACAATGTGGGAAATTTTTGTTATATTTTTCTATGCCGGACTGGCTGCCGGTTGAGGAGTTGGAATTCTTCTCAATATTGATTCACTTCCCAAGTACTTTGTCTTGTACATTTTGTTGCAGATGGTATATGGCTTTTCGTGAATTTGCCACACCCGCTTGCCTAGCAGTGCAAAGTTGTGTATTCTGGCTTTTCTGATCCCCAGTCCTCCTTGTTTGATCGGGAGGTGTAGTTTGTCTTTGCCCACCATATGCAATTTCCTTGTTGCCCTATCATGCCCCCAAAAAAAATTCCTTGCAATTCTGTCTATTTTGTGATGTACATGAACCGGTAGCAGCTGGGATTGCATAATGTGATTTGCTGTTGGGATCAGACTTGAGTTTATTAGAAGCCATCGTCCCGCTTGGTTGAGATATTTTGCCATCCAGCCTTTTGCTTTTCTTTCCAGTCGCTGAAGAAGTTGCGCAAAAATCGGAGCTGAGTTTCTCCCAATCTTGAAATTTACCCCCAAGTATTTCGGAGGATAGGCCGTTGTCGGAATATTGAACATGTTGGTCAGCAAATCCGTAACACGCTGTGGTGTGTTAGGGTGGTGGATAATGACAGATTTTTGTAGGTTAATTGCCTGACCTGCCGAACTCGAGTATGCGCGGAGCAATGTGTTCAGATTGTCACAAGTTTCTGTCGTTGCCGTACACGTAATATGCAAGTCATCTGCATACATCAAGTGGAGAATTGGATGGGTGTTCTTCGAGATACGTAAACCTTTCAGTTTGCCCATGTTTTCCAGAATTGCCAAATTGGTGGACAGGATTTCAGCGCACATGATGAAGATGTATGGTGACACGGGGTCTCCCTGTCGGAGTCCCCTGGTTGGCTTGATGTGACCTTGTGGAGTTCCGTTGATGTTGATAGCATACGTCACTGAAGTTATGCATAGCATAATGTACTCCACAAATTTCATCGGAATACCCAAGGAGCACATAGATTGGCGCACAAATCCCCAGTCGAGGCTGTCATAAGCTTTCTTGATATCAAGCTTCATTGCAATTTTAGGGTTTTTTGTTGGTGGTGTGGAACGGATGTGATGAAAGATCTCAGTGGCAATAGCAATGTTATCATGAATTGCTCTGTTTGGTACAAATGCACTCTGGTATGGACTGATCATGAATTGTAGAATTGGTCTCAACCTATCTACCAACAGTTTGGAAATAATTTTATAGACCACGTTACACAAGCCAATGGGTCTATAGTCATGCACCGAAATCGGGTTATCTGATTTTGGTATGAGAGTGATATTCGTGTGGTTGAAGGGGTTTTCCAATTCCATGTTTTCAAAAAAATTGCTCACTAGCTCTACAATTTGAGGTTTGGTTGTGTCCCAAAAAGTCTTGAAAAACTTACTTGTATATCCGTCCGGCCCTGGCGCTTTTTCTGATCCAATACTTTGGAGTGCTTTATGTATTTCTTCCACTGTGGGCGATTCCATCAGCTGGTCGCAGTGATATTGAGATAATCTTGGTGTGACATTAGCGAAAAGCTCCATGTCCAGGTTTGTTGGTGCTGCCACGTATTGCTGTTCATAGTGCCGAATCATCATTTCCGCAATTTGATTTTGATTGTACACCCATCTTTGGCTCTCATCTTGGAGTTGGTGAATGTGGTTGCATCTGTTGTTGATTGTTGCTTTTGTATGAAAGAATTTGGTATTGAGGTCTCCATTATTCAACCAATCTATTCTAGATCGTTGTTTCCAGTATTCATCATGACAGTGCATAAGCATGAGGTGAATTCCTGGTTTCTTTTTCTTGTTGTAACCAAAACAGCAATTCGTTCCTTGTTGTTGTTGCACATTTTGATTGAGCCAGTTGTATTTGAAATTCTGCTTCTTTCAGCAGTTCTGGGATGTTACCAAATGTCATTTTATGCCATTGTTGTAGAGCTGTTGCTGTTTCTGTCAATCTTGTTTGTAACCGTTTTCCCACCGAAGCCTCCTCCTCATGATGGAATTGTTGTTGCCAAGTTGTGATCACCACTTCCTTCATTTGTGGGTGTAGAAACCACAAATGTTCTATTCTGAAATTTTTTGTGCTTCTTCTTGCCATAGCCGTTTCATTTAGTAGAAGTGGTGCATGGTCTGAACCAATTCTTGGTAAATGTCTCAGCAGTGTCTGTGGGTGTTTATCTAACCATTGTTGTGTTGCAAGGCCTCTGTCAAGTCTCTCCATAATGAAATGATCATCCGTTTGATTATTGGTCCAGGTAAAAGAGTCTCCCTGAAATCCCAAATCAATCAGTCCATGAGAGTTTATGAAATTATTGAAAATTCTGACCTGGCTATTGGTGACAGGTCTTCCGCCCTTCTTTTCGTTTTGATCAATAATTTCGTTGAAGTCGCCCATAAGTAGCCACGGGACAGTTGGTGGAGTGATCATGCTGTCAAAGTTTGTCCATAGTGTCGATCTAGGAGTTGGTTGTGGAGGTCCATAAACGCAAGTAAACACCCATGGTTGTGTGAGCTGAGGTTGGGTTGGAGTGATGTAGGCATGGATTACATTTGGATTAGCAACTAAGACCGAGACATTAAGGTTTGATGTCCACATCAAGCAGAGACCACCCTTATGCCCCTCACATGGAACAGAAAAGGAACCAAAAAAACCTAAAGAAGTACCCAAAAAAGTCATGTGCGACACAGTCGCTAAAGTTTCAGACAAAAACATTAAAGAGGGTCTAAATTTACGTGTGTAGTCACGTAATTTAGAAACTGTCAAGGCATTATGAATGCCTTGACAGTTCCAGGCCAAGTAACTCATGGCTTGTGCCTGTGTTGGTTCAAGCCAACACCACGCGCAATTTTGTCTTCAGCTTCGGCGATAGTCCTTGCATCAACAGATAATCTCCATGCTGGTTTGACTGAGGTGGAAGTAGAGTTGTTGTCATTTCCCATGTTCCAATTCATCTTTGAGTTTGCTCCTTGCAATGTTGACGGTTCACCAGTATCGACGGTCCTTTCCCTTGAAATATGTTCCTTGCAGTCCTTGGTTTCCGTTGTCTCACAGTTGGTATTTCGAAAGTTGGAGCTCTTGGTTTGGTGATTTGTTGGAGATCCAATTCAGCAATAGAGGCATATTTACGTGCTTTGGGAGGTGGTGGTTGAGGTCCAAAATCCGGAGTGTTAGGTAACATCAGATGTTGGGGAAGCTTTGAAGGTGTTCTGGTAGCCCTCCTTTTGTAGGTTCTGATAGGTCGTAGAACCTCATGTTCCGTAGCTGTTGCAGGCGAAGTATTTACTGTCACCTCCGGCTTGCCATTTTCCATGTGAACCAACAGGTTTACTTGCATGCCCCTGTTTTGCACTTCATTCAACAACACTTTAGTATATTCAGGAGTAAAAAAGCTTAACATTCTGTTGATACCGGGTTGGGCTTTGGGTTTTGGAGAAGCTTCTGGAGTTGGGTTTTGTAGGTAGTCAGTGTGTCCAGATTCTACGGATTTAGCTTCTTGTATGCCAACTTTTCCTTTTCCTTTGTTGTCGGGCTTTGTTCCACTTGGGCTAACTGAAATGGGCATAGTATTCTTCCATTGATTTTGTTGGCCCACTGGAAGTGTATCCTTAGTTGATGATGTGGAGCTTAGCTGGTCCTTCTTCTCGGAACTTGTTCCGACATTCTTTAGTCTCTCAGATGGATTATTGCTTTCCTGTGGCGGCTCGGTTGTCTGGCTTGTGGCAGTAGTTTTGTCAGCTGCATGTTGTTGATTCACCGGGTTCCATGCAAGCCCACGCCGAGTCATTTCTTCCGATAGTCTATCTGGAAAGGAAGTTGTGTTTGCCGACGCCGAGACCTTAACTCCCCGAGTCACCTCCTTCGGAATTTCTTGAATCGGTTGTGTACTGGTTTTCCCTGTTTGTTCATTAGAAGGACGATTGTCTGTTCCTGATTCTTTCACCATTTCCATCTTTGTCGATGACGATTCACCCAATATTGCCTTTGTAGGTCGGTATTCCTGCATGCAGTTGAATCTAGTTCCTCTTGTCGTCGAAGCCCTCATTTTTGCATTCAGTTTTGTGTACGGAAAATCCGGGAATCTCCTATGTTGTATTAGCTGGTTAACTCCACCGGAGTTGTGACAGTCCTTGAAGACATGTCCAGGAAAACCACAGACAAAACACAACATTGGTATTCCTTCATAAGCAAACTGTACCCATACTTGATAGGTGTCTAAAACACCTATGTATTTATCTATTGTTTATGCTTTCTCTGCTAGTTTTCTTGTAAATTATGTATCTTATGTTTGCTTTTGAATATTTAGGTACTTTGGAGTTATTTGGAACAAAAGAAGAAGAAACGCTGCTTAAAAGGACAAGGCGAGTTATTTCTTATTATTTGCTTTTATTTTCTTCATCGCTGTCTGAAAAGTTTGTCGGCTTTAGTGATGCAACTTCTGTCTGAAAAGCATGACAACTTTAGTGATGATTCTCATTGAAGAGAAGAAGTAGATTTGAGAAGTAAGAGGCAGCAAATCGGCGGTGGAATTCGAAAGGAGGACACAGTGTCCATTTGGAGCAGAAAGACCATTTCACAGGCGAGTGAAACTAGCTACGGTTGCGCAAGGAGGAGATGAAGAATGAGGTCGAATAGAGAATTGGGCTGTCAGTTGCCTGGAACTAACAAGCCACATAATCTGTTTGTGGCCTATATAAAAACAGTGGGTGTAGATATCCCAATCTGTACGGACAGACCTGATTTAGGTCGAGTTGCTTCTCTTCTCAGACAAATTCAATTTTCCCTTTACTCATTAACTCATGCTCCCTGAAAACAAGAATGGAGGCGCTGCTGAGAGCTTAAATGAGACAGGGATCGAGATGGGTTTAGTTTGGAGCTTGATTTGGTGCCGGAAATCAGTGAAGAAGACGAGAACATCACTGGAGACGTGGTATAGGAAGTTTGGGTTTAGTTTTAAACCGAGAATACAAAGAAGATGAGCTTGCTTCCGTCGATTGTGGGTGAGTAATGGAGGAGAATGAAGAGTTATTTAGAAGTTCAG
Source organism: Papaver armeniacum (assembly GCA_023531295.1). Classification (NCBI taxonomy): domain Eukaryota; kingdom Viridiplantae; phylum Streptophyta; class Magnoliopsida; order Ranunculales; family Papaveraceae; genus Papaver; species Papaver armeniacum. The sequence goes on along the minus strand of JAJJWW010012829.1, from coordinate 955,612 downwards.
AGCTTCAGGAACAATGGGTTTGCAATGAATTGAAGATTCTGACCAAGTTTGAGCCAAGAAAACAGGAAATGAGAGACCTTGTTGCTGTCATTGAGTCAGTGATGAATTAAGTCTGATTAATGAATGTCTGAGAGTAGATAGCGTCTTGAATGAATGTGGCATGTGTTTGAATGTGAATTCCTTGCTGGGAAGGAGTTGATGTGTGACTTCCAAGGTGCAGCCATTATGCAATCCTTCATCAACTCAGAACTGCACGCGATGTGTTTGTCATAAGGCCTGAGTGACCAGTTTTGCCGCAATTCCTATAGTTCACTGAACCGAGTTCCTGCGGTTCTATAGATGTTCACAAAGAGTTAGAAGAGGGGTTTGAAGTACAGATGGAACTGAAGATTGGGTAAGAGTTTTGGGCGAGAAAAATCAGCTCAAGAGGAAAGTCTTGCTGCCACATAAGTTGCCATTTTATTTGCTAGCTAATGGGGTCTGGTTCAGAAAAGTTTAGAGTCTACAAGGGTTATAAGGCAATGGTTAAAGTCCAGAAGAACCGAATCTGTGTATGAATGACTCGACTTGGATTTTGGCCGATAAGTCGGGAAGTAAGAAGATATTAAGCGGAGGAAGTGGCCGATGGAAGACTTGTGAATTTGAGAAATAAAGATTGCAGGTGGTGATTTGAGCTATTGTTCGTGGTAATGGACTGAATTGGATTGCAATGTTGGTGGTACTGTGGCACAAGAGATTTGTGGTGCAAAGGCCAAAGAAGAAGAATGATTCGTAAAAGCGAGACTGTTGGTCAAGATCGAAAGGGGAACCGAGCTGAAGGATGCAGCTCGGATGGAGGTTTGCTGGGAGTTAATGATGGTCGATGAAAGCTTGAACAAAGGAATTAGTTGAGACTCATTGGAGCTCATGCTATGATTAAATTGCAGCTGTACTGTGCTGCTGTGATGAAGCTGGCACTAGTGGTTTGGTCGGGCACTAGTGGTTTGCTGGGCTCGAATTGGAGAATAGTGTCAGAGCCGATTGAATTTGGCAAATCAAGGGAATGGCGGTGGTTAGCTGCGTGGTTTAGGCGAGAGTTCGAGTGCAAACTGGGTGGAAGTGAAGCTTGTACTGTTTGATTTTTGTGAGTTGTTTTACAGGGAAAATGAGCTGGATTCCTGGGATTCATGTTGCTGTTGTAGTTGACTGATGGACAGGGAAGTAAGTCGAATGGCTTGCTGTCATAGGGGAGATAGTTGGAGCTTGAGAAGGTCATACACAGGACCAATGATGAATGACGATGGTGACTACCGCCGCAACTCGAGACGGTGAAGCCATGTTGAATGGTGATGGCAAAGAGAGTAGCCGGCAATGAGTGAGGTGTTGTTGCCGTTGGCATCGGTGAAGCTACTGTGCTTGCGGGAAGTGAAGCGTGAATGATGTTGGCGTGCTCGTACAATGATGGAGCTCGAGTTTGGAGCTGTTTTGCAGGGCAGTGTGCAGGTGGTAGTAAGCTGGTTTGAGCATATGTTATGGCTTGAGGCTTAACAGAGCTGTAGGGTCATTGATTGAGCTCAAGACAGGTTGTTGCCTGAACATGACAAGATAGTGCAAATGGAGTGGAGTTGCGAATAGCCATCTTGGTGGAAACTAGCAGGGAATGAATTTTGAAGTCCGCAAAAACAAATGCAAAAGCGAGCTAGAATGGTGAGCCGGTGAGCATAGTTCCGGTAGCCGGATTTCGGAACTTGAAGCATGAATCGCAATATTTCAGTGAATCGCGAGGGGGGTATGAGTCGGATACAAGAGTTGGCCGCCGGACATATGAGCTATGGGTCACGCTTTTGGGTGCGTTTTCGCAAGATAAGAAATTGGGTTAGTTGGTTTTTGTGAATGTTTGAACTGCAGAGAAGCAAAGTTGAGCTAATGGAAGTGTAAAACTGCCTGGTGACAGTGTCTGATGACAAAGGCGGCCTGAGATGCTTTTCCGACGCCGGATTCCGGGCCATATTCCGGCCTACGAAACCCAGCTTTTCCTAAGCGAGCATATTTTTGAGACATATTTTCACATGGGTTTCTCACACATGGTTCATGGGCTTGGTGGACTTTTTGGTGATGGACTTTGAAGACCTAATTTTGGAAAGTGGGAAGGCTATAAAAAGAAAGGGTTTCTATTCTTTTGGTATCACGTATTCTTCTTGGAGTTTTGCAGAGAGCCTGAGCTAGGGTTTGCTTTCATTTAATATTTTCATCTTCTTTACTTTATTTTTCCATTATTATTTGATGATGAACTCCAATATCATGATTAACTAAAACTCTCTTTTGATTAAGGGCGATTTCAAGCCCGAAATATGAGTCTATATTTGATATGAAAAACTTGTTCTCTTGCATTCATTAATGTTATTGATTGATTTCTACCATGCTAATATTGTCTATGGATTATTTGTTAAGGGTTTAAGTTCGAAATTGAATCATTAATTCTTAATCTATTTGCTAGTTTAGATTTTCTTCACCCGTAATTGTCTAGAGAAAATAAACACAAGTAGTAATATATAGGTATTGATGATGGGACTTTGTTAAGTACCTATATGTAGAAATCAACACTAGTAGGTGATTCATGCTTTTGAGTTCATCACTAGGAGCAACCTTATCTCACAGAACTTAGAGCACTTGTTTAAGTCAAACCTAGTAAGCGTACCTCTAGGAAACTTGGCAAGTAGGAACCTAGTAGTCGAGCGCTCCGTATCCGGTGAGCTAGGAGATAATAACGGAATAGTTGAGCGTACTAATTATTCTAGGGTTGTTAGTAACATGATAATGTGAAGAATATAGCTATCTATCAATTTGATTTGTATTCCGTGGTCTAGAATGAACCTTTAATCAATTACATCTCATATTTGAATACATTTTACAATTTTCAGCATTTTTCTACAACAAAATCATCTTTGCTAAGAGTATTTGCATAACAACTTGAACTTCATACCTCCCTTGGGACGATCCTACTTACATTATACTACTTGCTAGTTAAAGAGAAGTAGAGAAATTTATTTTTGAGAGATTGACACCTCGTCAAAATTGGCGCCGCTACGGGGAGGCAAAGTGGCAGTTTAGTTGTTATTTTTATTCTTAGTTGTTACTTTTGCTTTTATTTTCAATTTCTATCTACTTATTCAACCTCTTAGAATCTGATTTTCAGTACTAATTCTTTGGTGAATGCGTGGAGAGGGCAGACCAAGTCCAATTGGTATACGTCTTCGTTCAGGCACTTTACTTAAGGATTTCATTCGAGCAGTCAACACTCCACTTCCTCAAAGTTCTACACCAAGTGAATTCTCGGACTCGGACGAAGAGGAAGACAACACAATGGGAGGTCGACCACCGCTCCAAGAACACTCAAGGAGCTCACTTCTCCAAACCTAGATCAAGCAGCCTTTATGTATTCAAATTGAATGGAACCATTGAGTTGAAACCACAATTGATTAACTTGCTGCCCAAATTCAGAGGTTTAGCGGGAGAAGATCCTAATCGTCACTTGCAACAATTCCATCATGTTGTGACTAGTATGAAGCAAGCAACTGCAGATGCGGATATGGCTATGATGACATCTTTTCCTTTCTCTCTTTTAGATACTGCAGGAGAGTGGTTCTTTTGCTTACCCGCTGGAAGCATAACCACATGGAATGGGATGAAGAAATTGTTCCTTGAGAAGTATTTTCCAGCATCAAAAGCAGCTGTGATTCGCAAGGAGATTTGTGGTATTAGGCAAGTATCGGGAGAGACTCTCCATGAGTATTGGGAGCGCTACAAGAAGCTTTTAGCTAGTTGTCCACACCACCAAATCAGCGATCAACTTGTGATTCAATATTTCTACGAGGGGTTGCTTTCTAATGATAGAAACTTGATCGATGCCGCAAGTGGTGGTGCACTTACCAACAAGACCATTGCGGAAGCTACAAGTTTGTTGGAGAATATGGCTGCGAACACTCAACAATTCTACACTCGAGATGAATCAGCAGTAAGGAAGGTGAATGAAGTTGGCAATTCTTCACACATGGAACAAAGGATGGGCAACATGGAGAGAATGATGACTCAAATAGTTGCAGCTGTCATACCATCATCATATACCGAAGATGTTGAGCAAGCAAGTGCTATGTACCAAAATCAGGAAAGGCCGAGGTACGATCCGTACTCCAACACATACAACCCAGGTTGGCGTGATCATCCGAATTTCAGCTATGCAAACAAGCAAGCTGCTGCAAATCCTACTTTCAATCAACAAGGAGGATATCAATTCATGCAAAGACCACCACAAGAAACTCAAGGCACGAGTATAGATGACAAGTTGAATCTCATTCTCAACACAATGGTGCAAGATAAGCAAAAGTCAGCAATGGAGATGAAAGACATCCGAACACAAATGGGTCAATTAGCTAATGCCGTGAGCAAATTGGAAGCACAAGCAGAGGGAAAACTTCCTTCGCAACCAATAAATCACAAGGAGAATGCCAATGCTATTGAGTTACGAAGTGGGAAGCAAGTAGAGAAACCTAAACATCACCTGTCCCATGAACCCGAGTTGGAGAAAGAAGAGGGTGAAACAACCCCAAAAAGGCTGACCCTAGAACAAATTCTAACTCTAGAACTCATGTTTCTACTTATGTTACTTCTCCGCCTTTTCCTAGCAGGTTTGCAAAGTCGAACAAGGAGACATTGTACCAAGAGTCTTTGGAAATCTTTAAGAAGATTGAAGTGAACATTCCACTCATTGAGGCAATAAGGCAAGTTCCACGTTGGGCAAAGTTCTTGAAGGAATTGTGCACTAACAAGCACAAATTAACCGGTAACGAGGTAATGAGTGTGGGGGAGAATGCTTCGGCATATCTTCAAAAGAAACTCCCACCTAAGTTGAAAGACCCTGTAGTTTCACCATACCATGTACTATTGGTAAAATCAGGTTTGAACGTGCTATGTTAGATTTAGGAGCATCCATTAATGTTATGCCTGCCTCCGTTTATGAATCATTGAATCTTGGACCTCTTAAGAATACCTGGTATTGTTATACAACTTGCCGATAGGTCTAATTCTTACCCGAAAGGGGTTATTGAAGATGTTTTGGTGCAGGTTAATCAACTCATATTTCCAAATGATTTCTATGTTCTTGACATGATGGATGAAGATTCACCATCGTCTACTCCTTGTCATTGGGTAGACCATTCATGAGAACCGCTAGAACAAAGATTGATGTTTTCAAGGGTGCTTTAACTATGGAATTTGATGACGAAGTCATAAGTTTCAATATCTTTGAGGCTATGAGATATCCTAGTGATGTGCATTCTCGTTTTTCAATTGATATTATTGATTCTCTAGCTCAACAGATTTTTGAATTGAATGGTGAAGATGCTTTAGAAAACACCATAGTGGAAGGTTTAGGTTATGGAAAATACAAAGACATTGAAAGTGAATTGTCTATTTGTGATGAGCTTAAAGAGGTCTGCTTTATCTCTTAACTCATTACAAGAAGTTCCACCAAAATATAATGTGTCTTATGTTTCTTTGCCGCTTACTAATGAGAAACTTTTACCGTCGATTGATGCAGCAGCACCTATTCTTGAGTTGAAACCTCTTCCGGATCACCTTAAATACGTGTATTTAGGTGACAAGGAAGAGTTACCGGTGATCATTGCCAACAACCTTACCAAGGTGCAAGAGGAGAAGCTTGTTCGAGTGCTAAGAGAGTACAAGTCTGCCATTGGGTGGACCATTGCCGATATCAAAGGAATCAGTCCTTCCACATGTATGCACCGAATACTTCTTGAGGAGGGGGCAAAACCAACAAGAGAAGCTCAACGTCGCTTGAACCCTCCGATGATGGAAGTAGTCAAGAAGGAAATCCTGAAGTTGTTGGAAGTAGGGGTGATCTATCCCATATCCGATAGCAAATGGGTGAGCCCGATTCAAGTCGTTCCAAAGAAGTCCGGGATCACGGTGGTGAAAAACGAAGATAATGACTTGGTTCCAACTAGAATCCAGACCGGTTGGAGAGTGTGCATTGATTACCGAAAGCTCAACTCTACCACCCGAAAGGACCATTTTCCCTTACCATTCATTGATCAAATGCTTGAAAGGTTGGCTAGACATGCTTTTTACTGCTTCCTTGATGGTTTTTCAGGTTATAACCAGATTGTAATAGCCCCGGAAGATCAAGAAAAGACGACGTTTACTTGCCCTTTTGGAACTTTTGCGTATAGACGTATGCCATTTGGCTTGTGCAATGCACCAGCCACTTTTCAACGTTGTATGGTAAGTATATTCTCGATTATGTGGAAAGCATCATAGAAGTGTTTATGGATGATTTCAGCGTGTATGGTGATTCTTTTGACAAATGCTTAGATAACCTTGCACTTATTCTTAAACGATGCGTAGAAACTAATCTTGTGCTTAATTGGGAAAAATGTCACTTTATGGTCAATCATGGGATTGTGCTAGGTCATGTTGTATCCTCTAAGGGGTTAGAAGTTGACAAGGCTAAGATAGATTTGATTCGAACTTACAATACCCCACAAATGTGAGGGAGGTTCGCTCTTTTCTTGGTCATGCAGGTTTTTATAGGAGATTCATCAAGGATTTCTCCAAGATTGCAATGCCCCTGTGTAGACTCTTGCAAAAAGATGTGGCCTTTGATTGTGACAAGGAATGCAAGGAAGCTTTCGACACCTTGAAAGAGTTGTTGACTACCGCACCAATCATCAAACCACCGGACTGGAGCAAGCCATTTGAGTTGATGTGCGATGCAAGTGATTATGCCGTTGGAGCCGTGTTGGGACAGCGAGATGGCAAAGTTCCATATGCCATTTATTATGCTTCTAGAACTCTCAACGGAGCACAAATCAACTACTCCACTACCGAAAAGGAGCTTTTGGCCATAGTGTTTGCACTAGAGAAGTTTAGATCTTATTTAGTGGGTACAAAGGTGGTTGTTTTCTCGACCATGCCGCACTTCGATACTTGCTAACAAAGAAGGATGCTAAGCCAAGGCTCATAAGGTGGATTCTTCTTCTTCAAGAGTTCAACTTGCAAATCAAGGACAAGAAGGGCAGTGAGAATACTGTAGCGGATCATTTAAGCAGATTGGTTGTGTCCGAAGAAGCGATTCCTTTGCATGATAGCTTCCCGGATGAGCAACTCCTTGCGGTTGGTGGCACAACTCCATGGTACGCTGATATTGTTAACTTCTTGGTAACGGGACAAGTACCTAGTTCCATGTCTACATTCCAGAAACACAAGCTCAAGAAGATTGCTAAGCAATATATATGGGATGAACCTTATTTGTGGAAGCATTGCTCCGATCAAATGATCCGCAGTGCGTACTTGAATCCGAGTTCCAATCAATTCTGAATTTTTGTCACTCATATGCTTGTGGTGGCCATTTCGGAGCCAAGAGGACAGCCCTCAAGGTTCTCGAAAGTGGTTTTTATTGGCCTACATTGTTTAAGGATGCATATCTATGTTGTAAGGCTTGTGATAGGTGTCAAAGGACAGGCAACCTTGGTGCTAGAAACCAAATGCCGCAAACACCAATTCTCGCTGTTGAGATTTTTGATGTTTGGGGTATCGATTTTATGGGGCCTTTTGTGAATTCCAATGGGAAATTTTTTATACTTCTTGTCAGTAGATTATGTTTCTAAGTGGGTGGAAGCTAAAGCCACCCCTACCAATGATTCTCATATTGTTTGTGAGTTTGTGAAGGAACATATCTTTTCTAGGTTTGGAACACCTCGAGTGGTGATTAGTGATGGAGGTTCGCACTTCAAGAGATCCTTTCACGCTCTTCTAAGGAAGTATAACATTTCTCATAAAGTTGGCACACCGTATCATCCACAAACGAGTGGACAAGCTGAAATTTCCAACCGGGAGATTAAGTCAATCTTAGAGAAGACGGTGAATGTTACAAGGAAAGATTGGAGTTATAGACTCAATGACGCTTTGTGGGCGTATAGGACAGCTTATAAGACACCCATCGGTATGTCTCCTTTTAGGCTTGTCTATGGTAAACCTTGCCATCTTCCCGTCGAACTTGAACACAAAGCTTATTGGGCTATCAAGGTATGTAATATGGAATTAGATGCAGCTGGTGAACATAGGAAACTTCAGCTCAATGAGTTAGAAGAGATACGAAATGATGCATATGAAAGTTCACGCATTTATAAAGAAAAGACCAAGGCTTTCCATGATAAAATGATTTCCCGAAAGAGTTTTGAAGTAGGGCGAAAGTTCTTTTATTCCATTCTCGTCTTAAATTGTTTCCGGTAAACTTAGGTCCAGATGGATTGGACCATTTGTTGTTACTAATGTGTTTGCACATGGTGCAGTTGAGATAACTAGTCCCAAAACAGGGCTGATTTCCAAGGTTAACGGCCATCGCTTGAAACCATACTATGAGCAGTTTGTGACGGAGAATCAGGATATGATCACATTGAGTGATCCACTCCTCTGGAGGAGTAATTGGAGCCGAACGTCGGGTGACGACGTTAAACCGAGCGCTAAGTGGGAGGCAACCCACCGGTTTTGTATCTTTCCCTTTATCTTTTTATTTTTAAGCATTTTATCTTTATTTTCTTGTTTTTGCATATCATTTGCGGAATTTCCCACCTTGAACCTTCTTTGGATGATTCAATTTTACATTGAGGACAATGTAAAGATTAAGTGTGGGGGAGCATTTATATGTTTGTATAGTTTGTTTTATGCCTTTAAAAAAAAAAAAAAAAAAAAAAAAAAAAAAAAAAAAAATTTGTGCTTTTTGAACTCCGAAATCTAGAAACTTGTGCCTTTAGGATGACACCATTAGTGGATGGAATCATTTTGATTGCAGGAGTTGAGGAACCCATTAATTAACAAGAACGAACATAGCTCAGGAATCACAAATAACATGATAGTCGTTACCATATCTCGGAATATCACCATATCGCATTCTATTTTGTTTTTTTTTTCATATTTATCTATTGTTCTCTAAGTGCTTTGGTGGGTCACTAAACATCGACGTGTTATTACTGCTAGGATGAAATAGAATGATTGAGTTGTTAAAAAAAAAAAAAAAAAAAAAAAGAAAAGAGACCGACCAATTAGACCAAACGGAATAAGAATGACACTTGGGAATAGCAAGATGTGTGAAACGTAGTCCCCTGTCTCCGTCGCCTAAACAAGCGTGGAATGCGGGATCCAAGGCAACTATCACGTACTTGCCGACAAGAAGCATGCGCTTGGATCCAAAAGATCGAATCATCTTTGTCACAAAAAAAAAAAAAAAAAAAAAAAAAAAAAAAAAAAAAATGATGAAAAAGAAAAGAAAGTATTATATTTGGTGAATAAAGTCACTCCTGGTTCCCTTGTATATGCCAGTGAGTTGATGTAGAAATAAGTTTGTTGACTACTGGTTCCCTTGAATATGCCAAGTGTTAACACTAGAATTGACCAAGAACTCAATCCAATAGGTTGCATAGGTTCATCTTGGTAGTGACCTTCGACGATATGGGAAACATCGGACACTTGTGAACATTCGCCAACATCTACATCTATATCCATCTTCTTAATCTTTTCATTGTGATTGTGGTTTGTTAGTTTCCGAGTATTGTGGCTTGTTCGACTATCTAATTAGAGCTTTATTTACTTATATATGAACTGAATTTGTGCAAGGTACCTCCTCCCGTAGTCATTTTGGATTCGTTCATTGATTTGTCACAAATAGACGGAGTTGAAAATATAGGTTTTGTAGGCATACCTCTTGTAAACCTTCACGAGACTAAAACTCGTCCACTAGGGACACCTAGGGGTTCAAAGGCATGTTATTCATGCTTAGAGTAACCGTAGCCTCGACGAGACGGAGTTGTGTGTATTTTATTGTTTTGTTTGATTTGCTCGAGGACTAGCAAAGTCTAAGTGTGGGGGAATTTGATAGGTGTCTAAAACACCTATGTATTTATCTATTGTTTATGCTTTCTCTCGCTAGTTTTCTTGTAAATTATGTATCTTATGTTTGCTTTTGAATATTTAGGTACTTTGGAGTTATTTGGAACAAAAGAAGAAGAAACGCTGCTTAAAAGGACAAGGCGAGTTATTTCTTATTATTTGCTTTTATTCTCTTCATCAGCTACTCAAAAGTTTGTTTGGCTTTAGTGATGCAACTTCGGAAAAGCATGACAACTTTAGTGATGATTCTCATTGAAGAGAAGAAGTAGATTTGAGAAGTAAGAGGCAGCAGTCGCTGGTGGAATTCGAAAGGAGGACACAACAAGTCCATTTGGAGCAGAAAGACCATTTCACAAAGCGAGTGAAACTAGCTACGGTTGCGCAAGGAGGAGATGAAGAATGAGGTCGAATAGAGAATTGGGCTGTCCCAACTAACAAGCCACATAACTGCTTTGTGGCCTATATAAAAACAAAGGGGTGTAGATATCCCAATCTGCACGGACAGACCGATTTAGGTCGAGTTGCTTCTCTTCTCGCACAAATTCAATTTTCCCTTTACTCATTAACTCATGCTCCCTGAAAACAAGAATGGAGGCGCTGCTGAGAGCTTAAATGAGACAGGGATCGAGATGGGTTTAGTTTGGAGCTTGATTTGGTGCCGGAAATCAGTGAAGAAGACGAGAACATCACTGGAGACGTGGTATAGGAAGTTTGGGTTTAGTTTTAAACCGAGAATACAAAGAAGATGAGCTTGCTTCCGTCGATTGTGGGTGAGTAATGGAGGAGAATGAAGAGTTATTTAGAAGTTCAGAGCTTCAGGAACAATGGGTTTGCAATGAATTGAAGATTCTCGACCAAGTTTGAGCCAAGAAAACAGAAATGAGAGACCTTGTTGCTTTGTCATTGAGTCGAGTGATGAATTAAGTCCGATTAATGAATGTCCGAGAGTAGATAGCGTCTTGAATGAATGTGGCATGTGTTTGAATGTGAATTCCTTGCTGGGAAGGAGTTGATGTGTGACTTCCAAGGTGCAGCCATTATGCAATCCTTCATCAACTCGAACCGCACGCGATGTGTTTGTCATAAGGCCCGAGTGACCCGCTTTGCCGCAATTCCTATAGTTCACTGAACCGAGTTCTGCGGTTCTATAGATGTTCACAAAGAGTTAGAAGAGGGGTTTGAAGTACGATGGAACTCAAGATTGGGTAAGAGTTTTGGGTAGAAAAAATCAGCTCAAGAGGAAAGTCTTGCCGCCACATAAGTTGCCATTTTATTTGCTAGCTAATGGGGTCCGGTTCGTAAAAGTTTAGAGTCTACAAGGGTTATAAGGCAATGGTTAAAGTCCAAAGAAGAACCTAATCATGTGTATGAATGACCTGACTTGGATTTTGGCCGATAAGTCGTGGAAGTAAGAAGATATTAAGCGTGGAGGAAGTGGCCGGGACTGCAGACTTGTGAATTTGAGAAATAAAGATTGCAGGTGGTGATTTGAGCTATTGTTCTGTGTGGTAATGGACTGAATTGGATTGCAATGTTGGTGGTACTTTGTGGCACAAGAGATTTGTGGTGCAAAGGCCAGCAAGAATGATTCGTAAAAGCGAGACACAGTCAAGATCGAAAGGGGAACCGAAATGTATGACTGCAGCTCGGATGGAGGTTTGGCCGGAGTTAATGATGGTCGATGAAAGCTTGAACAAAGGAATTAGTTGAGACTCATTGGAGCTCATGCTATGATTAAATTGCAGCTGTACTGTGCTGCTGTGATGAAGCTGGCACTAGTGGTTTGCTGGCACTAGTGGTTTGCTGGCCTGAATTGGAGAATAGTGCTGTAGCCGATTGAATTTGCAGTCAAGGGAATGGCAGGGTTAGCTGTGTGGTTTAGGCGAGAGTTCGAGCTGAAACTCAGGTGGAAGTGAAGCTTGTACTGTTTGATTTTTGTGAGTTGTTTTACAGGGAAAATGAGCTGGATTCCTGGGATTCATGTTGCTGTTGTAGTTGACTGATGGACAGGGAAGTAAGTCGAATGGCTTGTCTGTCATCGGGGGAGATAGTTGAGCTTGAGAAGGTCATACACAGACCAATGATGAATGACGATGGTGACTACCGCTGCAACTCGAGACGGTGAAGCCATGTTGAATGGTGATGGCAAAGAGAGTAGGTGCGTGGCGGTGAGCTGAGGTGTTGTTGCCGTGCATCGTGAAGCTACAGCTATTACTAAGCAGAATGATGTTGGCAGAATTACAGTGACAGGAGCTCGAGTTTGGAGCTGTTTTGCAGGGCAGTGTGCAGGTGGTAGTAAGATGGTTTGAGCATATGTTATGGCTTGAGGCTTAACAGAGTTGTAGGGTCATTGAGAGCGTTGGTTGTTGCCTCGAACATGACAAGATAGTGCAGAGCTGAGTGGAGTTGCGAATAGCCATCTTGGTCGGAACCGGGGAATGAATTTTGAAGTCAGCAAAAATAAAGCGAAAAGCGAGCTAGAATGGCGAGCCGGTGAGCATAGTTCCGGTAGCCGGATTTCAGAACTTGAAGCATGAATCGCAATATTTCGTTGAATCGCGAGGGGGTATGAGTCGGATACAAGAGTTGGCCACGGACATATGAGCTATGGGTCACGCTTTTGGGTGCGTTTTAGCAAGATAAGAAATTGGGTTAGTTGGTTTTTGTGAATGTTTGAACTGCAGAGAAGCAAAGTTGAGCTACTGGAAGTGTAAAACTGCCTGGTGACAGTGTCTGATGACAAAGGCGGCCTGAGATGCTTTTCCGGCGCCGGATTCCGGCCATATTCCGGCCGGAAACCCAGTTTTCCGGCGAGCATATTTTTGAGACATATTTTCACATGGGTTTCTCACACATGGTTCATGGGCTTGGTGGACTTTTTGGTGATGGACTTTGAAGACCTAATTTTGGAAAGTGGGAAGGCTATAAAAAGAAAGGGTTTCTATTCTTTTGGTATCACGTATTCTTCTTGGAGTTTTGCAGAGAGCCGGAGCTAGGGTTTGCTTTCATTTAATATTTTCATCTTCTTTACTTTATTTTTCCATTATTATTTGATGATGAACTCCAATATCATGATTAACTAAAACTCTCTTTTGGTTAAGGGCGATTTCGAAGCCCGAAATATGAGTCTATATTTGATATGAAAAACTTGTTCTCTTGCATTCATTAATGTTATTGATTGATTTCTACCATGCTAATATTGTCTATGGATTATTTGTTAAGGGTTTAAGTTCGAAATTGAATCATTAATTCTTAATCTATTTGCTAGTTTAGATTTTCTTCGACCCGTAATTGTCTAGAGAAAATAAACGCAAGTAGCAATATATAGGTATTGATGATGGGACTTTGTTAAGTACCTATATGTAGAAATCAACACTAGTAGGTGATTCATGCTTTTGAGTTCATCACTAGGAGCAACCTTATCTCACGTAACTTAGAGCACTTGTTTAAGTCAAACCTAGTAAGCGTACCTCTAGGAAACTTGGCAAGTAGGAACCGGTAGTCGAGCGCTTCCGTATCCGGTGAGCTAGGAGATAATAACGGAATAGTTAAGCGTACTAATTATTCTAGGGTTGTTAGTAACATGATAATGTGAAGAACATAGCTATCTATCAATTTGATTTGTATTCCTTGGTCTAGAATGAACCTTTAATCAATTACATCTCATATTTGAATACGTTTTACAATTTTCAGCGTTTCTACAACAAAATCATCTTTGCTAAGAGTATTTGCATAACAACTTGAACTTCATACCTCCCTTGGGACGATCCTACTTACATTATACTACTTGCTAGTTAAAGAGAAGTAGAGAAATTTATTTTTGCGAGATTGACACCTCGTCAAAATTGGCCTGGCGCCATTGGAAGGAGGCAAAGTGGCAAGTTTAGTTGTTATTTTTATTCTTAGTTGTTACTTTTGCTTTTATTTTCAATTTCTATCTACTTATTCAACCTCTTAGAATCTGATTTTCGGTACTAATTCTTTGGTGAATGCGTGGAGAGGGCAGACCAAGTCCAATTGGTATACGTCTTCGTTCGGGCACTTTACTTAAGGATTTCATTCGAGCAGATCAACACTCCACTTCCTCAAAGTTCTACACCAAGTGAATTCTCGGACTCGGACGAAGAGGAAGACAACACAATGGGAGGTCGACCACCTGCTCCAAGAACACTCAAGGAGCTCACTTCTCCAAACCTAGATCAGCAGCCTTTATGTATTCAGATGAATGGAACCATTGAGTTGAAACCACAATTGATTAACTTGCTGCCCAAATTCAGAGGTTTAGCGGGAGAAGATCCTAATCGTCACTTGCAACAATTCCATCATGTTGTGACTAGTATGAAGCAAGCAACTGCAGATGCGGATATGGCTATGATGACATCTTTTCCTTTCTCTCTTTTATATATCACAGAGAGTGGTTCTTTTGCTTACCCACTGGAAGCATAACCACATGGAATGGGATGAAGAAATTGTTCCTTGAGAAGTATTTTCCAAAGATCAAAAGCAGTCTTGTGATTCGCAAGGAGATTTGTGGTATTAGGCAAGTATCGGGAGAGACTCTCCATGAGTATTGGGAGCGCTACAAGAAGCTTTTAGCTAGTTGTCCACACCACCAAATCAGCGATCAACTTGTGATTCAATATTTCTACGAGGGGTTGCTTTCTAATGATAGAAACTTGATCGATGCCGCAAGTGGTGGTGCACTTACCAACAAGACCATTGCGGAAGCTACAAGTTTGTTGGAGAATATGGCTGCGAACACGCAACAATTCTACACTCGAGATGAATCGGCAGTAAGGAAGGTGAATGAAGTTGGCAATTCTTCACACATGGAACAAAGGATGGGCAACATGGAGAGAATGATGACTCAAATAGCTGCAGCTGTCATACCATCATCATATACCGAAGATGTTGAGCAAGCAAGTGCTATGTACCAAAATCAAGAAAGGCCGAGGTACGATCCGTACTCCAACACATACAACCCAAAGTTGGCGTGATCATCCGAATTTCAGCTATGCAAACAAGCAAGCTGCTGCAAATCCTACTTTCAATCAACAAGGAGGATATCAATTCATGCAAAGACCACCACAAGAAACTCAAGGCACGAGTATAGATGACAAGTTGAATCTCATTCTCAACACAATGGTGCAAGATAAGCAAAAGTCAAAGAATGGAGATGAAAGACATCCGAACACAAATGGGTCAATTAGCTAATGCCGTGAGCAAATTGGAAGCACAAGCAGAGGAAAACTTCCTTCGCAACCAATAAATCACAAGGAGAATGCCAATGCTATTGAGTTACGAAGTGGGAAGCAAGTAGAGAAACCGAAACATCACCTGTCCCATGAACCCGAGTTGGAGAAAGAAGAGGGTGAAACAGGTCCCTAAAAAGGCTGACCGGTAACAAATTCTAACTCTAGAACTCATGTTTCTACTTATGTTACTTCTCCGCCTTTTCCTAGCAGGTTTGCAAAGTCGAACAAGGAGACATTGTACCAAGAGCTTTTGGAAATCTTTAAGAAGATTGAAGTGAACATTCCACTCATTGAGGCAATAAGGCAAGTTCCACGTTGGGCAAAGTTCTTGAAGGAATTGTGCACTAACAAGCACAAATTAACCGGTAACGAGGTAATGAGTGTGGGGAGAATGCTTCGGCATATCTTCAAAAGAAACTCCCACCTAAGTTGAAAGACCCCGTAGTTTCACCATACCATGTACTATTGGTAAAATCAGGTTTGAACGTGCTATGTTAGATTTAGGAGCATCCATTAATGTTATGCCTGCCTCCGTTTATGAATCATTGAATCTTGGACCTCTTAAGAATACCTATTGTTATACAACTTGCTGATAGGTCTAATTCTTACCCGAAAGGGGTTATTGAAGATGTTTTGGTGCAGGTTAATCAACTCATATTTCCAAATGATTTCTATGTTCTTGACATGATGGATGAAGATTCACCATCGTCTACTCCCTTGCTTGTTGGGTAGACCGCTCATGAGAACCGCTAGAACAAAGATTGATGTTTTCAAGGGCGCTTTAACTATGGAATTTGATGACGAAGTCATAAGTTTCAATATCTTTGAGGCTATGAGATATCCTAGTGATGTGCATTCCTGTTTTTCAATTGATATTATTGATTCTCTAGCTCAACAGATTTTTGAATTGAATGGTGAAGATGCTTTAGAAAACACCATAGTGGAAGGTTTAGGTTATGGAAAATACAAAGACATTGAAAGTGAATTGTCTATTTGTGATGAGCTTAAAGAGGCTGCTTTATCTCTTAACTCATTACAAGAAGTTCCACCAAAATATAATGTGTCTTATGTTTCTTTGCCGCTTACTAATGAGAAACTTTTACCGTCGATTGTGCAGGCACCTATTCTTGAGTTGAAACCTCTTCCGGATCACCTTAAATACGTGTATTTAGGTGACAAGGAAGAGTTACCTGTGATCATTGCCAACAACCTTACCAAGGTGCAAGAGGAGAAGCTTGTTCGAGTGCTAAGAGAGTACAAGTCTGCCATTGGGTGGACCATTGCCGATATCAAAGGAATCAGTCCTTCCACATGTATGCACCGAATACTTCTTGAGGAGGGGGCAAAACCAACAAGAGAAGCTCAACGTCGCTTGAACCCTCCGATGATGGAAGTAGTCAAGAAGGAAATCCACGAAGTTGTTGGAAGTAGGGGTGATCTATCCCATATCCGATAGCAAATGGGTGAGCCCGATTCAAGTCGTTCCAAAGAAGTCCGGGATCACGGTGGTGAAAAACGAAGATAATGACTTGGTTCCAACTAGAATCCAGACCGGTTGGAGAGTGTGCATTGATTACCGAAAGCTCAACTCTACCACCCGAAAGGACCATTTTCCCTTACCATTCATTGATCAAATGCTTGAAAGGTTGGCTAGACATGCTTTTTACTGTTTCCTTGATGGTTTTTCAGGTTATAACCAGATTGTAATAGCCCCGGAAGATCAAGAAAAGACGACATTTACTTGCCCTTTTGGAACTTTTGCGTATAGACGTATGCCATTTGGCTTGTGCAATGCACCAGCCACTTTTCAACGTTGTATGGTAAGTATATTCTCAGATTATGTGGAAAGCATCATAGAAGTGTTTATGGATGATTTCAGCGTGTATGGTGATTCTTTTGACAAATGCTTAGATAACCTTGCACTTATTCTTAAACGATGCGTAGAAACTAATCTTGTGCTTAATTGGGAAAAATGTCACTTTATGGTCAATCATGGGATTGTGCTAGGTCATGTTGTATCCTCTAAGGGGTTAGAAGTTGACAAGGCTAAGATAGATTTGATTCGGAACTTACAATACCCCACAAATGTGAGGGAGGTTCGCTCTTTTCTTGGTCATGCAGGTTTTTATAGGAGATTCATCAAGGATTTCTCCAAGATTGCAATGCCCCCGTGTAGACTCTTGCAAAAAGATGTGGCCTTTGATTGTGACAAGGAATGCAAGGAAGCTTTCGACACCTTGAAAGAGTTGTTGACTACCGCACCAATCATCAAACCACCGGACTGGAGCAAGCCATTTGAGTTGATGTGCGATGCAAGTGATTATGCCGTTGGAGCCGTGTTGGGACAGCGAGATGGCAAAGTTCCATATGCCATTTATTATGCTTCTAGAACTCTCAACGGAGCACAAATCAACTACTCCACTACTGAAAAGGAGCTTTTGGCCATAGTGTTTGCACTCGAGAAGTTTAGATCTTATTTAGTGGGTACAAAGGTGGTTGTTTTCTCCGACCATGCTGCACTTCGATACTTGCTAACAAAGAAGGATGCTAAGCCAAGGCTCATAAGGTGGATTCTTCTTCTTCAAGAGTTCAACTTGCAAATCAAGGACAAGAAGGGCAGTGAGAATACCGTAGCGGATCATTTAAGCGATTGGTTGTGTCCGAAGAAGCGATTCCTTTGCATGATAGCTTCCCGGATGAGCAACTCCTTGCGGTTGGTGGCACAACTCCATGGTACGCTGATATTGTTAACTTCTTGGTAACGGGACAAGTACCTAGTTCCATGTCTACATTCCAAAACACAAGCTCAAGAAGATTGCTAAGCAATATATATGGGATGAACCTTATTTGTGGAAGCATTGCTCCGATCAAATGATCCGCAGTGCGTATTTGAATCCGAGTTCCAATCAATTCTGAATTTTTGTCACTCATATGCTTGTGGTGGCCATTTCGAGCCAAGAGGACAGCCCTCAAGGTTCTCGAAAGTGGTTTTTATTGGCCTACATTGTTTAAGGATGCATATCTATGTTGTAAGGCTTGTGATAGGTGTCAAAGGACAGGCAACCTTGGTGCTAGAAACCAAATGCCGCAAACACCAATTCTCGCTGTTGAGATTTTTGATGTTTGGGGTATCGATTTTATGGGGCCTTTTGTGAATTCCAATGGGAAATTTTTTATACTTCTTGCTGTAGACTATGTTTCTAAGTGGGTGGAAGCTAAAGCCACCCCTACCAATGATTCTCATATTGTTTGTGAGTTTGTGAAGGAACATATATTTTCTAGGTTTGGAACACCTCGAGTGGTGATTAGTGATGGAGGTTCGCACTTCAAGAGATCCTTTCACGCTCTTCTAAGGAAGTATAACATTTCTCATAAAGTTGGCACACCGTACCATCCACAAACGAGTGGACAAGCTGAAATTTCCAACCGGGAGATTAAGTCAATCTTAGAGAAGACGGTGAATGTTACAAGGAAAGATTGGAGTTATAGACTCAATGACGCTTTGTGGGCGTATAGGACAGCTTATAAGACACCCATCGGTATGTCTCCTTTTAGGCTTGTCTATGGTAAACCTTGCCATCTTCCCGTCGAACTTGAACACAAAGCTTATTGGGCTATCAAGGTATGTAATATGGAATTAGATGCAGCTGGTGAACATAGGAAACTTCACTCAATGAGTTAGAAGAGATACGAAATGATGCATATGAAAGTTCACGCATTTATAAAGAAAAGACCAAGGCTTTCCATGATAAAATGATTTCCCGAAAGAGTTTTGAAGTAGGGCGAGAAAGTTCTTTTATTCCATTCTCGTCTTAAATTGTTTCCTGGTAAACTTAGGTCCAGATGGATTGGACCATTTGTTGTTACTAATGTGTTTGCGCATGGTGCGCTTGAGATAACTAGTCCCAAAACAGGGCTGATTTCCAAGGTTAACGGCCATCGCTTGAAACCATACTATGAGCGATTTGTGACGGAGAATCGGGATATGATCACATTGAGTGATCCACTCCCTCTGGAGGAGTAATTGGAGCCGAACGTCGGGTCGACGACGTTAAACCAAGCGCTAAGTGGGAGGCAACCCACCGGTTTTGTATCTTTCCCTTTATCTTTTTATTTTTAAGCATTTTATCTTTATTTTCTTGTTTTTGCATATCATTTGCGGAATTTCCCACCTTGAACCTTCTTTGGATGATTCAATTTTACATTGAGGACAATGTAAAGATTAAGTGTGGGGGAGCATTTATATGTTTGTATAGTTTGTTTTATGCCTTTAAAAAAAAAAAAAAAAAAAAAAAAATTTGTGCTTTTTGAACTCCGAAATCTAGAAACTTGTGCCTTTAGGATGACACCATTAGTGGATGGAATCATTTTGATTGCAGGAGTTGAGGAACCCATTAATTAACAAGAACGAACATAGCTCAGGAATCACAAATAACATGATAGTCGTTACCATATCTCGGAATATCACCATATCGCATTCTATTTTGTATTTTTTTTCATATTTATCTATTGTTCTCTAAGTGCTTTGGTGGGTCACTAAACATCGACGTGTTATTACTGCTAGGATGAAATAGAATGATTGAGTTGTTAAAAAAAAAAAAAAAAAAAAAAAAAGAGACCGACCAATTAGACCAAACGGAATAAGAATGACACTTGGGAATAGCAGTATGTGTGAAACGTAGTCCCTGTCTCCGTCGCCTAAACAAGCGTGGAATGCAGGATCCAAGGCAACTATCACGTACTTGCTGACAAGAAGCATGCGCTTGGATCCAAAAGATCGAATCATGCTGTCACAAAAAAAAGAAAAAAAAAAGAAAAAAAAAAAGAAAAAAAAAAATGATGAAAAAGAAAAGAAAGTATTATATTTGGTGAATAAAGTCACTCCTGGTTCCCTTGTATATGCCAGTGAGTTGATGTAGAAATAAGTTTGTTGACCACCTGGTTCCCTTGTATATGCCAAAGGTGTTAACTCTAGAATTGACCAAAGAACTCAATCCAATAGGTTGCATAGGTTCATCTTGGTAGTGACCTTCAGACAGATATGGGAAACATCGGACACTTGTGAACATTCGCCAACATCTACATCTATATCCATCTTCTTTATCTTTTCATTGTGATTGTGGTTTGTTAGTTTCCGAGTATTGTGGCTTGTTCGACTATCTAATTAGAGCTTTATTTACTTATATATGAACTGAATTTGTGCAAGGTACCTCCTCCTGTAGTCATTTTGGATTCGTTCATTGATTTGTCACAAATAGACGGAGTTGAAAATATAGGTTTTGTAGGCATACCTCTTGTAAACCTTCACGAGACTAAAACTCGTCCACTAGGGACACCTAGGGGTTCAAAGGCATGTTATTCATGCTTAGAGTAACCGTAGCCTCGACGAGACGGAGTTGTGTGTATTTTATTGTTTTGTTTGATTTGCTCGAGGACTAGCAAAGTCTAAGTGTGGGGGAATTTGATAGGTGTCTAAAACACCTATGTATTTATCTATTGTTTATGCTTTCTCTGCTAGTTTTCTTGTAAATTATGTATCTTATGTTTTGCTTTTGAATATTTAGGTACTTTGGAGTCACTTGGAACAAAAGAAGAAGAAACGGAAAAAAGGACAAGGCGAGTTATTTCTTATTATTTGCTTTTATTTTCTTCATCATTTGTTGAAAAGTTTGTCGGCTTTAGTGATGCAACTTGCATCAAAAGCATGACAACTTTAGTGATGATTCTCATTGAAGAGAAGAAGTAGATTTGAGAAGTAAGAGGCAGCGAGTCGGCTGGTGGAATTCGAAAGGAGGACACAGTGTCCATTTGGAGCAAAAAGACCATTTCACAGGCGAGTGAAACTAGCTACGGTTGCGCAAGGAGGAGATGAAGAATGAGGTCGAATAGAGAATTGGGTTGTCAGTTACCTGGAACTAACAAGCCACATAATCTGTTTGTGGCCTATATAAAAACAGTGGGTGTAGATATCCCAATCTATACGGACAGACCTGATTTAGGTCGAGTTGCTTCTCTTCTCGAACAAATTCAATTTTCCCTTTACTCATTAACTCATGCTCCCAAAAACAAGAATGGAGGCGCTGCTGAGAGCTTAAATGAGACAGGATCGAGATGGGTTTAGTTTGGAGCTTGATTTGGTGCCTAAATCGGTGAAGAAGACGAGAACATCACTGGAGACGTGGTATAGGAAGTTTGGGTTTAGTTTTAAACCGAGAATACAAAGAAGATGAGCTTGCTTCCATCGATTGTGGGTGAGTAATGGAGGAGAATGAAGAGTTATTTAGAAGTTCAGAGCTTCAGGAACAATGGGTTTGCAATGAATTGAAGATTCTGACCAAGTTTGAGCCAAGAAAACAGGAAATGAGAGACCTTGTTGCTGTCATTGAGTCAGTGATGAATTAAGTCTGATTAATGAATGTCTGAGAGTAGATAGCGTCTTGAATGAATGTGGCATGTGTTTGAATGTGAATTCCTTGCTGGGAAGGAGTTGATGTGTGACTTCCAAGGTGCAGCCATTATGCAATCCTTCATCAACTCAGAACTGCACGCGATGTGTTTGTCATAAGGCCTGAGTGACCAGTTTTGCCGCAATTCCTATAGTTCATCGAACCGAGTTCTGCGGTTCTATAGATGTTCACAAAGAGTTAGAAGAGGGGTTTGAAGTACAGATGGAACTGAAGATTGGGTAAGAGTTTTGGGCGAGAAAAATCAGCTCAAGAGGAAAGTCTTGCTGCCACATAAGTTGCCATTTTATTTGCTAGCTAATGGGGTCTGGTTCAGAAAAGTTTAGAGTCTACAAGGGTTATAAGGCAATGGTTAAAGTCCAGCAAGAACCGGAATCTGTGTATGAATGACTGACTTGGATTTTGGCCGATAAGTCAGGGAAGTAAGAAGATATTAAGCAGGGAGGAAGTGGCCAGACTGCAGACTTGTGAATTTGAGAAATAAAGATTGCAGGTGGTGATTTGAGCTATTGTTCAGGTGGTAATGGACTGAATTGGATTGCAATGTTGGTGGTACTGTGGCACAAGAGATTTGTGGTGCAAAGGCCAGCGTGAAGAATGATTCAGAAAAAGCGAGACTGTTGGCTGAAGATCGAAAGGGGAACTGAGCTGTGACTGCAGTTCAGATGGAGGTTTGCTGGAGTTAATGATGGTCGATGAAAGCTTGAACAAAGGAATTAGTTGAGACTCATTGGAGCTCATGCTATGATTAAATTGCAGCTGTACTGTGCTGCTGTGATGAAGCTGGCACTAGTGGTTTGCTGGCACTAGTGGTTTGCTGGCCTGAATTGGAGAATAGTGCTGTAGCCGATTGAATTTGCAGTCAAGGGAATGGCAGGGTTAGCTGCGTGGTTTAGGCGAGAGTTCGAGCTGAAACTCAGGTGGAAGTGAAGCTTGTACTGTTTGATTTTTGTGAGTTGTTTTACAGGGAAAATGAGCTGGATTCCTGGGATTCATGTTGCTGTTGTAGTTGACTGATGGACAGGGAAGTAAGTCGAATGGCTTGCTGTCATAGGGGAGATAGTTGGAGCTTGAGAAGGTCATACACAGGACCAATGATGAATGACGATGGTGACTACTGCTGCAACTCGAGACGGTGAAGCCATGTTGAATGGTGATGGCAAAGAGAGTAGTCGGCGGTCGAGGTGGTGTTGCTCACAAGCATCTTGGTGGCTACGACTATTACTAAAGCGAGAATGATGTTGGCGTGAATTACGGTGACAGAGCTCGAGTTTGGAGCATTTTGCGGGCGGTGTGCGGTGGTAGTAAGATGGTTTGAGCATATGTTATGGCTTGAGGCTTAACGAGTTGTAGAGGTCGTTGATTGAGTCGTTGGTTGTTGCACCGAACATGACAAGATAGTGCGAGGGAGTGGAGTTGCAGAATAGCCATCTTGGTCGGGAACTCAGGAATGAATTTTGAAGTCGCAAAAACAGTCGAAAAGCGAGCTAGAATGGCGAGCCGGTGAGCATAGTTCCGTAGTCGGATTTCGGAACTTGAAGCATGAATCGCAATATTTCGGTGAATCGCGAGGGGGTATGAGTCGGATACAAGAGTTGGCCGCCGGACATATGATCTATGGGTCACGCTTTTGGGTGCGTTTTTCGCAAGATAAGAAATTGGGTTAGTTGGTTTTTGTGAATGTTTGAACTGCGCAGAGAAGCAAAGTTGAGCTACTGGAAGTGTAAAACTGCCTGGTGACAGTGTCGATGACAAAGGCGGCTTTGAGATGCTTTTCCGGCGCCGGATTAGGCCATATTCCGCCGAAACCCAGTTTTCCTGCGAGCATATTTTTGAGACATATTTTCACATGGGTTTCTCACACATGGTTCATGGGCTTGGTGGACTTTTTGGTGATGGACTTTGAAGACCTAATTTTGGAAAGTGGGAAGGCTATAAAAAGAAAGGGTTTCTATTCTTTTGGTATCACGTATTCTTCTTGGAGTTTTGCAGAGCCGGAGCTAGGGTTTGCTTTCATTTAATATTTTCATCTTCTTTACTTTATTTTTCCATTATTATTTGATGATGAACTCCAATATCATGATTAACTAAAACTCTCTTTTGGTTAAGGGCGATTTCGAAGCTTCGAAATATGAGTCTATATTTGATATGAAAAACTTGTTCTCTTGCATTCATTAATGTTATTGATTGATTTCTACCATGCTAATATTGTCTATGGATTATTTGTTAAGGGTTTAAGTTCGAAATTGAATCATTAATTCTTAATCTATTTGCTAGTTTAGATTTTCTTCGACCCGTAATTGTCTAGAGAAAATAAACGCAAGTAGCAATATATAGGTATTGATGATGGGACTTTGTTAAGTACCTATATGTAGAAATCAACACTAGTAGGTGATTCATGCTTTTGAGTTCATCACTAGGAGCAACCTTATCTCACAGAACTTAGAGCACTTGTTTAAGTCAAACCTAGTAAGCGTACCTCTAGGAAACTTGGCAAGTAGGAACCGGTAGTCGAGCGCTTCCGTATCCGGTGAGCTAGGAGATAATAACGGAATAGTTGAGCGTACTAATTATTCTAGGGTTGTTAGTAACATGATAATGTGAAGAACATAGCTATCTATCAATTTGATTTGTATTCCGTGGTCTAGAATGAACCTTTAATCAATTACATCTCATATTTGAATACGTTTTACAATTTTCAGCGTTTCTACAACAAAATCATCTTTGCTAAGAGTATTTGCATAACAACTTGAACTTCATACCTCCCTTGGGACGATCCTACTTACATTATACTACTTGCTAGTTAAAGAGAAGTAGAGAAATTTATTTTGCGAGATTGACACCTCGTCAAAATTGCGCCGTACTTGGGAGGCAAGTGGCGAGTTTAGTTGTTATTTTTATTCTTAGTTGTTACTTTTGCTTTTATTTTCAATTTCTATCTACTTATTCAACCTCTTAGAATCTGATTTTCAGGTACTAATTCTTTGGTGAATGCGTGGAGAGGGCAGACCAAGTCCAATTGGTATACGTCTTCGTTCAGGCACTTTACTTAAGGATTTCATTCGAGCAGTCAACACTCCACTTCCTCAAAGTTCTACACCAAGTGAATTCTCGGACTCGGACGAAGAGGAAGACAACACAATGGGAGGTCGACCACCTGCTCCAAGAACACTCAAGGAGCTCACTTCTCCAAACCTAGATCGGCTGACCTTTATGTATTCAAATTTGAATGGAACCATTGAGTTGAAACCACAATTGATTAACTTGCTGCCCAAATTCAGAGGTTAGCGGGAGAAGATCCTAATCGTCACTTGCAACAATTCCATCATGTTGTGACTAGTATGAAGCAAGCAACAGCTGCAGATGCGGATATGGCTATGATGACATCTTTTCCTTTCTCTCTTTTTAGATATCTGCAGGAGAGAGTGGTTCTTTTGCTTACCCGCTGGAAGCATAACCACATGGAATGGGATGAAGAAATTGTTCCTTGAGAAGTATTTTCCAAAGATCAAAAGCAGCTGTGATTCGCAAGGAGATTTGTGGTATTAGGCAAGTATCGGAGAGACTCTCCATGAGTATTGGGAGCGCTACAAGAAGCTTTTAGCTAGTTGTCCACACCACCAAATCAGATCAACTTGTGATTCAATATTTCTACGAGGGGTTGCTTTCTAATGATAGAAACTTGATCGATGCCGCAAGTGGTGGTGCACTTACCAACAAGACCATTGCGGAAGCTACAAGTTTGTTGGAGAATATGGCTGCGAACACGCAACAATTCTACACTCGAGATGAATCGGCGATAAGGAAGGTGAATGAAGTTGGCAATTCTTCACACATGGAACAAAGGATGGGCAACATGGAGAGAATGATGACTCAAATAGCTGCATTTGTCATACCATCATCATATACCGAAGATGTTGAGCAAGCAAGTGCTATGTACCAAAATCAAAAAGGCCGAGGTACGATCCGTACTCCAACACATACAACCCGAGTTGGCGTGATCATCCGAATTTCACTATGCAAACAAGCAAGCTGCTTTGCAAATCCTACTTTCAATCAACAAGGAGGATATCAATTCATGCAAAGACCACCACAAGAAACTCAAGGCACGAGTATAGATGACAAGTTGAATCTCATTCTCAACACAATGGTGCAAGATAAGCAAAAGTCGGAATGGAGATGAAAGACATCCGAACACAAATGGGTCAATTAGCTAATGCCGTGAGCAAATTGGAAGCACAAGCGGAGGAAAACTTCCTTCGCAACCAATAAATCACAAGGAGAATGCCAATGCTATTGAGTTACGAAGTGGGAAGCAAGTAGAGAAACCGGAAACATCACCTGTGTCCCATGAACTGAGTTGGAGAAAGAAGAGGGTGAAACAGTCCTAAAAAGGCTGACCGGTAACAAATTCTAACTCTAGAACTCATGTTTCTACTTATGTTACTTCTCCGCCTTTTCCTAGCAGGTTTGCAAAGTCGAACAAGGAGACATTGTACCAAGAGCTGTTGGAAATCTTTAAGAAGATTGAAGTGAACATTCCACTCATTGAGGCAATAAGGCAAGTTCCACGTTGGGCAAAGTTCTTGAAGGAATTGTGCACTAACAAGCACAAATTAACCTGTAACGAGGTAATGAGTGTGGGGAGAATGCTTCGGCATATCTTCAAAAAGAAACTCCCACCTAAGTTGAAAGACCCGGTAGTTTCACCATACCATGTACTATTGGTAAAATCGGGTTTGAACGTGCTATGTTAGATTTAGGAGCATCCATTAATGTTATGCCTGCCTCCTCGTTTATGAATCATTGAATCTTGGACCTCTTAAGAATACCTAGGTATTGTTATACAACTTGTCGATAGGTCTAATTCTTACCCGAAAGGGGTTATTGAAGATGTTTTGGTGCAGGTTAATCAACTCATATTTCCAGCTGATTTCTATGTTCTTGACATGATGGATGAAGATTCACCATCGTCTACTCCCTTGCTGTTGGGTAGACCGTTCATGAGAACCGCTAGAACAAAGATTGATGTTTTCAAGGGCGCTTTAACTATGGAATTTGATGACGAAGTCATAAGTTTCAATATCTTTGAGGCTATGAGATATCCTAGTGATGTGCATTCCTGTTTTTCAATTGATATTATTGATTCTCTAGCTCAACAGATTTTTGAATTGAATGGTGAAGATGCTTTAGAAAACACCATAGTGGAAGGTTTAGGTTATGGAAAATACAAAGACATTGAAAGTGAATTGTCTATTTGTGATGAGCTTAAAGAGGCTGCTTTATCTCTTAACTCATTACAAGAAGTTCCACCAAAATATAATGTGTCTTATGTTTCTTTGCCGCTTACTAATGAGAAACTTTTACCGTCGATTGTCTTGCAGCACCTATTCTTGAGTTGAAACTTCTTCCTGATCACCTTAAATACGTGTATTTAGGTGACAAGGAAGAGTTACCTATGATCATTGCCAACAACCTTACCAAGGTGCAAGAGGAGAAGCTTGTTCGAGTGCTAAGAGAGTACAAGTCGCCATTGGGTGGACCATTGCCGATATCAAAGGAATCGGTCCTTCCACATGTATGCACCGAATACTTCTTGAGGAGGGGGCAAAACCAACAAGAGAAGCTCAACGTCGCTTGAACCCTCCGATGATGGAAGTAGTCAAGAAGGAAATCCTCAAGTTGTTGGAAGTAGGGGTGATCTATCCCATATCCGATAGCAAATGGGTGAGCCCGATTCAAGTCGTTCCAAAGAAGTCCGGGATCACGGTGGTGAAAAACGAAGATAATGACTTGGTTCCAACTAGAATCCAGACCGGTTGGAGAGTGTGCATTGATTACCGAAAGCTCAACTCTACCACCCGAAAGGACCATTTTCCCTTACCATTCATTGATCAAATGCTTGAAAGGTTGGCTAGACATGCTTTTTACTGTTTCCTTGATGGTTTTTCAGGTTTATAACCAGATTGTAATAGCCCCTAAGATCAAGAAAAGACGACATTTACTTGCCCTTTTGGAACTTTTGCGTATAGACGTATGCCATTTGGCTTGTGCAATGCACCACCACTTTTCAACGTTGTATGGTAAGTATATTCTCGATTATGTGGAAAGCATCATAGAAGTGTTTATGGATGATTTCAGCGTGTATGGTGATTCTTTTGACAAATGCTTAGATAACCTTGCACTTATTCTTAAACGATGCGTAGAAACTAATCTTGTGCTTAATTGGGAAAAATGTCACTTTATGGTCAATCATGGGATTGTGCTAGGTCATGTTGTATCCTCTAAGGGTTAGAAGTTGACAAGGCTAAGATAGATTTGATTCGGAACTTACAATACCCCCACAAATGTGAGGGAGGTTCGCTCTTTTCTTGGTCATGCAGGTTTTATAGGAGATTCATCAAGGATTTCTCCAAGATTGCAATGCCCTGTGTAGACTCTTGCAAAAAGATGTGGCCTTTGATTGTGACAAGGAATGCAAGGAAGCTTTCGACACCTTGAAAGAGTTGTTGACTACCGCACCAATCATCAAACCACCGGACTGGAGCAAGCCATTTGAGTTGATGTGCGATGCAAGTGATTATGCCGTTGGAGCCGTGTTGGGACAGCAGATGGCAAAGTTCCATATGCCATTTATTATGCTTCTAGAACTCTCAACGGAGCACAAATCAACTACTCCACTACGAAAAGGAGCTTTTGGCCATAGTGTTTGCACTCGAGAAGTTTAGATCTTATTTAGTGGGTACAAAGGTGGTTGTTTTCTCGACCATGCTTTGCACTTCGATACTTGCTAACAAAGAAGGATGCTAAGCCAAGGCTCATAAGGTGGATTCTTCTTCTTCAAGAGTTCAACTTGCAAATCAAGGACAAGAAGGGCAAATGAGAATACTGTAGCGGATCATTTAAGCAGATTGGTTGTGTCCGAAGAAGCGATTCCTTTGCATGATAGCTTCCCGGATGAGCAACTCTTTGCGGTTGGTGGCACAACTCCATGGTACGCTGATATTGTTAACTTCTTGGTAACGGGACAAGTACCTAGTTCCATGTCTACATTCCAGAAACACAAGCTCAAGAAGATTGCTAAGCAATATATATGGGATGAACCTTATTTGTGGAAGGTGCAAACTTGAAACAGTTATGCGGGTGTTGTACAAAAAAATTCCAGTCCTCACACAGAAGAACATGCGGGCCTGCTATCCAAGGTTGGTTCGTAATAATAAAATCTTTATCTGATTTGTGTTTTAAAGACATCTGGATTACCTGGAAGGTTGCATTGTTCTCAATATGATGGATCTGAATGGGAAAGATTCTGTTGCTAAATGCCCTTTTAATCTGGGAGAAGTCCTCAAACCCTCCAACCACTTTCACCGCTACGCTGTGCTCGTTGTGTGACTTCATCAAGCTCTGCATTCTTTTGGTCAACTGAAAAATAGGGATATGGAGATCTTTTTGTTTTTTTGGGACAGAAGTTTTATTTTTTTCGGAACCTTTTTGTTGATTTTGATTGTTTGAGTGGTTAGGCTCTCTGTAGAAATGATGTTGTGTTGATAGATGGGGTGGAAAGTTGTGGTTTGTTTGATCTTCTTTTTTGGAAATTTTCTCTGTATTTGTCGAAGCAGACGTAGATGAAAAGGAGTGTAAGGTCTCTCGCGTATCTGTAGAAAGGTTTCCATTTTTCTTTTGATGGGAGTTTTTAAACGATGGCGGATCTTCCAAGGTAGACACGCATGTCGGATTTTGCTCCAATTCATGCAGCTTTGCAGAGGTGATTGTGTGAGATATCTTACTCCGCAGCTCAGCTGCTGGCTTGTCCAAGCTCGGATTGGAGGCGGGGGGCGGTGACTGTCGATTCATTGGTGTTTTGGGAGGTGAGGTGGGGAATATAAAACCCAGAAATGCATCCACTAACTGTCTTGAAAGAATCTTCTCTTCGAGTTTCCCGACTGAACTAATCAAAAAAAGGGGTCCCGCAGTACTCAAGGATTGAAGAAGATTTGCAAAAATCAAGAAGCAAGTGTAGTGGTGAAATGAAGTATTTAGACGTCCCTTTCTCTAACCATGACCATTTTCCAAAAGAACCGATAACTTACGAGTTAGCTCAGATCAAACCGATTCCCCGAGCAGAGCTCCACAGAGGATGAGAGAGATTCACTTGACTTCACCCACGTTTTTATGAGCGTTGAAATCCAATACTATCTAAGCTACTAATACATGTTTGATACTTTTTGAAAAATTAGGTGGGTCCAGTGACCCACCCAACTCCCTAATAGTTCCCCCCTAGACGTATGCATATGAATATGCCTTATTCATGTAATGCATGTGTTGGTTTTGGGATTCGAAAAAACTATTTGGCTGAACTATTTTGTGTTATAGTTGCTTTGCAATGGGCGACTAAATTTGAGGTAGGGAATGTTTATATTCGTACAGATGCAATGGGAGCGGTGCAGGCTTATACTAATGATAATTCAGCAGTTCCTTGGTTTCTTAGACAAAGATGGAGTGCGGTCAGAGCTAAATATAACAGAATTCGTTTTATTCACACTTACAGAGAAGCAAATTTTGCAGCGGATGTGATGGCCAAGAGAGGTTGCCTGTCAGATGATGGAGAAAGAATTAGTTATGATAACAAACCAGATTTTATTCATTCTGTTGCCAAATGTAATTTATTTTAGATTTGATTAATTTTTTAGTTTGTAAGTTTTTGGGATTTTTGTGCCTCTTTTCTTACAAATTAAGTCATAATTCTCTTGCTATTTAACCTGCCGAGATTGGGGTATACCCTGATTAATTGGGGTATACCCATTTTATTCCCATCCAAACTAGTGTGCTAAGGGGTGTCTAAAAGGTGTTAAAAGACCAAATTGCCCATACTAAAAAACCATGCCTACTAAAACATATTCAAAAAAAAATTCAAAATCTTTCTTCAAAACTCTAACATACATGATGAGATCAAAAAACAAAAAACGAAGAATCAAAACGGATCGAAAGTCGGCAAGGTTTTTTTGTCGACCTTGCCGACTAAAATATAGTCGGCAGGGTATAAGGTTGAATACCGTGTTAGAATTTTCATCTCTCGAAATCAATGAGTTACTGAGTGGTCGGCACGGTATTCAACCTTATACCCCGTCGACTATATTTTAGTCGGCACGATATTCATCCTTATACCTTGCCGACTATAGTTTAGTCGGCAGGTTATGAAATTAATACCTTGCCGACTAATCATGCATTTGTAACACCTCTCTGTATGTCAAAAAGCCTATAGTCGGCAGGGTATTTTTTTATCAACCTTGCCGACTATAAGGTAGCCAAGAAGGTAAGAAATCAATAAGATGCGACTAGTGAAGCATTTACAACGGTCTCTGTGTCAAAAATAATAAAGTCGGATCTTCTTCATTTACCGACCTTGCTTAGGCCATAAGTTGTCGGCATGTTCTTCATCCATGAGACCTTGCTTAGCCGGATATAATCGGATGTTCTTCATCCGTCGACCACTACTGACTTTTCATACTTTCAACTCGAAAGTGTTGATTTCGATCTAATTTTGAGTATGATTTCATACAACAACTTTACAATCCCCTTTTTAGAAGTGTTTGGGTAGTGTGCTTTCATTTCCGTTGCAAAAGATTGTCTCAAAACAATTTTTTTCCTCAAAAATCTTCCCAAATAAGTTCAATCAAAAACAAAATTTCATTTCATAAGTTTTAATCTACTCAATTAATTAATCTAAACTCAATTAATTAACATAATCAGAATTTTTAGTGTTAATTAAACAAGGACATATTAGACATTTAGAAAATACGAGTTTAAGGGGTGGCTTGGTTTTACTTCATAATGATCAGATTTTGTCTTATTGGGTATACCCCAATCTCGCCGGGCTATTTAATACAATTTTGATTTACCAAAAAAACAAAAAAAAAAGCTTGAGAGTGTTTCCTCACCGCGAAAGAAAAAGAAAGAAAGACGACAACAAAAATAAAATATGGCTCAGTTAGTAGTGTCAAATGGTAATGTAATTCAGGATTGCTTATTAAGATTAGGTAGTCTGAATAAATGGATTCGTAAATCTATCAGCAGAGATGCAAATTCCTATGCAGATAGCTTAGCTAAATATGCAAGAGCTATATAGTAGCTAATATGGAATGGTGGTACTCACCTCCAAAATGTATTCCAGAGGACATGAACAATGTGTTAATAAAATGATCCTCTCTTTCGTTTAATAAAACAATTCACAAACGGTTACCGAATTTTCAATATTTCTATGAAAATAACAACCATTAATCTTCCCAAGTCTTCGGCTTTCCATGGAGCTCTAACCGTCTCTCCTAAAATCATCACATCTCAAATTAAATATTTTTCAATTTTATCTCAATTCAAATTTCTCCCTCTTTGATTTTCCATTGGGTTTCTATCACAGAAAACAGAAAAATGAGAGAAATCCTACATATCCAAGGTGGTCAATGTGGAAATCAAATAGGAGCAAAATTCTGGGAAGTAATATGTGATGAACATGGAATTGATCCAATTGGAAAGTACAAAGGTGATTCAGATCTTCAACTTGAAAGAATAAACGTATATTTTAATGAAGCAAGTGGTGGACGTTATGTACCTCGTGCTGTATTAATGGATTTAGAACCAGGAACTATGGATTCACTTCGATCTAGTCCTTTTGGTCAGATTTTTAGACCTGATAATTTTGTATTTGGTCAATCTGGTGCTGGTAATAATTGGGCTAAAGGTCATTATACTGAAGGTGCTGAACTTATCGATTCTGTTCTTGATGTTGTTAGAAAAGAAGCGGAG
Source organism: Papaver armeniacum (assembly GCA_023531295.1). NCBI lineage: Eukaryota > Viridiplantae > Streptophyta > Magnoliopsida > Ranunculales > Papaveraceae > Papaver > Papaver armeniacum. The sequence continues at coordinate 923,151 of JAJJWW010012829.1, read as the reverse complement.
AACTGTGATTGCTTACAAGGTAATTCATTTTACTTCTTTTGTTTTCTCCAAGTTATTTATCAATTTTGGATACTAATATTTTTATTGCAAGACGGCCTCTAATTTTCAGCTATTCTAAAATTTAACTAGCGTTAACATTAGATCATATTTAGGTTTATTTTTGTTTTGTAAATCTGAAATTGTTGTAATTTTTGTGAAGTGATAAATTCTTTGAAGAATTCAAAGAATATTTAATATGAATCAATCTACATATATTATTTTGAGAGCACCCTTAAAAAAAATGATTTAACCAACGCAATTGATGATTGCCTAGCAGATTTGAAGTGTTTCTTAGATATTTCAGTCTCTATAATGAAATTAGGTTCAGCTAATTAGAGCTTATAAGGAACCAGTAAATTTTATTTTCAGTCGTCTCTGAAATTCCAAGTGTTTACGAGAACCAAACCAGTAATCAAAATTTAAGAAAATCTGACATTTATTTTTGACTGTCAATATAGGGTATATAATTCATTCATTAGGATATAAACAACTTGACCAGTATGCGTGTCTTTTGCAATTTATTAAAAGAGCTGTTCATTAACGATATTTTATAGTTGAATTTTTTGCTCTTTACAGTTTGTATGGTAAATAGTGGACTCTTTAATTTGTTCTCCTTATGTTAAAACGTATAGGATATACCTAATCATTTTAATTTTGGAGAATCTGTATTTCCTGTGATTTGAAGTGAATGTTATATACTATACTAGTAGATACGAGAGCGTTTGTTTAAAATTGGTGCTTCTGGTCCAGTTATCTTTTTGCCTAAATGATACCAGTCGTTTGCTCATTACTATAATATTAATCCATTCATTTTGCATTTAAATAGGATTCCAAGTATGCCATTCTCTCGGCGGCGGAACTGGATCTGGTATGGGTACACTTCTCATCTCAAAAATCAGGGAGGAATACCCAGATCGCATGATGCTAACATTCTCAGTCTTCCCCTCTCCAAAGGTGTCTGACACTGTTGTAGAGCCTTACAATGCAACGCTCTCTGTTCATCAGCTTGTTGAGAATGCTGATGAATGCATGGTTCTTGACAATGAGGCCCTGTATGACATATGCTTCCGCACACTCAAGCTTGCTACTCCTACCTGTAAGTCAAAACATATAGTACTTTATACTACTAAACTGTTTGCCAAAATAATAATAATAATAATAATAAAAGAAAAATCCTGTAGTTTCTCGAAATTTTGGTATGTTCCAATTCAATCTGATTAGATTGTTTTATTAGTCATATAATATTTAAGGAGGATTTTACTGTGTGATACTTGTACTTGTTTTTGATAAAATTGTGGTATGGTATGCTGCTGTTCAGATATGTTGAGTTTTCAATCTGATTTATTGTTCTCCTTTTCTGGTTTTATCTCAGTTGGTGACCTAAACCATCTCATCTCGGCCACCATGAGTGGTGTTACATGCTGCCTCCGGTTCCCTGGACAACTAAACTCCGACTTAAGAAAGCTAGCGGTGAATCTGATTCCATTTCCTCGTCTCCATTTCTTCATGGTTGGATTTGCTCCATTAACATCTAGAGGCTCCCAGCAGTACCAAGCTCTATCTGTTCCTGAGCTCACTCAACAGATGTGGGACTCGAAGAACATGATGTGCGCTGCTGACCCTCGGCATGGTCGTTATCTAACTGCTTCAGCCATGTTCCGTGGTAAGATGAGCACTAAAGAAGTTGATGAACAAATGATTAATGTCCAGAACAAAAACTCCTCATATTTCGTTGAATGGATACCCAACAACGTGAAATCCAGCGTATGTGATATTCCGCCAATAGGTCTGAAGATGTCATCAACATTTGTTGGTAACTCCACGTCGATCCAGGAGATGTTCCGAAGAGTTAGTGAGCAATTCACGGCCATGTTTAGGAGGAAGGCTTTCTTGCATTGGTACACTGGTGAGGGAATGGATGAGATGGAGTTCACAGAAGCAGAAAGTAACATGAACGATTTGGTTGCAGAATATCAGCAATACCAAGATGCAACTGCTGACGACGAAGAAGAATACGATGAAGAAGGAGAAGGAGAAGAAGAAGAAGAAGAAGAAGAGGTTGCTGCCTGAAACTCCAGATCTCGACAATCTTTTCTCTGGTTGTTTTTTTAGGTAGTGTGATTAACTATACCTTTTCATATTTGAAAAATATAAATGTCGAGGGTGGATGATGTCTAATTAGTATGTATTGATCAAGTTTGTTTCCCCTATATTATTACATAATAAGGGATAAAACAGTAAGGTGACCAAACTTGGCGTATGAAAACTCCAGCCTTATATTGAGATCCATAGAAACACCATATTTACAAAATATCCAATTTTTTCAAAAGTGCATTAATTACATCAATTTCATATTTAACAAATGCCCAGACTACCCCTGTGCATATTCTTTTCTGGGTAAATTTATTAAATACCCTTAGTTTTGACACACAATAAATATACCCTTATACAACAATATAAATACCCCTATCATTTAAATACCTTATCCATTAAAAAATAGATTACCTTAGTACCCTCATTTACAATATTATTTTCCATTTAAAAATCTTATCCATTAAAAAATAGATTTTTCTATTATTTCATTTCACCACCACCAACAGCACCGCCGCCACCACCACTCCGCCACCACCACCAATCCGCCGCCACCACCACTCCTCCACCACCGCCGCCACCACCACCACTCCTCCACCACCGCCGCCTCCACCACCACCACCACCGTCACCTCCAAATACAACCGCCGCCACCGTCGCCGCCGCCGCCGGTGTCAACAACTGAAGTTGATCCAAAAAATCAAAAGTTCAAAAATATTTGTCAAATTTGGTTGTTGATTCCATTTTTCTATTGTTGATACACAAATATTGGTTGTTGACTTCCTAAACTAAGGTCAATTTCTATTGTTGATACACAAATATTGGTTGTTGATTCCATTTTTCCATTGTTGATACACAAACATTGGTTGTTGACTCCCTAAACTAAGGTCAATTTCTATTGTTGATACACAAATATTTGTTGTTGACTCCTTACACTAAGATCAATTTCTATTGTTGATACATAAATATTGGTTGTTGATTCCATTTTTCCATTGTTGATACACAAACATTGGTTGTTGACTCCCTAAACTAACGTCAATTTCTATTGTTCATACATCAAACTTAGCATACAAGAACTATAAAGCATTAGAAACAAATACAACGAAAGCAGGACCATCACCACCACAAAAACCAGTACCATCGCCATCTCACCATCAATATTTATCTGCTCCACACCATCACCAATTTTTGTCCGTTCCCAACCTCCAAATCTGTAGTACACTTTTGGTACTTTTCATTTTCTTCCACTAGTCCTGACCCTATTGCAATATATGCCGATCGATAACATTAGTAATTGTAACAATTGAAAATGCCTTTGGAACAAAAACAATCGAAATCAAAGTTCAAAAATCTTCAAATAATTTGAAATCTGAGTTTTAGTTTATGAATTTAGACCTAAATTTGTAAATTGAATCTCAAACAAAATCAATTACAACAAATCCATAAGTACCATTATCTCCATCACCAATACATAACAAATTTAGCGTATAACAAATCCATAAGTAACTAAAAAACCAACCACAACAATACAAAACTCCAAAATTGTCAAACCTTTTTCAATTGCAAATCAGATACAGTCGTAACAGTTGATGAAGTAGTAACACACCATATTATCATTCCAACCTCACCACCACCAGCAGCAACAACATACTCAACTTCCACCACCACCACCACCAGCACAAAAATCGGAAGCACCATTATCTCCATCACCAATTTCATTATCTTAACCTCACCATAACCCGCGTTCCAATTTTATCATTCTATCCAGAACCACCAAGATCTCCATCATTAATTTCATTGTTTAAACCTATTTCTATCTACATCGCCACCAATTATAATACCACCACCACCATTAACAGAATGTTAAATAAGAGAAATAAGATATCGTTTTTTATTTGTTTATGATGATTCAATCTGCAGATTCAGTTATTAATGATGATTTCCGTCGCCGGTTTCCAAACGATGCTCGAGATTAGGTTTTTGAATGAAGTTTTTCGTAGATTCACTAGATTTAGGGCTTGTAATTCAAAATTAATCAATATAGATTTTAGGAGGTGGTGGTTGATTTGGTGGAAGCATATAACGTGGTGGTGGAGATAAAGAAGTAGTGGTGGTAGCGATGATGAAGACGGTGGTGGTGGTGCTGTCTGGAAAGATAGAGAGAAGAGAGGAATGTTTTAGATCTGAAATGAAAGAGGAAAATAAGAAATACTCAATAGATACAAGGGGGTCAAATTTGGTAATAAAGATTTAAGAGATTTCCTTGTAATAGATGAGGGGTATATTTATTGTATGATAAGGATATTTATGAAACCCTTCAAAACAAGGGACATTTATATAATTAACACTTCTTTTTTTTTCCTCCATCTCTCTCTTTGTATCTTCCTCTTTTCTCCACCTACCATGTACCAACACTATCTCCTACCGCCAATACCAGCAACAAGTTGAATTATTTTCGGATAGCTTGTTTTTGAAGCTTGTTGCAAATTAATGGCAAGTCCGTGCAAATAATTGTTAATGACTAAAACATCCTGGCGAGATTGGGGTATACTCAAACTAACTGGGGTATACCCAATTTTAAAGGGACACTTTTTGTGGGTTTTAGGGGGAGTCCTAATGGGTAAGTTACAAAACTACCCTTACCCATTAATAATCTTAATTACCCTAAATCAGTTTTTATTCAACGCGAAATTGGGGGATATAAAAAGGAATTGGGGGATATTGATTACTTCTCCCAACCCATGGTGTCTGCTAAGGGGTGACTTTTGGGTATGAAAATACTAAAATACCCTCCCCTCAAAATAAAAATTAAAAAACTTAAAATCAAAAAACAAAATCATATCCCCCATTTCCATCTCCACTTCTTATTAATCACTTTCCGGGTTAGAGCTTTGAAACCCAAATATTCCCCATTCCCTTTCAAATTCTAAACTCTCCCCACTCTCTTTCAAATTCTCTTCTCCTTCTCTGCCGGCTCCTCACTTTGGAAACGATTTTTTTTTTTTTAATTCGGAAGTGATGAAGATCATGCTGCAAGTGATGAAGATAATGCCGGAATTGATGAAGACCATGCCGGAAACTGGTGCCGGCATGCTTGGTAACTAACATTCAATGTCAGAACTAAGCACCGCATGCTCAATAGAAATCTATCAATGCCTGTAGTCAAGTGAAAAAAAAATTGAAGTTTCCCGGATACTTTTCATCATGTGCCGCATAGAAATTTAAGCAACATACTATGCCGGAAACCTAGTGCTTCGATGCTCGAGAATTAACTACTTGTGCCGGAAGTGGACTGATTAAAACCAGAAAAAACTCAAAACGGAATATATTTTTACATCGCCGGAAGTGATGAAGACCATGCCGGAAATGGTGAAGAACCATGCCGGAAATGGTGAAGAACCATGCCGGAAAATGGTGCCGGCATGCTCGATAGAAATCTATCAATGCCGGTAGTCAAGTGAAAAAAATTGAAGTTTCCTGGATACTTTTCATCATGTTCCTAGGCATAGAAATTTAAGCAAAAACCATGCCTAAGTAGTTCCGTATGCTCGAAAAATCGTAATCGTGTCTTAAGTAGACTGATTAAAGCCAGAAAAAATAGGTTTTGAAGATCAAAACCTGAAAAATTTTGAACCCCCCTGGATAGTGGCAAACAATTTATGAAAATTTCCAGCAAATGTCGGCATGGTTGTTTGGTTGAATACAATGCCGGCACCGAGCTATTTCAGCTGCAACAATGGTGGATTCAAGGAAAAAAAAATCAAATTTTCAACCTCTTAGCAGCAATTCTCTCTTCACAATCATCCTCCACTTTCACCAAAAAAAGTTCCCTCTCAAAAAAAAATTCCATCTTTCTACTCTCATCTCATTCACTCAAATACAAATACACACTAATCATTTAACAAATACTTAAGATTTTTACTAATTATTATTAACCACTAAACCTGATTAGTGAGGGGTAGATTAGGATTTAAAAAAATAATTAGATAAGGGGTGACCCCGAATTGATATCTGGATCCAGTTTTTGTCCTTTTCTTATATCCACCAATTCCTTTTTATATCCCCCAATTTCGCGTTCTTTTTATTCTCTTCATTTCATCTTCTTCTCTTCTTCTTCATCTTCATCTTCATCTTCCATCAACCAAAGCCATATAAAAATCTTCAACTTTGATTTTCCAAAAAAAATGTTGACTCTACCAGCGAAAAGAAGACTATAAATGATTTTTAAACTCAAACCCATCATTGTGTTGTGTGATTTGATTGTTATATTAGGTTAGAAATCGAAAATTATGATTTTTGTGTTTTTGGTCGGCAAGGTCGTCACATGCATATCTTGCCGACTTTTCATAACAGCCATGGCGGCGACATCAGAAATTTTTCAACAAATTATTGTGGTATATTTTTTGAATACCTTGCCGGCCAAATACAGCCGAAAGGGTATTTTTTGAATACCTCGCCGGCCAAAAGTGGCCGGCATGATCTTCATTAGTCGACCTTGCCGACTTTTCATACTTTTAGAACTGAAAGTGTTGATTTATTCTTTGATTTTGAGTATGATTTCATTTAACATATTTGTAATCCCCTTTTTAGAAGTATTTAGGTTGTGTGCTTCATTTTTGTTGCAAGAGATATTCTCAAAAAAAAAAAAAAAAAATCATCAAAAATCATCCCACAAAAGTTCAATCAAAAACAAAATTTCATAACTTAAAATTCATAAGTTTTAATCTATTCAATCAATTTAAACTTAATTAATTAATCTAATCAAAATTTTAGTGTTAATTAAACGAGGGCAATTTTGCCATTTTGAAAATACAAGGTTAAGGGGTGGCTTGGTTTTACTTCAAAATGACCCTATTTTGTCTTATTGGGTATACCCCAATCTCGTCAGGTAAAACATCATGAAAAATGAACCGAGAGATAAGTTTACGCTTTTTATAGAACCCACAATCGGGGGATATCAAAACTAATCGGGGGATATAGTTACATGACAAAAACTGGATCCATATATCAAATCTGGGTCACCCCTTATGTAATTATTTTTTTAATTCCTAATCTAGCCCTCACTAATCAAGTTTAGTGGTTAATAATAATTAGGAAATTCTTAAGTATTTGGGGGATAGATTAGTGTGTATTTTTATTTGAATTTGCGTGAGGTGAGAGTAGAAGGAGGGAAAAATATTTTTGAGTTGAAATTTTTTTGTGAAAATGGAAGATGATTTTGAAGAGAGAATTGCTGCTAAGAGGTTGAAAATTTGATTTTTTTTTTCTTTGAATCCACCATTTTTGTAACTGAAAAAGCTCGGTGCCGGCATGGTATTCAACCAAAAAACCATGCCGGTATTTGTTGGAAATTTTCGTAAATGTTTGCCACTATCCGGGGGGCGTAGCCCCTACGAGACAATGTCTAGTAACAAAATTTTCTGGTTTTGATCTTCAAAACCTTTTTTTTTTTAATCAGTCCACTGCCGGCACAGTCTGTTAATTCTCGAGCATGCCGGTACCTAAAATCTTCCGACATGGTCTTCATCACTTCCGGCGTGGTATTCATCACTTCCGGCATGGTCTTCATCACTTCTGACGTGGTCTTCATCAGTACCGGCATGGGCTTCATCACTTCCGAATGTGAAAAAAATAAATCGTTTTCAAAGTGAGGAGCCGACAGTGAAGGAGAAGAGAATTTGAAAGGGAGTGGGGAAAATTTAGAATTTGAAAGGGAATGGGGAACATTTGGGTTTCAAAGCTTTAACCCTAAAAGATTAATAAGAAGTGGAGATGGAAATGGGGGATATGTTTTTGTTTTTTGATTTTAAGTTTTTTAATTTTTATTTTGAGGGAAAGGTGTTTTAGTATTTTCGCCCCAAAAAACACCCCTTAGCAAACACCTTTGGTTGGGGGAAGTAATTCATATCTGATAGACACATTTTTGTGTCTGATTTAATCTCAATTGTATATTTTGTTAGTGCTCGATTTTGTATTTATTATGGCTTTTTGTGTCATTGTAGGTGTTTTTGGAGAAATACACTTGTGCGGAGAAATTGGCTCAAAAAGTGGAATTTGCGCACCCGGAGGACGCGTGCTATTCGGACCGCTCAAATGGATAAGGGGCACCCAGATGATAAGGGGCACCCAACTTCTAGTTACACCCATCAGTGGATAGGGGGCGACCACCTTTCTTCATCGTTTAAATTATAGATTTTGGCGGGAAACTCAAACAGTCACCTGCATAATTTTCTGCTCGAATTTAAGGGGAGATATAGAGAGATTCAATGGCACGATTGTGTTGGACTGGACCTGTTGGAGCATAAAAAGGATGTTATGGGTATTTGGATCAACTCGATTGGGTTGGATTATTGATTCTCGACAATACAGGGAGCATTATTGTCGGGATTGGTTTTGGTTACGTGAGACCTGGAAAGAGTTCGACTCGATCTGGAGTTTTGGTTGGATTGCCTGTCGATGAACCAGATGGTTTGGGCCTGTGTGGATGAACCAATGTCGGTATGTGCTTTAGATTCGAAGGAAAAGCCATATATAACTCGATAATCCAGCAAGGAGAGTTTCACATGTGTACGGGTTTATTTGTGGAAGTTGCGAATGGTGGTAAGGCTAGAATATCTTCGTGGGATTTGTTTCTATCCTAGGAATAATTTTGACAACCCACAGACGCGTGAATAAAGCTAAAGAGAGAAATAATCTCCGTGACTTGGGATAAAAGAAACCGAGAGATATCCCGTGATTGCTCGCCATACTTTCGGCCTGTGTGCATATATATAGAGTGCCGAGAACCACATAGGGGTGTAGAGACTTTGGGGGACCGAACGGAGGAAGAGAGGAGAAGTAATCAGAGCTGCAGAAATTGTTGCTGCTGCTGCAAGAACCCTAGAACACGAAGAACATTGACGCACAGGGAACAGTCGCAGAAAGCTATCGTTGTTCAACAGCAGAACCGTAATATCGTTTATAAGGCAGACTTATTTCTCTCATAATTCGCACACCTATTGTAAGCAATTTGTTTGTAACGCCACCGAAGCGTTGCAAACTGTCCGCTTTATTAGTTTACTCTTGTTTTTCACCTATTTGAGCTATGAACAATTATTTTGAGCACGTGAATAATATGAGGAGCTAAACCCCAACACTGGGACAATGGAGGAAGCCATTCTTTACGCATGTGGTAATTCTAATTAATTCTTTTATGACTTTTGCACTATTCTAAATTGATTTATGATTTTTCTTGATTATTTGTGATTTTGTCTCGATGGTGTATGCTTAGTCTAAGAACTTTTGATGCATCATGCTTATGATTTACATCTAATACTTTATAAAATCTATTTTTGGCAAAGAAAGAGTCAATATCTTATAAGCTATAATTGTCTAGAATTAATAGTTGAACCACATGAATGAACTTTATGGTGGAATCCGAAGTCCCAGTTCTCTCGATATTTGTGACAAAACTTGTATATATATTTCCTTTGTTTTTAGTATTTTCTTAAATCGAATCTTTACAAGTCTGAGTTGAACGAACTTTTACTACCACTTTCTACAACAACATAAAAACCATATCAATTTTTGGCGCCGCCGACGCGGACTTGTATTTAGATTTGTTTTAGGTTTATTTTTATTATTTTTTGTTCCTTTTTACGCCTTTGGTATTTTTCGATTCTTTTCAGATTTGGAGCGAAGCTACAAGGAAAGAAAAAGTGCTATAAAAGGAAAGCATCGCCAAAGAAGGAAAGAAAAGAGGAGTCCAAGGAGCGAAGAAGATTTTGTATATAATTATTTTGTTTTATTTTTAGAAACTGTAAATAGGGTTGTATTTTTGTAAATTTTTTTTTCTTTTTATTTTTGGACACTTTTTGGACATTTTTTTGGACTGGACATTATTTTAAAACCCTAAGGAAGGGTTGAAATTAAATATAAATTGTTTGCAGGGAAGGACGACAGTTATTTATACTGTCTCGGCCCCTCGGGTTCGTACACTGACATCGGAGTCGGTGGCCTGAGTCGACTTCAACGGTTCATCGCCCGTCTGATACGGGAGGTAAGACTCTATCCACCCACGAATCCCATGTTAGTGGGTTTTATTTTGTGTGGCAACTCACACCCTCGCGAATAAAATGTCGAATCGGTATAATAATAGCCAATACAACGAATATCCGATGAGTTTCAAATCGGACGTTACTACTTTGACCATAGTGTGAATAGTGGTTGGGAACATCAGCCTTTTCAAGGTTATGGCTCATACCATGATGAGCCCAATTACTATCCACATGCCAACTGGTCGTGCGAGCAAAATTCCTCTCTACTAGAGTCAACACGTAAGTTAGCTGAGGCGACACGTAAGTTAGCAGAAATGAATAACTTAGTTATGGACGAAAGCAATGAAACGTGTGAACCTTCTTTCCTAGATAAAATCAGGAAGTCATGTGAGTCGACTCAGAAAATGTTGTTAGAGGCCCAGGAAAGAACTGCTCAAGATAGACTTAATTTCCAATATAGTGTTTCCAATAGTACCTTTGAAAATGATGATAGTTATTTGCATAATCAAGATGACGAGGTTAGAATTGGTAACACTACTTTAGATGAGGTTCGATCATTTCCATGTTATTATAATGATGATTATGATGAGGATAGTGTTGATGAAGAATTTGAAATAAATAGGCATAGTGATCAGGAATTTGTTACTCCAATTGAGCTTTACAATGATAATATTATTTCTAGTTCAATTCCAAATAATTTTAATAATTATTCACCTATTCAAAAGGACGAGGATTTGACTAGAGATTCCACCGTTTTAGACGATGTAGTTTTTCCTTATGATTACGAAGCCGATGATGGTTTAGAGAAACGAGTTTCTTCTGAGAATATTGTTTTAGAGTCTAGCGATTTAGAAACATTAGTCTTAGACAAAAAAAAAATGAACTCGTAGAGATGAGTGAGGATGAACCCGACTTAGAAGAATCAATTGACCATTTTCAGGAATCAGATGACCTTGAAATTAGGGAAGTTGTAACTAGTCTTTCTAGAGACACTAAAAACTCTAAGTTTGGGGGTGATTATCATTCTCCATGTGCCTTAACTCTTAGAAAGGTCCCTCACTTGGGACTTGACATATGTGCCTCAACCATTTTAAAAGATTATCTTCGTACACGTTTTCCTGAACCTAGTGATGTCCATAAGGAAGTTCAGTTATTAGAAACCCATCCTCTGGTTGATGTGGTTTATTCAAAGCTATGATACCCAGATTGATTTTGTTTTCCCACCAAATATTTTTCAACCAATTGTGGGAACGTATATGTTTCGATGTGTCAATTATTGAGTTTTGAGACTAAACCTAAGTACTTTAGGAAATTAGAATCGACACATTTGCCTAAAATTGACCGCCGCCATCGTGGTCAATTGAGTGAGTCAAAACTGATTGACTTTAAGGATCCACATTATTTAGGTTATTATTATGTGCTTCTAAGTTTTTACTTGAGTTTTTCCATACTCTAATACCTGAATCGGATCTTAGCTTTGAGGAATTCCAACCCATGAAAATATTTTATTTGGACCCAGTTATAGAACCTGAACCAGAACCACAACTATATGTAGTTGTCTTAAACAGAAACTAGACAAGGGAGTGCTTTATTTGTTACTTTTCTTGGCAAGTTGGAGATTCCTTTTATTTATGATAGCTCTATTTGGTTTTGATGACCCATGATTTTTCGGCTATTACTTTATGATTTTATGAGGTGACTAATCCCTTGTTAGTCTGGCTGAAGACGATAAACTTAGCACTTCTTGGGAGGTAACCCAATATTCATGCGACACGGTAATATCTTTCCTTAACTCTTTTACTTCAAATGGTAACAGTTTCTCCTTGTTCATGCGTTTAATTTTATCTTTAGAACATTGAGGACAATGTTAGATTTAAGTTTGGGGTATGGGAGAAACTGTTAGTTGCGATAAATAAACTCCGAGCCTAGATATTTATGTTTACTAAGGATGGCACTAACCAATCTAAGTGGATGGAAGCATTTTGGTTGTAGGAGTTGAGGAACCAATCTGATTAGATGGCAACATCTAAAGAGTCTATTCATAAAAGCACAGAGCTCAGGTGTTAGAAATAACATGATAGTTTCACCAATCTCGTTGAGTCCTTTTCACTTCTGTTTTTATTTTGTTTTGTTTTTAAACTATGTTTCTCTAAGTGATTAGGTGGGGCCCACGAATCAAGTTGTTACCAATGCTAGGGTGAATTAGAGTGATTGAGATACAAAAAAAAAAAAAAGAAAAAAAGACAAAAAAAAGAAAAAAAAGAAAGGAAAAAGAAAGTGAGACCAGACCATCTGACCAACCTAATAAATTCAATAAAGTCGACCACCGGAACCCTTGTATATACCAAATTGTGTTGACCTTGAGCTAGGATTATTGACCACCGGTTCCCTTGTATATGCCAAAGTGTTGATATTAGTCGACTAGTATCTCACCATTAGGATAGGTTCATTTTGGCGAGGCCTTCGGACGATATGGGAAACATCGATCACTTAGTAAACATCAAAACCATCTATGTTTTTCTCTATATCCATCTTCTTGATCTATCCATGTGATTAGTTTTGACTCCGGTATTGATGTCCATAGTGCGACTATCTCGAGTAGAGCTTTGTGACTTATATATGAATTTTAGTATGCTTGAGTGCAAACTCGTGGCACAAGAATTGGAATTTCGCATCGGGGTACTTCCTCCTGTAGTCAATAAGTATGCCAACCAAGGAGATTTTTTAGTGCCTTCCAAGGTTTTGCGTAGATAGCTAAGGTCTGGAGTAAAGGTTTTGTGGGTATATCTCTTGTAAACCCTCCCGAGACTATAACTCGGCCACTAGGGCCACCTAGGGGTTTAAAGGCTTATTGCATACGCTAAATGCAATCGACGATGCCTGCGACAGTGAGTTAGGATTTTACTTTCTAGATTTGATTTGCTCGGGACTAGCAAATAATAAGTTTGGGGGTATTTGATAGACACATTTTTGTGTCTGATTTAATCTCAATTGTATATTTTGTTAGTGCTCGATTTTGTATTTATTATGGCTTTTTGTGTCATTGTAGGTGTTTTTGGAGAAATACACTTGTGCGGAGAAATTGGCTCAAAAAGTGGAATTTGCGCACCCGGAGGACGCGTGCTATTCGGACCGCTCAAATGGATAAGGGGCACCCAGATGATAAGGGGCACCCAACTTCTAGTTACACCCATCAGTGGATAGGGGGCGACCACCTTTCTTCATCGTTTAAATTATAGATTTTGGCGGGAAACTCAAACAGTCACCTGCATAATTTTCTGCTCGAATTTAAAGGGAGATATAGAGAGATTCAATGGCACGATTATGTTGGACTGGACCTGTTGGAGCATAAAAAGGATGTTATGGGTATTTGGATCAACTCGATTGGGTTGGATTATTGATTCTCGACAATACAGGGAGCATTATTGTCGGGATTGGTTTTGGTTACGTGAGACCTGAAAGAGTTCGACTCGATCTCGGAGTTTTGGTTGGATTGCCTGTCGATGAACCAGATGGTTTGGGCCTGTGTGGATGAACCAATGTCGGTATGTGCTTTAGATTCGAAGGAAAAGCCATATATAACTCGATAATCCAGCAAGGAGAGTTTCACAGGTGTACGGGTTTATTTGTGGAAGTTGCGAATGGTGGTAAGGCTAGAATATCTTTGTGGGATTTGTTTCTATCCTAGGAATAATTTTGACAACCCACAGACGCGTGAATAAAGCTAAAGAGAGAAATAATCTCCGTGACTTGGGATAAAAGAAACCGAGAGATATCCCAGGGATTGCTCGCCATACTTTCGGCATGTGTGCATATATATAGAGTGCCGAGAACCACATAGGGGTGTAGAGACTTTGGGGGACCGAACGGAGGAAGAGAGGAGAAGTAATCAGAGCTGCAGAAATTGTTGCTGCTGCTGCAAGAACCCTAGAACACGAAGAACATTGACGCACAGGAAACAATCATAAAAGCTATCGATGTTCAACAAACAGAACCGTAATATCGTTTATAAGGCAGACTTATTTCTCTGAATAGATTCGCACCTATTGTAATGTACTGTTTGTAACGCCACTGAAGCGTTGCAAACTGTCTGCTTTATTAGTTTACTCTTGTTTTTCACCTATTTGAGCTATGAACAATTATTTTGAGCACGTGAATAATATGAGGAGCTAAACCCCAACACTGGGACAATGGAGGAAGCCATTCTTTACGCATGTGGTAATTCTAATTAATTCTTTTATGACTTTTGCACTATTCTAAATTGATTTATGATTTTTCTTGATTATTTGTGATTTTGTATGATGGTGTATGCTTAGTCTAAGAACTTTTGATGCATCATGCTTATGATTTACATCTAATACTTTATAAAATCTATTTTTGGCAAAGAAAGAGTCAATATCTTATAAGCTATAATTGTCTAGAATTAATAGTTGAACCACATGAATGAACTTTATGGTGGAATCCGAAGTCCCAGTTCTCTCGATATTTGTGACAAAACTTGTATATATATTTCCTTTGTTTTTAGTATTTTCTTAAATCGAATCTTTACAAGTCTGAGTTGAACGAACTTTTACTACCACTTTCTACAACAACATAAAAACCACATCAATATCCCCCAATTAGTTTTGATATCCCCCAATTGTGGGTTCTTTTTATATCATTTTAGTTCAATCAAAAAATTTATTCGATCGATTTCGAGTCGACATTAGAATTTCTGAAAACTGAATTGTAAGAGTTTCGAAAATCTAAATCGTCGATTTGATTTCGATTTTGTTTCCTAATTCATGATCGAAATATAGATTCATAATCATCTATACTCAATCTCTCTATTGAGATCAAACATTTTGAAAAAATTTAGCAAAATTTTTTCTAGAGGTTTTGATTGATTTTTATTCAATCTCTTAAACTTTGATCTCAATCAAAAATCTGATTTTATATTTGAATTAGTATACCTAAATCTATATAACCCACGTTAAAATGAAAAACGTATGATAGTTATTAGTGGAATATGTGAATCTAATTTTGTTGCAGGGTGAGTTTCTTTTTCTCACCTTTCACTTTTTGAATTATGTTATCTACTAGAAATAACCTGTACCGTAACGGCACGGCATGAGTCAGAATAATTTTTGGTCGTAATAATTTAAATAAATAATACTACAAAGTATGGTAGATTCATTTGATCCCATGAGAATTTGTAGCCATGAAAATCTAAGATATTTATGATCCATATAATTATAAATTCGGTTACACTTGTAATTGATTGAAGTAATAATTTCTGATAAAAATTCCAGGTAAATTATTTTACTTTTCCCTAAAATAATAATTTTTTTGGTCGATCCCCAAAGATTGGTGGTCTTTGATATTGTTTTGTGTTGTATTCGGATCGTTATGTTGAACGAAACCATGTGTCGTAACGGCACTGTTTACGGCAGATGTAATTTTTTTTTCCAGCCTTTTAATCATTCAATTCTGAGAGAGTCCTCTATTTTGTTTCCAGCAAAAATAATGTCTACGCAAACGTAATAAAATTAGCCATATACATCACTAAAATTCTAGATATAACCCATGTCATAACAGCACTTATTGCAACATTATCTACTAACATGGTGAATCCTGAACGCAACCTAAATCGCCTATAATATCGTGTTCTAATAATATTTATTAAAAAAAAAAAAGGGAAAAGGGGTAACGTGGTATTTAACGGTTGCCTCTAGCGGAAATATAGTTGGCCTCTAATGTATCTTCTGGCTAGGCCGAGTCCAACATATTTTTTATTAGTTCTTAGTAAATGTTTTAGGATTAAAACAGATGGTATGTACATGTGTATGTTATTATTCGTACATCTGCTTCCCTATCATTCCAAAATCAAAATATGAAAAATTAGAGTGAAAAAAGTTCGGCATTTGTCCTACGTAGAAGCTATTTAAATAAATGAACATTCTGACGATATTTTAGTCCAAATTTTGCGTGAGCCTTTATTTCGCTTCCCCAAAAATTACTCATTTTCTGCTAAAGGTGGTTGCAATTCTTTCACTAAAGGTCTTCATATCAACGATTTTGGTGCTTTGATTTATTTCTATGCTATAAGATTTTGTTCTTTATAATTACTTATATTTTTTTTACTATTTTTTCTTTAATTTAATTTAATTCCGACGCATGATTTAAATAAAAAGACAATTGATTATTATGGATTTTCTCTATAATTGGTGTTTTCATGTACAATTCTTCAATGACTGGAGAATAACTTAGTTTTTATTTAATTTTGTGGATTTAATTGAAATTTGTGACTCTTGATTTTGAAGATTTTTTGGTGTTTTATCTATTAATTTATTAAAATATTTATTTATTTGTAGATGGAGAATATAATGTAAACAATGAGACAATTAAAGCTAATGGTTTTAAGAAAATATATTTAATTTTTGTTAATGAACCTAATTACGAGGGAACCCATTCAAAATATATTCATGATGAAAAGAGGTTACAACTCTTACATCCGTCAGATGTCTTTGGCTGAGATGAGACTGGGATAGTCGGATGCAACATTTGTCTCCCAAAATATTATCCGTCCGTCCAAGCTCAAAAACCCATTTTGTTTTGTATTATTATAGATATTATAAGGGACAATGGTGTTTTTCTATTTGGACGGAGATCTACAGTCTGGACACATAAAGAACGGCCTGAATTGAGGAACCTATTTAAGTTATTCAGTTACATTTATGGCATATAAAGAATGGTCCAGATTGAGCTACATATTTAAGATTTTCAATCTATATTTTAGGCATATAAAGAAGGGTCCAGATTAATTCACATAATATTAATTTTACCTAGGATAATGAATTTAAATTGATTGCCCATTAATTTAATGTCATTTATTTGGGAGTTATTCCTCCCATTTAGGCATATAAAGAAGCGAATTGGCCATTTATTTGGGAGTTACTTTTATTTTGGTTCACAACTTTATTCCTAAGGTATGATTCACTATTATTTTGGTTGATTAGGATAATTATTGTTAGCTTTTCTCTTTAATTTTTTGTTTAACGTCAAGGAATTCATGGTGCCTCACGCCTAAGTTTTATGTCATTTGTGCAGTCAAAAGATACTGATCAAATATAATATTATATTTGATCAGTTTAGTTTCTCAAGGTATGATTCACTATTGTTTTGGTTGATTAAGATAATTGTTGTTAACTTTTCTATTTAATTTTTTTTTTTTTAACGTCAATGAATTCATGGTGCCTTACGCCTAAGTTTTATGTCATTTGTGCAGTCAAAAGATACCGATCAAATATTGTATTTGATCAGTTTAGTTTCTCTTTGATTCTTTTCATCAATATTTTTTTATCCCAATTTTGTTTTTTCATTTGCAGTCAAAAGATACTAATCAAATATGATTGCTATCTATTTGTTTTCATTCTTATGTTAGTTTTTTTTTTAATACCATACCATTTAATTTCTATTTTTTTACACAATTTTTTTTTATTTTTTTCCGGGCAGGGAATTGTCCAATTATACTTTGACTTCTTCTGGCCAAAATCATAGGATTTACATGGAGTGAAAATAAATGACGAAGAAAACGATTGTGTCATTGTTATGTCCTTATCTTGGGTCGGTAAATAGCATTTCTTAAATGTTGGATCATTGTTGTTAGCTTTTCTCTTTAATTTTTTGTTTAACATCAATGGATTGATGGTGCCTCACGCAATTTTAATGTCATTTATGCAGTCAAAAGGTACTGATCAAATATCTATTTGGGCGGAGATGCACAGTTTGGACACATAAACGACGGTCCAGATTGAGACACGTATCTAAGTTATTCAGTTACATTTTTGGCATATAAAGAATGGTCCAGATTGAGCTACAAATTAATTCACATATTGCTTTTACCTAAGACAATGAATTAGATTTTTAATGTGCATTTATGTCGGAGTTATTCCACCCATTTAATGTCAAACCGTTACTTTATTCCTCCCATTAAATCCTCACATTAACTTAACTCTTAATTTAATCCCTTCTATAATCAATTTCCTTTGCACAACTCTATTTCCAAGGTATGCTTCACTATTGTTTTGGTTGATTGAGATAATTGTTGTTAGCTTTTCTCTTTAATTTTTTGTTTAACATCAATGGATTCATGGTGCCTTACGCCTAATTTTTGTATATGATCAGTTTAAAATTTTTTTATCCCAATTTTGTTTTTTCATTTTCTACTTTTTTTTATACAAATTTTTCATTCTTCTATGGATAGGGAATTGTCCAATTAGATTTTGATTTCTTCAGGCCAAAATCATAGGATTTACATGGAGTGAAAATAAATGACGAAGAAAACGACGGTTTCATTGTTATGCCCTTAACTTTGGTCGGTAAATAACATTTCTTAACTTTTCATACTCTTAGTGGATTAGAGTCGTGTACATGTTTGTATAAAATGGATTGAAGTTTCTTGATTATATTTGTTATTTTTTTAATTTTTTGTATCATATAAACCTTGAAATTACATCTCTTCATATTTGTAACCTTTTGATGGTTTACAAAGTGAGTATTTGTTATTATCTTAGAAGGTCATCTTAAATTATTTATACATAGTCAGGCAAAAAAGTAACTTTTTGACATTAAATGAAGATTAAATTAAGAGTTGAGTTAGTGAGCGTTTAATTTAGAATAAAAGTAACGGTTTGACATTAAATACGAGGAATAACTCCCAAATAAATTCTCATTAAAAATCTAACTCATTGTCTTAGGTAAAATCAATATGTGAATTAATCTGGACCCTTCTTTATATTCCTAAATGTAGATTGAAAATCTACATGCCAATTATACATTGATACAAGCACATAGTCAATATTCATTTTTGAAAATAATTAGAGGTTCTAAAAATTAATGCAGATATAACACTTTTTAAGGATAAGAAAGAAGAGTTCCCGGCTCAGAATCAACTTTTTGAATTTCGAAAAAAAAAATTTAGCACAAAAAATTGCAAACGGGTAGGCATACTTAAGTAGCCGGTCCGAGTTTGGGTTCGCCAGTATGCGAACGTGTACGCATACTTAAGTACACTTCCAAAACCCAGCAGAAATTCCCGGACATATATCTTACGCAAGTATGCGTACCGGTATGTGTACTTGGTACACGGAATTTCACAACTACAAGTACGCATACGGGTATGCATACTCTAGTTCCGGTCATGGATCACATACATGCAAGAATGCACATTATGTTTATAATCTAATAGTTCTAAACTCTATTTCAATCAATGAAACTTTCTTAGAGGATGACAATAGCCATTTTTACACACTATTAGCATCAAAGAAATTTTCAAGTTATTGAAATAATCATAACGAAACATTCCAAGTCTACACCAAATGATTGTATCACACAAACCATGTAAGATATTACTCGGCAATTTTCACATGATCATCTTTTGACTTTCGTCAAGAATATAAAATGAACTTGGTTGAAGCGAAATCTTACCAACACATATTTCGAGAAATATGTAAGCGGGTTAATCTCAGCTCGAAATCTCAAATGTGCATAATCGAAAACTATATAGTAATACGAATTTTGTCTCAATATAGGAGATAGAGTAGAAATAGACTTTCCAAGTGATAGATGAGTTTTAGTCTCCACATACCTTTTGTTGATGAAGTTCCACAAGCTCTCCTTAGTAGTTTTTCATCTTCAATTGATGAACGCTGTGAAGTCTAATGCTCAACTACACAATCTATCCTAGTCCGAGACATCACTATAAGTAGACTAGAAATTAATACTTATAGTTTTGATTACTAGCATTGACAAACAAGCTTGAGATAGCAACGCTTGTGAGTTCGATCGAGCAGTACTCTAACAAAACCGATTAAACCTTTCTCTGGTAAAGGTTGCTCTTTGTTGTTGTTCTTTTGTTCTTGCGAGAGGATGACAACATAATGGGGGAGAGTTCTAACTTGAACTTGCTCTTAATGATATATCTTTCTGGGGAGAAGAGGATGCGGAATCTGAGGTAACGAATTTCTTAGTTAATCATTTTCCTGTTTAAGAAAAGCCTGATTTTATTGCATATATTTTGCTTTTGCTTAACAACATTCGGTACAATTGATTTTTATTCCATTATGTGTGTATGGATGTGTGTGTGTATATGATTCAATTGTTTCCGGTTAAGAAAAACTAGTTTGATATCTTTCTTTATTGTTTGGTATCAATTGTTTTTGGCTTAACGAAATTTCGGTGCAATTGCGGTGCTTTAATGTCTATGTTTGTTTCAATTGTTTCCGGTTAAGAGAAATAATTGTGCAAGTCAATTTATTTGGTTTGTATGTATTTTTTATGGATTAAAAAAATACGGGACCATTTGTTTAGTCCAATTCGATTCCGGATAAGAGAAACTAAGTTAATTCTGATCTTAGTTAGACTTATCAAAGTAAAGGATTCGGTTATTCAAGTCTAATCGAATGCCTTGACAAGAAATACTAGTTAACTAACCTAGTACTTGTCTTGTATAAAGTGTAAGGTCTAAGTTATTGTCTGAATAATTAGAGCCTGATGAGAAAAATAAAGTTAATTCTGATCTTTATTTTAGTCTTATCGAAATAAGCGATTGTATTTTTGCAATCGGTTTAGCAAGGGAACTAAGTTTCTTAGTCAATTTATTAAACTATTATGGAAAATTGCTTCGGGAAATTGTTTCCTTGATAACATATTAAAACCAAATTACTTGTAGTTTCGGTTTTGATATTGGTTATCTAAAATGGTATGTTTAACCTTCGTGCTTAACTCTTATAGGTTGTACAATTCTTTTAGATTTGTAAGATCCTTTCGGTTTGACCTTTATTTGCTCGAACCTTTGTCATTTTGTGACAAAAAGGGGGAGAAATATATGGAGTAAACAAGTGATTTGTAATCACTAAGGAAAGGACAATTGTGCTTAAACGTTATATCTAACGAAGAGTAAAGCATTGACTAAGGAGGAGCAACATATCATATTGCTATTGTAGTTATCTTGACTACAAAAGGGGAATAACAAAGATGTTCGGATTGAAAATCTACCTATCTTTCCTTTAGGGGGGGTATTAGCTTTGTTATTCAAATGTCAATAGCGGCATTTATGGATTGAATATATGCAGGGTATTGTGCTGTTGAAACTTGGAATCAAGCGTATGTGTAATGAATTCTTGTAACGCTTATCTTTTGAATTAGAATACGAAGTATAACGCTTATCTTTTGAACTTCGTATATAAGACATAGACATAATCGTATGAATGTTATTGTAATTATGTGTATGGGTAAAGGTGAAGATTTCATCCTAGAAAACAATGTTTACATTTGTTTAAAGGAAGTACATTCATGAACTTGTTTTATGAATCGAAAGGGAAATCGCTAGGCTTATTGGTATTGTTATTCATTGCATATCTTTGGATTACCAATATGTGTGAGTTAGTAGAACCGATCATAACTTGTTATGTATCTTGGTAAAACTAGTCACAATTCCTGACTTATGTATTGGTATGAATTTTATTAGTGTACCCAATCCTAAGTAATCACCTAAGATGGTATGATCGATATTTGTAATTAGTGTAACCGATCCTAGTAATTGGTATGACCAATGACAAAAGAGTTGTATTAATCGATCCTTGTAATTGGTGTAATCGGTCCTGGTAATTGGTGTAACCGATCCTAGTGACTTGTGTAACCGATCACAAGTAATACCATGAGAATATGGTAATCGGTCCAGGTAATTAACGTAACCGATCCTGGTAACTGATGTAACCGGTCCCAGTAACCATATTAAGGTAGAACCGATCCTTGTGTTTGATAGAACCGTAACCCATGATTAGTATATTGATATTTGATCAATCACATATATAGTTGTTCTTGGAATACAAATAAACCAATTCTAAACTTGTTTGGAAGTGCGGTATAATCGATTCCAAGATTGTAAATATGAAAGAGGATTTACGAAGAAAAATATGTCGACATACTTTGAACATGTTCAGTAACTCTTATCTTTTATTGTTCAAAGATATTCCTTAATTACTCAAGGAGATCCCGGACCGAAATAAATTAAGAATCTTTTAATTAAGGTTGTTAGTTTTATATGCTTTTAATTACCAACAATTAAATGCATATCTCTGGAAAATAAAAATTGGTCATGTGCATTTACTAAATAGAGATTTTCTAGTGAGATTTCGGAAATATTGGACAGAGCATTTCCAGGAATTATGAAAACCGATTTGGGCATTTATTGCATATCTTAAGAATATTCGTTTTTGGAAATTTCTTGGTGTGCAAACATCCTTTGTCTATAGATACCCAAGTTTGCATTTCGAGCAAACTATCCTAAGAGCCAGGCAAACATCACCTTTTTGTTGTTTCTAGTGGAGCCGTCTATTCTGAGAGGAAAGTACCCTAATTAGGCGAAATCTCTTACGACCGCTCGTTTAAAGATTTTTTTGGGATCAAGAAGCGTCTACGAGTACCGTTGGTGGGAAACTGGATAATTGCAGTTTATTTTAGTTTTCGATTGATTTGATTGACTAACGGTTGTTGAACTTTGATTGCACCTAGCTAGTTTGTTTATTCTTGAGAATCTTCTCTTCTGATATAAGATTCACTCAAACTAGATCGAAGTGTCGACGGGATATTTAGAACTGTTTGTAGATCTAACGACGTCTTGTGATAATCCATTGTTAACAGACTCTGTTCTGTGCGTGATTGATCACAAGAGATTCAAGTGGTATTGTGCAGGTGTTTATTGAATATTAAAGAAGATTTGAAGACAAAAAAGATTTCTGATTTGGTTTTTATATCTTTGGGTGTGTACAAACCTTGATCAGCTGGGATCCAACTAGAATCGGATTTATTCGATTGATTAGTTGTGTAAGATCGGCATCACCTTATAGTTTCTTGTTTGATTCTATATTGATTGATTGCAAATCTAAACTCTGCTACTTTGGTAGTTGTTCGATAGATTGATCTGACCAAAGCCTTTGCTTATGACTTGAGATATCTTCATCTGAAAGAATCAAGAGAGTTGTTACCAGGCAGATTTGTTGTTCCTTTACTATTTGGAATACGATCCAAAGTAATTGTTCTAGTGCGTGCACTTATTGAATGTCGGAAGCGCAGGGATACTGAAGAAACTAGGTGAACTATATGTTTAGTTGTTTGGTCTTAACTATACGAAGTTTGTTAGATTTTGTATAGCGGCTTAATTGTGAGAGTATTCAATTCTGGACTAGGTCCCGGGGTTTTTCTGCATTTACGGTTTCCTCGTTAACAAAATCTTGATGTGTCATTTACTTTTGTTTTCCGTAATTATAATTGTTGTTATTATAATTTAAAGTAAATTACACAAACGTTAACTCCGTATTACTTCATAGTGATCCTATAGAGTTTGCTTAAGTCCGAACCTATTATCAAGTAATATTAATTTTGGTTTCATCAATTGTTACTACTATGGTGGAACCAAAATATGTTGGAACCCTTTTTGGTTTCATCATAAAACAGTTAAGCACGTAATGTTTCGCTCAACATCCGATATAACAATATGGTTTTTGTTAAACATAAATGTAACAATCATAATTGAAACTATTCATACACCATTTAAATCTTTTATAAACTATTATAAGCATTCAAATCTTTTGAAAGAAAACAAATAAGCTGGTGAATTCAAAATAAATGTGACAATCATAACGTGTTCACCCTTTTCTTTTACTCCTTATCTATGACTCAATCTACTTGCTCCATCATTTGTAGATCAAAATATATAAAAAAGTTTTCAAAAGTGGTTTGCAATATCAAATTCGTTATTCTCTTTAACTTGAAACAATATGGTCTTAAATGTGGACTTCACTTGTCATATGTACTTAACAACATCTTCACAGCTACCGTCTTTTTCTTCAACTCATCTTCCTTCAGTGCACCTTCATAGAATGGTTAGACGAAACTCCAAAATGGGCTTGCTAAAAGGGCCTTCAGATGATGTTTCTTCTTTTGTATCTGAACCTTTATTTTAGGTGTTTTTGAAAACAAGTGCGTCAACGAGCACCTATATGAATCTTCACATCTTTTTATGTGCAAAACAAAACCGATTTTAGTCAAAACAACTATAAAATAACTCCAAACTAGTTCTGGTATGACCAATTTAACAAATGGAAAATGATGAAACAAAAAAAGGTTTCATCAAAAGACCAGAATACACCAACAACACCAAACCCAATTCTGGTGGAACCAATTTAAAAAAGGGAAAGTGATGAAACCAAAAATGGTTTCACCAAAAAGACCAGATTATACCAACAACACCAAATCAATTGTGGTGGAATCAATTCAAGAAAAGTAAAGTGATAAAACCAAAATTGGTTTCATTAAAAAGACCAATATAAACCAACAACACCAAATCAGATCTGGTGGAATTAAATATAAAAATTGTTTTAATCTGAATAAGAACAACACAATACAATTTATTTTATCTAACCAAAATAATCAACAAAATAGTTTGTGAAACCAAAATAATCAACAAAATAGTTTGTGAAACCAAAATATCACTTCAATCTAAACATAGAAAACGTGATGCACATGAGACAAAGGATTCGATTTACCTTTCGGAGGATTTTTAATCGTTTTCTGGAGCTGTTCATCTTTCTTTCTTGTTGAGCATTTTTCTTCATCATTTTAACCAGTTTTCTGATTTTTGCTTCTACTTTTTTTATTTTTGGTCGTAACATTTTCAATTTATGATTTCGAGTTTATAACCATGTAGATCTGAAGAGAAAAAATAACGTTCCATGAAAAGAAGAGAGAATCAAAAGTGAAAATCATTTTGTAGAATCGCAGATCTGATGTTTTTTTTTTTTTTTTTTGAGAGATTAGGAAAGAGAATTAGAAGGAGATAAACGTTAGAGACGAGTAAATATGATTGGGTGATTTGCTGTTTATTTTTGGGTTGTATTAGATGAAACGGTATCTTAGACAGTTTGGGAATTTGGATTTGTTTTCCATCTTTTGTTTTATTGGAATTTTCTTACACGGATGTTAACGGTTTTGGGGTTGTAACGCGCGCATTATTTGTATAAATTTCACCTGGCGAGATTGGGGTATACCCAGATTAATTGGGGTATACCCAATTTTAAAGGGACTCTTTTTATGGGTTTTAGGGGGAGTCCTAATAGGTAAGTTACAAAACTACCCTCACCCTTTAAAAACCTATTACCCTAAATCAGTTTTAATCTTTTCATTTTTCTTCTTCTCTTATTATTCTTCTCCTCCACGACCATACCGGCTCCATCACCCCCACCACCATCAAAACTCATCGATTAATTCATTGACATCGTCGATTCTAAAACTCCGATTAATCTTCATCAATGGATCCACCACGGCGTAAGGGAACTCGTATGAAAGACGCCAATCGAAAACCCAATCAATACAACCCTGGAATTGCAAAACTAGTTCAACATAAAGTGAAGAAAAAAAGCGGTTCTTCAAGAAGAAATTGAACCCGCTCAAAACGAAGAAATGGTGCGATTAAGAAAGTAAGGGCCTACTTAAACTCACTCAAGTACTTCAATTTCATGTTTGCATGTCAAATTAGGTCAGAAAAATCGATTCTTTGATTTTCAGTTATTTTCGCCGGCAAGGTCTTTAGTTATCGACCCTGCCGGGTTTTCATAGTTAGGGTTTGGCCGGCGAGATATTAGGTTGAATATCTTGCCATTTAACTACCCAGAATTGTTACTTGCAGAGCCGGCAGGTTATTCAACCTCAGACCCTGCCGGCGATAGTTTTGTTTTTTAGCCGGGATGGTTATAAAAATTTTCCTTGTCGGCTGTATTTCAAATTTGTGTCTCCTGATGCTTTGAATTTTAAAACCGGTATGGTATTTGGAAAAGACCATGCCGGCTATTTGTTAGCCGGCAATGTATGGGTAAAGGAACTTGCCGACTGGTTTTCTGAAAAATCCAGTTAAGTACCGTGTTCATATTTGTTATACGCCGGCAGGTTATGTGAATCACACCATGTCGGTTTATGTTTAACCGGCATGTATTTAGATATCTAATCTTCCGACCATTTATCCGCCAGATTTGTTATATATGTCGAACCTGCCGACCTTTAATTTTTTTTTTCTTAATCGTTCTTGTTCAGGTTGCAAAAGGCAAAGAAGAAAGCTATGAAAGCTCTTAGTCCTCCTTCAAGACCTCCTAGTGTTGGTGATAAACTCTTGACTTCAACACATCGAGGGGCATATGTTGTGCCGGGAACGCTCAAGATACGTGTACCGAATGATGATTATGAACACATCGGAACCCAGTGATTCAGACGAGACTTCAGATGAAGACCAATCAATTCCATCTGGTAGAAGAGGTGATGATGATGATGTTGATGAAATAACTCTGGCTGCTGGAGGAGGGAACAATGATGATGATGATGGTGATCAAGATATGCCTAATGTTGGAGGAGGTAATGATGATGATGATGATGGTAATGGAGATAAATGTAAGGGTAGAGAAGATGAAATTGTTGAAGAGGCAGTGGAAGAAGAAGGAGGAGGAGATGGAGATGGAGAACAAACTCTAGATATTGTTCAAGAAACTGAATCTTCAACTTCAACTGAAACCGGAAAGAAGAAGAGGGTGATCACTAAAGCAGCTGATTCCCACATGCCTCCCTCTCACTTGATGGTTACACTGAAAAAAGATGAGAACCCAAGGGGGACCCCAAAAGATGGTGGCAATGTTCTTTTTCACTACACCATTTTTAGTTATTAGCAACGGACCTTGGACGTTGCTGACTGGGGTCGCAACGGCAGGTTGACGTTTCAAAACACGGTGTTGCAGTTTTTCGCAACGGCATAAGCTCCGTTGCGATTCTTGGTCAGCAACGGAGATTCGCAACGTCATCGTGCCGTTGCGACGTAGTTTTTATTCGCAACCAAGGTCCATGCGTTGCTAAGCCGTTTCTAATTACATGAATACCCCTACCCGGAACTATGGTTCTGGTTCTAATTTATTGGTTCTGGTTCTAATTTAGCAACATAACATCGACGTTGCTAAGCTTTTGCAACAGAAAAAAAAAAGGTCAGGTCTTCATTGACCTGGTCAAAATCCATTCCCCCATATTTACCCCACTGCAGTTACCCAGTTCCCCATATTCACCATTCCACAGATATACAAACTTCTACACTTTCAATTCCACATTTACCATTATGAAAAAGAATTCTTCAATTGAAGTTAATAAGTATGAGTATTTGATACAAACTATGTCATTCATTTAATGGACATACACATAAACATACTTAGTTCCTAAGTTAAGTTTGTATAAAGTTCTGAATTCCTAAGTTCTTCTAACTTAAATTTCTATAAGGAGATACTACATTATTACTTACAAATCTTGCAACTGCTAAGGGACCTAATGGTCGTTGCTTTTGCTGCTTTGTTCTTCAACCTTTCGATCTCACAACAGAGCATCATTCAATTAACTCCGCGAACAAAGCATCACAAATTCTTCTAATCGATATCCAAGATGCTTATAAAGATTGAGTCAAGAGTACTAATAGGCTACAAATGAAGAAGATTCAACCATTATTTACTAATCTAAAACAACACTAGTCCGAGACCACAATTTATCTAATTATCAAGTTCAAAATACTAATTTAAAACTGGCTCTTATGACCTTACATTTCTCCTCTTATCCTAATGCTAAACCGCGCATTTGAGTTCTATGTAAAATGACTAGTCCAACTCGTAAACCGAGATCATCACCAAACATTGTCTTCAAATTTACACACAACT
The DNA here is from genome assembly GCA_023531295.1 of Papaver armeniacum. NCBI lineage: Eukaryota > Viridiplantae > Streptophyta > Magnoliopsida > Ranunculales > Papaveraceae > Papaver > Papaver armeniacum. The sequence goes on along the minus strand of JAJJWW010012829.1, from coordinate 895,212 downwards.
CCCGGATGGATCATATCCATCATTTGACACTGACCAAAGACTTGAAAATCTAAATCCAAGACTTGGCCACACATTTTATATTCATTCATTCATTCATTACTATGATACCCAGTGTCGATCATTGTACATATATGTCGGTCATTGAAACATGATTAAAAGATGCAACATTTACTACACTACTTATCATGCCACAACAATTATACTTATCATGCCAGTAAAACAAAACAAATAATTGCTTACACTGTATGAATCCCCTACATCCAGAGCTGTTGAGCCCACTGTGATGTTTTTCTATAACAGGACGCAGTTGTAAGTGAGATGTCGTAGTCGAGCTAGCTCAATTATTCTTGGACTTCGACATGGTCGAGCTAGCTCAAATCCTAAATTACGCTGGATTCATGATATCTTTTAGGTCTGAACTAGCATCTTGTAAGCATAATACACAAAACTATCCCCTAAAACTAAAATTGTTTTATTTAGTAAAAAACATTCACCAAAATCTTGAGTCTTGGCTGTAGTAAAAACGAAACTAAGAACTGGTGAACTACTATATAATTAAAGATATATGACATACCATCAGTCATCTTGGCCTCGATGTTGGAAACATCTTTATCATCATTCACACGATCATAACCATAGCGAAGCTTCCATGAATGAGTCTGCTCAACCGTAGAGAGTTCACAATCCACTGAAAAAAGCCAAGTAATTTGCTATCAAATTAATTCACACATTCATAATATTGGGCAAAAAGTTAGAATGTAACACAGTCAATTCCCTGGAACTATCTTTACCAATTAACAATCAATGCGTGCTCATTACAAAGTCAATGCACATTATTAGAAAAGACATAACAAGTTAGCAGACAGAACATGGTACTTTGAATGCGAGCTTTAAAGTACCGTGGCTTTCTTATTTGAAGTGTTTGAATCAAAACAAGATAATAAACATGAGAAGTGTAAGCTACCTGTGTAATCCCAGCCGACATAATTCGAAGTTCTTTAGCATTCCATTTCTTCCACTTCAGTTCCAAAACACCAGCATTATCCATTCCTATACAAAAACATTCAAATGCATATCAAATTTTTTTAAAGAAGCCTCAAAAAACCAATACTCCAACCCTTTGCAGAACTCGTAAAAATCAGCAAGGTGTTCATCATGTACAAACAACAAGAAAATTTGGATCATCAATAATTTTCAGGACCTAATTATGCAACATTCAGAAAAAGTATAGTTATTCTTGCCTTGCAAATTTTGCCATAGCCAATGTATAGCCTGATCGCACCATACCAAACACAGAGTACTAGTTTATTTATACCACTTTTGACTAAACAAATCTGCAAAAGAAATATAAAAAAAAAAATCAGACTTGACGATTCAATGAATGGTGAGGGAATAGATTAGGTGATTCATTAAGCCATAAATGATGTACAATGGCAAAAAAATCAGACTTGATTCATAAACCAAGTCCTCCACCAGCACCACCAAAACGTAACAATAAACCAGGTATGAAATTGAAAGTTTGAAGTACAAGTATCACGGCAAACCAACACATGATCTATACATCTACAAAAACATGAAGAGTAGATTTGGTAACTTACTACAAGAGATGAATTGCATGAACCTGCCTTGGAGATTTGATAAGTGTGAAAGTAGCAGCAATATACCTTCCCAGTAAGGTCACCAACAGCATAGTACCTCAAAAGTGATTATATAAAAAAAATTAATATCCATAAGTTTGTACTCAATATGATAAGCATAAGCACAGGAAGTATACTTACCAGGGTTTGATATTCCCCGGGTGGCTACTACCGCTTCAATTTGACCTGCACTACAATCAGCTGCGCAACAAAATACAACAGAACCCAAACCACAAACATCCATAAAGAAAAACTGATTATATATATATTAATACTGCCGGTTCACATGGATACATTATGATTCAAATTTTTTAAGCACAACTGCCTGAGAGTCTTACTTATGCACAACTGCATAAGAATCTGCCTGAGATTCTTCCTTATGCACAACTGCATAAGAATCTACATGCTAGCATGCTAAGCACATGTACAAAAGTGTTCCAAAAAAAGCAAAAAAAAAGCAAGACAACTGCTCGAGAGTTTTCATTATGCACAAATCGCATAAGAATCTACATGTTAGCATGCACATCTACAAAAGTGTGAACATATATAACAAAAAAAAAAAGATAAAGCCATATATGTTTGTTAATAAAGTGATTATCGAGCATTATATACGATGGCTGAGATATATCCAAAAAGTAAGTCGACCACTGACCAGACTAGTCATTTCGATGCACTTCTTTGGATGAAGCACGTACCCACCAATTCCAACATCTTGAAAGGTTGAAACAAACGTGTTAGCTTTCAGACTGGTTCATTTGGGAGGAAAATTTTGTCCACCATCACCTTTCCAAGATTAGATGGTACAATACAGCCGTGACACATACGTCCCATGGCACCAAGACACAGACCTACCAACAAAGAATAACTTCATCATCAAGGTTCAACAATGAACATGGAGGCATTTCATTACCTGCCACTGATGATTGACACCGTGAAGGTGTTTGAGCAGTGAAGGTGTTTGAGCAGTGAAGGTGTTTGAGCAGTGTAGGTGTTTGAGCAAGTGAATCATTCTGAATAGGAGAAGGCTGAGTGACGTTGTGAACAACTGCTGTTGTTTGATGCAACAACCGACCCTCGGCATCGCAGCTTGAATTTCCTTCACAATGTTACATACTGATCCTAAACCCGTGATCGAACCTCCACCTTGGTACTTAGCTCCTCCAACCGATGCTTGACAGCTCCATCCTTGGATTTCAATTCTTGTACTTTGGCACGCGCGATGTGAACAATCATATTGTGTACGAGTAACAGGACCAACAGCACGAACCCGTCCTCTACATTCCTTCCCAAAAGCTTTAGTCACTACATCTATGTCTGGTATAGGAATACCTGCAGCTTTTTTCTGGTTGATATCTTCTTGCACCTTCTTAAGCTCATCCCGCCATGTTGAGCATAACAAAAGGCATGTGTCGGATATAAAATATATAAATGACTAGTAGATAGTATACATATGAGTACTAAAGTTCGGATAAAACACAAGCTGACTCACAAAAGTATTTTTGCGCACTAGGTAGAATTGCCCCTCCCTCTTGAGTATGAGCTTTAATCCACACATCGAGGGTGGTGATTTCCACATTAGGATTCTCGCGCTCCTACCAATATAACGAGTCGATTTGTATGAATCAATCTAAAAAGGATAAGACTAATCATAATGGACATATTTTGAGATTCATAATACTGAAATCAATATACATACCAGTTCAGCTTTGACCAAAGAATGAGGTTTACGACCGGAGGTGTGAGAGTGGTCATACAGCTGTCGCTTCCTCTTGTGCTCAGCTCTACTTTCCTGTTGTTTAAGAGTGTTTTCATTCAAACAGAATTCTATCCACTCCTCTTCAGGTACACCAGGAGGAATATGTGCAATCCTTTCCTCATGAGTTGGATAGGGATCATAATAAGCATATCGTAACTCATGCTTGCGTCTCCTCCATATAGGAGCCATCGACTTAACCACGTTAATCTTACAAGGCTCGGGTAAAGGATATACTTTCTGAGAAAAAAGAGTTATTTAGAATGTATGTAGAGATAGTTAATACATAATACATTTATGTCATCATTTTAGTGATCAAACCAGTAAGGAAAGAATCAAATCATCACCAAAAACAAAATATCTTAATAAAAACTGTGAACAAAAATATGAACCTGCAGTTCCTTCCAAATATCATCTTTGTAAGAATGGTGCACATGCTTCCATGTTTTGAATGAGATGGGGACATGAGTACGAGTCAAGGCGCCTTTCAAGCTTCCGTATTGTGTTGCATTTGCGGAAATGGGAAGACCATTCTCATCTACTTCCACTGCTGCCATAAAAACCTACAAAATAACAACCAAGTTCTATGTGAGAAAGAAGTTAAACCTATAAGGGATAGCCTTTGTCACTATCCACATAAACATATCAAACAGAAGCTATAAAGAATGCACAAGTGATAACACAGAAATCAGGAGAAAAGAGAACAAATAGAACCTATAAGATAATCCGCAGAAAAATATCCCTAATCACACAGCTTTAAACCACATAATCAACACATATAAGCTTCTCTAAACTCTCATTGTCAGTAAGAGTTGACTGATAAATGCTAGGAATTTCAATACTATCTATAGAGGAAGTCAATCCTTGAGATGAATGCAACACCAAAGACCACCCTTTTTCAGACACATCCTTTGAGTAGAAAACTTGCGTCGCTTCAGATGCAAGAATAAATGGCTCATCCATAATTCCATTAATGCTTTTCATCTTGGACAAGTTAACCTTTATCAATTTTGTAATTGCATCAACCTTGCACCCATTAGTCTTGTCTTCAACCTTCACCCAATCACAATAAAATACAGTTTCTTCAAATTCCATAAAATTCAGCTTGATAATCTTCCTAATGACTCCATAATAGGTCATTTCTGTTTCCTTGTAACTTGTGTCCGTTGACTTCGCTCTATAACTTGTAATAGCTTTCATCGACACACCACTGTTTTGTGACACAACCAACCCCTCGTAATCTTCAGCACAGAAAGTAAATCCATTCACTTGGTATCTCTTATACGACTGCGCCTTGAAGAGAGGTCCATGCACTAGTCGCCAAAGTGTTGAGTTTGCTTCATTAGCTTCTAACAACTGCAAGAGAACATGTGTGAAATCAAGCTAATTAGTAAAATATGAATTGTAATTACATAGATTACAGAAAGAGAGTCAAGGTACATAATATAGGCTAATATGTTACCTCTTCACGTAACCACAAAAGAAAACTCTTTGAGGGACCGTTTCTCTGACCATTAACATAGGATTCATACTTCCTACAATTAAAAGATAATTCAAAACAATTATATCGATAGACATATAACAGCTCAAAGGTGTAAAATTAAAACTCATTGCAACCATCGTACTTAAAACACTTAAAGGTGTAAAATTAAAATTTTTACCTTTTCCAATCATCTAATCCATCATACTTAGAGAGAAGCCATTTGCGAGCTTGTTCAAACCGCACCGAGTTAGAATAATATCCTTCGCTTTACTTAAAGGCATCTCATCAAAGAAACTCATCGTCATCATCAAAAAATGCCTGGCGAGTATGCTTATGAGTACCATCACCATCCCTTGACAGACCCTCCATGCCATACAAGCTTGCTTCTCGCAGCGTATACCCTCTTGCGATGCACCCATCAATATACCTTTTATTGCGCACCAACCCTTTGAAACCCTTCATTAACCTAAAAAGTAGCAATTAAACAACAAAGTCTGTTAGGACATGACACCACTCAAGCTATATACATTAAACAACATTATCAATTACTCAAGTTCTAGACATTAATCAAAGTTATATACATTAATTAAACAACAAAGTCAGTTGTGAAATTTTACCTCTCAAAGGGATACATCCACCCGAATCTCACCGGACCGAGATTAAAGCTTCATCTCGCTAGATGAATCATCAAGTGAATACTGATAACAAAGAACGACGGAGGAAAATGTTTCTCCAGAACACATATTGCTTCTACAAGGCTGGCTTTTGCTTTTAGCAGATGTTCTCGGTTTACAACCTTCGCGCACAAAATATTGAAAAAGATGCTGATCCTAGAAGAGAAACTCGTAGCTCTTTAGGTAGCGATGTTGCAGTATGAACCAGAAGCGGAAGCAAATGTTGCATTACTACATGGTAATCATGAGATTTAAAATTCCTTAGCTCCGGAGGATTAACACTGACGCAGTTGCGAAGATTTGAAGAGAAACCTAAGGTACCCTTAGATTCTTCAAAACTGTACAAAAGTCAATTTTCTCCTTCTTCGTCATCTCAAATGATCCTTTTTCCATTGTTGTTCTACCAGTCTCAAAGATCCTCTTTCAACCACAACTTCTTTCTTATCCCCATATCTTCCATATCTTGACGTGCGGCAGACTATCTTTTGACTTGTTGTTTCCCATCATAGTATTCAAGATGCTCCATTATATTCTTCTCTCGTGTGCATGACATCTATAATATGGCGAATCGCATTTGAACCCCAATTGGGCAAATCAAAGAGAATAGATCTTCGGGTGAACAGAGAATGGTCATTAACCTCATCTTCAACATTGGCGTCATCTTCAAGTTCCTGAAAATAGATAACATAAGAACAAGGGTCAAGTTACTGAATTTCAAACGATTCAATATTGCACAAAAAATTCACTATAGGTTCAAATATCTTAACATGCTCATCACTGTAATAGAAAAACTCGGTACCTATATAGCATCCCTCTAGAATCAATCCATTTAAACAAAGTTTAAGGTAAGCAAACAACATAGCTCAATCTAATTAATCAAATGAAGACAAGACAGAGGACTAACCTTGATGGTATCAGCTTTCCTTTTACGTTTGAGACTTGCTTGTGATGGTTGTTTTCTCTTGCCCTTCTTCGAAATGATTTTACCTACAATCTCTTGTATTTGTAGCCCTGTTAGTGGCCATGGAGCTATACCATGCTCCACACGTCCATCAAAATTTGTCCTATCATCGCGATACTTATGCTTCGATGGTAGCCATCTTCGATGTCCCCCCGTAGCAGATCTTCTTAGTAAATGGCGTATAATCCGCAACAAAGCCTTCTCCATAAGTAGGACAAGCACAATATCCATGAGTTACACATCCCGCTAAAGTCCCTAACGCTGGAAAATCGTGAATAGCCCACAACAACCGTGCTCTCATCAAAAATTCAGTTTTGCTGAAAGCGTCAAATGCTAGTACACCATCCCATAACTTCTTCAACTCATCTACCAGTATTTCTAAATAAACATCAAAGTTTTTACCGGTGCTTTTGGGCCTGATATCAAGAACGACAACAAAGTGAATTCCCGCTTCATACACAACGAAGGAGGCAAATTATAAATACAAATAATCACCGCCAACAATCAATGTGCAAGACCGAAACACCCATTCGGATTGAAACCGTCGCTTGATATCCCAAGTGTAACATTCCTTGGTTCCTTGGCAAACTCGCGAAAAACTATCTCGCACATCGCCAAGTCAAGAATCGACGGGATGACGCATGACGTTTATATCCGATTTTGCTCTAGAATGCCAAGTCATTGCCTCCGCGATCCATGGTTCGTCAGAAAACCTTTTCAGCCTTGTAATCAACGAAAAATGTCTAACCGTCTTCTCGAGCAATAGTAGTAAGCTTCCTCTCATCATTAAAAACCTTCTTATACCTAGATTCTTGACAAACAGACACTTCACCAAATGATGCATGATCCTTCCAATACAAAACACAGTCATTTACACATGCATCATATGTTATATAATCCATTCCTAGATCTTGGATCATCTTTTTCACTTCTGGGTACTTAGATGGCGAGTATTCTCTTTGGGAAGCAACTCCTTCATCAACTCTAAAATTGCAAACATACCATTATCGAAAACCCATATTGTGTCTTTATGTGATTCAACTTGATAGAAGCATACAATGCTGTCACTCCTTTAGGACACGACGGATACAACGGTTCTTTTGCACGCTCATAGAAAGATTCCTTTTTCTTTCTTTTCCTAGTTCCAAAGATATCATTATGAACCCCACTATCTATTCTAATATTGTCATCTACTACAAGAAAGACCATCATCCTCAACAACATCTCCTAAATTTTCACCCCCACCTATAGCAGGATCAACATCTACATCTCCTACATTAACATTCTCAGCTACTTCTAACTTTTCCCCATGAAAACGCCATGTCGTGTATGTAGAAAGAATACCATACTTAAGCAAATGCAATGAAATTTCACTAAGGGGCCCCAATCCTTTACCATTCTTACATCTATTACATGGGCATGAGAATAAGGTATTTCTCGCCACCATTTCTATTAGCAAACTCTATAAATGACCTAACACCTTCTATGTACTGAGCAGACTTACAAGGACATTTCATCCATCCCTTATCAACCGTAGATGACATACCCTAAAGACAGATCTATGTTAAAATTCAGAGAGTATATACATTACATCAATACAAAATCAGCAGCATATTTTGATATGATATCTACTACAACTCTAACATGAACCTATGAGAATTTGATATGTACACAACATAAGATTAATCAAAAGAATACTATCATTTAAAACTACACTAAATCCATTCCATGAAATTGAGTCCCAGCGGTAGGGTTGCCGAATCCCTTAGGTTAACGACAGAAACATCCCCTCAACAAAGAGAGAATGAGCTACAATGAGCTTTTGCGATTCACCACTAGGACCATTTTTATCATGCTCAATGAGATTCCATCAAAATCGAAATCGGACTTACAAAAATAATTAAGTTCAGACCATACAAACTTATAAAAATCTTTAAGTTCAGAAATTATACAAAATTTCTAAGTTCAGACCATACAACTTATAAAAACTTCTAAGTTAAGAGATTATACAAATTTTCTCGTAAGTACACCAATTCAATTCTAACATGTAGCTTTAATCGAATCCTAGTGGTAGGGTTGCCGAATCCCTTAGGTTAACGACAGAAACATCCCCTCAACAAAGAGAGAATGAGCTACAATGAGCTTTTGCGATTCACCACTAGGACCATTTTTATCATGCTCAATGAGATTCTATCAAAATAGAAATCGGACTTACAAAAATAATTAAGTTCAGACCATACAAACTTATAAAAATCTTTAAGTTCAGAAATTATACAAAATTTCTAAGTTCAGACCATACAACTTATAAAAACTTCTAAGTTAAGAGATTATACAAATTTTCTCGTAAGTACACCAATTCAATTCTAACATGTAGCTTCAATCTGAATCCTAGTGGTAGGGTTGCCGAAGCCCTTAGGTTAACGACAAACATCCTCTCAACAAAGAGAGAATGAGCTACAAGTAGCTTTTGCGATTCACCACTAGGACCATTTTTATCATGCTCAATGAGATTCTATCATAATCAAAATCAAAACAGTTGGATATACCTTCTTAGTTTTCCTAAACCAATTCTCACCAGTTCTTCTTCAAACTCTAATGAACTGAACTTCAGTTCTTCAATCCTGACAAACCTAGACATGAAAAAAAAACATTAGATTCAGATAAACAACAAACCATAAAATGGAAATTATCTCTTTGAAAATAACCACAACAATTTCATAGTTGATATACCTTTTTAGTTCTTCCTGAACCTACTCTGACCAGTTCTTGAATTTTGACAAACCCTAACATGGAAAAAACAAAGAGGGTATTAGATTCAGATACTATGAAAAAAAAAAATCAAGCATTAAACTGAAATAAACTGAATCGATTCCCAAACCCTAACATGGAAAGAAAAAAAAAAGAATCGATTCACAAAAGCTTTTGGGAAATCGAAAAATCAAATCAAGCATTAAACCCTAAAAACGAAAAACTTAAATGGAACCCTAGGATTCGATAAACTTAAATCAAAATCTCTAAATCCTAGAAATGAAATCTCTCGAAACCCTAGAAATCGAAATCTAAAAACTCTAAAAACATCCTCAAAAATTGTACCCGTATACGTATCTACACGATGATGGAGATGGAGATGGAGATGAGAGCTGAATCTCTCTCGGTTTATCGAGATGGAGATGGAGATGGAGGAGAGGGGGGAAGGAGAGCTGAGTCTCTGTTTTGGCGGAAGAAAAATGAGGATAGAATTCAGTCGAGGGTGAGATATACCCTAGACTTGGATTAAGGGTGGAAATAAAAACCGTAGTCTTGACCGAAATTTGATCGGGCGTGTTTATCGGCTCTAGTGTCACGACCAAGCAAGCGGTTCACACGCTTGAACCGAGCGCGGTTGCAATTCGCAACCACCTCTGTGAGGTTACAAAATTCGAAACGGCAGAAACCCGTTGCGAAATATTTGCAGTTGCAATTCGCAACGGAAAATTCGCAACCGACATTAAGCCGTTGCGAAACTTTGTTGCGAAATCCTTAAAATGGTGTAGTGTTTGGATACAAGGACTCATGGGCATGTACGATCCATAATACCATCGTAAGTAATCTCAATCCGTCTTTGTTTTTTATTTAAGTGTGTAACTATCTTAAATTTGCGTCAAGTGTTTGTATTTCTTTTCATTTTTTTTTTTGGTATTTAGGATCACAAGAATGTCGTCCGTCTCATGAGGCGCCAAGCTTCATGTTCAGTGACTAAGACTTGGGATCTTGAGGATGAATGTGAGGAGGTGAAAGTGATTGTCAAGAACTCCGGGTTGTGGCCTGCGGTGGAGAGTTCGAATATTGAGCATGATAGAGTTACAGTATCTGCATTCTGTGAGAGGTTTCACGAAGAGACTGATACAATGTTATTCCCATTCGGTGAGATGGCCATAACTCCCGATGATGCTCATCAAATTCTAGGCCCGGAGGTTGAGGGAAAAGCAGTCAGTGAGGGCTTCGATAATAAGTTTTCTTTCGCGGATATTACAAATCGTGCCAGAAATTGTTCGGTTGGAATCAGGTTGCGACGGAGTCTATGCTTGTGATGAAGGATGGTCGTCTAACCAAGAAGTTTAATCTGAAGCAGTTGAGGGACACATTTTCTGGGACCAAGAAAATCTTTGATAAGGAAGGAAGGATGAACCCAATGCGAATCAATGCTACCGCGTCAGCTTATTTGCTATACGTCCTGGGCAGATGTATCTTCCCCGACAGTTCCCGAAGCTTGGTCGACGCAAGTTATTTGCAATTATTGGATCCCTTAGATAAGATGCGTGAGTATTCTTGGGGTACTGCGGTGGTCGCCTTCTTGAACAATGAGTTGACAAAGGCTACAAGGGAACTCACTTCGCAAGTTAACGGAAACATATGTCTCTTCCAGGTAATTCTATTGTCTAAATCATTTATATTTGCCAAATTCTCGTAAGATAAGATTCTTACTAAACTTTTTTTTTTTTTGCATAGGTTTGGATATATGAGCACTTCCCTTCTTTGGTGAAAGCCAACTCCTACGTCAAAGTGGATGCGAATGTTGTTGTTGATAAGCCAAGAGCGCAAAGGTACAGTTTTAAGGGTACTCAAGATAAGGAAATGCCGCAAAATCTTATCAAAATGCGAATGGCAATCGACAGATTGACCGCGGAGGAGGTGATATTTGATCCGTATCGGGATGCTAGAAATCAAGGTTTAATCCAAAGGAGAGATGAAGTTGCATTATACTATGGACCCTTGTTGTTGTGCACCGAAGGATATTCAATGTACGATCCACATCGGGTAATGCGACAATTGGGTTACGTGCAAGAAGAACCTCATTTCGATGAAGATAAGCCGTTCTTTACTATGAACCGGGATGACTGCACCACCTCCCAAAAAACTATTAACGTCTCTTACCATCCAGCGCCAACTCAAGAAATTGGGACGATATACAGGACCGTAACATCGATGTGAGTCTTTTGGACGAGGTGACCACCGGTCATGAAGCAGAGATACATGTCGTGGTACTTGGGTTGGGCTCGTCCTTCTGTGATTAGGGAGATGACTGCTGAATAATTGGCTCGTAAGAGGAAGATGGCATCGAAAGACCCAGCAACAAGTCTTAAGTTCGTTGTAAGTATTTTAGAGTTGTTCTTATTATTTTAAGATCACATTATCGAATCATTCTATTAATTATTTATTGTTTAATTGAAAATAGAAGGAGCATTTGAAGACCTTTGCGAAGGTGTTGTGCTGCGCGAGAGAAAGAGGAGAGCCTTTGTCGATTGAAGAGCAAGGCAAGCACATTGACTTAGTTAACAATGTTGACAATGAGGATGCCCATGAAATGTTCAAGCAAGCTGAGGCTGAAGTAAAGCGTGAACAAAAAGCCAGGAGGGAAGCACAGGCCAAGATGAATGCTGACAAAAAGAGGGCTCGTAGTGGTCGTGGTGGTGAAGGTAGTAGTAGTGGTGGTGTTCCTAAACGGGGCCGTGGTCGTGGTCGTGGTCGTGGTCGTGAATGAATGCATTTCTAGTTCATTTCTTTAAGTTGTGTTGGACAAATGTTAAGGTTAACGGTTGGACAAATGTTTTTTTTTAAGGTTTATGGGACATGTTTTCGTATTTTGGACAACAAGTGTTGGATTTCTAGTTGTTGAATGAATGGTTTGTTTAGCTATGTAAAGTTTCAATACTTATGCCGGCATGCTTATTTTAGGTTAAATTTCCGACCACACCAAGGGCCGGCAAGGTTTTGAAGTGTCGATCACCTACCCGATACAAATGAAAAATGCTTGCATACCAGGGTCGGCAAGGTAATCGATCAATACCAAGCCGACTGTGATACAGCCGGCAGTGTATTATGTTATAGAACATGTCGGCCATGTGTTGCAGAAAATGCCTTCTCCTGATGCCTAAAATCATCATAAGGCCGGCATGGTCATAAATTTGGTTCCTTGCCGACCACATAATAGCCTTGGTAAGATAGTGAACAAATATCGTTCCGACGGTTTAACGAAAAATTGCATGAACTCCCGATGCCTAAAAGTTATAAGATTGGCATGGTAAGAAAATTTATACCCTGCCGACCATATCATAGCCGGCATGAAAATGTCGAAATACCTTGCCGGTGGATACACAGAAGAAAATGTTTTCCTGATCCCTAAAACTCATAAGGTCGGCATGGTAAAAAACTTTCACCCTGCCGGCCATAAGTAGTCGGCATATTGGGGATAACAAATTTCGCCGGCGAATTCAAAATTCAAATTTTTGGCAAGTACAATTTCATTGATTGACTTGTACTTGGGCACTATAACGGCCAAATTTGGCCACCATCCTATAAATACACTACTTCTCTCTACAAAACAACATACAAATAGTTCCATATACTCTCCAAAGCTCATATCATCATACACTCCATCTAACTCACCCAATAGCTCTCTACATACAAGAAATGGCATCATTTGATTCAAATGAAGATTTGACAATCACCAAAGCATGGTACGCGGAAACTCGACTTAGGCGGCAATCCTCTGAAAGGGAGGATTCCACAACCTTTTGGGCTAGGGTACACAACAAATTTTGCGGCGAGTTGGGAATCCTAATGCAAGAAGTATTCAACAAGTCCACGCTAGGCACCTAGTAATCGAAAATGCGATACTTGCTTTTTTAGCGCTCCAACCTCGGATTTTTAACACTCGCCCCTTCACCTTGTCCATTGCACAATTTGTAAGTAATTTTGTGGTTATTTTTTACGCAACCCATGTTGTTTTATCTTCCAATGAAACACCACTAACAAATGTAAGTTTGTTTTTGTGTTTTTGTAGCACGAAGTCGTGAAAGCGCGCTACTTGGAGGAAAAGGGGGAAGCATTCGCGTTCGATGCAAGCTATCACTTCTTGGCACAAAGAATCCCGGAGGATAACCCGGAGTACTTGGATGTCGTATCGTCTTCGGAGGAGGAAGATTGATGGCTTTAGAAGTTTTTGTATAGGTTTTGTGGGTAGACCTCTATGTAAACCCTCACGAGACTATAACTCGTCCACTAGGGTCGCCTAGGGGTTCAAAGGCTTGATGCACATGCTAAGTGCATTCGTTTTTATGTTTCAATCAGTGTAGTAACCAAAATTGCATGAATGAAGTGAATTACATCTTCCCATATTCTCGTTTTCTCGTTTGGTATAAGTACAAAGGTCGGTATGGTTATAAATCCTTAACATGCCGGCTACAGAAAAGCCGGTAGTGTAATAAATTATGTGCATGCCGACTATATTATAGCCGGCATGTTAGTGAATATTTACATGCCGACTGGCCAAAGGTAGTCGGATTATTATTCATTCAAAAACCTTCCTACCAAAACATGGCCTGCGTTTTCTTCATCCAAGGACCATGCCGGCTGAAATTAGTCGGCATTTTATTCAAACGTATACCATGCCGGCTAAATATAGCCGGCACCTTCTTCAAACGTCGACCTTGCCGACTTATAACATTTTCGAAAACCCATTTTTTTGATCGAAATCGAACTCATAAGACGGATTAAAGGTTTAACCTACTGAATTTTCATTTTCAAAAGTTTTAATCTAAACTCAATTAATTAAGCTAATCAGATTTTTTAGTGTTAATTAAACAAGGGCATATTAGCCATTTAGAGAATACATGGTTAAGGGGTGGCTTGGTTTTACTTCATAATGACCGGATTTTGTCTTATTGGGTATACCCCAATCTCGCCAGGAAATTTAAATGGACTTATTTGTATAAATTTAAATGGACATGCAGATACGGTAATGGAAAGATGTAGTGGCCCCAAGAAAAGGCTCGTGGAACGGTATAATTGATCAGCATTGAAATCAAGCTAGCTCGATTTTTCACAAGGTACAAACTCTATTAGTACTTTCCTAGGTTGTATAAGTTGAGCAGGCTAAAAAATAAAGTACCAAAAAGTAGTGCAGCAATCCACCTCCAGTGGTCGCAATCTACACTGGTTGAGGGGCTAGTTGAATGAAGATAAACAGGAAGATCTAAACTCCATGAATGTTGTGCTACATTCAGTATCGAATTTGAGAACTCCCTGTGTGGTGAGTTTCTTTATCAAATTTCACAACTCCGTGGATGAGTTCAGCTCGAAGATCTATCATGATGCGCACTATAATGATACAGAGGATTATGAAACAATTTAATGGAAGACGATTCCCCGTTAATATCATTGATGTACATATAAAGCCCACTCTAACGATATGGTATGAGGATGAAATGTTTTTGTGGAACAACAACATTCCCCCATTAGTGTCATGTTATAGGATATACATTTCTGACTCAAGAATGCGTGTTTCCTACACATGAAGTGAAAACTACTGATCACATCCCATGTTACTTGAACATGAGAATCTTCTTTGCACATGGTTTTGCTTTGTAAAGCAATTTAGGATTTCATGTGTAGTTGCAAGCTTCATTAGCCAATTAGTTTCCTTGCTGATTTATCAGCATGGAAGGATAAATATAAAAGATGTATGTGTAGACTGTAGAGTCTTGTCAGGTCTCCCATGGCAGGAAAAAACAAGATGAAAGGATAAAAGATGCATGGAGTCTGATCAGTTCTCTCATGGCAGGAAAAAACAAGATGGATGCAGTCTTCTTCCATATGCTATTTATGGCAGTTTCGGAAGAAGACGAGTGCACAGGTTTTTCTAGTAAAAGGGAGAAATGGAGAGGTTATCTATGACATTAGAATGATGTTCGATTTGTGGCAAACTAGCTCTAAAAAAATTTAACGGACTGGGAAGTTACAATGAATATGAACACTTTACACCAACATTAAAAAAAAAAATCAAAAAAATTAAATCGTTTCTTATGAAGAATATAGAATTCAATCACCATGCATGAGCAGGTCAATATTCACATATAGCCTAATCCATAGAGAAGACGAGCAGAAGAACAATAGCAGCAAACTAAAATACATAAAGCAAAATGCCAACAATGATGACAATAAAATAACATCACCCAGCACTGTAAATGTAGGCAATCTTTGATAACGAGCATTTACTTAAAAAAGAGTTCTTCCTGTTTAATAAGAGGCCCGAGACAATAAACTCATAACCCCAAATGAACCCTACTTTTTATCACATAAGTGTTTCAAAGAACATGATGGATGGCTTTGCTCCCCACTCTGACGCATCCGACGTCTCAAACCAAAGATCAGTCAGTAGTTGTACTCTTCCACATTTCAACCCCAAATTTACAAACACAAAATCCCATTTTGCTCACCTCCTTGATATAAATAAGTCAAAAGAAGGCCAAGAATCAAAAAGGACATAATGGAAGCGGGCCTTGCTGATAACAGAAACTGTACACATCCTACTACCCCTACCACCTATACTCAGGGGAGTTGTTTCCATCATATAATCAGAAACCAACTTAAAAGATACCCCCCCTAGAAGAGACTTTGTAGTAATGGACCATTTCTAGAAACAATTTCTCAACATACTACCATAAGCATTACAGACATTTCCATCGAACAAGAGGATCAAAACACAAAATATTAACCTAAGGAAAAGAAAAGAACAGAGAAAAACGAGAATTAAGTAAACCTTTGGAGCAGAAAAAGTGTCTCCTAAAGCAGGTTGCAGCTTAGACACCGGATGCCTTTCAATCCCAAGCTCCCCCACATTCAATTTTCTTGATGAACAAGACCTGGAGGCAATTAAAAGATGCTACTGATGATTGTAAAAAGTGATCTTGTTCAAGATACTTTTTTCATTGCCTGGGTTCTATTATGCATTAACCCACCACTGATTCAGAATTTATGTGCCCACCACCACTTCCACCATGGTTGTTGTTAAATCCCGTAACAGGCATGGAACGCTGTGCAAAATCCAACAAAACCTTCCGCTGCTGTTCATTTGTGTGAGGAAGACTTGCACGTAGCAGCTCCACTGGCATCTCCCTACTTATAGATCTTGCTGCCTCGGACCCTATAACTCCTGTGTTGGGATGGGCCTGCAATAACAATGACTGCATAATGCTGTCATACTTACTCATACAGTACTTCGTGAGAAGGCCAAAGAATTCATCGAAGGATGCCTGCCATAGAGCCCGATTAGGCATACTGTAGTTGCTCGAGGCGTGGGGATCAGTTAGCAGGTCAGTGGCCCTCTCAAGAATTGATTTTAAGATTATCGTCGCCCCATCTCCGGCAGAGCTTCCAATTGGGCGGAGCGGAGGCTGCTCTGAGGAACAGACAACCGCAGCGAGACACGCACTAAGAGATCCAAGATCCATACCAAACACGCACGTTGAAACAACTCTTGCAAGATTACTTGTAGTCTCGGATGCTCCAGAGTCAGATGGTAATCCACCAAATAAAAACCTCAGATGACGGAAAATGGCCATACATACTATTCGTGTAAGCTCACTTCCAGGAAAAAGAAGCTGAAGGTACTTGGAAAGGAGCTTTCGACCTTTTGGCAGAGAGACTAAGCGCATGAATACAATGTCGTCCTTAGGGGAAAGACCAACTGTCTGGCCCACACCCTTCCCAAGCGGGTCAACCAACTGAAGTGAGGCTGCAAGACCTTCTAACAGAACCTGACGCCTGCGCCTCAGCTGTGTCCCACCATCTTGTGGTTGACTGAACTGCAGAAACCTGTCAATGTCATCTACATCGAGAAGTAGACATAGGCCATCCTCGATTGCTATTCTGGCTGCAAGCATTGGCTCTTGTTCAAGTGGCTTCTCGGAGATTTTCTGATCATCCCCAGAAGCTGACGGAGGGTCAACTTCAAGAAGTGGACGCGGCCTTCTTATGGACGAGAAAGGGACTCTTCCAAGAGCATCTACCTGAAGGAATGCATGTGGCTCAGTATTTGAACGTGACCGAGATGGCAGGTCCCTCAGGTGAGTAGGACAAAAATGATGTTTCAACCTCGCCCCAGCAGATTTTTTTGACAAGCAAGCCTGATGATAGTAATCATCTACGTAAGGATCATTACTATGGGTAGCTGCATGCTGCATCCTCAGAATACTTTCAATCTCATCAGCAGTCATGTACTTGGATCTGAACTGTGGCCATCCATTATCACTTTTCTGGGTACTGTTATCGGAGGCCTGCTGAGAAAACCTCAGGTTCTGCCTACCTCTTTGTGATGATTTTGGCCTTTGATCTCTCATATCAGTCATCCCAAGCATTTGTTCGTACTTGCTCATTACATGAGGGGATGATGAAGGATGCGTGTTGAATAACTGAGATTGCAAAGCCTGAAAATGAGCCAAAGACGGTTGAACTGGATGATGAAGTCTCTGTTGTTGTTGCACCATTAGCTGTTGAGGCATCAGAGCACCGTTCGAATGAGGCAACTGCTGTAACATATTGTTCAAGATACTTGAATGATCCCCAGAAAATAGATTAGCCTGGTTAACCCCCCAGTTGTTCTGCGACCTACCAGTAGGGAGTCCTGGTGGAGGGAACTGAGGCATATTTCCACCATAATGTAATCCATGAGGTATCCCAGCCAAATGATGCTGAGGACTAGAGAAAGGAGAAAGGTTGGGGGCCGAGAAAGGCATCTGTGATCCACCAAGAGATTGAATATTAAGGTGGCGAGAATGGTGATTTGGTGATCCCTGTTGAGACCGACCACCTGGTGGAGGGTATGAAGTGAACGAGGATTTTGGTACTAAAATAGGCTCACTGGAGAAGTGTGGAGGTTGTTGTGGCTGTTGAGGATATGAAGAAGTTCTATACAGTGGTTTTGAATCAGGATGATGAGCAGAAGGCTGTGACGACCATCTCTTACTATCTTGACCACCATCAGAGTCGTAGACGTTCTGATCAAACCACAAATCACCCTCTTGTGCCCATTCTGCAGCAGAAGAACCTGAGAAAAAATGAACAAATTTTTAAAGAAGAGATTCTGCAGAAAATGAAACGGGAAGGAAAAGAAACAATATTTTTCAAATACAGAAATATCCAAAAACATATTCAGGAAGACAAACCAACTATTTTCATTTATGTATCCTAAATGACGAACGAATATATATGTCTACATCCCTTGTTTCAGCGCAAGATAACAAACAAGAGAGTCAATTTTGTAACTTCGCTTTAACGGGATAAGCACAGTAGCATATCCATTCACAGGGTGAAACAGTGAATTGTCGCAAAATGATTGATACTCCATATTTATATTTGAGGCATGAACCATTTCAAAATTGAAGTGCTCACAAAAGATGAAAAAACTAATGCTCACACGACTTCATATATAATTTAAATACATCAGAATAAATCATGAAACAAGTTCAAAAACAATTTGTGCCACACCAGCTGAACATGTTTCAAGACTTTCTAAGTAGAATTCACTGGTATACCAAAACAGAAAGGATATAATAACTATAATGGGGAGAAAAAAAAAAAGCAGACATGCTACAATATCAAAACCAGATTATGCATTTGTTACTATAATACATCAAAAAAATCGGCATCTCCAACAGTATATAGCTCTTCTCTAGAAAACCATTTTTAATTATCATTGTTTAACAAATTTGTTTGTCCTGAAACAGTTCCACATATTCTGGTTGTATCACCACCGAGCACAAAAAAAAAAACTATCAAGTAGCTCCACAACTAGAAATAAGGCAACTGAGGTCCATAATAAAAGACCGTGTGATTAAAAGAGCAGCAAAAAGAGATTACTTTCGTACACATGCCTCGAAAAAAAAGCAAATAATTTCCTACAACAACCATGTCTGAAACACAACAAATATAAGCATTTAGGTGGTATATCATCACTCACTTTCTCGAGAAAAAGAACCTCCCCTATCACCAATCACTCCTGCTCTCGCTGGCTCACTGACGGTTCTGTTCAACTGTTAGGGGGGGGGAAATGCTTTAGAATAAGGACAATTATACTGAGAAAAAAAAACATGGATTAAAAATTTGTAAGAGAACATTAACCAAGTTGAAACTAAGGCAATATATAGAATACAAAAGGACACTGGACATACAATAATAGACAATGACTGCTCAGAATTATAGCAACAATAATTCCATATGTAATGAAGAATAACCAATCCAGAAGATTTTGGCGTTGGAAATACAAATCAACAGGAGAAAACTTAGCCAATCAACATTAAGCAACAAAATTCACCCTTGTCTCTTCATATATGGACTTAGCATCAACATGGCTTGGAGGCACACAGAGAACCCTTATTTACTTCCATGACCCAAACCAGTCTACAAAACTGTATTATACTAATATTTAGTTTCAGCACTTATTGTACAGTAGAGAATCAAAGTTCTGGTTTACGCAGAGAGGATGTGGACTCTTTTCACACGTTTTACCTCCTTATATACCCATTTTCATCAATCACAAACATACATGTGCATATTCGAAAAATTGTCAGTGCCGTGTATTAGGTTATTAACGTTCACATATGTAGCATTTGGTAATTCTAGTTTACACGCAAAGAGGATGTGGGCTCAAAGTTCTTCAAACATTTTACCTCCGTGTATGCCCATTTGTATAAACCACAAAAATGCATTTTCAATAAATTGTCAGTGCCGTATTAGATATAAATATCATTCACAGACATATGCAGCATTTAGCGATTATTACATGAGACACAGGATTTACACGAAACTGGAATGCAAGCAGGTCAATCACTTGTGAGTGGTCAAGACATGTGCTTTCACACCAACCTTAAAGCCCACCCTTAGGTGACCGACCTACTCAAAGTTAGAAATTCATATGAATTATCTGCCACGGGCAGTTGCCTCAAATAAAACTACTGTTTCAAAAAAGAAAGCACTTTTACAAATTGTGGGATTGGAAGCAGATGCAATGCTTGCACTACTGGACTATGCAAGTAAAATTTTATCACATTCTCCAGAACTGGCATGATTTAAAAAAAAAACTAACCTTTGAAAAAGTACTTGTAAGGTCATCAATGTCCGACAAAGATCCTAAACCTTCACCCTGCAAATGCAAACTTAATATCAATTTTTGACAAGGCAATACATCCCTTTATAGCAAATATATAGTTAACATATTTACAGTTAGGTGTTGATCTTATAGAACATCAGCACATTATGCATATACACACTCAACACATATGAGTTACATTTCTACAGTTCAGCATGAACTCGAAATAATGATTAAATTACTTATGTTACTTTGGCCATCAGAAGAAAATACATATTGTTAAAAAAAAAAAAAAAAAAATGGTCAAATTCGAACAAGTTCTTAGGGCTTCAAATTTCACAACCCTCAAAAGCCTATCAAAGCCTACTGGTCCCTCCCAATGGTGAAAGCTAGGATATAAAGAAATATCACAGAACAGAACAGAATTATTGAGATAATGTCTAGATTCCTACATTAGCATAAGTAATCGCCAGTTCAGATCACATTCACAGAAAAAAGCCCACGCATGTCGGGCAGTATGGTTTCACTAAGGATGCCAGTTCTACACCTACAGTTAACAAGCAATTCTCACATGCACTTGCCAAACAAGACCTAATAAACCAAAATCACAAAGATAAAGATAGAGAGTAAACAGAACAGAACAAGAGGAAGCAAAGAGAATGATCTTGGTACGGATACACAACAATGCAGACTTCAATATTCTTCAAAGAGCAAAATTATAATATTTCCTTGGTGACAATTTTCTACTTTCATTTATGTATCATTTTTCTAGCCTTTTGGATGCTTTCTGGTGAAAGAGAGAAGGCATTCAGCATGCAATTACTAACAAATTAGCAACCTAGCTTTCAAAAGACAGAGCCACTTGACGAAGAGGTTGGATATGTTATACTACTCCACTTTGTACAACAAAAACTTGTTTCATGCTACAGTATCATCATCACAAACCCAATTCTCCTTTGGTCAAAAGAAACCACAGAGAACTAATGTAAGAGAAAGCATCTCTAGCTTCACATGCACTGCTTTAAGGCTATGTCGCTTCATGAAACATCAGTACCAGGAACCAAGAAAACTATATACTGCCATTAAATAACAACGACATAATTAAGTAAACAAATAAAAGATCAAGTGGACTCACCCCATTTTTACATCCTATTCCTAAGAAAGTTATTTATAGATTCGGACAAAATCCCTAGATCAAGTAATAAGGGAGTCTGACTGAAATCCAGAGAACAAAGTCTACAAAATAATTCCTCAACAACTATTGCGTTGGTACAAATTCTAGGTAGTAGCAGGGGCATACAGTAAAGTATCGGTGTCAATAAAACTATGAAGGGTCCAACACGATAGAGAAACAAAGGATTACATATCTAAAATTGCCGAGCTACTGTTCCCATTAAACCATATATACATTTCCCAGTTAATCTCCTCGACTCATATACAATAGATCCACATTACTAAATAAGACCGCAGTAGTCTACTTCAATTTTACATCAGTGTAAGTATTAAACACCTGGTCTTTATATAATATCAATGCAATAAAAAAACATTGACAGTAAGATCACTCTGGTTAATCTTGAGGTGAAACAATCTGTCTGTTTCTTAGCCGAGTTTGCTAAGTTGTAAAAGAGTTCGAGACAATTTTGCAGCATGCTTCCCTCATGGTGGATATGCTCCACATTGTTGATAAAATTACAGTAAATACAAGTGGAAAAAAAATATCCATTTAAAGCTTGGTCAATAGACATGTTATGCATTAAAGAATAACCGAAAATGTAAAACATTGCTTCTCATAAAGTTCACCTCTTCTCTGTTGGGAACCTGATACTCGACATCATCAAAACCTACTAATGGCGCCTCACCATCTTCATCGTCTAAACCCCCCAACTCAATTTCTTCTAGCACATCCTTGCCAAAGAATGCGTATTGCGATGCATCAAAGAGCGTGTTTCCTGAATCAAGAGGTATTTTTAAAATAAGAATAAGTTACAAAAAATAATCAGAAGTAGGGGGAGAAATTGCACTTAACAAGAGTCCAAAACTTAAAACGAAAAGATGCATATATCAGAGACAGTTCGACAACTGAGAAACGAATTTGAAAGATAAAGCAGAGGTTTGGGTTGAGAACATTCTGAGCTAAAAAGGACCATTAATCTAATATAAACAAGATTATATGATACATCAAAAAGTGACTTTGCATCTGAAGTTAATCTGTTTCCATTTATTAAGAAATTCAACTCAGCCACACATCATATATTTTACTGAAACTACATACTTGATCTAAACCATGCCAATTTCATATAAAAACCAGCATCATCCAGATATTCAAAGAGAAACCCTAGATATTATAACCAAAAGTCAAACACGGCAGAATTACTACTCTGCAAAAGTATTAACTCGATCAAACAGGAATCGAACAAAGAAAAAAAATCACCAAGCGGAATCGAACAAGAACCAGATCTGCAAAACATAATTTAACAAGCAAAAACCTAAAGAAAATGAGTAGATAGAAAGAAGAAGAGAGATCTAGCTAAAAGAATAGCCAACCTGAAGAACTCGCTGTGAATTCATTAAAATTATTAAGATTGGGAGTTTGTTGAACACCACTCCCACCATCAAATCCTTCCATATCTCTAATCAATTAAATCAAGAAAACCCTAATATATAAAAACTACCTCTAGAAGAAATAAACCATCTGAATTTTAATACTAAACAAGAAATGGAGGAGAAACCCAAAGAAATCAAATTTCTAGGGTTTCCTCCGAAGCAGAAAGAGAGATCTGTGAGGAAAATTGAGGGCGGCAAACAAAATTCATGGAAGAGTGTTACTCTTGTCAAATATCCTAGATAGACTCGCTCGCGCACACACAACAACACCAAACAACAAGCAAGTAAAGGGTTTTTGCCCCGAAAGTGAAATAAGTTAAAAGGAGAGATAGATAACGATAGCTTAAATTTATTATTATTACAGTAAATAAATAAATATTATAGAGAAAAAAAAAATTAAAAATAAACTGATAACTATACATAAATGCATTACAAGAGATTCATGGCATTAGGGTAAGTTTAGCAGCTAGATTGGCAATCCACGTCAGCTAGGATAACCACCTAAGTATTATGGGAGTGCTAATCTAAAGCGGCTAGATTAGATCCACGTCAGTAGAACCTGTAACCACCGCCTGGCCATTCCGTTTGCTTTAAATCTTAAGCCACAAAATCAAAAATAAATCGCCCAAATACGAACTATTCCGTGAAAAGGTGATTTTCCCAGCGCTGAATGATTCAGCGTAACTATCTAGTTGCTAGTTCACCTGCGAGCAACTGCTAGGAGAGAGAACTAGTGTTAACAAATAGCCAACACTTTTTTTTTTTGAATTGCAACACATTTCTGCTAATCTAGCAGCTCAATCTAGCTCATAAGACTTAGCCTTACAAGAGATGGGAGTCTCGTTACTGGCTGAGCTCCAACATCCTTTTGAGTGGCCACCCCCTATTGTATGAAAAAGAAAACTCACAGAACCAGCGTTTGCCGCATTATTCACTAAACAATTCTTCAACCTTTTTGAAAGGCTCTTCCTCTATATACCCCCAAATTCTCTAACGATACCCCTTGATCCTTATACCCCTGCAACTTATCTTCCTACCCCATCAAACTGCCTCAATTCTTATACCCCCAACAATCGTATAGCAGAATGGCAGAATAGTCGGAAAAGTATTATCTTCATCTTCTTTTTTCCTTTCTTCACAGATTTTAAAAGAAACTAGTGACATAACTCACTCGTCTTTATCTCTGTTTCAATCTGAAAGCGCCTAACTTTTTCTTAACCTCAATTACCCAAAAACAAAAACAACAAAAAAAAAAAACTAGTTTTTTCATCTTGATTTCTCTTAATCTAACTTTTTCTCTATCCGGCTCCCCCTCTGCAAAAAGAAAAAGAAAAAAATACCTATCCACCACAAAAGAAACGAAAGGAAAGCTAGAATCTCTTAAATTACACAAAAGTTAGATTTTTGGTTGAGAATTTTGGGTTCGTAAGTTCTATACGGGTGATGTTTATGCTGATGAAGGGTCTAATGGGTAGGGCTAGGGTGTTTCATACTTGTGAGGATGAGAGTATATATGTTGGGGAGTTTAATGGTCCTGGCCACACCATTTCAGGTAATTTTCAATCCACCGTAATAAGAACTATTGTCAGTTTCTGGAATAGTTCACAAGGTCAGTTGAACAATTATCACAGGAATGATGAGCCCTGACCAAACACCCAACACCTACTCTGTTTCCTTAATTTTGAGTTTTAGAGTATAAGTAGGAATAGTTTCATGTTTTAAATACCCAGAGATGGTAAGAGAAGAACA
The DNA here is from genome assembly GCA_023531295.1 of Papaver armeniacum. Lineage (NCBI taxonomy): Eukaryota > Viridiplantae > Streptophyta > Magnoliopsida > Ranunculales > Papaveraceae > Papaver > Papaver armeniacum. The sequence goes on along the minus strand of JAJJWW010012829.1, from coordinate 870,445 downwards.
AAGTATCATTAATGATCAATTAGAAGAATGAACACAATTATAAAACGCCAGCTAGTCATGAATCATGAGTATTAAAACTACTCACTACAATAAGTTCAAATATCTACTGAGCATCACTACAAGTACTTGCAGTGAAAACTGCATACAAGTTTGACAACTTAGGGTTTTCATAACAAACTAATGCGCTAATTTTTCAAATGTTCGCGATTTTAATGGAGTCTTTTTCTCCATTTACAGTTATCTAAATTTTTACGGTTATATAAAGGTATTCACACGATCATAGAAGAAGGGGTATGTGATCAAAAAAACTCATTTATTTCTCAAAATTTGTACAAACTGAATTTGAATTACTTTTCCAACTAACAGGGGGTACCGTTAGAGTTTCTAGGGTATATAGAGGAATAGCCTTTCAAAAAGATAATAGTATCTTCGCCAAGCTCCCATAAAGTCGAAAAGGCCAAAATACAAAAGCCATAACCATGAGCCACACACTTGTCTAAATACTTAGTGCGTTTGCGTTGAATAGTCTGAGAAATAGCTTGACCGGAAATAAAAGATATGATATCACCCCCTGTGAAAGGTGAGACACCAGTGACATCGAAACAAACTATACATAATTTTAATTTAATTTTACACCGTTAGATGGTGAGATTATATGAAGTTAAATGAGTTAATTTTGTGTGAAAATACAATCTAAAATAAAAACATATACCCTTGTAATATGTCTCATGTCTCCCTCCCCTTAAAGATTTACAAATTTCTGGAGTTTCGATGATGGCACCTTCGTTCTTATTGATCGAAATGGGCCTTTTCTGAAGTATGAGTTATGGTGGGTGGTGGTATTTGGTAAAATTTAATTGGTACAAATATTTTGTGGTAAAGGAAATCCACTCTCCTATTGATAATTAGGTTTCAAAATTATTACACGTTCTTTACACCTCATATTTAATTGTATTAAGTCAGCACAATTTGCAGTGGGTCAACAATTCCTAGGATCACAGTCTCTGTTTAATCGTTATAAAAAACGGCAGTCGTTAAATTCATCCCTTTAAACTAGAAAAAAAAATGGTTTTTAACAAACAAAAAAAAAGTGATAAACTAAAAAAAGAACTCACAATTGGGATACTCTCACAAATTGGTGGAACTTAAAAAAAAAATACATTTTGAAGTAATTGAAGTACCCCTTATCTAAAATAGAATCGGCATTGCATATTGTCACAGACAATGCCGATTGCGGCTCAAAACATGGCAAATTTTACAAAACACAAAAACTAACACTCGACATCGGTTGAGTAAGAATCGGCATCGGTTGAACAAGAATCGGTACTAGCTTCATCAACATACCAATACCGATTATAACAATCAGTATTGTCTTAATCAACATACCAATACCGCCTGTAACAGCATCTGGGAAAAGTTGATTGATCATGTTTTCAAGCTGAACAAGTTGATTACCCCCCATCATCGTGAGAAAAATTGTGTTGTCAATTTTGTTCTATGAACAAATGCACCATATATATGATCTATTACATGGCAAAGCATACCTAGATTCACACTAACTATTATTAACAAAAAAAACAAAATAATCCACAAACTCAATAAATATCTCAAATACCCGAGATCAAATTATTACCTCAATGAAGACTTTCTTTAAGAAAAATATATAAGTAGTTGTTGATGGTGGATTTTTGACGAAGGTCATATTCGTAAAATCACATCGGAAATTGTGTATCTCCGCTCGGTGTCGGAATTATAAGAAATTTGTATCTTCACAAGAGGTGAATCGCAATTCTGTGATATCACGACAGTAATAATATATGACGGTGATATTAGGGTTTCTGAGGCAAAACTTTTAATATTCCATATATTTCATGATTAAAGCTGAAAGACTCGGCACATTTTATTGAATTCGGAATTCATCTCTGGCGTATGAATTAACCCATAATCACATATGATGCTAATCAAATTATATTTAAAGGTCCCTAGACATGCAGCATGCTAGTGCAGAGCAACCTGTTAATTATATCTAGTCGCAGTTTTCATCAGATTGAATTCTTAGAAATTATGCACTAATTAAAACCTGATATTCAATTACTAAGATCCTTGGCTTTTCTCAGTTGAATTCCATGGAATGGTAATAATATTCATCTTTCGGGCATTTGGGGCACCCCCAAGTAAGCCCCGAGAAAGAGGTACGGGTGTATTTAACAATAATGCTCAAAGGAGCATCTAAAAACATGAAAAACTAGGATTGGAAGTCTGATCAAAGAAGGAAATGGAGGATAGATAAAATAATAAAGGAAATGAAAATGCGGGGGTCTAACAACCACACCCAACAATTCGTTTGGCAATCTGAGAGGACTTACTCTAGTACACTTTCTAGAGAATCAACTAGACAGTCAGATTCAATGTAGATTAAAGTATATCAAAGAGTTTAATATCTCTAACTCTTAATTCAATCCGCAATCAGCAAATAGAAATATGCGAGCCTGATTGAATATAAGAGGAGTTACTTGAACGGTACCAAAGACCAATGTTCAAGTGTCAATCAATGTAAATCAACAACCAAAGGTTGGATATTCTAATTGATTGATCTTAACGCACAACCTATGATATTTCAATTATATAACAAAATATAATGCGGAAAAGAAATAACACAGACACCAGAATTTTGTTAACGAGGAAACCGCAAATACATAAAAACCTCGGGACCTAGTCCAGATTGAATACCACACTGTATTAAGCCGCTACAGACACTAGCCTACTACCAATTAACTTCGGACTGGACTGTAGTTGAACCCTAATCAATCTCATACTGATTCAAGGTACAATTGCGCTCCTTACGTCTCTGATCCCAGCAGGATACTACGCACTTGATTCCCTTAGCTAATCTCACCCACAACTAAGAGTTGCTACGACCCAAAGTCGAAGACTTGATAGACAAATCTGTCTCACACAGAAAAGTCTATAGGATTGAATAAATCTGTATCCCACGGAAATACCCAAGAGTTTATGTTCCGTCTTTTGATAAATCAAGGTGAACAGGAACCAATTGATAAACCGGACTTATATTCCCAAAGAATAGCCTAGTATTATCAATCACCTCACAATAAACTTAATCGACTAGCGAAACAAGTTATTCTGGAATCACAAACGATGAGACGAAGTTTGTTTGTGATTACTTTTCTATCTTGCCTATCGGAGATATAAAATCTCGAGCCAATTATTTCAATTGCACTCAAGATGATAGAAACAACAAGATCAGATCACGCAACTACAAAGATAATAGTTGGGTCTGGCTTCACAATCCCAATGAAGTTTTCAAGTCGTTAACCTACAGGGTCTCGAGAAAAAACCTAAGGTTAAAGGAGAATCGACTCTAGTTATGCAACTAGTAACACACATGAGGTGTGGGGATTAGGTTTCCCAGTTGCTAGAGTTCTCCTTTATATAGTTTTCAAATCAGGGTTTTAAATCCAAGTTACCTTGGTAACAAAGCATTCAATATTCACAGTTAGATGAAAAACCTGATTCAACCAAGCTAATATCTTTCAACCGTTAGATCGAACTTTGCTTGTTACACACAAATGAAATGTACCCTCATTTAGGTTTATGTAGCCGTACCTAAACGTGTACACCAGGTTGGTTGACAAATAGTTAACCAAGGTTAGCCATATGATTACTCTCATATCAACCTTATTCATCTTAACCATAACTAGTTCAGATGACTCAAATGAAACTAGTCAAGAGTTGTTCAATTGTTTATAAAACACAATTGAAATCAAATCGGTTTGATTGATTCACTTGAATTCTTATTTGAATTCTATGAATTCTTATTTGAATTCTAGGTTATACTATGAATTCTTATTTGAATCAGTATTAGTTAGGCTTAGAAATTCAACTTCACACTGACCTAGTCTCTGTGGGTTCAACCCGTATTTGCCATGTTTACATTGTTGACACTGTGCACTTGCGGTTTAGTATAATTCTAGGTATCTCTTCTTAGCCTACCAAGTTTTTGGCACCGTTGTCGGGGACTCGGTAGCGATGTAGCTGAAGTTATGTCTCTCACTTTACTGATTTTATGTTATTGTTTGTATATATGTGTTAGAAGAATTCATCATGTTATTCCTGTTATTTGTAGTTTTAATCTTTTTCATCTTGTTCGAGCAAAAGTTGTTTGTCATTCCTTGTCATAGATTTTAGTTTCTGTAACCATGTGGTTGTTCATATCATCTTAATTTCTGGGTATTATTAGGTGTTGCATAACTGTGTTCTTTTTACTGTTTCAGCATAAGATTGATTTGGGTTAAAGAGTCTGTGGTTGTTTTTCACATAATTTATCTGTAATTATAGCCTGCATCTGGTCAAGTTTCTTTCAGTTTCGGTACCTGCATCTAGGATTCTTAGCTGTTTACAATCCTGTAGTTTCAGTCTTTATAATCAGTCAGTTCATCTGTAGCTGTGTACATCTCTGTAATATATTCCATCTGTTTTTATAACCTGCATCTTTGCATCATCTTTTGAGTGTACTGGCATTCTGTCTTACTGCAATTTTCGTATCCATAGATAGTAAGTTTGTTAGTTTGTGCATCAGTGTGCATCTAGCCATAATACCATTCCAATTTGTAGCTGAATCTAGTTAAGATTCCTTTCAGTTTTGTTTGTCACGATCACCTGCCTCATTGTCTCATTGTATAACTCAGTTTCATTTCAAGCTTTTTGTCATCGTCATCTGTAGCTATTGCTGTAACTTGAAATTTCATTCATTTCATAGTTCAGGTTGTAAATTTCATTCATTGCATCATTGTCATATAGCGTACTTAGTTTGAGTTACCTGCATCTGTATCTAGTGGTGTCCTGTAGCTTTTATAACATTGTCATTGCAGCCTTGTATTTATAGTATAATCTAGCTGTTTAAATCCATCTGTTATATATCACCTCTTATTCCATTTACTGTTTTCCTGTATCTCATGCTGTAATTTTTGGTTTGCTGTAAGTTAAAGCTTTTAAATTAGTTGTGTGTAAGAAACCTCAACAACATTTAGGTCTTGATGATGATGATGATGTGCATGAAATCAACATGATTGAAAGTTTGGTTCAGGATTCGTTGTCTAGTAACATGTATGTTGATCCTTTACATGCTTGTTTGAACAATTTTAACTTGGATTTGTTTGATGATGAATACATAAGTGAAGTGAATTCTTTGCTTGAATTTGCACCTCTCATGGACACCACTAAATGGAAATCTAGAATGGAGCCACTTCCACTCTTTGAATCCAAGTCTGTCCCGTCTCTTGTTGAGCCACCAAAGCTTGAACTGAAACCATTGCCTGATACTCTTAAATATGCATTTTTGGGATCTTCTAATACTTTGCATGTAATCATTTCGTTTGCTTTAGATATAGAACAGGAGAGTAAGCTTTTAGAAGTACTTAGAGAGCATAAAGAAGCCTTAGGATGGACAATCTCAGATATTAAAGGTATTAGTCCCACAGTCTGTATGCATCACATAAATCTTGAAGATAATGCTAAAACATCTAGGGAAATGCAGAGGCGACTAAATCCTAACATGAAATAAGTTGTTAGAGGTGAGATCCTTAAGATTCTTGATGCGGGTATCATATACCCGATTTCAGATAGCAAATGGGTTAGTCCCATTCAGGTTGTGTCGAAAAAGTCTGAAGTTACTGTAGTTCAAAACGATAAAGATGAGTTAGTTCCTACTCGAGTAACCACAGGGTGGCGAGTTTGCATTGATTATAGGAAGTTGAATGCAGTTACAAGGAAAGATCATTTCCCTCTCCCTTTCATAGATCAAATGTTAGAAAAGTTATCTGGACATAGTCATTACTGTTTCTTAGACGGCTATTCTGGTTACAACCAGATTTACATAGCACCCGAGGACCAGGAAAAGACTATATTTACATGTCCTTATGGTACATTTGCTTATTGTCGCATGCCCTTTGGGTTGTGTAATGCACCCACCACATTTCAACATTGTATGATAAGCATTTTTTCTGACATGATAGATAATTTTCTTGAGATCTTTATGGATGACTTCTCTGTGTTTGGATCTTCTTTTGATGAATGTTTGAACCATCTCACTCTTGTGCTGATTAGATGTAAAGAAAAAAATCTGGTTCTGAACTGGGAAAAGTGTCATTTTATGGTGAACTCAGGCATAGTTCTAGGACATATCATCTCTGAAAAAGGCATTGAAGTAGATAAAGCTAAAGTTGACCTCATTCAACATTTGCCGCAACCTCGCTTTGTGAGGGAGGTTAGATCATTTTTAGGCCATGCTGGGTTCTATCGTAGATTCATTAAAGACTTCAGTAAAATCTCTAGACCACTTTGTAATCTACTTGGTAAAGATGTTCTTTTGTATTTGATGATGCTTGTGTGCGTGCATGGGAAGAACTCAAAACTCTTCTAATTTCAGCCCCTATAGTTCGACCACCTGACTGAAAATTGCCATTTGAGATCATGTGTGACGCATCTGATTTTGCTGCGCGTCGATAGACTTCCATATGTGATATACTATGCTAGCAAGACTCTTAATGACGCTCAACTTAACTACTCAACTACTGAGAAGGAATTGCTTGCTGTTGTTTTTGCATTGGACAATTTTAGGTCATACTTGATAGGGTCTAAGGTCATCATATACACTGATCATGCTGCTCTGAAATTCCTTCTTTATAAGAAGGATGCTAAAGCTCGTCTCATCCGATGGATTCTTTTGTTGCAGGAATTCGATCTCGAAATTCGAGATAAGAAAGGTTCGGAAAATGTTGTTGCTGATCATTTGTCTAGATTAAATGTTGAGTCTTTTGATGATTCCTTGCTTATTAGAGAGTCTTTTCCCGATGAACAATTGATGCTTGTATCTGAGTTTCCTTGGTTTGCTGACATTGTGAACTACCTTGTTACGGAAAGAATGCCTTTGCATTGGTCAAGACAAGACCATTCTAAGTTATTGTCTGAAGTAAAATATTTCTTTTGGGATGACCCGTACCTGTTTAAGTACTGCCCGGACCAAATCATTAGGAGATGTGTCCCCAACAGTGAACAGAAAGATGTGATATCTTTTTGTCATGACCAAGCATGTGGAGGCCATTTCAGTGCCAAGAAAACTGCTGCAAAAGTTTTGCGGAGTGGGTTTTATTGTCCATCGTTGTTCAAAGACTGTCATGCTTATTGTATTGCTTGTGAACGTTGTCATAAACTAGGAAGTATTTCAAAGAGAAACATGATGCCATTGCACCCTATTTTGATTGTTGAACTGTTTGATGTTTGGGGAATTGACTTCATGGGTCCGTTTCCCAATTCTGAAGGTAAGCTATACATCCTTGTTGCTGTTGATTATGTTTCTAAGTGGGCAGAAGCAATTGCAACCAAAACAAATGACCACAAGGTGGTACTTTCATTCTTAAAAGAAAGCATATTTTCTCGTTTTGGCACACCTAGAGCTATAATTAGTGATGGTGGTTCACACTTTTGCAATAGATCTTTTGAGTCATTAGTACGCAAGTATGGCATAACTCATAAGGTTGCAACCCCATACCATCCACAAACCAGTGGCCAAGTAGAGGTTTCCAATAGGGAGATTAAGTATATTCTTGAAAAGATGGTTAACCCATCTAGAAAAGATTGGTCATTAAGATTGAATGATGCTTTATGGGCTTATAGAACAGCATATAAAACTCCTATTGGCATGTCTCCTTACAGACTTGTGTATGGAAAGCCTTGTCATTTACCTGTTGAATTAGAACATCGTGCATATTGGGCTATCAAAAAGCTTAACTTTTCTCTTGATAAGGCAGGTACTCAACGGAAGCTTCAGCTCAATGAATTGGAAGAGCTGAGAAATGATGCTTATGATAGTGCTAAGTTGTACAAAAATCGAATGAAAGTGTTTCATGACAAGCGCATTTTGCGCAAGTCTTTCGCACCTGGTCAGAAAGTCTTATTGTACAACTCTCGTTTGCATCTTTTTCCAAGTAAATTGCGTTCTAGATGGATGACCGCTGTCGTAGGCGTCAAAAATAAATTACACTTTCTTACTACTCAAAATATATAATGAAGCAAGGGCAAGAAAGGATCGTTCCCACAGAGAGGTCTAGGTTGTCAAATTGTTTCGGTATCTTATAAGTAACACGGGGGATTTTCTGATTGTGTAAATAAAAAAATAAACAAAAAGCAAAACAATAAAAAGTAAACACGCAAATCAAGGATGAGAAAGTATTGTTCATGGATTTCGTCTTCAATCACAAACATGTTTTCTACACAATAATTAAAATTGATATTTTAATCTCAAATTTTATCAAAGGCCCTAGAATACCTTGATCGCAAGAATATCCCGCTAATCTCCTCTTGTCATCAACAAACACATTAAAAGATGCGAATATGAATTCTATCTTAAAGAACAACCTAACGTGTAAAAGCACTAATCAAGTTTAATTCCCTAGATGCATTAAGTTCTATGAAATCAGGCCAACCAAAGCAATCGAACGTGTAAAAGCACTAATCCGATTTAACAAAGGTTATGGTTCACATATGATCATAAGAATATATCACTACAAACTATAATCATATTTATGCTACTTGCAATCAGGAATTAACAACTATTTCGTATTGAAAACCCTAATCTAGCAATAAAGATGAAAGCAAACTCAATCGATTCGCGACTCGACTAAACAAGCATTCAAATCATGTAACAATATTAATGGTGAATCATAAACGATAATATAAGAGAAAACTAATTTATTGCACAAAAACTCATGTTTGGAAATCCAACTAATCCATAACCAAAAGAAAACTCTAGCTCATATTCATGGAGTTCATAACAAGAAGAAAGAGAAAAGACTTCATGGTTCTAAACCCTAGAAAACAAAGTAGAGGCCAAAAAATAGATTAAAAGATGTCCCACATTAGGTAAAAATCCTCTCTTTTATATGTTTCTCTATTTCCATAAAGGATACTCCTTCCAATATTAGGTCTTCTCAAAACCCATCTCCAAGTGGTCCACCAAGTCCATGTGTGAGAAAAACCCATGTAAAATTATGTCAAAAAACCGTCGCCGGAAAACTGGGATTATGGCCGGAAAAGTCGACGGAAAGTATCTCAGTTGACCGGCAAAGTCCGCCCGGTCACCGGTCAACGGGTCAACTCGGCCAGGTCAACTCAGTCAGGTCACTGAGTCAAACCGGGTCAATCACCGAGTCAGACCGAGTCATGTGATTCGAGAGAACTAGTCGGCTAAGTCGGGAGTTGAGTCGATCATTTGCCTTGGGTGAGTGAGTGATTAGTCTTGGCTCGGAGCCATTGCACGCAGCTGCAATGTGCTTTGCACTATCATTGTGCATCACTACCGGCCGATGGCTCGCTTCATCCTTCAAGTCTTTGCAATTTCAGCTTCATTTCCATGACTCTCATCACTTCAAACCCATCATAATCACCTTCCATACATGCCTGCACCGTCTCCATTCTCAACTGCTCCATTGCATATATGTTGTCATACACAGCCAACAACGGAACTCGTCTTCACAACACTTCCAATTCAACCTGATGCTCAATCGAGCTCATCTCTGCTCCAGCCAACTCTATAGCATCTCTGCCTTAAACTGCACCCTTGTAACAATCTCCAGAGCCACTACCACCTGCAATTTCAATAGCAACTGCGGCATCCCAGGTGTCTCGATCGAACCACTGTAATTCATCTCCACATTTAGAAACAAGCTCATCCTTTAGCTTTCACAGCTCACCTCAGGCCACCTTCCCAGAATCACCATTTCCATCTGTAACATCACTTGTAGCCTACTGCAATGCATTAGTTCTCCTCTGCCTTTACCTAAACATACATCTAACCATCTCAATCTGCACTTCTCAGCACAACCTGTAATTTTGCAACACAGCCAAGCTGCCAACCATTCTCTTTTCTCTGTAGCTCTATTTCAAGCCAAATCGATACCACCTGCTGTTGCACTCAACTAACCACCATAGCCTTCTATTCATCCAGCATCAGAAACCAACACAACTCAACAGCATCTATGAGTCTCCATCCATGCCCTAACCATCAACCCTGTAATAAGCCTCAGTTCATTTGCAGGTTCCGTTACTCGTTGCGGCATCAACTCTTCCTTCTTGTGCACCACCAGCCATGACACAACCAACAACAGTGCACTGCTTTCTCTGCATCTCACCAGCTCAACCTGTCACTGCAATGTGTAGCAGCATCATTACATCTGCCACTGCACCTGTAACTCATACCAGAACCAATCTCACAGCCAACACAGGTAGCACTTTCAACACCACTGGCACTTGCAAGCACTCAATTCTCTTGTTTTCCAGCTCCTCTAACCTGTTCTCAGCTACAACAACAACTCAGCTTGGCTTAACTTCAGCTCCATCTTGACCTGCATTCATTCCTTGTAGCATCATTATCTCAGCTTCCCTGTGACTCCAGTGTTTTAGCTTCTCCAGTCTCCCATTCTAACCTCAACAGCAACCTTCTCAGAAACACCATCCACAAACTCCATTGCAACTCAGCCTCACACCAACCATTGCATTGATTCATCTAAGCTGCAACAGACACAAACTCACCAATTTCTTTTCTCCTTCTTGCCCTGAATCCAGCTGAACACCAGCTTGCCTCATCCACATAAAAGCACCATTCTCTTGCATTACAGCCCAGCTGCAATTCTTCATGGATCACCAGAGGCTGCCATAATCCCTGTAGCTGCACATTGCAACAATCATCTATTTCCACAGCTCAAGCCATCTCAGTAGCAACAACAATCAACAGTTTTACTTGTAATGCCCTTGGAATCTCAATTTCATACCCTGCAACCCTAGGCATACATCTAGTTTATCAGATTCAGACCCAACTACCACCAATCACCTTCAGAAACCTGTAATCAACCCCAATCTGCCAAACCCTTAATTCACCTTCGACCAACTTCTTATCGGTCAAACTCCAGAGCAATTTCCTCTTCAATTCACATCCCATTAAACCACCAGTTCCCATCTGAGCAGCCACCAATCAACGGAAGTACATCATCTTCACTTAAAACCCTAATTTCTTCATTAATCTTCACAGCAACATCAGATACCATGGAAACCCCTTCAGTCACAGAAACCCTTCTTCATCATTTCAAACATAGCAGCAGAATCACCTCAAAATCAAATTTACAGAAAACCCATTTCGATTCTTGCTGTAATTCTTCAGTATCTGAACTTGAAACGCTCGATTCCTTCTCTGTCACTAGTATCATCATCTCTACAAACCCATCTTCTCAATTTCACAGTAGCATCGCCTCTCAATCTTCTCTCGATTCCCAGCAGCGGCAGAATTTCTTCATACTTCTTCCTCTTCATTTAATCTTCTCACTGATTCAATTGTCTGAACTTGAATAGAAAAGAGGTTGTGTTGTCTGAAACAACAAAACCAATTCGACCCAATTAGGTCGAATAGTCTGGGACAGCTATTAACACCCATGGGTGCTTTTAGTGAGACTCCACTGGTTGTCCCTTATCCTTAACTGGTCTGTGTCTAGTACTCCTCCAAATAGAGTTGCCCCTTAACCTTGACTGGGCTCCAGATAATGTTCGCCCATGAAATGACAATTTTGCCCTTTTTCTCAAATTGGATGATTTCTTCTTCTTTTCGTTCGTGCGACTCCATAGTAGCTATAAAACTCAAAACAAGCGTAAAATACATAATTTACAAGAAAAATAGCAAAGAAAGCATAAATACTAGATATAATATTAGGTGTTTTACAACACCTATCAGATTCCCCCACACTTAGACTTTGCTAGTCCTCGAGCAAATCAAACAAAACAAATTCTTAAACATACATACAACTCCGTGTCGTCGAGGCTACGGCCACTTTTAGCATAAATAACAAGCCTTTAAACCCCTAGGTGTCCCTAGTGGACGAGTTATAGTCTCGTAAGGGTTTACTAGAGATATACCCACAAAACCTACTTTACCAACTTACTAGTTCTCCGTAATGATAGCATCCAACGCGCTAAGAAGACATAGAGATTCTGCACACTAGTCATAAGAAGTTAGACACATAAATGAACACAATCTCATTCTTAAAAGTTGAGAGAGAAATAACCATCCCTTCTCGACAAAAATTCGGGTTCGGAGTGATCAAAAGTCTCGACTCTGCCTCACAAGAAAGGGTTTTATGAAATTCCTCTCAATAATAAACAGCTTTTTATGGGTCACACATGTGTCCAGGTAGGAATGAAGAGAGAATCCTGCGACACGTTGAATGGTAGGAAGGCAAAAACACTCCGAATTGTTTTGAAAACCCACATCTTTTATTCATTTTTGAAAACCAATTTTTCTGACGATCTCTTCGAAAGGAAATCAACCACTTAACGAAGGTGGAAATATGCTTACTTACCTCGTTATCTGTTCGGCGTGCAACTAGCACCACTCTCACAACATCCATATAAACGTCTTCGGTCTTCAATCGGTGTCTTCATCTTCGTCTTCGGTCTTCAACTCTTGATGATAACTCTCGAACTTCGTAGAATCTTGACAATATGATTTTTTCCTCTAATTTCTTGTTGCTTGAAACTTCATTATAGATATTCCTTCTTCCCTTGGCTTTATTGGAAGAATACAAAACTAAAAACGAACTATACAAACTCAAAATAAATATATTTTTTTTTTTCTGTTTTTTTTTTTTTATAGAAATAAGAAATAAAACAAATACAAAATAAAAACAAAACAAAATAATAAAAACTATTAACAAACCTAAAAATTTTCTCTTGTCTTTTTTTTTTTTTTTTTTTTTTTTTTTTTTTTTTTTTGAGACAAGAGAAAGTAAAATACAAATAAAATAAAAACGTAAGTACAAAGGCCATGGTGTAAGTACTTTACCGCTTGATTCTTCACAACTTATATGTCTTGATATCATAACTTCTCGAACTCTCATCTTTGATAATTTTCACTCTTGTACAATAGTCTTCAACTTATAAAAATTCTGCTCCTTGTTTTGTTGCTTTACTTGAATCTGAAATCTGCTCAATTCTGTATCGTTGCTTGTAAACCATGAACGTGTTCAACTTTCCTTCGAATTTGTGATGCTCCTCTTGTTGATGATGATGGTGTTTCTATGGACCTGTTGGTGTAGAGAGAGATAAGGTGGATGGTGCTAACTGCGAACAAGATTACAAGTGGTATGTAAGTTAGCAATTCGATGTCACCATCATGATTGATAAAAATAGCACTCAAGAGATCAAAATAGTGCTTCTATGGTGGGAGGTTGGGAAGCTCACCATTCTGCCCGGAATTTACGTACGGTGACACACACTCTAAAAGCACATATTTAGACAGGTACAAAGAATTGAAGGTCGGTGCCTCACATTATGTAACATGGGTAGTCTCCACTATAGGGGACCACTACTCTAGTACCGAATTCAGTCTGCACCTTATTTGCCACTGGCATGGTTAAATCCAACTTTAACTTTCATACAAGTAAGAAACCCGATCATGTTCTCTGTCATCTCTAAGTTCAGTCCCTCTTATGAGATTCTCGATGTAATCTTAGCGACATGTATACTATGTGACTCTAAACTAACTACAAGTTGGAGTTTTTTATTCACTATTTACAAAAAAGTTGAAAATTTTGACTCAAAAAGGCTAAAAACTCTATATGCAAAAGACTCCCCCACACTTAAACTTCACATTGTCCTCAATGTGTAAAACCGAAAATTCTGAATTCTGACGTAACAGCAGATAAATCGCAAAAACTGTACAAATTGGTAAGGAATTTGGAAAAACTCAATTTCACAAAAGTTGTTCATCTACGTGTTTTGTACAAAGTGTCAAAAGGGCACAGTGTTTCGATAAACGGTCTGACAGTTATGGTCTCTGGACTGAACTACGTGCAGTCTGAATTTTTCTGACGAAAAGGTGATAGATTCCGGACTCAATGAAATTAAACAAGGGGATGCAAATATGATATGAAGACTATAAAAATAAATAAATAAAAGGGTTTAAGATACAAAACCTATGGGTTGCCTCCCATTTAGCGCTTGGTTTAAAGTCGTCAGCCCGACTCTTTTGTTATCGTCCATATACCAACAATCTGAAAAGTTGGGGATCCTTCCATGTAACCTGTTTTGCAAACACTAGCTTCACACAAATATTAGTAATATAAAACAGAAATGAAGCTATGAACTGATAAAAGCTTCCCCCACACTTATTCTTGTCCACACATGGAAGTGTATAAAGAATATAGAAGTCTGGGACTACCACGGTTTCTTGTTTCAAAACCTGCGTAGTATGAGAATCAAGTATCTCTAATGGCGGAAAACGAGAAACAAAGTCATTCAACAATATTCTCGAAGCACATACATTCAAACCAATAAGAGGTAAAGGAGAAGAAACAATAGGAAAAGGGTTAGATAAACCTTGCACAATCTCTTGTATTACGGAATCCTCGTCATCCTTGAAAAACTCAAGTGAATTATTCACCTCTTGTATATCATGGTCCTCTATCAAACCTTGCAACCATTCTTCGTCCGTTTCTGCCATAACCAAAGTCTCGACATAAACATCATCATTACAATCATTTGCAAGCTCAATTGGGTCTTCCACAATATTGGTCAAACCGGTCTCATTCTCAACATACTCCTCTTTGTTGTAAGGCACATACTCTTTTGCGGATCCAAATTTTATTATAAGAAACTTTTCTAGAACACTCGAAAATGCATCATCCTCAAGCTCCACCCTTTGAATAGGCTCTTGATCATTATTAAGATCAATGCTTGAGTAATCTACCCAAGTGTCATCATATTCCTCTTCGTATTCATCTTGATCCCAAAAAGACTCCATTGTACACTCCTCGGGGATGTCACCATGAGTTGTTTCAAGCAATGTATCATAATCACCGTCACTATCATAGTCAACATAAGATTGGTCCTCGCTGAATTTAGTGTTGCTAATCTCGAACTCATCCTTTTGAATAGGTGAATGATCATTATTACGATCAAGAGTTGAGTTAACTACACAATTATCAACGAAAGTGCCCAATGATTGGCCTTTTTCAACATTAGCATCAATCAAATATTCATCACAAACCATATGCACATTAGAATTATCCATATCTTCCTTGCATTGATCAATGCCTCTTCGCAAGCTAGCAATACCTTCACGAAGTTCTTGGAGTTGCTCGTTTGTAGTCTCTTTAGCTTTTTGAAATTCCTCTTGTAAAAAGTTGGAAACTTTGTCTATAAAGTTAGAGACTTTTTGTTCACGAGCATAAGAATCCTCCCATCCTTGTGGTTGTTCACACACATACCCGCCATAAGGTTGTTGAGGAAAACCATAAGGTTCCATGGAATATTGGTCATAACCAATGAATTGGTTTTGATTATACCCATGGAATTGGTAGTTTTCGTATTGTTGAGGTTGTTGAAAACCGTATCCATTCTCATAGTATGCTCCTTCCATGAAAAACAAGCACCTGAAATAAAATTCTCAAACCAAGGTTAAAACCCATAAAATAAGAAAAATAAAACAAAAACAAAAACTAAAAACAAAAATAAGAAACCAAAAACAAGTGACAACCGCTGCCTCCCCGGCAGCGGCGCCAAAATTTGATCACTGTCGTAGGCGTCAAAAATAAATTACACTTTCTTACTACTCAAAATATATAATGAAGCAAGGGCAAGAAAGGATCGTTCCCACAGAGAGGTCTAGGTTGTCAAATTGTTTCGGTATCTTATAAGTAACACGAGGGATTTTCTGATTGTGTAAATAAAAAAATAAACAAAAAGCAAAACAATAAAAAGTAAACACGCAAATCAAGGATGAGAAAGTATTGGTCATGGATTTCGTCTTCAATCACAAACATGTTTTCTACACAATAATTAGAATTGATATTTTAATCTCAACTTTTATCAAAGGCCCTAGAATACCTTGATCGCAAGAATATCCCGCTAATCTCCTCTTGTCATCAACAAACACATTAAAAGATGCGAATATGAATTCTATCTTAAAGAACAACCTAACGTGTAAAAGCACTAATCAAGTTTAATTCCCTAGATGCATTAAGTTCTATGAAATCAGGCCAATCAAAGCAATCGAACGTGTAAAAGCACTAATCCGATTTAACAAAGGTTATGGTTCACATATGATCATAAGAATATATCACTACAAACTATAATCATATTTATGCTACTTGCAATCAGGAATTAACAACTATTTCGTATTGAAAACCCTAATCTAGCAATAAAGATGAAAGCAAACTCAATCGATTCGCGACTCGACTAAACAAGCATTCAAATCATGTAACAATATTAATGGTGAATCATAAACGATAATATAAGAGAAAACTAATTTATTGCACAAAAACTCATGTTTGGAAATCAACTAATCCATAACCAAAAGAAAACTCTAGCTCATATTCATGGAGTTCATAACAAGAAGAAAGAGAAAAGACTTCATGGTTCTAAACCCTAGAAAACAAAGTAGAGGCCAAAAAATAGATTAAAAGATGTCCCACATTAGGTAAAAATCCTCTCTTTTATATGTTTCTCTATTTCCATAAAGGATACTCCTTCCAATATTAGGTCTTCTCAAAACCCATCTCCAAGTGGTCCACCAAGCCCATGTGTGAGAAAAACCCATGTAAAATTATGTCCAAAAACCGTCGCCGGAAAACTGGGATTATGGCCGGAAATTGGCCGGAAAAGTCGACGGAAAGTATCTCAGTTGACCGGCAAAGTCCGCCCGGTCACCGGTCAACGGGTCAACTCGGCCAGGTCAACTCAGTCAGGTCACTGAGTCAAACCGGGTCAATCACCGAGTCAGACCGAGTCATGTGAGTCAGAGAACTAGTCAGCTAAGTCAGGTTGAGTCAGTCACTGCCTTGGCTGAGTGAGCTGATTAGTCTTGGCTCAGGCCATTGCACAGGCCTGCAATGTGCTGCACTATCATTGTGCATCACTACCAGCCCTTATGGCTCTGCTTCATCCTTCAAGCTGCTGCAATTTCAGCTTCATTTCCATGACTCTCATCACTTCAAACCCATCATAATCACCTTCCATACATGCCTGCACCGTCTCCATTCTCAACTGCTCCATTGCATATCTGTTGTCATACACAACCAACAACGGAACTCGTCTTCACAGCACTGCCAATTCAACCTGATGCTCAATCGAGCTCATCTCTGCTCCAGCCAACTCTATAGCATCTCTGCCTTGAACTGCACCCTTGTAACAATCTCCAGAGCCACTACCACCTGCAATTTCAATAGCAACTGCGGCATCCCAGGTGTCTCGATCGAACCACTGTAATTCATCTCCACATTCAGAAACAAGCTCATCCTTTAGCTTTCAAAGCTCACCTCAGGCCACCTTCCCAGAATCACCATTTCCATCTGTAACATCACTTGTAGCCTACTGCAATGCATTAGTTCTCCTCTGCCTTCACCTAAACATACATCTAACCATCTCAATCTGCACTTCTCAGCACAACCTGTACTTTTGCAACACAGCCAAGCTGCCAACCATTCTCTTTTCTCTGTAGCTCTATTTCAAGCCAAATCGATACCACCTGCTATTGCACTCAACTAACCACCATAGCCTTCTATTCATCCAGCATCAGAAACCAACACAACTCAACAGCATCTATGAGTCTCCATCCATGCCCTAACCATCAACCTTGTAATAAGCCTCAGTTCATTTGCAGGTTCCGTTACTCGTTGCGGCATCAACTCTTCCTTCTTGTGCACCACCAGCCATGACACAACCAACAACAGTGCACTGCTTTCTCTGCATCTCACCAGCTCAACCTGTCACTGCAATATGTAGCAGCATCATTACAGCTGCCACTGCACCTGTAACTCATACCAGAACCAATCTCACAGCCAACACAGGTAGCACTTTCAACACCACTGGCACTTGCAAGCACTCAATTCTCTTGTTTTCCAGCTCCTCTAACCTGTTCTCAGCTACAACAGCAACTCAGCTTGGCTTAACTTCAGCTCCATCTTGACCTGCATTCATTCCTTGTAGCATCATCATCTCAGCTTCCCTGTGACTCCAGTGTTGTAGCTTCTCCAGTCTCCCATTCTAACCTCAACAAAGAACCTTCTCGAAACACCATCCACAAACTCCATTGCAACTCAGCCTCACACCAACCATTGCATTGATTCATCTAAGCTGCAATGAGACACAAACTCACCAATTTCTTTTCTCCTTCTTGCCACTGAATCCAGCTGAACACCAGCTTGCCTCATCCACATAAAAGCACCATTCTCTTGCATTACAGCCCAGCTGCAATTCTTCATGGATCAACAGAGGCTGCCACAATCCCTGTAGCTGGACATTGCAACAATCATCTATTTCCACAGCTCAAGCCATCTCAGTAGCAACAACAATCAACAGTTTTACTTGCAATGCCCTTGGAATCTCAATTTCATACCCTGCAACCCTAGGCATACATCTAGTTTATCAGATTCAGACCCAACTACCACCAATCACCTTCAGAAACCTGTAATCAACCCCAATCTGCCAAACCCTTAATTCACCTTCGACCAACTTCTTATCGGTCAAACTCCAGAGCAATTTCCTCTTCAATTCACATCCCATTAAACCACCAGTTCCCATCTGAGCAGCCACCAATCAACGGAAGTACATCATCTTCACTTAAAACCCTAATTTCTTCTTAATCTTCACAGCAATATCAGATACCATGGAAACCCCTTCAGTCACAGAAACCCTTCTTCATCATTTCAAACATAGCAGTAGAATCACCTCAAAATCAAATTTACAGAAAACCCATTTCGATTCTTGCTGTAATTCTTCAGTATCTGAACTTGAAACGCTCGATTCCTTCTCTGTCACTAGTATCATCATCTCTTCAAACCCATCTTCTCAATTTCACAGTAGCATCGCCTCTCAATCTTCTCTCGATTACCAGCAGCGGCAGAATTTCTTCATACTTCTTCCTCTTCATTTAATCTTCTCACTGATTCAATTGTCTGAACTTGAATAGAAAAGAGGCTGTGTTGTCTGAAACAACAAAACCAATTCGACCCAATTAGGTCGAATAGTCTGGGACAGCTATTAACACCCATGGGTGCTTTTAGTGAGACTCCACTGGTTGTCCCTTATCCTTAACTGGTCTGTGTCTAGTACTCCTCCAAATAGAGTTGCCCCTTAACCTTGACTGGGCTCCAGATAGTGTTCGCCCATGAAATGTCAATTTTGCCCTTTTTCTCAAATTGGATGATTTCTTCTTCTTTTCGTTCGTGCGACTCCATAGTAGCTATAAAACTCAAAACAAGCGTAAAATACATAATTTACAAGAAAAATAGCAAAGAAAGCATAAATACTAGATATAATATTAGGTGTTTTACAACACCTATCAATGGACAGGCCCGTTCTTGGTGCGCACAATATTCCCTCATGGAGATGTAGAACTCGAAGACGTAGCAACTAAAAACGTCTTCAAGGTCAATGGGCAGAGACTGAAGCCGTTCCTTGAACCAATTCCACATGAAATTGAAACAACTGATCTTGCAGATCCCATCTATGTGGACTGAACTGGTTCACCCCTTGTACATACTACAGGTTTAGAATTCCATTATCTCTCCTTGCTTTCTTTTGGTTTTAGTTTGCTAGATTAGCTTTTGCTGTATATAATCTTTGTTTTTGTGATATCCACCTTGCTGCTCAACTTTCTGGTTTGGCGACACTTTTTGGATCTGGTACTCTCTAATCTTTCTTTATCTTCATGAACTTCATGGCATGTTATAACTTTGTGAATCCTTACAAATATTGAGGACACTGTTTAACATAGGTTTGGGGGTACAAGTAGATATCACATGAACTTTGTAGTGATTTGGTATGTTTGAATCTTGTGAATAGATAACATCTTAAAAATAAAAATAATAATAATAATAATAAAAAATGATGAAAAATGAAAAAATGAAAAATGGAGCTCATTTACCTTGAATTGTGATACCTATGCATGTATGATATCTTAGGATTCTTAGTCTAGATGATGAGGCACCCCTGATTCTAGCACAATTCACATGTTGATATAGAAAATTTTGCACATGCACAATCAACCAAGCGTGTATAGCGTCGGTGTTTCATAGGTTAAGTAGGCTGCCAATCATCTAGAATACTGAATGAGACTTGACTAGCTTGTTCTTTGGTTGGCTGGGATAGAAGTTGGAGGATACGTTAAGAAAAGCAACCATTTAATTTGACCGAGTGCATTGAAAAGGGCTGCCTCTTGCTAAAAGTGTCATGTAATGTATTTTTGAGTTTTTGTGTAAAGTTTGTTGTATCAGTTTGTATCTTTCATTGTGTAAAGAAAATCAAAAAGAAAAGAAAAGCAAATTGTTTCTCAAAAAAAAAAAAAAAAAAAAAAAAAAAAAAGAAAAGAAAAGAAAAAGTACTCATTGTATGTTATTATGCTCTACTTCAGTAAAAATGTTAAAGTGTCTCTCTTGCCTCAAAATGAGAGTAGTCAATGTAAATATTGCAGTCAATGTCTTTGTTGTTATGTGTTGTAAATGGTCTTGTAATATGCAAGGAGGGTGTAGCCATCGATGTACAACGTGGGTAAACTGAAATATCGCCAACTCATCAGGTGAACATTCACAATTCTCGTAAAGCCGGACAGCTAGCTTGTCTTTGAATTCAGTTCTTAGCCAAAAAACTATCTCTTAGCAATTGGCAGTCATAACTTCCTAGAGTAAATCATTCTCTATGCATGTCTAAGGCAGATACACTTTACACTCTTATCACATGTCCTTAGTTGTTTCAGTGCTAGAATTGTGCCTTTGAAAGCTAGATTGACATATCCAATTGATGTGAGCTGAAACTGAATGCAAGTATCATTTTCATGGAATCTAAGCTTCTATTTTGTCCTAGAACTTTGTGAGTAAATTTTGGTGTAGGAAGGACTTTTCTTTTGGTTTTGTGTTTTACTCGAGGACGAGCAAAAGGCAGGTTTGGGGGTATTTGATGGGCACCTAATATTGCATAAATTCTTATCATTTTGTAGGTGTTTATGGTACTTTGTTGCACTAATTGCTTGTATTTATTCCAAATTATGTATTTTGTAGTTCTTGTTTGTTGCAAGTAAAATGTATGGCAATTGTCCTGATTTTTGTTCTGTAATGATAGGGGAATGGAAAGTATGGTTTGAACATAGAATATGAAGGAAGTGGAGCTACAATGCCTTGTCGAGCTAGATACCAAGTCAATGTTAGGCAGACGCGTGTAGTGGAGAAGGCAACCAGGGTACCATCAGACTTGTGAAGCTAATGGATTTACTAGTGGATGAGAAGCTCAAGAAGAAGAATTATCTGAGCATGAAATGAAGTAATGAGCCATAATCCAAGTGATACCCATGTTGGGAGTCAAAGAAAGAAGCTCGGCCCAAGTTCCATTCTCATATACCAAAGACAGACCCATAATCCAAACAACACCCAAACATTCCCTTAATCCATCTTTCATTTCACTTTCTCCTACACACCCGACAACCCCCCGTCAATTATCAACCCTAACTCTGCCAATCTCATTGACAACAAGCTTCATGTCAAATCTATCAAACCCATACCTCTATCACCACTCTTACCCTGTCAAGACTAGTTGATTTTCTTTTCTATTATCATTTCAGTCATAACCCTAGGCTTTGACTCATACAAATAGGGCAAGCTAGGGATTTGATTTTTTGTTACTCTCTGCAAACATCATCAACAACAACGCGCAATTGACGGAAATAGGGTGGCTGTGTTGATTAAGCAAATGACAAGCTAGGTCTGAATTCATTGGCCCTTGCAAACTTCAAAGGCAACATGAAATTGTTGGCAAAACTCAAGCAACTGGCGTCGTCAAATTAGATATGAATTTGACTTCCTTTCAACGCTGACAACATCAGTCAAAATGGATGAAGATAAGTGCAGTGGCGGTACATGAATGAAGAGTCTTAGAAAGTGGTGAGTTTCGAGAAACAAAATCCCCAAATTTTATATTGTATCTGTTGGTTGTGTGGATGAGAATTTGGGAGAAATTTATGTATAAAAAGGAGGGTTGTGTTATGTTGGGGAGTATGCAGGGAGTGAGGAGTAAGAGTAGAAATCAGTTCCCATTCCTTGTTTCCATCTCTTGCTTGTGTTTGTGAGTGACTTGGTAGAAATCAGTTGAATAAAGAAGTGATTGGGTCAATGAGTTTATCAATGTCACAACTGCATATGCTTTCTGGTTTCACAATAGTTATGTTCTAACTTTCTTAGCTAGGGCATAGATGAAGCCCTTGATTTACTGCCAGATTATTCATGTTTTCGACGTTGTTCCTGCTGTGTTTCATTGAGTAAGAATGGTTTCAACCTAGAGCTGCCATTTATAACTTTCACTTAGTATGTCAGGCATCCTAAGTTGTTAGAGTAATTATATCTTGTAGCTACTCCAATTGTTACTTCTTATTTCAATCACTGCCAACATCTTGTCGTTTCGACACACCAACCCCAGTTGTTACTTCTTATTTGAATCAGTATTAGTTAGGCTTAGAAATTCAACTTCACACTGACCTAGTCTCTGTGGGTTCGACCCGTATTTGTCCTGTTTACATTGTTGACACTATGCACTTGCGGTTTAGTATAATTGTAGGTATCTCTTCTTAGCCTACCACGTACGGGTATGCGTACTTAAGCAACTGGTTTTGAGTTTGTAAAGTTTCCAAACTCAGCAGAAATTTTCGGTTCAAAAACTTCCGCCAGTATGCGTACATGTACGCATACTTAAGGTGACTAGTTAAGAGTTTTGCCAAAACCAAACTCAGCATAAATTCTCGGTTTGAGAACTTCCGCCAGTGTGCGTACATGTACGCATACTTAACCTGTCTCCTTCACCAATTCCGTATACACACATATGCATACTCTTGGCTTCCGGTTTATGGACTTATACACTAATGTGCGAACACACTATATATGCTTATATCCAAAGATGGTTACATCATCAACTCTTTATTTCAATCATTGAAACTTTCTTCTATAATGTCAATAGCCGTTTTCACACACTATTAGCATCAAAGCAATTTTCAAGATATTGAAATAATCATTATTGAAACCTTCCAAGTCTTACACCAAATGATTGTATCACACAAACCATGTAAGATGTTACTCGGCAATTTTCTCATGATATAAGATGAACTTGGTCGAAGCGAAAGCTTACCAATACATATTTCGAGAAATATGTAAGCGAGATATACTCAGCTCGAAATATCAAATGTGTATAGAGAAAACTATATCGTAACACGACTTATGTATCAATATAGGAGATAATAGAAATAGACTTTCCAAGTGATAGATAAGTTCAAGTCTCCACATACCTTTTGTCGAAGAAGTTCCACAAGCTCCCCTTAGTAGTTCTTCGTCTTCAAGAGATGAACGTCGAGAGATTTAAGCTCAACTACACTATCTATGTCCTAGTCCAAGACATCTACAAATAGGCTAGAAATTAAGACTTATAGTTTTGATCACTAACATTGACAAACATGCTTGAGATAGCAACGCATGCGAGTTTGACCGAGCAATGCTCTAACAGGAACTATGAGGGTGGGCCCACACAGCTAGCCGGTCGGCTATGCCGCCGGTCTTAGCCGGCTCTCCCCTCTTTTCCTTATTTTATTATTACAATTATAAAATTATAACAATTACCCAAATTATTATTATCAAAAATTATTGGATAACGAATATTACATGAAATTAGTTGGAAGCCTTACAAGCTAAGCTCTAACGGCGTACTACTACATTAATTGAACAGGCTGCCGTGCTAGCCGACCAGCGAGCCTCATGAGGAACCAGCCAAGGGAGTCGAAGCGGATAGGGAGGCTGATTATGTCGCAAAGGAGGCAAGCTAACTCAACCTTCCATGTCAAATACTACAATATTGCGCCATCAGGAACTCGAACTTTGGACCTCTTGGAGCGCATCAACCTTTGAGGAACGGGGATGACCAGCTAATTATTATTATTATTATTATTAAAAAGAGCCATATGAGGCATTTATTGAAAATAAACATATGAGACATTTATTATTATTATTTTATTTATTTATTTTTAAAAAAAAAGATGCCGCAAAGGCTTTTATTAATCATAATCGAAATTAGGTACAATATCGGTGGAGGATAGGGTTGGGAGCCTAGCAACAAATTGCGTCCCAACACCTTTTTGAATAGCTACTCCAATCCTTTGAAAAAGAGAACTTCCTATCTTATAGTTACCATCATAGTTAGATAAATAGATTGAAGATCATAGTTAGATAAACAGTTCTTCAATCTATTTAGAAAAACAATAAAATCATCTCCCACCTCACTTAGTGTTGAGAAGGCTAAAACACCAAAGCCATAACCATGAGTTGTGCATTTGTCTAAATACTTGGTGCGTTTGCGACTAATAGCAGCAGAAATAGCACGTCCCGGCGTAAAACTACGAAAGCCATCGCCTGCAAAAGGTGAGACTCTGGTGACATCAAGACAAGTGTCTTGACCATTCTCCAAATTATTATTATTATTTATTTATTTTTATTATGAAAAGATGCCTCAGGGGGCTATTATTGAAAAACAAACAGAGTCAAATATTACAAGGAAGGAGTTGGTAGCCTAGCAACGATCTGAGCACCGACTCCTTTTTGAATAGTAATACCTATTCTATGAAATAGAGAACCCCCTACTTTGCTATTAGCATTCTGACTGGTGAAACAGTTCTTCAGTCTTCTCACGAATGTACATGTGTCTTCACTTAATTCACCAAGGGTTGCGAAGGCTAAAACACCAAACTCGTAACCATGGGCTAGGCATTTGTCCAAATACTTGTCGTTTACGAGTAATTGCAGCGGCGATAGCCCGACCTGGTGCAAAGGAGGTAGACTGAGCAGTCGTGAAGGGTGAGGCGCCAGTAACATCAAAACATACATCTCGGCCGTTGATCCAGTTGTAGAATAATAAGTCTGCAGGCCTCATGGCTTGAGCTGTATCCGACAAGAAACCCATAGGAGCCGCCTTATAACAAATTTCCATAAATACATCACGCACCAAGTCATGTCGAAACTTTTGGCCGACCTCACTGGCGAAATGAATGGCATGATCGCCATATATATCCATAGCATGGTTGCAGCACGGACACACTATCTTCTGCGAATAGTGGTATGCCTAGTCTGTACCTGAGGACTGTTTTGAACTGGCGAGGACCGATGGTTGGTTCAACCCCTGAATAGGTATTGCTTATAAAAAGTCCATAGCGTGGTCTGCCTTGTTGCAGTGCCAAAGTATAGCATCTCGTGCAGAAAGGTGGAAATTGGTGGACAGGTCTCTCTTAACCGCATAAGTATCGGGCTGCCAGTGACTTCATGAAGAGGGGGGCAACAGCTTTGATGTCGGAGTCGGAGAGGGAGAGACCACACGCATGAGAATAGATCTGCAATGCGAGCTGATAACTTTGGCTTGAGTCGACTGTGGGTATACCCTGTAAGATTGTACGTTGTAGCTATTGTGTTTGAACACAAGAGGCTAAGTAGCAGTATTTGGAGGTGTCTTCCATGGTGTAAACACCCAAGCCGCCATCATTAAGTGGTAGGGTTGCCAAACGCTGCTGTGTCTTTCCAAAACCAGCACCATCGCCGACTATTAAGTGCCTTAGGTATTGCACTAGGTATGTGTCAAACAGTTCGGTACCTGCCTGCAATGCAGAAGGAGGTGTTGTACGCATTGTAAAATACAGTTTAGACACACCTGCGCAATTACATTTTTTTTTTTTTTTTTTTTTTTTTTTTAAATCAAATCGATTATTATTATAAAAGGGACGTCGCAAGGCTTTTATAAATCAATATCAAAATCGACATTACAAGGGATGGTGGGCAACCTAGCAACAAGCTGGGCGCCGACACCTTTTTGAATAGCGATCCCTAACTTATGAAAAAGCGAATTGCCCATCTTGAAATTGGCATCATGTCGTGCCATGCAATTCCTTATTCGCTTCAAAAAAGTTACAAAATCCATACCAAGCTCACCAAAAGTGGAAAAGGCCAGCACACCAAAGGCATAACCGAGTGAAGTGCAGACATCCAAGTATTTATTGTACTTGCGGGTGACAGCTGCAGAAATGGCATGACCTGGGATGAAGTTGCGAGTTCGAGCACTAGTGAATGGGGAAACTCCTGTGACATCAACACAAACATCTCTACCATCTTCCCAATTATAATCCATGATATCCGCAGGTCGAAAATCCTTGCCGTTGATGACGCCCAAAGAGACCTCTTTTCTAGCCACCACACCGACCCTGTAACACATATCTGCCAAGATATCCTTCACCAGATCATGTCTGAATTTAAGCCCAACCTCACTAGCATAGTGGATGGCGTGATCACCGAAAATATCCATAAGCTTTCCACAATAAGAACACTTGCTGCCATCATCAAAAAGAGGTATGTCCAAGCAATACTGCAGCACCGAGCTAAACTGCCTAGGCCCAACAGCCTGATTAAGGCCGGGAATCGGGACTGCCTTAAGGAAGTCCATAGCATGGACAGACCTATTGCATTGCCAAACAACAACCTCTCGTGAAGATAAAGTGAAACCAGAGGGTACCTGATCCCGAACTGCACCAAAATAGATAGCCGCCAAAGACTTCATGTATTGGGGGGCGGTATCGTTAATGTTGAAATCCGTGGAGGAGATCCCGCAAGCTTTCTTGAAACACTGTAAGGCGCTGTGAAACCCAGGACAGGGGCCTGTTGTTACAGGGATATTCAAATAGAATGCTGCAAATGTCGGGTCTGGACCTGAGAAGCCAAGTAGCAGTACTTCATGGTATCCGTCATTGTGAGTATACCAAGACCCCCATCCTTGATGGGAAGTGTAGCCAGACGTTGCTGGACTAAACCATAACCAGCGCCATCTCCGACCACAAGACGACGAAGATATTGCATGAGATAACCATCAAAGCGTTCAGCAGTAGGTGATAACGCCTTCGGGCAGGTGGTACGCAGAGCAAAATACAACCTCGATACCCCAGTACAACTACGTAAGAGTAGGAGTTCACATTGGGGATCATGAAACTCTTGGATCTTGTCCATAAGCTGAATGGTTTTATCGACTCTATGCGTCACCGTGTTGCAGCAGAAATTCGAATCTAAGCTTACCGGTCCACCAAGCAATTTCACCCCATCCGTAGGCTTGCCAATGTTCATAGGGAATGCATCGACAGTATCCCTTCTCGGGTCATATGAAGGCCAATATAACTCCGTTTTCGAAATATTTAGATGTAACCCGTAGCCTGGTCCATCTTCTTGAAGCATCTTTAGAGCTTTGGATACTTCTATCGTGTCTCCTGCTATGGTGCCATCATCCAGATACCAGGCATGGAAATCTAGAGTACAGTTAGATGCAATCTTCTCCACGAGTGGGTGTAGAGCTAATGCAAATAACAGGGGACCAAGAGGGTCGCCCTGCTGTACGCCTTGTGTCGAGGAGAGGATATGATCTCGATAATATAGCCTGGTGGGATTCATGTAACAAAATTCAACCCAATGTGCACTAGGACATCGAGCACGTACCTCCCTAATGATGGTAGACCGATCAACGAGATTGAAAGCATTTGAAAAGTCGATCAGCAACATAGTTTTGGTGGCGTCAGAACCATATAGCTCAAGTAATCTGTTGGCCGAGTGTAAAATTCCCTCCCCACCATTTTAATGCCAACGCCATATTGGTAATTGCCAAGGTAAGAATTCAAACTTTTACAGACCGAGTTGGCAGCCAATTTGGAGCATAACCTGCGCCATATGGTACCCACCGCAATGGGTCTCAAACCACCACCAGGTTTGAGCAAAGGCGTCAAGGGCGCGCTGGCGACAAGTTCACCGAGAATTGAAGGGCATTTGCCTGCAAGCCAAAGATTCACGACTCCAGTAATCGACTGCAGCAGGTCATCCGCGATAGCAGCACTAGCGCCGGTCATAGCATCGACAAGATGCTGAGCTCTGAGGCCGTCCCTGCCACATGACGTTCCCTTTGGAAAGCTTTTAAGTGCCGCAAGGACATCCTTAGCTTCCACAGATATAGCAGGTGATGAAATAACATCTGCAGGTATAATAGGGGACTGAGCTAGAGGGTGCTTCTGCTGGAGTTCGTAAATAGTATCTGGAGTTGGTGGAGCAACGCCACTAGACGAGAGGATACGAATAGATGCGGTGTAGTGACCGTAACTTAACTTCTTCCTGCAGGCAGTCAAATGTTTGCTAGTTTTCTTTTTGCTGGGAGCACGCTGGTTTGGAGGTTGTTTAGTCAGGTCTAGCAGCTGTTGAACTAAGCTGAGACAGCCAGAAGGCTCCTTCCATGTCAACAGAGCTTTGTTGATCGCTGCCATTTGTAACTTCTTTCTGTTACCAGAGCGTTCCTCACTTGAGCTTTGAGGTTCATACAGGTTTAAAGTGCAAATCGGCAGAAGGAGCAGACGTATCCAGGCCGTAAGGTTCGTGGGATTTGTGATAACAAAATGTAAAGCAGATTTCAATGTACGTCAGAAGTGAAGCCTGCAGTGCGGTGGAATACTGACCGTAGTGGTAATCTGTCTCTGCAGCATTTGGTTGAGTATCTCCACAGTAAGCCCGGCGACTTCATCACTAACTGGATTATTTGGCGCAGCAATATCAACTGCAACTGGAATCACAGCCAGAGGCTTCTCCACTCCATGAACCAAGAAATTTACACCAACTCCATTAAACGACCCTGGTATAACATCTGCAGTGTGGGATTTCGATTTGCAGGCCATCTTCCATGTATGGGTGGTCATGCATTTGGTACATAACCAACATTGCATATCTTGCAGAACACCTTCCCAGGCAGCATAGCAGTGCGCGATATTCTGGATTCTCTCCCTGCAGATCAATTTAGCGCTTTCAGTAGGAAAGTGCTGATCTTTAAGGTGTCGAATCTAGCCACTTCTGGAGTAACCTAACCCACCAGTACCGCCCTGACAGCCATCAAAAGTAGCAAAGGGACAAGGAATCTTGTCAGTCTGTGATGATGATGAAGCCATGGAGGTTTGCGAATCGGGGTCGCCATGAGTATGGGTATCTGAAGCGGTTGAGGATCGTAATCGAGGTCTAGGCATTGCTATTCCAAGTGGAAGCTGAGTTTGTGGAAAACCCTAGAGAGCAATGGCCGCAAGGTGCATCGGTATGCAGATAAACAATAATCAGAGAGGAGAAAGGAAGATACAGCTTTGAATCACGGACGAAGGATTGGAATGATTATGGTTTTCAATCGCCAGAAAAACCCATTTCCGATCGCCAGAGCGTCTCTCTCCTCGCTTATTATTATTATTATTTTTTTTTATTTTCTTTTAAAATCAAATCGATTATTATTATTAGTATGGAAAATTTTACACAAATTTGGTTGGTAGTCGGGCAACAAGTTGTGCTCCGACTCCTTTTTGGATAGCCAACCCTACCCTTTGAAAAAGAAAACTACCTATTTTGCTATTCACATCATGACTACCAAGGCAGTTCTTCAAACGTTGTAAGAAGACAATCATATCGTCACCCAACTCGCCCAATGTAGGAAAAGCCAGTACTCTAAACTCAAAACCATGTGATATGCATTATACGAAGTATTTACTGTTTTGTGAGTAACATCTGCGGAAATGGCATGGCCTGGAGTGAAGCTTCGAATCCCAATTACGGTAAAGGGTGAGACTTCTGTGACGTCAAAACATGTATCTCGATCATCCTCCCAACTGTGTACAAGTATCTGCGGGTTTCAAACAAAGCAAACAAAGTCAGATTTTTACAAAGAGTTTGTTGGTAGCCTAGCAACAAGCTGAGCACCAATACCTTTCTGAATAGTAATACCAATACGATGAAAAAGGGAACCTCCTACTTTGGAATTAGCATCTTGACTAGCAAGACGATTCTTTAACCTTCTCAAAAATATACAAGTATCTTCTCCCAATTCACCAAGTGTTGAAAAAGCCAAAACACCAAACTCAGTGTCGGACAAGAAACCCAAAGAAACCTCCTTGCGAGCTGCCATGCCGGCTTTGTAACAAATATCCGCCAAAACATCACGAAACAAGTCGTGTAGAAATTTGATGCCGACTGTACTAGCACAATGTATAACATGTTCACCATACCTATCCATAGCACGATTACAACATGAACATAATCTATCTTCCTCAAACATTGGTATACCCAATCTATAGTTAAGAACTGCTCGAAACTGACGGGGTCCGACTGCTTGATTAAGCCCATGAATGGGAACAACTTTGAGAAAATCCATAGCATGATTCGTTCTATTACATTGCCAAAGAGCAATATCCCTCGCAGATAGTGAATACTTGGTGGGCAGTTCCTTCTTAATCACATCAAAGTATGTCGCTGCCAGTGATTTCATGAAATGGGGGGAAGCATCGTTGATGATACAATTTTGGAACGGTGACATCAAGACAAGTGTCTTGACCATTCTCCCATTTATTATTATTATTATTATTATTATTTAATTATTATTACATGAAACTAGTTGGAAGCCTGACAAGCTAAGCTCCAACGACATACTACTACATTAATTGAACAGGTTGATGTGCTAGTCTACCAGCGGGCCTCATGGGAAACCTTGCCAAGGGGAGCCGAAACGGCGGGAGGGGGGGCGAGATTGTGTCACAAGGGGGGCAAATTAACACTACCTTCCATGTTAATTCCTGCAATATTACGCCATTGGGGACTCGAACCTGGGACCTCCTGGAGCGCATTAAACTTTGGGGAACGGGGATGACCAGCTGAGCTAGGGGCCCGTTCTTTAAAATCAAATCGATTATTATTATTATTATTTTCTTTTAAAATCAAGTCGATTATTATTATTAGTATGGAAAATTTTACACAAATCTGGTTGGTAGTCGGGCAACAAGTTGTGCTCCGACTCCTTTTTGGACTCGATTATTATTATTATTATTATTATTATTATTATTATTATTATTATTTTTATTATTTTTAAATCAAATCGATTATTATTATTATTATTTTCTTTTAAAATCAAGTCGATTATTATTATTAGTATGGAAAATTTTACACAAATCTGGTTGGTAGTCGGGCAACAAGTTGTGCTCCGACTCCTTTTTGGATAGCCAACCCTACCCTTTGAAAAAGAAAACTACCTATTTTGCTATTCACATCATGACTACCAAGACAGTTCTTCAAACGCTGCAAGAAGACAATCATATCGTCACCCAACTCGCCCAATGTAGTAAAAGCCAGTAATCTAAACTCAAAACCATGTGATATGCATTGTGCGAAGTATTTACTGTTTTTGCGAGTAACAGCTGCAGAAATGGCATGGCCTGGAGTGAAGCTTCGAATCCAATTTTCGGTAAAGGGTGAGACTTCTGTGACGTCAAAACATGTATCTCGGTCGTCCTCCCAACTGTGTACAAGTATCTGCGGGTTTCAAACAAAGCAAACAAAGTCAGATTTTTACAAAGAGTTTGTTGATATCCTAGCAACAAGCTGAGCACCAACACCTTTCCGAATAGTAATACCAATACGATGAAAAAGGGAACCTCCTACTTTGGAATTAGCATCTTGACTAGCAAGACGATTCTTCAACCTTCTCAAAAATATACAAGTATCTTCTCCCAATTCACCAATTGTTGAAAAAGCCAAAACACCAAACTCATATCCATGTGTTAGTCATCTGTCTAGGTATATATTACATTTGCGAGTAAAAGCCGCAGAAATAGCATGTCCTGGGGTGAAGGAAGTAGTTCTAGCACTAGTGAACGGCGAGACACACGTGACGTCAAAGCACATATCCCGTCCATTTTCCCAATTGTAGACGAGTAAATCTGCCGGCCTTAAGACATGAGCGGTGTCGGACAAGAAACCCATAGAAACCTCCTTGCGAGCTGCCACACCGGATTTGTAACAAATATCCGCCAGAACATCACGAAACAAGTCGTGTCGAAATTTGATGCCGACTGTACTAGCGCAATGTATAACATAGTCACCATACCTATCCATAGCACGATTACAACATGAACATAAGCTATCTTCCTCAAACATTGGTATACCCAATCTATAGTTAAGAACTGCTCGAAACTGACGGTGTCCGACTACTTGATTAAGCCCATGAATGGGAACAACTTTGAGAAAATCGATAGCATGATTCGTTCTATTACATTTCCAAAGAGCAATATCCCTCGCAGATAGTGAATACTTGGTGGGCAGTTCCTTCTTAATCACATCAAAGTATGTCGCTGCCAGTGATTTCATGAAATGGGGGGCAGTATCGTTGATGATACGATTTTGGAACGGTGACATCAAGACAAGTGTCTTGACCATTCTCCCAATTTTTTATTTTTTATTTTTAAATCAAATCAAATCGATTATTATTATTTTTATTTTCTTTTAAAATCAAATCGATTATTATTATTAGTATGGAAAATTTTACACAAATTTGGTTGGTAGTCGGGCAACAAGTTGTGCTCCGATTCCTTTTTGGATATCCAACCCTACCCTTTGAAAAAGAAAACTACCTATTTTGCTATTCACATCATGACTACCAAGGCAGTTATTCAAACGCTGCAAGAAGACAATCATATCGTCACCCAACTCGCCCAATGTAGTAAAAGCCAGTACTCTAAAATCAAAACCATGTGATATGCATTGTACGAAGTATTTACTGTTTTTGCGAGTAACAGCTGCAGAAATGGCATGGCCCGGAGTGAAGCTTTGAATCCCATTTCCGGTAAAGGGTGAGACTTCTGTGACGTCAAAACATGTATCTCGGTCATCCTCCCAACTGTATACAAGTATCCGCGGGTTTCAAACAAAGCAAACAAAGTCAGATTTTTACAAAGAGTTTGTTGGTAGCCTAGCAACAAGCTGAGCACCAACACCTTTCTGAATAGTAATACCAATACGATGAAAAAGGGAACCTCCTACTTTGGAATTAGCATCTTGACTAGCAAGATGATTCTTCAACCTTCTCAAAAATATACAAGTATCTTCTCCCAATTCACCAAGTGTTGAAAAAGGCAAAACACCAAACTCATATCCATGTGTTAGGCATTTGTCTAGGTATTTATTACATTTGCGAGTAACAACCGCAGAAATAGCATGTCCTGGGGTGAAGGAAGTAGTTCTAGCACTAGTGAACGGCGAGACACCCGTGACATCAAAGCACATATCCCGTCCATTTTCCCAATTGTAGACGAGTAAATCTGCCGGCCTTAAGGCATGAGCGGTGTCGGACAAGAAACCCATAGAAACCTCCTTGCGAGCTGCCACACCGGCTTTGTAACAAATATCCACCAAAACATCACGAAACAAGTCGTGTCGAAATTTGATGCCGACTGTACTAGCACAATGTATAACATGGTCACCATACCTATCCATAGCACGATTACAACATGAACATAAGCTATCTTCCTCAAACATTGGTATACCACATATATAGTTAAGAACTGCTCGAAACTGACGGGGTCCGACTGCTTGATTAAGCCCATGAATGGGAACAACTTTGAGAAAATCCATAGCATGATTCGTTCTATTACATTTCCAAAGAGCAATATCCCTCGCAGATAGCGAATACTTGGTGGGCAGTTCCTTCTTAATCACATCAAAGTATGTCGCTGTCAGTGATTTCATGAAATGGGGGGCAGCGTCGTTGATGATACGATTTTGGAACGGTGACATCAAGACAAGTGTCTTGACCATTCTCCCAATTTTTTTATTATATTTAAATCAAATCGATTATTATTATTTTTATTTTCTTTTAAAATCAAATCGATTATTATTATTAGTATGGAAAATATTACACAAATTTGGTTGGTAGTCGGGCAACAAGTTGTGCTCCGACTCCTTTTTGGATAGCCAACCCTAACCTTTGAAAATAAAACTACCTATTTTGCTATTCACATCATGACTACCAAGGCAGTTCTTCAAATGCTGCAAGAAGACAATCATATCGTCACCCAACTCGCCCAATGTAGTAAAAGCCAGTACTCTAAACTCAAAACCATGTGATATGCATTGTGCGAAGTATTTAATGTTTTTGCGAGTAACAACTGCAGAAATGGCATGGCCTAGAGTGAAGCTTCGAATCCCAATTCCGGTAAAGGGTGACACTCTTGTGACGTCAAAACATGTATCTCGGTCATCCTCCCAACTATGTACAAGTATCCGCGGGTTTCAAACAAAGCAAACAAAGTCAGATTTTTACAAAAAGTTTGTTGGTAGCCTAGCAACAAGCTGAGCACCAACACCTTTCTGAATAGTAATACCAATACGATGAAAAAGTGAACCTCCTACTTTGGAATTAGCATCTTGACTAGCAAGATGATTCTTTAACCTTCTCAAAATTATACAAGTATCTTCTCCCAATTTACCAAGTGTTGATAAAGCCAAAACACCAAACTCATATCCATGTGTTAGGCATTTGTCTAGGTATTTATTACATTTGCGAGTAACAGCTGCAGAAATAGCATGTCCTGGGGTGAAGGATGTAGTTCTAGCACTAGTGAACGGCGAGACACCCGTGATATCAAAGCACATATCCCGTCTATTTTCCCAATTGTAGACGAGTAAATCTTCCGGCCTTAAGGCATGAGCGGTGTCGGACAAGAAACCCATAGAAACCTCCTTGCAAGCTGCCACACCGGCTTTGTAACAAATATCCGCCAAAACATCACGAAACAAGTCTTGTCGAAATTTGATGTCGACTGTACTAGCACAATGTATAATATGGTCACCATACCTATACATAGCACGATTACAACATGAACATAAGCTATCTTCCTCAAACATTGGTATACCCAATCTATAGTTAAGAATCGCTCAAATCGACGGGTCCGATCGCTTGATTAAGCCCATGAATGGGAACAGACTTTGAGAAAATCCATAGCATGATTCGTTCTATTACATTGCCAAAGAGCAATATCCCTCGCAGATAGTGAATACTTGGTGGGCAGTTCCTTCTTAATCACATCAAAGTATGTCGCTGCCAGTGATTTCATGAAATGGGGGGCAGTATCGTTGATGATACGATTTTGGAATGGTGACATCAAGATAAGTGTCTTGACCATTCTCCCAATTTTTTTTTATTTTTTATTTTTTTTTAAAAGAAAGAGTCAATTATACAGAATTTGTTGGTAATCTAGCCACCAATTGGGCACCAACGCCCTTTTAAATTGCAATACCTATTCTATGAAACAAAAAGCTACCGATGTCACAAATTACATTGCTGTTAGCAAGACAGTTCTTCAATCTCTTCAAGAAGGTGATAGTATCTTCGCTTAGTTCACCCAAAGTAGTGAATGCAAGAATGCCCAAATTGTACCCATGAATCTCGCATGTGGCAAGATACTTGTTACGCTTGCGAAGGACGGCTTTAGCAATTGCTTGGCCGGGTGTGAAGTAACGGATGTCACACGTGAAAGGTGAGACACCAGTAATATCTAGGCAAGTATCCTTACCATTCTCCCAATCACTAGCAAGTCAGCAGGCAACAGTTTAGTATTATCGTTGGAGTAGAGACCATGCATTACACTGCGCTAGCGAAATGGGGATTAAATTTCGTCACGATATGGTACGTGATGTCTACATAGATATATGTTTCAGGGCAGGAGTTGCGGGCAACAAGTTGGTATTATTATTATTATTATTTTTTTTTTATTATTGAAAGATTGCCTCTAGGGGCTTTTATTTAAGAAAATCAAATATCAGTTTGTATACGAATGGATGGGAGTCGAGCAACAAACTGTGCTCCAACTCCTTTTAATGCTCAAATATCAGTGATAGTTGATGAAGCGAGATGTTGCTCATAAAACCGTTGTAGATCTGAGATCACGAATGATTACGCTCCAGAGATCCTTGTCGATGCTGAGATCATGGATGGTGTTACTCTAGAGATTATTGTTGATGCTGATACCATGGTTGAAGTTTCTCCAAAGACCGAAAAGGCTAGAACCATGATTATAGATATAATCTTTGCTCCTCCATCCAGTGAGCCTTTTACATTCACGAACTAGTTGATGAGTTGAGCGTCCCTAAGATGAAGGTGTACTGAGAGTTCAACCTGAATGTTCCTGGAAGCATAACTTTACCATGAACTGGCTTCGTCAGTGAGTCGACGTTGTTGCGGTAGATAGCATCAGCAGTTTTTATACTGGATGTGATTGGTGAAGAGAGGAAGTTCCTCAATCGTGCAGGGGCTTGTGATGTAGAGAAATCCCGTTGATGAAGTTTCATGGAATCACCTTAGGTTTCCCAGTGTATGTTGAAGGAGTTAGTGCTATCCATGTATGAATGATGTTGCATCTGCTTCAGAAGTCTTATCATGGGATAATGAAGACTTATCGATTGTAGTTTAGTTACACTTTGATCGTGCTGGTGTTGAATCAGTGTGTCATCGTCGAGATATTTGTGTTGAAGTTGTACTCTTTGATTGGGAGTACAATTTGATGGCTTCTTAGATGCTTGAGCGTTGAAGCATATATTCCTTAAGCATCGAATGTCTTAGGTTTGATCGTTTCGGCCCTGAGTATCTTCTGTTGATTCAACATTCTTGTCGTTGCGGTAGTGGGATTCAACACTTGTGAAGATATCAGAGCTTTCTGATTTTGTGGGACACATGGACACTCCTGCAAGCCTGAGTGTGGAACCTCTTGATGAATGTCTATTTAGGTTCTTGCTTCAACCCCGTCAAAGTTCGAAATTCCCCCAAGTGCTCTGATGATGGAATGTCCACCAAATCTTCTGGATCAGAACTTTCTTCGTTGGAAAGATGTGCAACCAAAGGCGCTTTGTCAGTAGCTATCTTTTCAGCTTGGATCCACGCTCGTCTGAAGAACATGTCATATCCTGGATCTTCCTGATTATGTGAAACTTGATTTCTGTCCAGGTTGAACTTATGTTCACTTTGAGAGTGATGTAGTCATAAGTATTTCCGAGCGTTCCTTCAAGGTCTCTGATTGAAATGGGATCACGAGCGGCTCTGTGGGTTTTCAGTGGAATTATGTTGATGGAGGCGTCGACATCGATCAACATTCTTCCGAATTCATTTCCTCTGAGATGGACTGTGGTAAGCAGTCCCCAGTCGTGCATCTCCTTGTCTGTGGATGAGGGTTCAAGGAGTATTTCCGGGATAAACAGATGTCCGACACAATGTAATTCGGTGTTGTGAACATGTATTTCCTTTGTGCCTTAGACAGATAGAGCAATTCACAGATATGATCGATCAATGATTGAACTGCTTCTTTGACTGGTTGTTCAGAGAGCGTAAAGGTTCTGACTGGAGAGGATTCTTGTGTACTCCTTCAGTCCCCAGTTGAAGCTATTATGGATCAACCTTCTTTTCGAAGATGTGGTTCAAAATATTACAATTACTTGTTGGATGATCGATGAACCTATGAAGGCGACAGTACCTGGGATTCTCCATTTCTTCTTCAGTTGGCTCTCTCCTGATGAACGACAATTTGATCGCACCATCTTGAACCCAGACTTCTAGTAACTCGATTACTCCTTCATGAGAAGAGAGATGTTTGAGTTTGTCTGATCATAATTCCCTGTTCGTTGATGCCAGGTCGAGGTTTGTGCATTTCAGGATTGGTTATCTTTTCTTTGCACCTTCAGAGGATCCTGGGATGTTGGAGAAGCGCTTCGATGCTGTGTCTCGGCTTTCCTTTCATTCCTTTCAGCAACAACGTTTGTTGAAGGCTGGAGATTGTACTGATTGTTGACTAGGCGTCGACTGCTTCGAGGTTCCTCGATCTTGCAGACTTTGCTCTTTCCAGTAAAGCAGGTGCAGTAGTCGCTGATCGTTTGGCTGCTTCATGAAGCTCTAAGAAAGTCTGGAACCGGAGATTTTCCAGCAAGGCTCTGTAGACTGGGATCCTTCCTTTGATGCACAAGTCCACCAGTTGTTGTTCAGTGACATTCAGGTCAGGACAATCCAAAGCTTGGACTCTGAACCTCTTCACATAATCGTTCGGATGTTCATTGTTCTTCTGAGACATTCTTCCTAAATCAGAGAGAGTGATATGCTCTGAGACGAAGAAGTATTTCTGGTAGAAGGCATTAACCATTTTTCCCTAGCCAGTGATGTTCCCTGGTGCAATGTTGTTGTACCAAGTATATGTTCGGCCTGTCAGAGACTTTGAGAACTCATTCAAACGGACGACATGATTGTGTTCATGTTCGCCTAGTGCTTCCAGGAATCGAGAGACATGTTTTCGAGCATTCCCCGTTCCGTTGTAGAGTGTGAACGTTGGAGAGGTATAGCCCTTCGGGAGAGGAATTCTTTGCGTAGCAGCGGGATATGGAGGTTGATGACGGTGAACTGATGGTGTCTTGTCTTTCTTCGATCTTCCATGAAGCGTTCCAGGTATTAACGGGTGATAAAGCTTGCAGGTTCATTCGTTGGTGGATTATCTGCAGCCTTGTGGACTTCATCATCGTCAACTACATGGATTGGAGTGACTTCAGGATCAGTAGTCGAAGATGTTTCTT
Organism: Papaver armeniacum; assembly: GCA_023531295.1. NCBI lineage: Eukaryota > Viridiplantae > Streptophyta > Magnoliopsida > Ranunculales > Papaveraceae > Papaver > Papaver armeniacum. The sequence goes on along the minus strand of JAJJWW010012829.1, from coordinate 831,896 downwards.
TAGCTTTTCCTTTCTCCTGAGTTTTCTCTGACATCTTGTCTGTAAGAGTCTTGAGATAATTGCATAACTCCTTCTGAGTAGTAGCGATATCAGTTTAATTTTTGGCGAGAACATCCTGGACCTTCATGAGATCAGCTATGGTGGGTGGATTTTCTATGACTTCCTCGGGATGCCGGCCGAAGAGAGGATGATTTCCAGTGTTCGTTTGAGGAGGAGTAGTATCACCACCATTGTTGAAAGCAGGAATGGTTTCTGGAATACTATCATTGTTATTTTTGCTAGTGCTAGCGTCGTTTGCATTTGTAACTAACCCAGACCTAAGACCAGCCATCTTGCGAAAAATGTGAGATTACAACCGAGAGATTAATCTCCCACTGTGGTCGCCAATCTGTAGATGGGATAAAACGAGTTGTTGGTCTTTAAGGAATTGAGGAGACGACTGTGCAAAGGATACTCCTTGAACCGAGCGAACTGTCAAACCTCACAAAGATGCACTTCAAAAAGGGAGTGCTTTGAATTCGAGAGATCAATCTGTAGGACTCCGACCTAAACCAAGAAAATGGACGTTCCAGAGTCAATTCGATCACAAGAGAGTATGGGTCGATCTGTAGGAGGGAAGCTGAGAAATGTGTGAGATCAATGGTGATCGAAGATTGTAGGTGTGTTGTGTATTCTGCGTGAAGAAATAAGATAAGCTCTGATTGATTGAATTTGCTCTGTTGAAAGTAAATGTTCAGACGATGAGTTCGTGTTCTCTTGTTGTCTGTTTGGCGAAAAGATTGTCTTGTTTTTCAATCATGATTCAAAAACTTATTTATATTGCTAGAATTGTGAAACAACTTGATCCCATGAAGTGTGACAGTTGCTGGAGTCAAAGAGTGGGGAAGTGGAAATCGTGTTAAAACCAGTTGCCCATCGTGCGGAGACTTAGTTGATTTTCCATCCACTACTTTGCTAACTCCTCCAACTGATTGCACGACTTGCTCACATTCTCATCGTGTGTATGAACACACGTGCCGTAGACCGCTAGACCAAAACCCTAGTTAATATCCCCCCATGTGACACGATTGATATCTCGTGATTGTGGAGTCTGCAAGGCAGACGTGTATTTAGTTAGCCAGTTGCCGACTTTATGGGACAATGAGTCCTTGTATTGCTGAGTCCAACGTGATTTGTAAATGTTCTGAGACTCATGAATCGAACGTGTCTGTTGAGACAGAGGTGTAATTCTCGAGTGAATGTTGATAGTTAAGGTGAGCAAATATTGCCCATTTGATGGATTGTTGAATATTGATAATTGAACCAATATTCCTTAGTCTGAGAAAATGTTGCTCGTTTAAAGAATTATTGGTAGCAGGACCAAAATAAAATATTAATTTAAAATACTGGTAATTGAACCGAGTATAATTAATAAAAATGTTGATCAGGGGATCAACGTAAAATTATTAGCGTTTGAATCTGGAGTTATGAACCTTGGATTTGAAACCCTAATTTCGATCAATTGCTGACCAATTGATGATTTATTGAAAATCAACCACAAAGTGAAGGAGGGAACGGCTTCAAGGGATCATGGATCGACCATGTAGCGCCCAGGTGTTCGAGTTGAGCAAATACCAAAGTCTCTTGAAGACCGATTGGTGAAAGGATGATTAAATGCTGATTTAATCATTTATTAAAATAATGCTCCTCTGAGCCTTAGGTGATAAAACCTAATTATGAAGAGATGAGGGACCGAACAAGGGGTCATGAAACCGGCCCTGGCTGGTCACGGGACCGAATGACGATCGTTTTATGAAAATCCCAAATTGTTTGGAAGAGTTTGAACCTAGTGTGAATAAATTAGGTCAAAGGATGAAAGTGTGTGGGATCGGCTTCTTGCAAGCCAAAGAGCCAACCTTGGTCGGTCAAGGTAATATGCTCATGTCACCAAAGTGTCCACGTCTCAGTCCTGAGAATTTTGATATTTTCTAGCGTGCATTTGAGCAACATTTTGAGTAGAAATCAAGGTTTTTGCTCAAACTGAGGAAACTTCATAAGATCAAGGAAATAATAATAATAAAATGAAGGAATCATGAAGTGTGGGACCGGCTAGGGCCAAGGTATGGCCGGCCGGCCAATAAGCCCGGTCCCATGGCACTTTTCCTAATTTTATATTATTTTCATGATTTTAGGGAAATACCATGAAATCAAGGAGTTTGTTGAAATAAAGGAGTTTTCCTTAAAGTGAAGGAGTTTCCATGAGATGAAGGAAACCATAATAATTAATAATAATAAAATAAGGAGCGTGTGGGGCCGGCCGACTAGGGCATGGCCGGCTAGGGCCCGGTCCCGTGAGTTTTCCCTAATTTTATATTATTCTCAGTCAGAGGTTTGATGGATCAAGAGTATGTACAATTATGGTTTTACGATTTTAGCCTTTGTCGAAAATCCACCATCTACAATCGTATATTCAAGATCGACCGATAAATTGAACCATAAAAACCAACATATTTGAGTGCTTATACGTGTCATTGGAAATGTTTTCAGCAACCATTGACAACCATGCCAATCCTCTTCATAATAACCCATCATTCTATAAATTCCAAGTTCCAAGTAGCGGTAGTGTTCATCGTAAATAAAAAACTTATAATCGAATATAAATAATCACAAACAATTTCATTTGGAAATATTATGGCGTCGATATGATGCTTCCTCTTTTCATTATCGAACAAACTGTTATCATATTCCATCCTTCATTAGTCACTACCATTTATCATTTCGACAATTCTTATTTCTTACAGGAATATTAGCCAGTGATGCTTTTACTCTCTCGTCGGAAAAAGATAAATCAACCATTGATCTTTATATATACGTATCGTATGCATGAAGATCATATCGACCATGTCGGACATAGCTAAGAGTATACTTTTTTATTCTCCAGTTTCTTTACAATACAAAGAGCTTCCCTTACTGTCACCGACGGATCCAGGAATTTATGTTTGGGTGGGCTAATTTTTTTTTTCTCGAACTCTCAACTTAATTTTTCTCAACTGCAAGAATGACAACAGCGGTAATATACTTAAAGCTGAGTATGGATATGCCACACGATCTCTTTTCCTTGGAGCATAAAGCTATGAATCAAATTTTTTACCTTGTAACTAATATTAGGGAGGAATAATTTGCGTATCGAAAATAATAATTCTGATTTATTTAGCGGCCGAAGGCTGCCCAATTTTTTTCTAGTTTTAAAGGTTATTATAGGGATGCAAAAATATTTGGAGTTTGTGCATATACGCATAATAAGTCGACATATTGTATTTTTGTCTCATGAATACACTGCATTTTTAGATTATACATAGATATACATAAAATTGTAGTCACTTCATAGAAGAAAAATGAATTTTTGGACAAACACTTGCTTTTGTTCTTTTTTTATGAAGGTGGACAAACGCTTGCTTAGTTAAGGACAAGACACCCCCATGACACACAATTTTATTTTATCAAACTGACACGTAACAGGTGAGCCCATTCAATACCTGATTTTAAGAAACATCATGAATACTTATATTTTTCCCTATAGCCTTTGAACGGTTGAGATGCTATTCAAAAATTAATCCATGCGGGATAGGGTTCCAAAATCTTCTGATTTCTTCCACGCAGAATCATATCTTAACAATTAATGGGCTAATTAAAATTTACACCTGGGCTAAATTTTACAAATGTTAAAAATTACACTAACAAAACATCTTTTTAGAAATTTTGGGGTGGGCTTCAGCCTGGGTAAGCCACCCCCTAATACCGTCCCTGCTTACTGTGGAAGCTATTACATAAGTTATTTCTGGAAGCTAATATGTAACCCATGCTATGCACTGGGTCCAGTGGGAATTGCTAATTTGGTGTGGCGGGCGTTTGCCCCGCAGCCGTTGTCCAGGTGCATTGGAACATCTCTCGTGGTTAATCGATTATTTTTTAATTGATAGGAAAGTTGGATACCCTTATCATCAGCTTCTGCGCCGTTCGACCAACGGAGTTGGCTTTTTTGTCTACTGAGACACGCGACTTCGCCCCGCGCACGTTTCAAGGTGGGTCTAACAATTGTAATGTACAACTGAGGAACTAATTACAATCTGATAAATTAACAATTGTAAGATGGAAGTTTATGGATGGTCGTGAAAAATATGATAATCTGAATATTTGATATGAGCATAGAGTCCATCAATTCTTTGACCATTCCAATAATGTTGTATCCTAGAATTTTGGGGAATGAGAAAAGAGGTTGTTATATAAGTAACCTGAGACAATCTTCCTAAAGCAAAAGCTACCATTTCCGTGAGTTGTAGATCTGGAGATTCAAGCGTGGCAATCAGAGGTAGAAAAATACCTCTATGTACAATATGAACCAGCAAAACAACATCATTTAGACAGGAAAATTTGAATGGGGTATAGCATATTAGCTTCAGAGGTTTATACAGTGACAATATTACATGCAACTATAGGACCACAATTGTTAAAAGTTCACAAATGTAGTCAGAAAGGTTGTAGCAAGATAAGAAGACTGATTTTACCTGGTGTTCTTCTCCGCCAGAGGGTATCCTCTCTCATTTTATCACAGCCTCTAGTGCAGCAAGCTCTTGAGCATTCGTTGCATTCAGCAATTGCACAAACACATAACTTTCTACTAAATTTGCAGGCAAACTTAAAAAGCCCAATTCATCCCATAAGATACATTAACATATTATCAACTTGATTAAATCATAGATAAATTACCAACAAAAAATGTTTTTATATTATCAACTTGGTCAAGTCATAGGTAAATGACCAACAAAAAGTGTTTTTATATATAGGTACGGTAAACATTTTTCATCTGGTTCTTAAACCTGACACTCTACAACTTCAATTCCTCCCATTTCTGAAGCGCTAATGAGCAGAAGATGGTAAATTGTACAAATGCAATCAGATTTGGCTTGGATAACTAATTCCAATACAAAACCATAAAAATTCCGATGCATAGTACTATTAATATATAACACGGTGGGTTGTAAGCTTGTAGCAGTGCCATTCACAGCTGGCTAGGTTGTAGCAGTGTCATTCATAGCGAATCACTTATTCCATGCTTGGATGGATTTAAGCCATGCCATTTGTAGCAAATCACCAATTCCTTGTTTGTAACATTCACCGCAAAGTCACCCTTTTTGTCATTTCAAGAGAAAAACCTTACTGTAGGTGTAAGTATGTAGGTGTCAGTTGAATTGGCACATTCTTCAGGTTAGATGGAAAGATTAAACATGACCGCATAGTAGCTATAGTTTGTTGCACTACTTGGAAGGCCAATATCTAGTTTATTTGTAAGAAAAACGAGTAAAGTTAACAAATAATCAACAGAATATCCCCGCCACATAGTCGTATATAACTCACACTCAGACAATTGAAACGCTCTGTGAAAAAGCCTTGTGAAAGCTAGATTTCTAGCGTAATATCTACTGCAGTGAACACTTTTCTTGCTGGTTCTAAGCTATAACGGAAACTACCTGCCAAGATTAATGATCAGTCTACATAGATACACACTAATTAGTCAAATATCTGCCCCGGTAAAAGTTTTTGCAAATTCACCAAAGCAAATGATATTATGATAAGTGTAATTGTCGCAAAAAATAGCAAATAAAATACCAAATTTCATTTATCTCTCCATACTATACCTCAAACAATTTAAAAGGTCTACACGCCTAAAGATGAGAGGAGCCTCCTCGTAACGACATATCTAAACTTAGAGGAAACCAAGAGTGAGAAAGAAATTAAAAAAACCTCCAAACTGAGACGTGCAAATCAATGATGATACTTGATTGACTGAAGCTATTGGTGAACTAACTTTTAAATATACTTCAGTGTTGATTATGCCATTGGTTCATTTCATCCGTCAAAGCATATGGTATCACTGCAAATGTAATCATGTCAGCCGGTAATGATACACTGCAGATGGATCAGTGTGTTTGTTCATAGTTAGTAATAGTACGACAGACAGAGAGTTCTTATTAAAATTGCACTTGGAAATATTTTTTTTTTTTGAAGGTAAAAGGTTATAAAATGTATAAATGAAAATGTAATAAGGTCTAAAGACCCCCATTTGAGAAAGATACAAGCTATAAATTGTGTCTATTACAGCTTTCCAGTGAGATATTAAATCTCTAAAAGAAGTGCCCCAAAACCAATTGCCCACTGCACCCCATTTTTAGATCGATGCTTTTATATTTATTATCACCGTGTCTTCATTTCTTGGGAGTTTATTTTCCATAACTCTCCGATTTCTTTCATTCCAGACTTCCCAACATATTGCAAAGATAATTAAAGGCCAGATCTTTCTACCCCTATTTCTTCCCCTCCTGAATTTCCAAGCCTCCATTTGAGCTAGAATCGAGCCACATTGAACCCATCTGACATTGTACCCATTGATGAAATATGTCTAGATCTTATGGGTAAAACTGCACTGCATTAAAGATGATCCACTTATTTTGGATGAAGATTGCATAGTGAGCACATCGTGTTTTGCACCTCTACTCCTCTTCTTAGCAAATTATCAATAGTAGCAATACCGTTTTGGCCAACGCACCACATAAAAAACTGAACTTCGGGGGGAATAAATTTAACCCAGATGCAGTGAAAAGGTACTAAAGGTTGCGTAACAGGTTGTTGTTCAACTAACCAAATGTAACAAGATTTAGTTGAAAAACCACCTGGCACCAAGCATTGGAGCTCATCTGCTTGATCAGAAAAAGTTGGTGGAGTGCTAATATGTGCAAAAAAATCCATCATTTCCTGCATTTCTGTAGCCTTTATGTTTCTGCACAATCTCAGATTCCAGCTTCCGTTTACCACCATCTCTCTAAGGGTTGCATTTTTCTGACTTGAGATTTTATATATTCTTGGAAATCTTTTTTTCAAACAAATATTTTCTTTCCATTTATCCCACCAAAAATAAAGGGATTCACCATTTTTAACTTGTACTGTTACCATATCTTCTAAGATTTATTTTTCCTTTTGTATACCTGCCCAAATACCTCTTCCTTGTGCAAGTTTTGTATTTTTGACCCAAAGATCATTTTCCTTTCCATTTCTTTTCTTCTGAATTATTTGTCTCCATAACTGACTTCTTTCCTTTGAGTATCTCCATGTCCATTTAGTTAGGAGAGCTTTGTTTGTTGTCTTTAAATCTCTGATTCCCACCCCTCCCTGTTTTTTTGGTTTACACATCTTATGCCAAGCTAACCAACATATTCTCCTCTTTTCTGGAGATGCTCCCCATAAAAAATCTCTCATGATTTGGTTTAGCTTTTTCTCAACTTTGACAGGTATAGGAAAAATGGATAAGAAATAAATAGGTAAACTTGAGAGAGAGGTTTTAATGAGGAGTATCCTACCAGCTTTAGTAAAGAATCTCCTCTTCCATGGAGCAAGTTTCTTTTGGAACTTCTCAATCACTACATCCCACATTGAAGTATTTCTTCCAACAGCACCTAATGGCAAGCCAAGATATTTGAGGGGCAGCTGTTCTATGTTGCAATTTAATATGTCAGCAATGCTTGCAATTCTAGAATCTGCACCCACACTCAAAACCGCACTTTTGGACAAGTTGACCGATAATCCTGTCATGGCTTCAAATATCTGTAGAATTAAAACAAGGTTGTCTGCTTCTTCTTCGGAGCTGTCAATGAAAACCAAAGTATTATCTGCATATTGGAGGTGAGAGATTGATATGTCATTGATTTTGAACCCTGTAATCATGTTTAATTCCACTGCCTTGTTCATCAACTTTGTAAATATTTCAGCTACCAGAATGAAAATGAATGGAGATAGAGAATCTCCTTGCCTCAACCCCTTTTGAGGTTTGAACTTTTCCGTAGAACATTTGTTGAATAAAACAGAATGTTGAGTTGATTTCACACACCACATAATCCAATTTATCCACTTTGAACCAAACCCAGAGCATTGAAGAATATTTTGAATTGACTGCCAACTAACATTATCAAAAGCTTTTTGTATGTCTAGTTTGCACAGCACCCCTGGAATTCCACTCTTGAGTCTAAAATCAATTAACTCACCGGCAATGAGAATTCCATCTAAGATTTGTTTATCTTGAATAAAGGCACCTTGATTTTCAGATATAAGTTTAGGAATTACCCGCTTGAGCCTTTGAGAAAGTATCTTAGATATTATCTTATACACGCTATTTACAAGACTTATTGGCCTAAAATCACTTGGAGAACCCACCTGATCTTTTTTTGGAATCAAGTTAATAAATGAGCAGTTAGTTCTCCAATCCATCATTTCTCTTATCTGGAATTCTTTTACCACTGCCATGAAATCCAATTTAATCACATTCCATGCAATTTTATAGAACTCCATGTTGTACCCGTCTGGCCCTGGAGATTTATTGTTTTTGAAAGTTTTGATCACGCTCCATACTTCTTCTTCTGAAAATTCTCTTTCTAACCATGCACTATCTTCAGCTAAAATTTTGGTGAAATGTTCTTCATTGAGTTGAGGTCTTCCTACAAATTTGTCTTGAAAAATATTGAAGAAATGCTTAGAAATTTCCTCTTTTATATCTTCTTGACTAAAATTGTCTTCTCCATTTATGACTAACTTTTGAATGGTATTTCTCCTCCTCCTACCATTAGCCAATGCATGAAAATATCTGGTATTTGCATCTCCTTCTCTAATGTGTTGTAACTTAGACCTTGTAAACCATTTCCTTGCATTATTGAAGTTTTTTCTCTTTAGTTGTGTCTTTAGCTCCACCCTTTCACAAAATTGATCTCTAGAGAGTGCTCCTCCTTCTTCAAAAGAATTTAGAGCATCTATGAGTGTTGTGAGTTCTCTCTTCTTCTCGCCATCTCTTCCATAAGTCTCTTTACTCCAATTCTTAAGAAAGAATTTTAGATTCTGAAGTTTCTTTGACATAATAAAACTTGGGGTTCCTTTAAAAACCATAGTTTCCCACCAAAGTTTCAGCTTTACTAAAAAATCAGGGTGAGAAAACCAATAACTTTCAATTCTAAAAGGAGGTTTTGAAATATTGACATTTGAAGTTGACAATAAGAGTGCTGAGTGATCTGACAGAGTTCTTGACATCAATGTTTGAGAAATAGTTGGAAATTTACCTTCAAATGCAGGTGTAATCAAGATCCTATCAAGCCTGCAAAGGAGAGGATCTTCTTGCATATTGCTCCAAGTGAATCTTCCTCCATTTAATGGCAAGTCAATCAACTCATATTCCTCCATAAATTAATTGAACAACCTTGTTGCTCTAATGTTTCCTCCAGGCTTATTTCTTTCACTCCTTCTTCTAATTGCATTAAAATCCCATGCTATACACCATGCTGTTGAAGCCCAACCTGTGAAATCATCCAATTCTTCCCAAAATTCAAATCTTTCCCAATACTCACAAGGTGAGTATACATTCGTAAGACACCATTCGAAATTATCAGCTTTACATTTAAATTTCTGTGATAAAGTGTTTGGACCAACCAATTCCTCCAAGCATTCCAATTTTGATTCATCCCATATTGTTAGAATACCTCCAGATAGACCTTGGGAAGGTATGTTCCTCCATTGATGTTGATCATCACCCCACAGATGGGTAACCCACCAGTCATTGATTTTCATCATGTGTGTCTCTTGAATGAGTACACATGTTGGTTTTATTTTCCTAATTAAATCCTTTAAAGAGTCTAATTTGTCAAAAGCTGTAAGCCCCCTCATGTTCCAATCCAAAATATTAATATCCATTAAGACTGTTTGATGCCAAATTTACAGCTTCTGAAGACATACCCATTTCTCCTTCTTCTAAATCCTCCACTGCTTCAATTGTATCTTCTAGTTGAATTATATTTTCAACCCTGGATATTCTTCTGCGAATCCTGTCTTCACTTAATTTGATGTGTTTAGCCACAATATTTGCGTAAACTTCTCTTGCATGATGTTCTTGATCTCCAAAGTTTCCTCCAATGTTTGTTGTAGCTTCCATTATAAGTTCCACTGTGTTATCAATGGTTTTTCTTATGGAGATTTCTTTTTACATGTTTGCAGGGAGAATCTCTGAGCCTTGAAGATTAACCATAGTGTTCTCCACAATTTCAATTTCCGCTGAAGGATTGGAATTCAGATTTGGTAAAGAAATTTCCGGAGATGAATTCTGAATCTGTTTTTTTTTTGTTACTGAACCGTGCAAATAACTCTTTAATGGAGTTTGGTTTGGTATTGAGTTGTACCGGTTTAGAAGGACCCGACTTGACTTTCTCAGAGAAACGGTTGAAAAAATCTGAAATTGTTTTTGGCTTGGTGTGGTAATGTTTACCCGAATGCTGACCAGGTTCCAAGTGAGTATTCGCCACCCACTTACTTTTAACAATACCGTTACTAGCACCGTCAGCAAATTTAAAATTTGAATCTTGAATATGAGATTTACCTTTATCCAGCCGAGCTACAGAATGTTGGTAGTTTCTCACCGTGGATTTAATCACTGGATTGTAAGCAAATTCCCATTCAATAGACAGAACCAGATGTAATCCTTCTATGATAACACTAATCGCTGCTGGCAAGTCCTGAGCTTTACATTTAACTCTTAGTCTGCAACATTGAGGATTTCTATCCACCGTGCCTTCATCAACCTCTGCAAGTCCCCCCATCTTGTCCGCAATTAAGTCGAAAGCTTTTTTGGACCATAACTGAACTGGGAGACCTTTAATCTTGATCCAGTTTTGCTGTAGATATAATACTCTTTCATTTATTGTGACATCTTCATCCACCCATCTTTTGACTTCAATAACTGTACCATTATAATTCCATTTAAGAGGTTTCCAACAACTCCGCCATTCTTGATCATTGTCCGGTTCAAAAAAAGCAAAGTTATTATTGATGACTGACAGCTTCAAAAACCTGTTCCATTTAAGTTTAGTAGCAATCTCCCTTGCTACTTGATTCCATGATATGTTACCATGTGCAATACAGGCAAAAGTACGGTTAGGTCTATTGATGATGTTGTTGCTGATGTTTCTAGGAGAATCCACTTTTACAGGAACTTGCTGCTGATGAGATGAAGTTAAACCAAGAAGCTTGATCAGAAGTTCAGAGAATCTAATCCAACCAAAACTGTCTTTTCCTTTTGGAATATATAAAGCTTTGTCCTTTGCTCTATTCACATCTGTTCTCGAGATTTTAAGAAAATCTCCCCTGTTGTTGGCTAATCTTTCAATTAGGAATGCAAAATTTCCTTCTCTTGTCTTCCATTTTCTTTTAGTATTTTTAGCATCCATATTTTCCGATAGAGATTTTGAAATCCATATTCCGATTGCCTTAGTGAACAGAATTTTGTAGTTAGATCCACCTTGACCTTTTTCTTCTATCTTAAATCCATCTTGATTACCAAGCCTTTGACTCGAAAATTCAAAAGTTTTCCAATCAATTTGAGTTACCGATTGATTTCCGGCTAAATTTGCTCTGACACTCTCTCTCATCTCTCTCTGTTGTTCACACATGCCGTTAGTGAAAGACAAAATGAGGGACGTTGAAATATTAAGCACCTCAATGTATGTTTTACGCATTCCGTTTGTTCAAGTTACGCTTGGGTACTTCAGATTTCACAGAGAGAAAAAGTCTTTTCCTCTTCAACTTTGAAATGGACTAAAGCCCTTGAAAATGACCTTAAAGTGTTTACTACTTGTACGTGGGATTTATTTATTTTTTGGCTAAGAAGAAGATGTGTCCACTTATATGTGAGATTTATCATGTAAATGAGGCAAACTGATCTCAATCGAGTTCTAATTCAATTAATTTATTTTCTTATATTATCTGTTAACAGGGGAAGAGTTTATATCTAAAGGCATCACCAGTTCAGAAATTTTATCCTTTAATTAAGGGGCAGCGAATTCAACAAATTATGATACGTGGCTTCATAATTTGTCACTCATTTTAACTGATAATATGAGAACTTTTCTGCAATATCTAAGGATGGATGAATGCATTCAATCATGTCTTACTTGGTCACTTGATCTTGAGAAGGTGAAGGTGAAGGGTAAGATATTGGCATGTCTTGGCAGCATCAATGGAAAGAAGATCAAGAAAATGGATTAGAAGAACCCCGTAGATTTCTCGGAAACTCTTGACAATTGCTACTTTTCAGCCAATAAATAGTATGTATTCGTCCACATAAGTATGTGCACGCTTTAAAACCAAAGTTCGATAAGATTTTTTTTTCCATGGACAAGTGAGTCAAAGCTAAAATTTAGATAAAATAAATGAATTCGAAATGTATGTAATATTAGTTACAAATAATGACTTTGATCACTATAACTGGCAGAGACACCTACGTACATGGATATAGTTGAAACTGGGATGCAGCACAACAAACCAATCTATCCACCCTAGTGTTTGCATCTGAAACAATTTTTCGAAACTTGATAAAATACAATTACAAATATAGAAGATGGCAAATCACCTCTTTCTCCCCACCATACTGTTCTTCGAGTGCTCTCTGTGAACACAAGAATAACGTTGGGGTCCACGTGTTCACAAACAATCATTTGCATGCATTCACATACAATTTAAGGAACTAAATTGTATGAAAAGCTGAACTGAAACGATGACTCATTGACTCAGAGCCTTCGGGCTCGTCCTTGTCTAGTCAAGGAAATGCAACTTAGTTGCTCTCCCGATCGTGATGTACAATAGATCATACATAACAAATAAAGAAGAAAATAAAGTGTTGAATATAAATGAGACAATGATTTACGTGGTTCAGCACTAAGGCCTACATCCACGGGGGTAGTTGTTTCACTATGCATTACTGGGATTACAAAGATAGTCGAATGACTTTGGAGTGAATAACGAAGATAGACGAAGACAAATCTATCGCTTACTCTTGATAATTCTCTCTCTCCTACTCCTATTTCTCACTCTAACTCAGAATTGGTCACCCCTTCTCTCATAGTGGAGAGGGGTATTTATAGGGATAAAACATGGGGTCCACTATCAGAGACAGCTGCAACCTTATCCTCTTGATCTTTGTGCTGATCCCGCTGGTATCTCCTCCACAGGTTGGTTGACACGTACTCTATGGTATAGAGTGATTACTGCGGGTGGTTGGGCGCCCGCACGCGCTGCATACTGCTCTGCGCCCCGTCACATCCGCATCAGTGGGATTAATCTTCTCCGTTGATCTTGGGTTCTCCTCGAGATGGAGTAAAGCAGATCTTAGGGTGCTCTTCATTACTTCTCAGTGACTCGATGCTTCGGTGCCCCCATGATACTGGCCGTTGGATGGATCCGATGATGAATGAAGGTAGATGACGCGTGCCCCTTGGGTGTTGAGATGTATCATCGTGTCTTGATGTCTCAGGCTGTGCGTCTTCCACGTGTAATTCTTCCGACACGTGGCGAATGATGAATTATGTGTATACAATTTGCCCATTTTCTTTTGATTTGGATGTTAGTCAAAGTTAGAAGAAAACTGTCTTCTCATCTTCTTCATCTCTCCAAAATAACTTCCCCTATATTTTAGGGCACGTTTCCCACTCCTTGCAATAACTCCTTCTTGAATCATGGGACGGTTTCATCATCTTTGGTGCTATAAATAGGAGAGAGGATGTCATTTGAAATAAATTTTATTCCTTCTTCATTTTCTTGTCAGTCTTCAACTCTTCATTCTCTGAACCTCCTCCCTCTTCTTATTCTCTTTTTTGTTCTTTAGCCATTAAATTTTGCTGGTGCTGTTCAGAGTTGAGGATTCCAGAAGTCCTCTACTGTTGTTATCCATCAGACGCTCGTAGATCATCTTTAATCTCATCGTAACACTTCTGATTCAGGTATGGTGTTCTTCTTATATTGATTCCAATTGATAATCATGATTGGTAATCGTTTATCTGTTGTTGTTTATCGGTTTTGTGATGAAGAACAAAATATACTAAAGTATATATACTTGGCCCTGTTCTTTATCACAAAATCTACGGATTCTTTGTTGATCTCTTAAGTTTGTTTGTGATAGTCATGACTGAATTAGGGCTCTCAGTTTTCGCGGGTTTTAGGGTTTCTAGGTTTGATTGGGTTATTTGTCTCTGTACCTTTGATGATATCTTTGATGAACTGTGGAAGTTCGCAAAATCTCGTTTTTTGATTATTTACTCCAAATGATCTTCGCAATACTTTCTTGCCCCTCGTAGGTATGTCTGACCGTCATCGGGTTCCTTATCAAACTCCGACATCGAGTCCCTACAGATCTCCTCCTCCTAGAAGTCCTGATATATCTCCGCCGAAGGGTGGTCCATCTAGGTCTTCCCAGCCAGATTCCCGAGCACAGAAAGTTTCGTCATCATCAGGTCCAAGGGTTTTGATCACGAAGAAGGGGGATCCACCGAAGGGTTCTCGGTATGTAGTTAACCGTCCTGTGACTAATACCTATTCCCAATGTGTTGAGCCAAAAAATGTGCAGCATCCTTCTCCCCAGCATGCTGAATCGATGGATATTCAACCTCTTCGATCCATGCCTCCTCAAACCACGATGCAGCCTTCGAGGTCTAAGGCTTCGCAAACCACTGCTTCGAGAAAAGAATCTTCTGCTAACACTGTTGTGCCCTTGGCGGACCCTCCGAGGAATCCATCGGTCAAAAGAAAAGGTTCTGATATAAGTCCTCCAAAAATGAAGAAACCATTGTTGAGTCAACCCGCTGGCTCTGACGTTGCCCCAGTTATACAAAGCATTTCGGTGGCCAAGTAAAAGGTTACTTTCAAGCATGTGGATCTCGAAGCGTTCAAGGCGAATCATGGCCTCGAGGCTTTCGATGTTAAATTCTATGCACCAGACGACGATCTTACATATGATATGATCGTAAACTATAAGTACGATGACTTTCACTTGCTGACCACTGTGGGGGCCTTCGAAGCGGGGTTGATGCTACCCTTGTATAAGTAGGGGGATTCTTTTTATTATGATGTTCTGGCCGATCGCGAGGATTCCACTCATAATACTCATTGTCGCTCAGTGGTGCAGCTAAGTGTGAACTATCTTCGGACTCTGAAGGAGTGTTATTTTCGAAGTAAGGGTGAGACAATGATGACCTGCTACACTCCCAATCCTGCTGAGAGAGATTTGTATACTCCTGCAAATTTTAACGCCTCTTTTGGAGACTACGTAAACAGTATAAATCGCAATCCATGGAATGTAGGTCTTCGTACGATTCCTGTTTCTCGTGGTGAAGTTCGTCTTCTAAGTGAAGTGAGTGATTCGAAGCTTCACTACGTTCCTGGTACCGAAGGGACTTCTCAGCAGAAACTTTTTCCTCGTCGTGAAAAACTCAAGCGTGACCATGATTACGAATGGCATGCCACGGTTATCGAAGTTGTTGGTCCTTGGGCTTATGGCTGGGTGCCTGGGCAGCATGGATGGCTCCCTGTTGCTGGCAGTCAGCCTCGTGATAGCGCTCCAGCTCGCTACGGTAACTTCTGCCCCTGGCGGTTAAATTTCGCTTGTATGAACTTTAAGTATGTCGTTGATGTTGCTGATGAAGACGAAAGCTCCGATGCTGTCCTTCCTTCGAAGGGTAATGCCGCTGCCAAGGTATGGTCCCTTATGTTGCCATTTTCTTCTTAGTTTGAGATAACTCGAAGTATGAAGAAAATAGTCTTCGTAATGACATCGATTGTCATGTTTTTAGGCGAAGAAGAAGAAGAGAATCCGTGCGGTACAGTCTTCCACTGCTGCTGCGGATGAGACAGATGTTCATGATGAGTTTACCAGCCCAGTGAACGATGAATATATTGAGGGGGACGAGGAAGCTACTGATGATGAAGAGCGTACAGGGACTTCTCCACACAATCATGAGGATAGAGGGAATGTTGGTGACAGAGCTACTGAAGAAGAGGTTGCCCCTGGTGGTCAAGGAGATGTTCCCGCTGATGATCCTAAACTTTCCCCTTCCCCAAATCAGAGGAATGAAGACACTGATTTACAACCAACCATCCCTGCTGGGTCTGCTCCTGAGTTTTCTTTTGGCAAAATCTATTCCTCGGGGGTGCAAGTTGATATTGAATCTGCCATGGGGATAGCTTCGGACTTCTCTCTGGTTTCTCCAAACGATGAGTGGGACGTCTGATGAGTGCCAAATATTGCATATTTCTACATCTATTTATTGGCATTTAACTCATCTTTTGTGCTCAGAAATCAGATATTATCCCAGATTCTGTATTTTCTTTGTTTTCAAGAATAAATATTTGTACTAATTAATTTTGTGTTTTTAGGTAATAAATAAAGTTCGGAGAAACCGAGGAGCCAAAAGAGCAAAGAATTGGAGACAAGCGTCTATAGAGCAGAAAGCCAAAGCCCGCGCGCGCAACAGTTGCAACCCAACAAGAAGCAACCCATCTACAAGACATGGGCCCAAGCTATCCAAGACCCGATCCACGACCCGGATCCGAGCCCGTCTCTTCCGAACCGTGAGATCTCGTCCATCTGCATCCAACGCTCGCTGCACTCCTACACATCATATCTTGATACTCCCGCTCCACACCAAAACCGCCTTTATCCTAAGCCGCGAGATCTTCCAATACCCTAAATCCTACGGTCGCTCCACCCTTCACATCACCCCCTGCTGTACCCGCTCAACACCAAATTCTCCTACACCTATACCCTATCGACCAAAACCATTTTCTCCTCCATCTTCTCTTCCTTCTCCCCCGACACAACTTGCAGAGCCCCATCTCCTTCTCTTCCCCGACCATACCAGAACCATCACCACCACCTCCATCTCCTGACACCCCAACAACCGCACTACCTTCTCCCCCCTAGCTTCTCTCTATCTCACTCATAGCTTCTTCCCTAGAAGCTAAGTCTGAGATAGGAAGAACTAGGGTTAGGGTTACATCAAATCAAGGGAAAATCAGAGTAAGGAGTTCTCAGAGCCGCACAAGCAGAGGAGACAACCGATTAGGTTAAGAGGGTGTTCAATTATTTTCTGTTTTGGAGAAATTTAGGGTTTTTGAATTGGATGTATAAATAGGGTTCTTGGGTGTGTGTTAGAGTTTATGCCTGGGCTAGCCAGAGCACCAACTCAGTATAATTTGTATCTTGGTTGATTTAATTATGTTTTAATTTAATTTACTGGGGTGTTTGATGAAACCCCTGATTTTCATGACAAGCATATTTAGCTTAGGTTTGATTCTTGTTGTTCTATAAAATGTTAGGATTAGTAATTAGTTGATGAAACTTATGACCCTGTGATGAGTTGTACTGTAAGAAGACAACTCATACTAGGGGGAGTTAGTAGAATCAGTTGAAGAACATCAACCTTAGACCTTCAAATGAAGGCACAAGAACACAAGTCTAGTTGAGTTGCCTGAGCATGAGATTAGAGGTGGAATCAACCACCCTAGTGCTTTACAATTTATTTCTTTTCCTTAGTTCACTGTCACAACAGCTCCTAGTCGCATCGACAACCTACAACTGTGTTACCATTTGTTAGAAATCAGTTAGGAAGCCCTAGATCAACATAACACTCCACAAGTCTCTGTGGGATCGACCTGTGCTTGCCCTTGCCTCCAATAGGCCTGTGCACTTGCAGTAGACATAGTCGTAGGCATCTTTACAAGCCTACCAACATCCTCGGGGAAACCGATGGTGAGAGAGCAGTTGAGACCGATGGTGAAAAGGTAGTTGATCAGGAGGAAATTTCCGGTGGTGAGGGTGCTGAGGCCCATGCTAACAAGGAGCCCGAAGCCAAGAAAAGTTCCAGTGGTCAAGGGAATGTGGCTGGTATTGGGACTTCCGCTGATGCATCTTATGAGGGTTTTGATAGGGCCATGATGCAGGACGGTGATGATGCCATACTGGATTGGTTGATGAGGAAGAATCTGATGTTTGTGCCGAACCCTGCTCCGGTGATCCCTGGCGAGAAAAACTCTGATGCCTTTACCCGCCAAAGGATGCAGTTATCATCTCACGATGAGGTTGCAGAAATCTGGGAGAAGGATTTGAGGGCTACTGCTACGAGTCTTTTAGTCGATCCTCCGTCCTCCATTGCTGACATGATGGCGGTAGCCGACGGGTATCAGTATGGTTTCCCTCAGCAGCGTATTCTTGAGGTAAGTCGTCGTGATTCCTTTTGGATTGGTTGACGTGAGGAGTCCTTTTATCAGCAAGCATTACCTATTTTTCGATGTAGGTGATGAGGAGTGAACACTGCAACCATACTCTGTACCAGTTCTTCAAGGCGAAGGCTCTTAAACTGGAGGCAAAAATTCGTCATAGGGAGGAAGAATTGAATGCTTCTGAGGCACTAGTTATTGCTAAAGACAAGGAGATATTGGAGTTGAAGGATAGGTTGAAGGGGAAAGAGCGACTTGGTGCTGAAGAGGAGAAGCTTCGTCTTGAACTTGCACTTGTTCGGAGTGATCTGGAGAAGGCTCGTAATGATGCTTCATCTTCCCAAGGTTTGTTTTATTTCCTTGTCCTCCTCTTCGTCTCTCCTTTTCGTCTTCTTAGTGTGTTGTCTGAGTCTCCCCGCCCTATCTTCAACGGGTGATGCCAGAAGAGAGTTGGCATGGCTTCGGAATGAGAGAACTCGACAGGCTTATCGGATCAGAGAGTTGGTACAGAAAATTAAGGATGAGGCTGATAAGTGGAATGCCCGAGCCGATGAGCATAATGTTCTTGTGGCTGAGTGGCGAGAAAAGCGGAACCAGATGATTACTGTGCAGAATAGTTATAATCCTGATCGTCGCCAGTTTGATGGTGTTCTTCTGTGGACCCGTGAGAATTTGCGTGAAGCTCGTGAGGATATTTCTCGTCTAGAGACCAAGGTAACACGCCTGGAAGAAGAGTTGCGCCAGGCTCGTTCACCCCATGACCCTGAAGTTAAGAATTGTATGCAACGACTCGTTTGAGAAAAGGATGATGCCAGAGCTGAAGCCCATGCTCTTAGTAATGCCCTAAGTGCTTCTCGGGCCGATGTGGCTCGTTTAGTTGAATCTGAGAAGGATCTTGAAGTTAATATGTATAGGCTTACTAAGGGGATAGAAGAAATGAGCAACGAAGTTAACCGCCTCCATCATCTAGACTCCATGAAGCAGGTAGAGTTGGATGAGTGTCAGTTTGCTCTCACAAATCTTCGATTGGATTATAAGAAAATTTCATTTGTATGATTTTCTTGACGGCCGGACGCTGTAGTTAATGAATATGAAATATCTTCGGCTAGAGTCGAAGGTATATATTTGTCTGGTCGCGAGTGGCTTCGTAACTTTATTTTTCTAACTTAATTACTTCTTCTTTTTTAGAGCTCGAGAGACAGCTTAACCTTGCAAATGAAAAGCTTGAAAAGGCTCAATCTTCCTTAGTGGAGCAGCAGTGTAAGACTTCGTATTATGAGGGTTTGGCCGGGTCTCGGGATGTAGCATCAAAGGAGGCAGCTAAGGAGGTGGCCCGGCTGCAGTCTTCATTATCACAATCTGAACTTAGGGCCACTGTCATTGCGCACAAGGCTCGTTGCCAACATGCTGAGGAAATTAACAAGACTTTGACTAGGATCGAACAGAGTCTTCTGAAAGATCATAACATCGTGAAGAACTATCCTCATCGCCCTATGCCTGAGCCCTTGGCTTACTCCTCTAGTCCTTCTTCGGGCGGAAGTGTCCCTTCGTCTCAGAAGAAGGATTCCACTGGTCACCTTGGTTCTTCCAAGGGGAAGTAGACTGTCGCGTTTGTAATAGAAAGTTGATCTTTGTTGATTACTTGTCTTCAAACTCTTTTTTTGTGTAATTTTTTGTGCTCCTTGTTTTAGTTTCCCGAATCTTGTAATCAACTTTTATGCAATGGATCATCGTTTATTTGGATATGTACAATTCTGATTTATCTGCATGGTTGGTTCAATTAATATTATTATTATTATTATTTTAGAGAACGAGTAAATCTTATTAATTAAAAAACAAATTAAGTAATGGAAAGTGTTTGGCGGCAATAACGAAGATATGCACCTTCGTTACTGACTTTGGACCTATCACCCCGTTGGCTAACCCTTGGCCAGAGGATTACCGAACGGTGGGGGTTGAAGCAGCGTTCCCGGATATGTAACGCGTTATTGAAATATTTACATGCATTCATTCCGCTGAACCGCTGCCTTTTGGATTGATTGGGTATCTCTTTCAGCTGGAAGCCTTCCCCATGGTCTTACACTCATAGACGCTGATAGGGGAGTCCCGAGAGATTTTATATGGTTACTTTCCCCAATTAAAACTTTGCAAAAAGCTTATCCGATTGATGAGTTGAGGTCTGCTATTCCTCGTCCAAAGATAGAAACATGTCCAGCGGATACGCTGTCTTCTTCTTCTGGTGCTCTTCACGCAGATGCAGAACTGCGTTAATTTAACGGGTAGTATGGCTTGAGATATGTCGCATTCCACGGGTGTCTGAGGAC
This sequence comes from Papaver armeniacum, assembly GCA_023531295.1. Classification (NCBI taxonomy): domain Eukaryota; kingdom Viridiplantae; phylum Streptophyta; class Magnoliopsida; order Ranunculales; family Papaveraceae; genus Papaver; species Papaver armeniacum. The sequence continues at coordinate 811,467 of JAJJWW010012829.1, read as the reverse complement.
TTCTCCTTTTAGGTTACGCAGGTAATAGGATCCATTTCTTGCGATGTCATGTATAACAAAAGGTCCTCCCCATGTTGGTGCTAATTTGCCCCACTTTTTCTCTCGCTGGTATTGGGGTATAGTTTACAGCATATACTGTCCTTCTACAAAGTTTCTAAGTTTAACCTTCTTGTTGTATTCCCTTGCTAATCTTCGTTGGTAATTCTCCATCCTCTGTAACGCTGTCTCCCTCCTTTCTTCCAGATCATCGAGTCTTTCCAACATCATGTTCGTTGTGAGGTTCTTCTCCCATGCTTCGGTCTTCGTGGTCGGGATGATGATTTCTGTTGGGATGACTGCTTCGGCTCCGTAAGTGAGGAGGAATTGTGATTCTCCTGTAGCGGACCTTCGAGTTATTCGGTAAGGTTGTTCACACCACCGCCCTTTGTGTTCATCCTGTAGCGCCCCTAAGCTAGCAGCTGACTAATCCAAGAGATTAACTAAAAACTGAGGCACTAATGATCTAATACATCTATTTAAACATTAAGAAAGAAGTTATAAACAAAGATTAACCCGAATCTAAACCCTCTCTGAAATACGTACAAGAACTCCTCTCAAGTGATACATATTTAATAGTGTGTTGATTTACAAATAGAATATAAACACAAAATAAACATAGCGGAAGCTAACCAACTAACGATCCAACTCCTCGAAGCTATCATCGCCCCATGCACATCTTGATCTGTCTCTGAAACTGAAAGTGGGAATGGGTGAGCACATCATCCCTAAAAGGGGTGCCCAGCAGAAATAATAACTAACTTTCAAGTAATCACTAAAATGATTTGAAGACAATGCAGGTTTTACTGAAAACCGATGAAACACGGAAAAACAGATAAAGCATATTAAAATTATAAGTTGTACTGAAATATAAAGTTCTACCAACCATTAAACCGGCACACATTCACAACATAAATAATAGTTGAGCGACGTCTTCCTTCGGAGTAGCAAGGCATGACTGTTGTAGACTCTTCAATGATCATTAAAGCGCCCTGAGGTTTCCGTCCCCAAGTCATAAACGATGTGTACCTTACCAGTACCTTATTCTACGCGCACTCTACATAACAAGTATCCAAAGAAACTAATGGTAACAACATTATATCCGATCGAAGTGCTTACACAGTGCAGAGCCATATACACCGCGTAAATCCAACAATCTTATATAAGATTCTCAACATCACTCTCTCTAAACACCAAAACATAATATAATAACTTTTGAAAGTAATTTAAAAGAAACAGTAAATATTCACGTATGAGACATGCGTTGCCCCCGTACAGAAATAGGGAAAATATAATGGCCAAATTAAAACCAGACCTATATAATATTCAACCCAACGAGGTCTATCTAGGTTTGCTTAAATTAGGTATAACATTTGGGGGCACACATCTCCCACCAATCAAAAGGAAAAGGTTTCCTTACATGCTAACAACAAGTAAAGTTTGTAACTACTTTCCAGTCAATGGAAAGAATCACTTTTTGAAGATAAGTAAATACTCCCAAAACAAACGTATTAGTTGTTTCTAAAGATCCAACCCCATCCCAAAATGTAAAAGAAAACTAGTTTGTATTACACACAAATACTACATGCATACACATATCATATACTAGCAAAGATATGCATGCCTTTTGCAATATAAATATATTTATAAAACAATAATGAATACAAGAGAGTTCGTTATCAATTCCCACCTCTTTTGATGACAAGCCTCGCCTACCTAAAGATCCATAATCCACTGGTACATCCTTTGAATCGATCGTTGTTAATAAAGATTAACTGTTAATCACACAAGCACTCTAAAGATTAGCCAAAGGCTCATGCAAGGCTCATAACACAATCTCATACAGTTCTCTAGTTATAGGCTAAGTGAATTATCTAATGGTTCTAAACCACTTATGTAACTACAACTTTCATTATCTATCTTTAGCACATCTAAAAGTTTACTAATTCAATTAGATTAGTTCTATAGTCTATTAGATATGTCTTAAGAATATCTACAACTTTGTAGAAGGAACCAAAGGTTAATTCGGACCATAAAGGGTCCAAAACATCAAACTAAGAACACATGCAACTAAGCCCAAGCCCAAAAGGTCTGGACTGGCAAGTCCCATTAATCTAAGACCTGGTATAACTGGTCAACTAACGGTCACTAACAGTCCACGTCTGGTCAAAAGGGTCTAATAGCAGTCAACGTCCAAAGTCCAGGGTCAAGGTCAAGTCAAAGGGTTAATTCGGTCAAGGTCAAGTCAAAGCGGTCAAGTATTTGAGTCAAACCGATCAAAAAGAAACAACTCAGTCAATTAGACTGATTCAGGTGAGTCGAATCAGTCAGATGTCCGAGTCAGGCTAAGTCAGGGTTCTGGCATGGGCCAAGGCACTATAACATAAACACATGACACAATGAATAATCAAAACACAAAGGCAACATATAATCTCTACCAACATATTTTCTCAGACTTGAACCAAAATCCAACCATTACAATTAAACTTCTACCCAAGCACAACAAGGTTCAATAAGACATAACTTTAGCTTCATAATCAATTAAACTCCTACAACTTTGCATAAGCACAACAAGGTTCAAATTACTACGTAACTCACCCCTACAACATCTCACCACCATTCTCATACTCAACCATTTCCAGCTAAATCTCCATTAACCTAACACTCCATGTACAAATCAATCCAAACAACTTTCAACTTTAACTTCTCTAAATTACTACGTACTCTTGTGACTCAGCCCTATCAACATCTCCACCACCATTCTCATACTCAACCATCTTCCATCATTTGCACCTGTCATTACTCTTTATCTCCATTAACTCTATCAACACTTTCATATCCTTGAAGCTTACAAGCCACTACCAACTCACTTCATGTATCATCATAAATACTACAGCCTGCTAACACCTCCACCAGCTCCATTAACATCAACCACTTCAAACAATCAACTACACTAATCTGCAACTACTATAATCAAATGCATCAGCACCTCCTAACCAATACAACCAGCACCACCAATTTCATTACCAAGCCATAGAATCTCCATCCTACGTAACTAACCTAGAACCGTAACTTTTCACCTTCACAGAAAACAAACCCATCTTCATTAACGGTACCAAAACTATCACACAATATTCCTCTACAGACTCTCTGTCACAAACTTGTTCTTCTAATGGCAGAACTCAATCTCTTCTTTCAATCATGTCCACTCAGTACTAGCACTTGCAACACAGTTCACCACCAACAACTTTACCAATACCAACTTTAAGGAATCTAGACTCCAGCCCCATCACCTGCAACTCCATTCCCAGGCAACCGCCATCACTAAAATCTCATCCCTGACTTGCAACAATCATTCATCTTAAAGAATCTTGGCCAGTAACACCACTATCACTTCAGGCAGCTCATGAGCTTCATACACTAACTGAAATGCCATATCTTCTCATTAATGGTTCAACAGCACACTCAGACTCATGCAATACCAGTTCACTACAATACTGAAATCAACTTGATCTACTCATATAATCTTCAACTCAAGCACCTAAGCAGCAACACAAACACTTACACTCACCAACATACAGACAAATTCATCTCCAGTTCATTCCATAGCCTCAATCTTCAATAAAGTTACACTACCAAACCACTACTTCATTATACTTGTAGCTTCATATCCCCTGTATCTCAACCATACTCAATAATCTTCAACACCAACACTGGTTTCCTCAGAAACCCTAAACAAATCCCAAATTCAAAAGCTCAAACCTCCAATTTATGAATACCAATTCCATGAAGAATCTAAATCTAAACTTCGATTCAACCAATCCCAATTTCAATCACAAACACTAGCTTGAAACAATAACATCTCTTCTTCGAAACTTCACTGTTCAATTCAACATCTTCATCTACAATTCTTCATCAACAACTCAATTCTCTAAACCTTAATTTCTGATTAATTTTAGGGAAGAACGGAAACCCTAATTTCCTATGAACTCAAAATTAAACTTCATACAACAACTCTATATTTCAATTAACAACAAACCCGTTACTAACTACTCAATTATTCAATCAAAATCATTCAATTCAAAAGAACCCTAATTTACCTGATTTGGGATTCCTCGTCAGAATAGCCTAATCGATATTTCAACAACAACCCCTCTTAGTTCTCATCAATCATCGACCCAGTAAACTAATCCTACTCCAAACAACCTCGAAATCAGATGAAGCCCTAACTCTGTTTAACCATGAATAAACACCCCTCTTATCTCTTCATCAACATCAGCACACCTCCTAGTTCATCTGCTCTATTTCATCGATAGCCTCTATCTCTCTCTCTATCTCTCTCTCTCTCTCAAATAAGAACTCAATTTCATCGATCACTTACTACAGAGAAGAAACGGAGAAGAAAAGAAATAAGAAGAAAGCAGAAGAAGAAAGAAGAAGCGAAGAGAAGAAATGAGCTTCTCTCGACATGTTTTGGTGATAAAACCAAATCAAAATGATAAAGGCCCCCAAGATACGGATAAGGGCAGCCAAGCGGTTTAGATTTAAAATGATTATTTGCCCTTCATAATAATCCAGTGATATCTTCTTCGTCCGGTGTCTGAATAACACGTTCGAGTAGCCTATTCCGCATAACTTTTCTAGATCTATCTACTGATACTAGTTCTGTATCTAGATCGTTGTTAGATTAATTTCTAATAATTAACGTCCGTCTCTAATTAATCGATTCAATAGCGGCTTAGTAGTCTCATGACTGGTTTAATCGCGTTGACGAGCTTGAGGGTCCTTACACATCCAGCTGCTTTTTGAGGATAAGAGCAAGGGTCTTATTGGTAGCCTTGGCCTGGACGTTACTTTGAGGATAGATGGGGGTCGATTTATTCTTCCTGATTTTGAAGGTATCAAAGAGCATGTCTATGTTCTTCCCCTGCATCTGTTTGTCATTTTCAGAGACAATCTCTGCGGGGATCCCGAATCTGCAAATGATATTTTGGAAGATAAATGTGAATACATCTGAGTCGCGGATTCTAGCTTGTGCCTTGGCTTCTACCCATTTGCTGAAGTAATCTGTGGCTACAATCAAGAACCGTCTATTCCCCGATCCTTCGATCAGGGGTCCGACGATGTCTATGCCCCATTTTGAGAAAGGCCAAGGACTATCCACTGAGTTCAGCTTCGTTGCAGGGGCATGGATTCTTTTAGCAAACCGCTGGAATTCCTCGCATCTCCTAGACATTCTCGCTGCATATCATATCATTTATGGCCAATAATGCCCCTGCATCTTTGCCTTGTACGCTTGCGATCTCATCCCACTAAGGTTGCTCGCGTCTCCATAGTGTATGTCTTTCAAAACTCGATGTCCTTCTTCTCTTGACAGGCAACGTAGCAGCGGTCCAAGAAAAGACTTCTTATATAAAATTCCGTCCCTAAGGTCGTATCTTCCCGCCTTTGATTGCACCTTTCTAGCTTGCTTAAAGTCCGCAGGCAGTGTTCCTTCTTTAAGGAAAAGATGAACTTCTGTTCTCCAATCTTCTTCGTTTTTGAAGTCTTCGTCTTCGTTAGCTCTTGTCATAATGCCATCTTCGTGAAATTCATCAGCGATATCTTCCCCTACATCATCATCAGCGATATCCTCCCCTACATCATCTTCACGATTTGTAGCGAAATATTCCTGAGGAGTAATCGAGGGCTCATATACTCTTGTTATCTTGATTGCCTTGACGCTTTCATCTTTCAACATGGATGATATGTAGGCTAGAGCATCAGCATGCCTGAGGTCTCTTCTCTATAAATGCCAAAACTTGATGCTAGGTATTTGGGATGCTAGGGTTTCTACCAAGGCCATGTACGCTGAAAGAGTCTCATCGTAGACATTGTATTCCAGTCCTATATGTCGTATGACCAGTTGTGAAGACGTACATCGGTTATACTCATTTTTATTATCAAACGAAGAGCATGTACCACGACTTCGTATTAAACGATGTTGTTGGTATGCCCCTTGAATTCCAACCTTAGCGCATGCACGATCCTTTCTCCAGTTGGGGTGGTGATTACGATGCCTATGCCCGCACCTTCCCTATTCCTTGATCCGTCGAAGAAGACCTCCCATCGTCTTTGGTTTGAAGGTTCGAGAACATCGACTGGATCTTCCCCATCCTCTGCTTCTGGTATGCCCCTGACTTCCTCGTCATTGTCCAGGAGTAGATCTGCTAGAAAATCCGTCAGGACTTGCGATTTTTGGGAATATTGGATCTCGTGGATGATGTTGAACTGATCAAGATGAGTATTCCATTTCGCTATCCTTCCTACTTTCCCAGCGCTTTTGAGGACTGCCTCCAATGGTGCTTTGCATGGAACACGAATGTAGTGAGTCAAAAAATAGTTTTTTAGCTTTTGGGTTGCCCATACTAGTGCCAAGATGAGTTGCTCGATCTTTGTATAGTTTCTTTCTGCTTGGTTGAGAGTCTTCCTGATGTAATAGATTGGTTGTTCTATCTTCGTGTTCGTCTTGACCAATACTGCGCTGACCGCATCATCCGTTGCTGCTATGTAAAGAGCCAAAACCTCATCGGGATCAGGCTTCTGTAGGATCGGGATCGTGGCTAGATATTCTTTGATCTTTCGGAAAGCTTCCTCGCATTCTGTGGTCCATTCAAACTTGCTTCCTTTTTTGAGGATATTGAAGAAATGTTTGCATTTGTCCGATGACCTGGCGATGAATCTACTCAGAGCCGCTAAGGATCCGTTGAGCTTTTGGACTTCTTTTAGGTTCTTCGGAGATGGCATTTCTACGATGGCCTGGATCTTGGCGGGATCTACTTCGATGCCTCTCTTCGTTACCATATATCCGAGGAACTTCCCTGAAGTGACGCCAAATGTGCATTTTTCCGGATTTACCTTCATATTGTGCTTCCTCATGGCTTCAAATATGTCCCTCAGGTCTTGATGGTGGTCCTTGCGCAGTTTTCTTTTGACGAGCATGTCATCAACATAGACTTCTAGAGTGTTCCCAATCCATGGTTTGAAGATAGCATCGACCTTCCTCTGGTATATTGCCCCTGCATTTCTAAGTCCGAAGGGCATCCTTGTGTAACAATAGAGGCCGTGCGGGGTGTAGAATTATGTATGTTGTTGATCCTCTTCTGACAGGGCTACTTGGTTGTAACCAGAGTATCCATCCATGAATGACACTTCTTCGTATCCTTCTACTACTTCTACCAGTTGATTGATGCTTGGGAGCGGATAGCTATCCTTCGGGCACGCCTTGTTGAGATTGGTGAAGTCGATGCATATTCTTACTCCTCCGTTCTTTTTTGGCACTAGGAACATGTTTGATATCCATGTTGGATATTTGACTTCCTTGATGAATCCCGCTTCTAATAACTTGCGGAGCTCTTTTTCGATTGCTTGGTGATACTCTGGTGCTATCTTTCGTACTTTCTGCTTGAAGGGTGTGGTGCCTGGCTTTATACGAAGTTCGTGTTGGATTGTCTTTGGATCGATCCCGGGCATGTCACCTAACTTCCACGCGAAAATATCTGCGTATTCCTTGAGTAGCTTGATTAGAGCTATCTCTCTTGCTTCATCCATTAAGGTCCCTATCTTGATCATCTTCGGGTTTTCTTTGGTCCCTATATTGATTTCCTTCGGGGGTTCTACGGATGTGAACGTAGGTTTCGGTTCCCCTAGGAGAGGGACATTCTTTAATTGCTATTTGGTAGGCTCTTTAGCCTCCTTAGCTGTTGAGGTACTCGCTTCAGTACTTAGAACTATGCTTTCCTTCGTCAGACTTTTTCCAGAAATTTCTTCGAGATAGAGATCAATTGCTTTTTTCCTTAACATCCTCTTTATTTCGGTTTCTTCGGGATTTCCGCTGCTCATCTTGTTCGTTATTGAGCTGATGTTGTAGAGCCTGGCATTCTCGAGAGGTGACCCGATCTCCTTTTATTTCCATTACCCCTATGGGCGTTGGAAATCTAAGATACTGGTGATAGGTTGCTTCCACCCCTTTAAGCTTGTGCACCCATCTTCGACCAATGATGGCGTTGTATGGGGAAGGAGCGTCCACTACACTAAATCGGGTATCAACTTTCATTGGTCCTGCATTTACTTGCAAAACAATATCTCCCAAGGGCTTCGTGGGTGCCCCATTGAACCCATAGATGGTATAGTATGATGACATTAGTTGTTCGTCATTTAGCTCCATTCGTTTGAACGTATCGTAGAACAGAACATTTACCGAACTCCCTCCATCGATGAGGATCTTCTTGATATTGCATCCTGCCACTGGTAACGTGAGGACCATAGGATCATTATGGTCTTCCATGTCCTCTTTAATGTCCTCAGCATCGAAAGTCATTGGTGCGTTCATCCATTGCTCGTGTTCGTCCACTTCTATGCCATCGATTTTGTACAGCTCGCAGTAATCTTCAAATTGATTTCTTAGCCTTTTCCTTATCTGGGCCGTCAATGAGGGTCCTGTAGCTTCGGAGCATGAGATGGTATTGAGGGTTCGGTTTCCCTCAAGCAGTTGAACTTGCTTGCTTCGTTTAGCCCTATCTTCGGTGCCTGCCTTCTGTATGTACTGCTTGAGGTCACCTACATCTATCAGCTTTTGGATCATTATTTTGAGATTCTTACATTTCTTGGTCTGATACCCGTTGAAGCAGTGATACTCGCAGAAGTCTCTTGATTTCTCGGATCTTGGGGGATGCTTTCCTTTGGACCATGGCCACTCCAGGTTCTCCCGATCCTTGATCTCCTTCAGGATGCGGGTGTAGTTGGTGTTCATCTTCGTATAGACCTGGTCTTCGAATTTCCGGTCATCACGCCGACGATCGTCCCTTCGACCTCTCCTATCTTCGCTAGGCCGCTCGGTTGAACCGCCCCTCTTTGATCCGCTGGCTTGCTCTACTGAATGAGTCCGATGAGATCTCTGGGTCTGGGCTCTGGGATTTTCCCGCTGGATTTCTTCTAACCTAGCATGCTTTTCGATAATTATCCGAAGGTCTCCTTCAGTCATCGGAACGCTTCCATGAATCTCGACAAATAGCGGGCTCATCCTATCTAACCCCCACTTGTAGCAGTTGATGCTGACCACTGGATCTACATTCCCTATTGCCTGGCAAATCTTGTGCCATCTGTCCGTATATTCTCGGGTTGTCTCCTTGTAAGCAATTGCCGATGAGAATAACTTGTCCATCCCTGCGTTAATAGCCTTGTTGTACATATATGTCCCCAAGAACTTCTCAGTAAGCTGGTCGTAGGATTCGATGGAGTTTGGTGGAAGGTTATCGAACCAAGGTAGCACCGACCCTTTCAAACTTGAAGGGAAATACCTGCATAGGATTGCGTCATCTTGATCCCATCGAGCCAGCGTACGACTGTAATACCGAAGGTGTACTGCCGGGTCGTTGGATCCATCGTAACACTTAAACGCTGGGATAGAGCACTTCTGAGGAACAAGAGCTCTGGCCAAATACGGAACCAACGGAGTGGTGTTGGCTTCTTTCATCACCTCTTCTAGTCTTCCCCCCCTTGTCTAGTTTCAGTTGCTTGATCTCAGCCATCATTTTAGCACGAAGATCCTCCATCGCTCGCTGATGATCATCTCGGATTGCGGATCGCTCCAATCTTCGACTCTCACTATCAAAAAAGTCTGAATCCTCTGGAACGAAATCTGGATCAGATGATCTAATTCCTCTGGTTACTCCTCGGTTCAATGGTTCGGGATTTGTCACAACTATCCTTTGTTCGTGGTTCGGTTCTGGTGCTTTAGAATTAGCTTCATCATGCTGCTGCGCTGCCCCTATGCTTTGCGCGATTTTGTCTCTGAGTTCCTGATTTTCTCGAGCTAATAAGGCCACAACCTCTGCATATGTCTTCTGGTTCTTCTTCAATTCCTCGATCTCTGCTATCAATTGTGGGGAATGATTCGATCCTTGGTTCGGAGTTCCGGCCCGTCCCTGCCCCCCGATGGCCATAGTGTGATCTTCATCAACTTTTTGGATCAAGGTGTGGGGGGTTCGGAACTTAACAGATGGAATTCCGCCTGAGGGGGCGTCTGTTGTATAACTGGCAGAGTCTGGTTCTGATCGTTCGTTGTTGGCATTCCAAGGGCTGGCTGCTGCATCGTTGATTCTGCAAATCCCTCTAGTTGTTGGTGAGCTCGGGAAGCCGTGACTGCCTTTGCTGCTTCAGCTTTAGATGCCATAGCTTTGAGTGTTGCCTCTGTTATGATATTGACGTCTTCCGCTGCATCTGTCTTCTGGTTTGGTGCCTTCGCTTTTTCACCCTTTTGTTTACTGCGTGTCATAACTGGCGTTGTCCTTGGTGTTTATTTGGATGATGCCTTGGTTTTTCCCGCATCCTTTGTTTTTTCCATCTTCGATTCCTTTGCCTGCACAGTTTAAACATCATCGAAAATCCAATATCCATGTGGGTCCTGTTAGTAAAGCTAGTCCAAATGTGAAGGCTTTTGAGGGATCGTTAAAGGAGAGAAATTTGAAAAGGAAGATCTAACAATTATAAAGGTGGATCTACTCATGGATCTAAAAAAAAACCTTTAAGGGAAGTGCAAATAGATCGATCTTAAGTATGAAAATCTTGGAGAACTCTTAAGAAAAGCGCATATCTTTAAGTTTTGAACATGGAATGTACGTAACGTTTTAAGGAAAACACAGATCCATAAGTTTTGAATTCGGGAAACATGAAAAACTCTAAAAAAATGCGTAGATCTGTGAGTTTTGAGCTTGGAAAACAAGGATAACTTCTAGGGAAAGTTTATTTAAAACATGAAACAACCAGTATAAATCTATAAGTTTATTTAAATCCGGAGACAATAAATTTCAATATCGTGAAGAAAATCACTTTTGAAAAGAAGATTTTGACTGTCGGCTTAAATCCGAACACTATTATTTAGAGAATAGCACGGGGAGCCAAAAAATAGGTAAAATCACAGGATAAGATAAATCTTTTACCGGGACAGAGTCCATGTTTCTAGCGCCAGATTGTGAACACAAGAATAACGTTGGGGTCCACGTGTTCACAAATAATCATTCGCATGCATTCACATACAATATAAGGAACTAAATTGTATGAAAAGCTGAACTGAAACGATGACTCATCGACTCAGAGACTTCGGGCTCGTCCTTGTCTAGTCAAGTAAATGCAACTTAGTTGCTCTCCCGATCGTGATGTACAATAGATCAGACATAACAAATAAAGCAGAAAATAAAGTGCTGAATATAAATGAGACAATGATTTGCGTGGTTCAGCACTAAGGCCTACATCCACAGGGGTAGTCGTTTGACTATGCATTAAGGGGATTACAAAGATAGTCGAATGACTTTGGACTAAATGACGAAGCTAGACGAAGATAAATCTATCACTTACTCTTGTTAATTCTCTCTCTCCTGCTCCTATTTCTCAATCTAACTCAGAATTGGTCACCCCTTCTCTCTTAGTGGAGAGGGGTATTTATAGGGATAAAACATGGGGTCCACTATCAGAGACAACTGTAACCTTATCCTCTTGATCTTTGTGCTGATCCCGCTGGTATCTTCGTTATTAACCGATGGCTCCATCGGTCATATATGGTAACGATGGTTCACCTCTTCTCTCCTCCACATATTGGTTGACACGTACTCTATGGTATATAGTGATTAATGCGGGTGGTTGGGCCGCCTGCACGCGCCAGACAGCTGTCTGCGGCCCCCGTCACATCCGCGTCAGTGGGATTAATCTTCTCCGTTGATCTCGGGTTCTCCTCGAGATGGAGTAAAGCAGATCTTAGGGTGCTCTTCGGTACTTCTCAGTGACTCGATGCTTCGGTGCCCCCATGCTACTGGCCGTTGGATGGATCCGATGATGAATGAAGGTAGATGGCGCGTGCCCCTTGGGTGTTGAGATGTATCATCGTGTCTTGATGTCTCAGGCTGTGCGTCTTCCACGTGTAATTCTTCCGACACGTGGCGAATGATGAATTATGTGTATACACTCTCTTCATATTATCTTCTTTCCACCCGCTCAACATCTAATCTTAACCTAGAAACATCTATTACCCTCCAAATTTAGATATTTTATCACTAAATGATTTGATGAGGCACTATGGAAAATGATTTGACACTACACCAAATAGAAATTGGCCATGTCAAAAGCTTGACAGGGAAGTATGTGAGGCAGTATGGAAAATGGCACAGACGATTCATCCACGGCATGCAAATCTCCGAAAAAAATTTGTTCTAAAACTTGGAAGCACAACCACAAAACAGAAACTTGATTTGCAGGCCAACAACTTTACCATTAATCAGAGAGGATTGGCCAAATAAAGCGCAGTAATGTCCACCATCACCATGCACTCCACTATGAACCAAAAGAACAAAAACACTGCAAATAGACTAAAGTGGTTCAGAAATTAATCTCCCAATTTGCATCCACATGGATGCAGAAACTCAGAAAATATAAACTACGGGAACACATCCCTACTCAATCTACCCAGTATGAACATTTAAGAGATATACTCGTTTCGGGAAACAAAGATAGGAGCTCGAGCTCGATAAAGCCACATAGGGAGAAACATATTGAAGAGGCAGTTTGCAATCTATTCCTCTGAGGTGAAACCAACACCAAGTTTAAACATCTTGCGTTGGAGCCGAAAGACAAACGTAAAACTATCCATGTGCGTAACGTCAGGGCCGGTCCTGCGTTTCTGGAGGCCTAAAGCCAAATTTTTTTGGAGGCCCCTTTGTTAAGCAGAAAATTTATAAATAACAAAATGTCAATATTCTTTTGGTCCCTCATAAATTTGTTATTTTATTAGGGGCTCCTTGCACGTTTGTTTTTTTCATTTTACCCCATTTATACTATCAGTTTTACATGATGTCCTTTTCCTATCATTTGAAAATTTTGAGTTTTGTGGCCTCATTCTTTGTGTGGCCTCAAGCGCAGCTTACCTGGCTTATATGGCAGGGCCGGCCCTGCGTAACGTAACAAAAACGAAAAGAAATTATATTTCAGTGTAAAAAATTTCCAAGTGAATCGATTAAAAACTTTCAAAAGAAAATTAAATGATGCAATCGAGCTGCTATGGCTGAGTTTCATTCTCATTCGAATTTCATAGATTGTATCTTCTTTGACATCTGATGATAACTGCTCCAACGGAGCCTCTATCTGATAATATTGTAACCAGATTCTGCTAGGCCATAAGATTTAAACAACCATTACAGAAAACATTTTTGTAAACAAAACAATGAGTAATGACTACCCTTTCCATAAAGAAATCAATATTTACGGTGGGAGATGATATTTTTACTTTCTACAAAGTAAAATATGTTTGGAGTTCTCCTTAGGCACATTCCAAAAAACACAAAAAGTGTTGTCTCGGTCAAGCCTAAGTGTGTAATTACTAACCACTTTCTATTTTTTCTCACGAAACTCTTGAAAATAAGGGATAAATGCCATTACATCTCTCATGCACAACTACATGGACTTTTGTTGTGCCAATGGCCCTAACTTCCACGGCTCACCAAACACCGTCGACACTGACATTTTCACCCAAAAAGAGGTCAGTAGTTAGTACTTACACAGTAGAAAGAATAAGTAGGAATGGTTGGTTTTGGTTATACTAATAATTCCTAAATGCAAATTGAGATATCTCTCTAATCCTGACAACAATATAAAAGAAAAAAAGTAAGCGAAACAATAAGAATGAAATGTTTATAATTCACCCTTATCTTATTTTATTTTCTTTTTAGAAGAAAAATGTTCTTAGCTACTCATGAAATTGAAGAAAAATCAATGCAAATGCTCATATGGCAACATTTAAAAGAGAGTTTGGAAAGTTGATTATAATTCAGAATGTCTTTATTTATGTCAAGCTATCAACTGTGCCCTACTTAGCTTCATCTTCTATAAACCACTGGACATACCTTTGGATAATAACGACTGTTAAATGAGCTAATTAATTCTCCATTACCCAAGAAAAGGAAGAACAACATGTATCCAAGCCAGATATCACCAATCAACGATATAACCGCTAAATGAATATGGTTAACTCCAACAGATATCACTAGGCTCCCATCTGAAAAACTAAACCCAAAGAAATATTAATTCCCAGCAACGCACATCAGTCAACCATTTAAATAAAGAAAGACAACTTATCTTCATTATTTACATTACATCAAACATTCATGGCACTTTTCTATTAGAAGACTCCATGTAAATCCAAAGACACTCCTCAATGTCAATCCTCGTAAAACAGTTTGATATTGGGGATCTTAAATACACCCCATAAAGCGTATAAGGAATTATTATTATTATTATTATAAAATATTGCCTCCAGGGGCTTTTATTAAACAAAATCAAAGTTATTATTATTATTATTATTATTATTTTTGTGTGTCTAGGAAATACCATTTAGTCCTAATAATAATATATTAGAGTTAGTTTGGTCTAGTTGACCAAGTCAATTGTCTGTTTGGTCCGGTTGACAAAGTCAACTGTCAGTTTGGTCCTTTTTTAAAATACATATTGTTGTTTGGTCCTAAATATTATTGTTTGGTCCTAGGGTGGACAATACCCATGCGGGATGACGTCATCAATGATGTCATAATCTTGTAATAGTGGCAAAAATGTCATTTTTTCTCATTTTTTCTCTCTTAATAAAAATAAATAAATAAAAACTTAAAACTAAAATATCTTTTAAACCACGTGTCCAAAAATGATAATTTTTATACATTCGGAAAGCCCTCGACGAGAACTTTCCAACGAATACCATTGTTGTTATGTTTCGGAGCTTTTAATTTTTACCTTATCCTTAGGCTAAAAAATAACCAGAAAATGAACTATATACGAGTTCATTATACAAAATGAACTAATTTAATGAACTACCATACTAGGTAGTTCATTCTACAAAATGAACTGGTATAATGAACTACTATTGAGAGTTCATTCTACCATATGAAATACCATTAGGAGTTCATTCTACGATATGAACACCCATCACGAGTTCATTCTACAATATGGACTATCATTTACGAGTTCATTTTATAATATGAAGTACCATAATGAACACCTATTACGAGTTCATTGTACAATATGAACTACCATACTTGATTATCATTACGAGTTCATTTTACAATATGAATTATCAATCCTACAATATGAACAACCATTAAGAGTTCATTCGATAATAAGAACATCTATCACGTGTTCATTCTACAATGTGAACTATAATAATGAACTAATATTGTGACTTCATTCTTAATAATGAAGTATTTTTATGAGTTCATTCTACAAAACAAATTTCTAGCATATACGAGTTCATTCTACGGAATGAACTGCTAGAAGTAGAATGAACTACCATGTTCTAAAATAGTGTTCATTCTTGGATATGAACTACTATTATACTGAAAAATTAAAATTTCGAAACATAGCATAATAGGTACTCGTTTTGTATATCTCGACGAGATCTTTCGGAATATATAAAATTTATTAATTTTCGACTTATATTTTCCCTGGCATTTTTAGGGGCGACCCCAAAAGAATTAGGGGCGACACTAAAAGACAAAAAAGGTCACCCAAACGTAAATCTAAGCTACCCCTTATCTTCGATTTTTCGAAATGGCCAATATGCCCTTATATAATCGGGAGCCTACACCATAATCGGTAGGTTAAAGGTGAATCTGTATGTTAAATTGAAACTATACATACAGATTATTGTGTAGATACTTCGGCTAATAATCCCTTTTATAATCGGTAGCTTATCCAACTTGTAAGACTACCGATTATAAGGAGCCCCATGTTCAACCTTGGCCAAATTCCATAGGTTTTGAGGGGTGCAGAGCCAACCATAACCACTTGGCTTGAGCTGTGGATGTAGCCATAATCGGAAGCCTAATAGGTTTCATAACCTACCGATTATAAGTTGCCCCAAAATGAGTTTTTTCTAAAATCCTTCACGTAATGAATTTTCAAATCTACCATAATCGGTAGGGTATATAATTATATAACCCACCGATTATAACGAGCCCCAGATCCAACCTTTGTCATATTTCATAGGTTTTGAGTGTACACGGCCAGCCATAACCACTTGGTTCGTGTATTGGATGCAGCGTTAATCGGGAGTTAAATATATTACCAAACCATCCGATTATGGGTTGCCCCAAAATGAGTTTTTTCCAAAATCCTTCATGTAAGAGAATTTGAAATATACCATAATCGGTAGGGTTAACAACTTAACAACCTACCGATTATAAGGAGCCCCAGATCGAACCCTTGCCAAATTCCATAGGTTTTGAGTGTACAGAGCCAGGCATAACCATGTGGTTCGTGATTTGGATGTAGCCATAATCGTAAGCCAAATAGGTTCCACAACCTACCGATTATACAGTTGCCCCAAATTTAGTTTTTTCTAAAATCCTTCATGTGATTAATTTTGAAATCTACCATAATCGGTAGAGTTTATTACTTCTTACCGTCCGATTATACGAAGCCCCAAATCCAACATGTGCCAAAATCCATAGGTTTAGAGGGTACAGAGCCAGGCATAACCATGTGGTTCGTGATTTGGATGTAGCCATAATCGTAAGCCAAATTGGTTCCAAAACCTACCGATTATAGGTTGCCCCAAAATGAGTTTTTTCTAAAATCCTTCATGTGATGAATTTTGAAATCTACCATAATCGGTAGATTTTATTACTTCTTACCGCCCGATTATACGAAGCCCCAAATTCCAACCTGTGCCAAAATCCATAGGTTTAGAGGGTACAGAGCCATGCATAACCATGTGGTTCGTGATTTGGATGTAGCCATAATCGGACATAAAATTGGTTCCAAAACCTACCGATTATAGGTTGCCCCAAAATGAGTTTTTTCTAAAATCCTTCATGTGATGAATTTTGAAATCTACCATAATCGGTAGAGTTTAAAACTTATAACCCTACAGATTATAAGTGGCCCCGGATTCAACCTTTGCCAAAAACTATAATATTCGGTAGCCAAAACAATAATCGGTAGTTTCACAAAATAATCGGAAGCAAACTCTTGTAATCGGTAGGCTGGGGTCTATATATAGTGTTTGGAAAAAAAAATTGACTCATTGTGAGATAACTCCCGATTGAGTGAGAGAAGAAGAAGAAAAAGTGGGTAAATGTTGCCAACTTCCATAAACATGGACGGGTACGAAGAAGGACTTGAAGTTGTTGAAGTTCAAGGTTCACTACCGTTTAGAGATGACGATTTGGGGTATATGTTGAATGATCCAAACTTTGATGGAGATTAAACCCTAGACGACGCTTTCATGGAAGAAAATGGAGAATCACCCGAGATCGAAGCTAACGATGCATCAAACATACAGGTATGTTGTTAACAAACTCTAATACCCATGTTATCCATGTTATGTGCGTTTGTGTGTGTTTTTGAACGTGAAAATTCGATTTCTGCATGCATTGAATGACATGAACGACATATATTCGGTAGTTAATTTAGTACAATATCTACCGATTATCCACAATCGGATATATTTTGATGTATTAATATGCCGAATATGAAAAAAATCCCCAAATTGAAAGCTTCAATTTCTCACAATCGGAAGTTGTATACATAAATAAACGTCCGATTATATAACGTCGCCCCAAATACGAATTTCTCCAAAAAAATGAAATATTCGTAAATCTTGATATTTAATAATCGGTTGGTTTATGAATTTATAGTACCTCCGATTATTGAAGCTTTTTATACAGAAGAATTGTTCATTTGTGTATGTCGTTAATCGGTAGACTATATTCGTACATGACTAACGATTGTTTAAAATCGGTTATGTTGTATAGTATTAAATTACCGATTGTGTTACTTATTATCTAAACTTCCTTCCGATTGCTAATGCATAACTTGTTGTTGTTGTGCGTAGGCTGTTGTAGCGGTTGATGACAATTATTATTTGAGGCCTGATACTTCCCTACACTATGCAAACGATTTGGTATGGTCATGAATTATCTTCTCTTTTTCCAATCATGTATGTTAGATAATTATGCTTATTATTTTTGTTTTGTTATATGACCATTTAGATATTTGGAAGTAAGAAGGAGGCCAAGGAATGGCTTATGAACAAGGCAAAATAGAAGATGTGCGTGGTAGTTCAGAACCGTTGCGTTAAGAAGATTCGATTTGAAATGATATGTGAGCGAGGTGGGGAGAAGAAGAGTCACGAGGGAAAGAATAATAAATATGTAAGGAAGACGGAGAGAAAGAAATACCGAACTCATACAAAGAAGATTGGATGCCCATTTAAGATTGTCTTCTATAAGCCCGATGGTAAGGAAAGTAAAGATTGGAAAATGTCTAAAGTTCCTAATGGTTGTCACAACCACGATGATCCGGATACTCTTATTGGACATGTAATGGTTGCAAAGTTAAAACCACATGAAATGGAGACGGTGAGGTCTATGTGTATCCAAAAGGTGAGTGCGATCTTAAGTAAATAAAGTCGGACGACCCCGACAACTTGTCTTCTTTGTCTACAATTAAATCGGCCCTAGCTAC
The DNA here is from genome assembly GCA_023531295.1 of Papaver armeniacum. Lineage (NCBI taxonomy): Eukaryota > Viridiplantae > Streptophyta > Magnoliopsida > Ranunculales > Papaveraceae > Papaver > Papaver armeniacum. Next base: position 792,891 of record JAJJWW010012829.1, on the reverse strand, counting down.
GATCAAAAAGACGGAATGGGATGGTAGAACGGTCATGCAACAATCGCAGTGGTTAGCTGAGTTACACGACTACACGTTGAGAACGGAAGAAAAGGATGGTAAAGTGGTACGTATTTTCTTGGCACATCCCGAAATGATAAAATTGGCTCAGTGTTTTCATCAAATTTTGTTGATATATGCCACTTACAAGACAAACAAATATAACATGCCGTTGTTGAACATTGCTTGTCACACTTCGGACTAAAACACGTTTACGATTGCATGGGGTTTAATGGATCATGAGAACAACGTGAGTTTCATTTGGATGTTGGAGACGTTGAGGTCCATTTACAATGGGGATGATTTTCCAAGGGTTATTGTAATGGATAACGATCAAGCCTTAATGCATGCAATAGCGGTAGTGTTTCCTGAAGCCCGAAACTTGCAATGTACGTGGCACATTCAATGCAACCTCAAACATAATTGCCATCACCATTTCCAAGCTAAAAAACCAAGGAAGGGTACCAAGAGGTCGAAGGAAGAGGATGAGAGCATTAGTAAATTAACGCGGAAGAACGGGAGGAAGAGAAGAGGTTATTTGATGAAAAATAGAAGGAGGATGGAATAATTTGGAGAGCGTTCATGAAAGCATGGGACAAGATCGTTTGGTCAATGACCGAGGAAATTTACGAAAGAAACTTGAAGAAATTTGAGGATGAATATGGCAAGGACTACCCAAAACCCGTTGAGTATTGTAAAACACAATGGTTACCGATTAAGGAGAGGTTTGTGTATGCACGGACATATGAATATCGTAACTTCAAGAACGATGCGACAAGCATTGCGGAGGGGTCTCATGGCCGATTAAAGAAAATACTTCTAGGTAGTCAAAATGGAGTTGTGTCGATCCAAGAAGCAATCCAGGAATTCACCAATCGTGATCTCGTAAATATTAAGGATTCTATGCAATTTAGTGTACATAAATTCCCTACGGAACATGAAAGGTAAATATTGCTTCTAAGGGGCATTGTTCATAAAGTTTCAAAATGGGCAATAAATCACATGATGGAACAATTGAAGTTATATAAAGCTTACGATGACGAGAATTCGGTTTGTGTTTGCAAGGATATGATAGGTATTGGTCTCCCATGTCGTCATAAAATGGGTAGGTACGTCGATGTGATTGACATCAATGATATTCATCCATTTTGGAAGCAATTAAATTTCACTCCAAGCACCCCCGTAGTCGATGGTCCGTCGTTCATGGAGTCGGAATTTTGTGCAAGAATAACCGAGCGTTATGCTACAACAAATGGCGCCAAGAAGCAAATATTGATGCATGATTTGGAGCAAGCTTTTCACCCTCGTTTAAGGGAGGTTGATGAACCTATTAAGCAAAAGGGGGCGGGTAGGCCAAACACCGAAGTGTCGAGGACCATTGAAAGAAAAGAATTAAAGGAGCATTTGTCTAATAAAAGAATATTGTGTAGGCATGAGCATTTGGAAGCCAAATTTGAAGATGAGCCACAACCCAAGAAAAGAGATCGTCCAAGAAAAGATCAAAATGGACCAACCGCCCAACAAGTGAGTCCAAAGGTCTCTACGAAGCCTTCTCAAGTAAGTCAAGCCGAGGCGGTGGAAGAAGTTGTGTTAGTGGAGACCAAAACTAGCTCCGTAGTTATTTATCAAATGAGCGACTCGCAACAAACACAATCAACGGAAATGGTAACTATAAGAGAGAAGTATGGTACTCTTCGTTGTCCTAGGGATTTTCATGGAAGACCAACACGATCAAGGTATACAATTATAAAAGTGTATATGAAACAACTCCCTCCACTCATTGTTCCATTTGTTTAGTCCACCGACGAGGTTGATGGGGATGGAAATTATGGGTTTCACGTCGCTACGGAACAAATTGGTTACTTTGGAGAGGCGGTGAATGAAGATGTCACCCAATGGCAAAATTTAAGAACTAAGATAGCGGTACAACTAATAAAGGACAAGGATTTCTATATGGAGATGATGAAGCAAGGAGATAGGCACGACAAAGAACTAGAGTTCAAAGACTTAGTTGCGCGTGTAAAGTGCCGAAAGGGATTGAAGACAATCGGATCCAAGTATTGGATGACAATGCCTAAATGTGGATATCTCTTAGCGGACGCTTAGAATTGTGTGGTACATTTCTTTGTTCCTCCTAGGTATGGATATTCTTTTACGTTTACACCTACAAGGACGGTTTGCGATGAATCGGTTAAAGATAGAAGAATTGTTATGGCATTTGTGAATGAGATGCATTTTATCGGTTTAAGAGTAAAGAGGGATTGCCCATTACCTCCGTTGGGTGGTTGGAGTGATTACTTCCCAACGAATCATTGTAACGATTGGTTGAAACAATATGAGACCAACATGTTAGATTGGGATCGCGTCATGAAGGAGGATTTCCCGGAAGGCCTACTGGAATTGGTTCCCTCGGATGATGAAGATGAATGATCGTTATGTTTGAAAGATGTATTTTGGAAAGCCCTATTTGTACATGTTTTTTTTGGAATTTTGTGGAAAATACTGTGAAGTATATAAAGCTATAATCGGTAGTTATATTTTTAATATATCAACCGATTATACAAGCTTTTGTAAAGAGACTCAATCAATATTATAATCGGTTATTAACTTTTTGAATTTATCTTCCGATTGTAAGGCTGACAAAACAACTGAATTTTTTTTCCCAGAATCGGTAGATTACATATTACATAAACATCCGATTGTCACCAAACTCTGACAAAAAAAAAAACTGAAAATTTTTCCCAGAATCGGTAGACAACATATTGCATAAACTTCCGATTATCACCAAAGTCTGACAAAAAAGCTGAAAATCTTCCCAGAATCGGTAGACAATATAAAATAATAACTTCCGATTGTAACCATCAATCAACATTTATACTGTTGCGACGGACTTCAGGAATTCATAACTTCCATCATAAGTGAATTCTTCACCCTTTTCCACTAAGTATTGTCTTTTTGCGAGTGTCTCCTACATAAACAAACATAAAATAATTTCAACTTCGTTTTAGTAAGAAAGATTAGACACACGGTGTTATTTAAAAAGAATAACCGAGCGTTATACTTACAAATTGTTGGATCGACAAGCTTAAGTGGCTAGTGTTAAACATCCTCTTTTGTATCGTTATGTAATCATTTACCCCTTTTTGGACAAGTCGGAAACGATCATGAACTTGTTGGAGTGATCTTTGCTTTGGATTTCCATACTCTCGCACAAATTGGCTATATACCCTCGCCCAAAAGACTTCGGGTGTTAACCTTCCTGCTATGACATCTTCACGTCTTGTTTCACGATACCATGTTTTCACAATGACCAAATCTTCAGCTGTGTCAAATGTTGCCATGCTTGTAAGTTGAGATATAGAATGAATTCACAAGAGTAGACGATGGAAAATCTATTTGTAGAATACACGATGCTATATATGTGTTGTTTGGTGCATAAATAAGAAGAGTTTACCCTCCTTATATAGATGAGAGTCCCAACGTCTCTTTTTTTTTGAAAATATGGCCGTTGATGCGTACTTTTACAAGACTGTACTGAAATTACGTACAATTATTACACACAATCGGTAGGGAATGGTTGAACAAAGCACCCGATTATGCGTACTCGGTAAATAGTTATTGTTATATACTTCCGATTATATGTTTTGTCAACAGAGTTCTCAGTTTCATTAGAGTAGTATAATCGGAGGTTTATCAACATGTATTATCAACCGATTGTGTGTGGTTTTCGAGGCACGGCTAGTTTCTTTTGAACGAACTAGCCGTTGGAGTATAATCGGTAGTTAGATAAAGAATTAAAACTTCCGATTTTCATAAATATTTTGAAATTCATAACAATATCACCTATACATCATCATAATTTTACATTGAACTCCCGCAATTCTATTACAAGGTATTGTGATTAGCGTCGTGGACGTGTTGGACGAGTCCTAAACGGATTAAATCTTTCCATTGCCCTAAGGATTCTAAAATGAGCTTCATAACGGAAGCTTGATCTTTTCCATCTCCGCCATTCCCCGAGAGATCGTTCTATAACCTCATCATTGGTTTCACCCCTCAATCGATATTGATTCACAAGATAAGTTAAATGGACAAATTCTTCGATGTGTCTGTTTATTGAACCAACTCGGCAGAAAAGATCAGCGGAGTGACGGTTGTTTGGGTTACCGGTGTCGGCGCAGAATTTTTCGTGAATTTTCCCCAAATAACTCATACTCATTATGCCTCCTTGCCTACGTTCTTCTCCTCGTCTCGGATAGAATTGAACATAGCGCCTACATAAAGATAAATCTTCTTCAATCGTGAACTCCGTAGGATTAATGAATGGTTGGGCCATTATGTTGGAGAGAGTTTAAAGGTATTTGTGTTCCATATAGAGTAAAAGGATACAATCCTTATATAGAGTTTAGAGTTCCAACGGCTCTATTTTGTTGGGGCAACTGTATAATCGGTAGTCAAATGAAGTATTTTCACTCCCGATTATATAGTTGCCCCAAATTTTGTTTTTGCAGAAATCTCAATTTTTTCGAAATTGAGAACTATATTAATCGGTAGTTAATAAGACTTCCGATTATACAGTTGCCCCAAATTTTGTTTTTGCATAAATATTATTTTTTCGAATTTGGGAACTAGAATAATCGGTAGTTAATATGACTTCTGATTATAAAGTTGCCCCAAATTTCTTCCTTGACGAAATCACCAATTTTGGGAATTTATGAGCTACTATAATCGGTAGTCTAATGAGGTTCTTGTTCCTTCCGATTGTTATAGAAGCAAGATACGCGTGTGGCACAAAATCGATATTAATCGGTAGTATAATATCGTTACTAAGCTTCCGATTACTTTATAATAATCGGACACAAAATAGCTTCCGATTATGTAAGGGCATTAAAGTATTCTCCGCGTTTTTGGACATCCCTTAACGGTGTATATGGGTTGGGAATAAAAAAGTCGCCCCTAATTTTTTTTGGGGTCGCCCCTAAAAATGCCAGGATATTTTGAGAGATGTCATTTTTAAGTTTTTTTATTTATTAATGTTGAGAAGAGAGAAAAAAAAACGTGAGGAAGAGAGAAACGGTATTTTTGATACTTTAATATTTTTGAATAAATAAGGACCAAATAGAACTCCCTTTTGTTGGAGTCCAATTTTGTGCACACTCCTTTAAAGAGTGTGCACATAACAAAGCAATTCTATTGGGTATATCTAACCAACCGTTAATTATATAATAAAAAGAGTTTTCCTTTAATTTTTGATTTTTTATAATATATAAATGGAAAGAAATATACGTAATATCTAATCCAGCCTAAAAACCAGGGGTTCTAAAAATGGGTAAAACTATATTAACTTTTGCTTTGCTACAAAGAAGCCTTGATGATCAGCATGATAAAAACTACAGCACATCAATGATTCATGCTGAATTTATTATATCAGGTGGTTTTTATTATATCAGGTGGTTTGTGTTCTAATGGAATACTTCCAAGTCAATCAAATATAAGGCAAAGAGTATTCAGATTTTCTAATTAATGATACATTAGGAAAATGAGCAATTAATTGAAAATCCGTCCAAACCAAGAGCCTGAAAATGCTATAAACTATTTGCTTCTTCATAACTTGCATGCTTCCGGAGTAAGGTGAGAAGATGTGGCAACAGCCCGGTCCATGATGAAGGGCAGCGGTGAGGAACGAATCCTGTAGCAGTTGGATTTCCATGAAAAACGTATTCGATTTTTGTAACAGGAGACATGTCAAGTAAGTGTCAGATTGTAGGCAATTATTTAACTAATCATTTCATATATTTTGTTTAGCCAAAGCAGATGAACCAAGTTGTGTTTGGTCTAATCGAAATTGTTGAAGGCTTCTGCTTCGAGAATTTGTTAGTAAGGCAATCCAAAATAGGCGTGAAAAAGAAAGAGAAGGAACAAGAACACCAATTTAAAAAATCACCTATTCCTGTTTTGATATATCTCTATAATTTAGGAAAGGAGATATATTTTTGGCCTTTTCTAGATTTACATTGAATAAGAAAAGAAGAAAAAAAAAATATAAACATGATGACTGACGGATGGTTTTTGCCGGCCAATAGAATTGTTTTGTTATGTGCACACTCTTTAAAGGAGTGTGCACAAAATTGGACTCCTTTTGTTGGTGGACCAAATTAACTTGGAACCGCATAAAATAGGACCAAACGCATTATTTCTCTTTTTTTTTTCTTTACTACCTTAAATAGATATATGTGACTAAGAAAGGCAAAAAATTCCATTAGAATCGAACACAATTATTCCATAAAAACATAGTGTTTCCAGTGAGTCTACCGGAGAAGTCTGGAGGACCTTTAATCTTCGTTTTTTTTTATGTATAGCAACTGAGTTCCCTGCGCATCGCTATCATCAACAACCTAAACACCCAATCACATCTCTCACACCACGTCGAGAGTTGCAAAAACCTCCCCTCTCATTGGCCGGTGAACAGAACTCTCGCTTCTGATTGGCCGAAATCAAAGTTAGCCCCCTTACATTTCGTGGCCGTTAATTTTTAATAGAATATGAAATCTGGACCTTCGGATTACCGGCAAAATCTACAAATATCTTTTGGGGAGGGCCCAGACGATTTTTTTTTTTGGAAAAAAAAAACGAGAATTTCCATGTAAAAGGAAAATCAACATAGATAAGTTTTTTTACGAGATTTACATACCAAAGAAAAAAAAAAGTTTTTACGAGATTCTTTCATGAGCAATTAATGAAAAAGAAATCTTAGAAGATATTTAGGGTAATTGTCAAAACATTCTTTTTTTATAAAAAATCCAAGAATTTCCATATCAGAAGAAAAATCAACCCAAATAAGTTTTTATGGAACTTTGTTATCGGCAATTAATGGAGTAATCTAAGATCGGGCAATTCTATAATTGACATGGTGGTTTGGATTATTGGTTAAAAAATAAAAATAAAAAACGAGAATATCTTATTAATTTCCATAAAAAGAGATTGTTATGAGGAAATTTTTTGAAACAATATTACTCACTCCGTCCTAAATTAAGAGTCCGCTTTGACTAAGTCAAGATATTAAGGAAATCCTATAAATTATCATGACTAGCCCTTGACTAGCCTATTTAATGTTATATTATTACCAAACTAAATTATTAGTGTTAAAATAAGTAGAAGTTTATTAGGAATTTTATAACTATTCATAAATGTTTTTATTTAAAAAAAGGAATGACAATTAATACAAAGATATTGAGTAAGTTTTTTTCCATAAATATGGTGATATTATTTAAGATTTGGATATTAAAAATGATTTTATGATTATAAAAATAAAGTGTATATTTGATAGTTTAAGGGAAAAGTATGTCTATAAACAGAGCGGACAGATAAAAACGGACATATCAAAGTAGAAATTAGGACAGATAAAAACGGACAGAGGGAGTATTATTTTCCGTATTTTGTTTTTTATACCAATATTCATGCCGAAAATCTTTAAACACACGTCTTTATGGAAATATTTGTATTCGAATTTTTTTCGGTATCTTTCCCAATATTTTTCAGGCGAATATTTTCCCTTATCTTTTTTTACCTTAATAAACACTCAATATTATAGAAAATATAAGATTTTTTTCAATAACATTAAAATCGAGATACTTTTTAATATTTTCTCCGATATGTTTTCCCTAATAAATCTAAGAAAACCGCTAAAAATAAATTTTCCATTTTTTCTTTTTTGCTGATTTATGAATATATTTACCTTAATTATAGGTTTATGTTCCATGAATTTTTGTTAACTGATAGTAAATTTTCGGAAACAAATCTAGGTGCTGCTATATTTCGCCAAATTTGGTGGTCCTTTCGTTGGCAACTTATGCCAAATTTTGGCAATGGAAATCAAGGGAATTTCGGCGTGTATATTTATTTTCTGGAATAGACTACATTTCCTAAATCAATCCAAGAAAAACGCGTGTATATACATAAAATGCCAACTTACCTAATATTTTTCACTCAAATCTTTTAATATAATTTTTGATTTTGTTTACTGATCATCTATGTTTGTTCTCTGAAATTTCTTACCGCACAAAGACAAAACCTAACCCCTAATGTTTTCTTCCTCTCTATATTTTTGGCAGTTTTCAGTGCTTTATTTGTTCTGATCAATTTGTTATTGTTTAGTTTGGTGCTTTTTTTGTTCTGATCAATTTGTGATATTTAGGTTTTGGTTGAGAAGACTAATATGAAAAATCACTGATGTCTCCACTAAAATATATTACAAGGTAACTACAGTTCTTATATTTTAAGGGAGATTTTTTTTTTTTTTTTTTTTACCATAATCATTAGTATGGACTCTGAATAAACATATTTCTCTTCATAACCGTATCATAGAATTTTGTTCATGGATATCTACTAAGTACTAATTATCTTTCTTAGAGCCCTGAAGGAGAATAGACTTTTGAGCAATTAGGTAATACTAAGCTTCATAGGTTTTATCTCAAACTTTTTAGGATAAAATAGAACAAAGAAAAAAAAAATGTCTTGCACGATTGTTTGATCTTACATATTTTTTCTCTTATAAATTTTTGTAGGTGGAGGAACACTCTCACTGGTTTCTCTCCTATACTACTTTATGGTGGCTTTGGTACCTTGCGCAGTCGCTATTTTGACAATGGTAGTTGTCTTCAAATATAATGTGGTAAGTGTCTGTATATACTTAACCTAACATTCTAATATTGTGTCGTTTTGGTGTATTGGTTTGATATCTGTATGTACAATGTAATTACGGATTTAAGTAATTATGGGATGAGTCACAATATTTTTGTTTTTGAATTGATTAGGTTTTCTCTTTGTTGATATAAGATAAGATAAAAGATTATGTGTATGGTCGACCTGGTAATGGAGTACTGCTCATACAGATGCATATATAGACTACGAGCGATGACATGCTCATTGCAGTTCGAGGCTTGGATATAGCAGTGCAGTGAGAGTTGGGCGTTAGGAGGGTACATTTCGTAAGAGATTGCAAGGGTTTTGTGGGTGCAGCATTCTTTTGTAATTTTGATTGTATCCTCTAGACAAATCTACACCCTTTGAGCTATTTGGAGTTCTAGAAGCATATATAAAGTATACAAAAAACTAATATCATGTTTTGAGAGGAGGTATTACATGTCAGAGTATATGTTGGGGGCTAGCGCTTGGGTAGGGGAGTTGAATACTAATGATTAGCTATCCATGGGTTTGATGGAGTTAAAATTACATGTTAGTGGCCTGTTTTGAATTATAAATATGGAAGTATTATTTTGGTAACATGTTTCTGCAGTTTGTTAAATCCACAATGTTCTCTTAATTTCCAGAGGCGATGTGCTTAGTGGTCCTAAAGGCAAGAGTTTTGGGATTTTGTAATGCTGGGACACCAATTTGTGGAGAATGTTTAGCTCTGACTTAATCATTATGCATGGGGAGGTAAAAAAAAATATTTTAGCGTACACATTATTAGATTATATTAATAATTTCTTCTTAATAAGAAGTGAGTGCCTTGGACATTTTAGTCGATACTGCTGGTTCTACATTAGCTAATATCAAAAGTTATTGCCTTAAAATGTTTTCAAATCATGAGCATATTCTAAAATCATCCTACATGCAACAACATAGAACACGCATTTACATTTCAATTTTAGGGTATTAAGCATCCATCAGTTGGATCGTATCAGCATGATTCGATTGTATCGAACTGCCTTGCCATGTAAGAAACAGACTGATTTCCCACAGGCATCAGATGCATTCTGTATTCGGTAATGAATATATCTCGCTTCCATAGTTATTTGAATTAGAATTATTGGTCAAATGAATTTTGGGTGCATGTACTTCCATAGCGAAGCAGCACCATAACCAATTCAGTCGGTGATAATGATGTCTCGATGCGAGAAATTGTGATCGAAGGTACATACATGAAAGATCACCTTAAATTTTCATGTTTTAATTTTTTAATTTTTTTACCTGTTGGCTGAATTAGTGAGCGTAGTTAATGATGACATCATAAAGAACTTTGTGAATATACATACATGAAAGATCACATGGGTAAAATTTTAATTTATCCTTTTAGAGCTATTCTTGGACTAGAAGTCCTTTGACTTCCGTTTAAGCCATGCACTTGAAAAGATTCATATCAAAGGCACTTTAGAGGAACAAATAATCAAGCTAGCGAGTTCTGTTTTGTAGGTATATCTTAATAGTACTCAGAAAAAATTACCAAGTTCAAAGGCATCAAATCTTTTGATTGTTGGTTATTTGTTTGGATCCATCCTTTTTTTTTTTTTTGAAGTTTTGAAGGTATCTGGGTACAGCCAGTTTCTTGCTTGCTAGGGGACATGTGTTTTTGCTAATGCCATTTTCCATGGATACTGCTCCTAATTCCTATCTGAATCCTAAGTACATAAACATTAGAGTTTGCAGTTGTTTCAAAATCCATCTTGATTTTTTATGTACTATCTCGCACCATAATTGCTTAAATTTCCATTTTTTATTATTCGTCGTAGTGATTTTTGTTCTGAACTAGGATTTTTATTCTTTTGTTCTTAAATTGAGATTGAGGTGGTTGAATTTGGTTGATCACTTTATGTTCTACCACACTACAGTAAAAACTCCATATATTGATACTCCATATATTAATAAACTCTATATATTAATAAAAAATCATGGTCCCAACTTGGGCCAGTTATAAATAGTGATAAACTCCACATTTTAATATTAATAGATTTTTCTAGTCCACCATAAGGAATTTACCTCCATATATTAATATAATAGACATAATCGGAAAATTATAGATCTTGTTACATCAAAATTTAAGATAAAGAAAAATATGTATCTATAGTTGTTTGAGAAAATGATGTAATTTTTTATATTGTTATCGCATCTTTTGATTTCCATATGCGTAAGACCTCGTTACTATGTGCACCTTCTTGTTGAAGCTAAAATATTTCCAACTTGTCAAGCATGTTTAAAGCTTCTTGTCGAGCAATTATTTTTTGGTATACCTCCCTATATTAATAAACTCCATATATTAATAATTTGGTGAAGTCCCAAGTCTATTAATATATGGAGTTTTTACTGTACTAGGTTGTTATCATTTTGTTTTTGTTATCAGTTGTTATCGAAAGTATTGTTGAGAGAATGCCTGCAGGCTATTAGGCAGTGATTAATAACCAAGTAGAATTGTGTGGTGATTATTAATTTGTCCCAGCAGGTGCATAGTCGTCCGTTGGTATCTCTGCTTTTTTCAGTGATGCCGAGTTGCTTTATATGATTGTGGTAATATTTTGTGGTAATCATTATGTTTTTTGTTTTAATATTTTATGATTTGTTGATTCTCTCTAATTTAAAAGTACAAGTGAAGAGTTAGTATTTTTCTTATCGTAGCAGGAATTAGTAGCTGCTGCTGAGAGAAGCATCTTTACTGGAAGGTATGTATAAGAATCACCTTTCCCGACTCTTCTTCACCTTCTGAATTCTCTCATCCCTATCTTTGTGCTTGCTAAATGTTTGTACAAATAAAACAGACTTTGTTTTTTTCCTTTTCTACTAAAAATGAGTGACAGCATTCCAGTGGAGCCAGAATTTGAGTTACCCATTGAAGATTACTATGGGAATTTGAGAATGGGGAAGTTTTATTCGTAACTGGGGAATCAAATGCAAGCTTTTGTTATTTAGTTTTATATAAACCGTAGTTTGACAATTGTGAAGTCACCATGATCCAGGATATTGTACGTGACAAATGGATTATAGAAGCCTATGTGGATAGTTCAAGCAAGGGTTGACTGGTATAGTGGAATGCTCAACTGTTGAGGTGCATATTTTTTGAATCTTACTCTCTTTTTGTATACTTTCATGGGCTACAGTCTATATATTAAATCCCAGTTACACTAGGCAAAATTGTACTTGCTATCTTTGCTCAAATGGAAGAGCACATGGTTCTCAACCATGTAGTTGTGGGTTCGAATCCCACAGATGGCGTTGTTATTTAAGTAGTCTAAACCCTTACATTACATAGTGCAACACAGGCGCAGATTCATCCTGGTCATGATTCATTGAATTCTCTTCCGAACTGTATTGCAGTTGAACTGTTTGGACATATTAAGTGTTGCAGGTTTACTTCGATATATCTTTTTGTATATTAAACTTAACGTATTAAACTGCCTGCCCTCTTCTGTTTTGCAGGCGAACTCAAATTATTTTGCTATCATAGAGCAGGTAATGAAATCTTTTTGTAATTAAGCTTAACGTATTAAACTACTTGCCCTCTTCTGTTTTGCAGGCGAACTCAAATTATTTTCCCATCATAGAGTAGGTAATGAAAAACTAATTTGCGTAACTTCTACTGCTTGGAAAAGCATCTCAAACGGAGTGTGGAAGTTTTACAAAATAATACCACCTAGGAAAAGTTTTCTTCTTCTGAAATTGCTCTTCCATAAGTGAGCTTATAGATACTACCGGACTCTCTCTTTTATAATATCCTTTTTTTTTGGCGGTGGATGGATTTCTTGGACTTCTTGGTACGTTACATTTTGATGTTTTAGCTCAGTAAAATCATATGGAGTGGACATAAAAACAAACAATCAGGTCATGGAAAATGGATCAACTTTTGGATGGAACTCCTTTTTAAAGAAGGTTAGTTGGAATGCTCATCAGGGCCATGTTATTTGTTTGATTATGACTCCTTCCCGTAAATCCTTTTCTTCAGTTACACGCTTATTATGTAAATATTGACAATTACTTTCCCAGACATTGTATTTGAGCTTTATTATCTAACAAGCACATTAGTTACTTTCAAATACAGGTGATATATACGGGGTCAGGTTCTGAAGGTGACATAGTTGGGAGTCCATTGTAAGGACACATGGTTGTTGTATTAGTTGAGGGATCATTTGTTGATCTTGGGACTCAAGTTACTGGGAATGGAGTTTGCAGCATATGTACTTCAGATGTAAAGTTCCTCTTATCCAAAGTCTGGAGTGCTGTGTAATTGTCCTTTGCACTTTTTCTTTTGTTTCTTAGCTTCTCCTTGCTACTCAAGAGGTAAGTTCTTTCAGATATCAGTTTACAGTAAGCACTTCAGGAAAATGCGCACTAGATTGAGATAATGTAGATTGTGAATACGAAAGGACGATTTTCTTCTTACTCTCTCACTTTTGTATTTGCACGGATTACATCTCCTTTTCTCAAATTTATATTAAAAGCTAGGTGTATAGAAGCCTTTTGGTTAAATTATTATCAATGTTTAATTAGGTTATTCACCAGAACCAGCTGACCATCATATTTCTCATAGATGAGTCTGGTAACCCAAATGTATTAGGTATAAAGTAGCTTCCTTATTGGGGTACTCATGGTTGATTTTTGTTGTACCTTGGCCTCCTGTTACTAAAATTGAAGGAAATGATTTTAAATATCCCACTGTTGTTATCGCATGCTGATTAGTGTGCATCGAGTTATTACTTATATACTTTTAAGTACTTTCAAGTAGAAGTAAACATCTGTCTTTCATGCCATTGTTATAACATTAGATTATTTATGCCGGTTTACTCCTAAATGCCAAGAGTAATTTTTTTTGTTGAATGTATACATCTTGATGGGCATCAAGTCTTGCAATGTTAAATCAAAATCATTCACCCATCTGAACTCAAATCTTCTTCTATTGTTACTTTTCAGTTTTTTTTCTTTTTCTTGCACAAATGCGCTTTTGCATGTTAGTTACATGAAAAATAATGTACGGAGAGAGATTATATGCAGTAAAACTCATGTTCTATGGTAAATTTGGAGTTTTTTTTTCTTTCTCTTTGTTTCGTTCTTTTGCGAGAGGTTTTCATGTATGTGTTTTAACCATACCTAGCTCTAACGTATACCTTTGTTGTTGTTTCTTTAATGGATTTGCTTAACTTTTTAAATGTCCTACTTGAAGAAGAATTCGGGTGGATATCATTGTTTTGGGGCACATTGTTTATTAGTTGTATATTTGAAATATGAATTAAGATGTTGTCAATGAGTTAGGTAAAAGGTTTAATGATTAATGCGGTGAACTCCAACCTAATTAATATGATTTGAATCCTATCTTTTTGTAGGTGCTTGTTGTTCACTCGAGAGAGAACAACATACGGGTTCAGTCACTATCATAAGTGGTGGTTTTGTAGGTATATCAGTTATTATCACTCTTAATGATTCCTCCATTAAGGTTTGTAGGGATTCTGCAGATTCGTTATTTGGTGCATTTTCCATTGTTATTAGCATTGAGAGTTGTTTTCTTGGGTCAATTTTGATTCTGGATTCTAAATTTACAGTGGTAATTGAGTTTTTGGGTCATGTTAGAACTAAGTTCTCTAATCTAATGATTTTCTTGGAAAATTTGTGCATATTGACAAGTCAAAGTAAGGGAAATAAGTCTTTTTGTCCACAATATTCAACAATCTGGTTAAACAAACTATACAAAATGAGGTTAACACTATGGTCCTTGCTACTTTTGGGACTTAATCAATTATTATTACTAAAAACCAAGTTAATTTTGGATTTATTGATGTTTTAGTTTGTAAGTTAGTGTTTTCTGGTGAACTTGAATGAGATTTACCTTGAAATTGATGTTGAGTTTTATTAATAATTTTTTTTTCTTCTGATTTTGATGTTTGCGGTAAGTACTGCCTTATCTCTGAGTAATTGTTGAAAACTAGAAAAGTGTGGTGTTCACAAGAGGAAGAATTGGGCAATTTTCAAACCGAAACCAAAAGCCATATTTGAGAACGGTGTTCTCTTTCTTTAGTGTTCATATTCATATCCCCGAGGATCATCTGAAATGTGTGAACATTTTAGGAAGAGAAAGATGCTCTGAAACATTTGACAACTCAACAATAGGAAAAATCGAAGAAGAAACGGTTGGTGAGAATAACAGGATGAGGTAAGCATCATGGAAAAGGTTTTTATCATCGGGTTGATTAGCAACATGATTCTTTGTCAGTTTGGTAATGTTCATAGATGATAATATTGCAATAGAAGTACTGGTTTGAATTTATTAGGTTTTGTGTAAGTTTTGTTTTCGGCTTGCTTAATTGTGTTTAAAATCCCTTGAGTAAGTATAGGTTTCTTATTGATTAGAAAATTCTTACGTAACATTGAAATTGTTAGAATGTAAATAAATAAATCTGTAGTGACAAAGTTTGTATCACATTATCCAGTAAATTTTTTTTTGTTGGTTCTTCTCGGGATGTAATTAAGTTTATTCATCCCACTCCAAGAAGAAAATTTGTTTCAGATTTTCCACCATGAAGGTTTCGTTTGAGTTATGATGAATCAAGAGTAGATAATGCAGGTAAGAGTACAATAGCTATTCATGTTTCTTTTTCATATTTAAGATATTATCTAAGCAATGTATGAGTATGAAAATAAATGACCTATGGTCAAACACATATTTAAAGGAAACTCTTGGAGATTATCAAAGTCCAATAACTCTCTTACATGTAAGGCTAAATGTTGATGGTGGATTTTCGTTCAAGGTTGAGTTTGTAAACTACACCCGACATCTTGTAAAAGATAAAGCCATTTATAAGTGTTGGATACTAGAGACTCGGTGTGGCATGATATCAAGTATTGGTATTATGTTAATTTCATAAGGAAACTTCAGCCCGATTGAGCAACCTTGGTATTTTATCTAAACTCCACAAGCATGATTGTTTATTCTTTTTTACCCACGGCTTTTGTCTTATTAATATTGGACGACCACCACGGCATGGTATGGAATACCCACGGCCTTAGCTTGCCGATATGATCGTAAATTTTTACGAATGATATTTGAACCTCTTACACCATGTGACCGCCTACACACTTGACCATCGGTCAAAACCAACCATGGTTGGTTACAACACACATTCGGGTAAAAAATTTAAAGGGTGTGGAGTGGTTTAGGAAGGATCAATGAAATAAACATTTTCTTTTTGGATTTTTTTATCACCGACACACAACTCCAATACTCCATCATTCCACTACCTCCACTTCCCACGAGAAACGTGAATCTTTTGGAATTCTCATCCTTTATGGAATGCGAGAATGTTCTTAAAGTTGATTTGCCGTAACAAGTCCGATTTTCTTGGTTTAGGCGTTGCCAACATCCCTTACCAAATCTCTTCTCTTTTCAATCTTAAGTTACTATTGGTATTATGTTAATTTCATAGACCTTTTTTTATCTAATCTGGTCTTATTAATATTCGCACGAATGATATTTGAACCTCTTACTTGTTTTAAAGGGTTTTTAGGAAGGATCAATGAAATAAACATTTTCTTTTTGGATTTTTTTTTATAGAATTTATAATGAGATTGGTATCCAACATCCCTTACCAAATCTCTTCTTTTTTTCAATCTTAAGTGACAATATCCCCAAATTAAGAAGCATATATAGCATTTGTCTTATGGTGTTATATTTAGAGCAATTCCTATGGAATGAACAAACTCAGGGTTTGTTCATTTTGCTCCCACTATGGAATGAACAAACATGAAAAATGGATGTTCAAATCAACAAATCTGTTGCTTTGAACATTGAGTCGGAACATCCAGCGCGCGTCTGTTATAAGGTCGCGCGACGTTTCCAAAACTGCTGGCGTTGGAAGAACCAACGCGCGACAATACCAAAAACGCCGCGACATTTTCATTGACGCTCGCGACTCTTGGATTGACTCCAAGTACAATCCTTATTATTTTACTATTTTTTAATCTTATTTTATCTCACTTTATCTTATTTTATCTCACTTCATCCTATTTTATCTCACTTCAATCCTATTTTATCTCACCTAAATATTATATTTTATTTTTCATCTTTATCCTACAAAACATTATATATTAAAAGGAAATACTAGTGGGGCCCTAGAAAACCAAATCTGTTCATTTTGCCTTGCTTTACCATAGTGGAGAAACCCATTTGGCCATCCACGTGGCTCAACAAAATTTTGAGTTTGAACATTACCATAGGAATTGCTCTTACACCGTTAGCTGAAGCTTTCCCAAGAATGGATTTGACTGCAATATCTTTGGCTATCTTTGACTCAATTGTCTTTAGCAAGATTTTTAAAGATATATTGTTAGGTTTGTTACTTCCATTTTCCCCAGGCAAGGGAGCTCTCTTTTCAAGTGTGGACCAACCAAATGCAAAACACCGTGAACTCAAAGAAGGGTGATGTTTCTTACCAAATACAAGTTAGTTTCTGATGGGGACGATGAGTATCAAAGCTTAACTCTGCATCAGCTTGGGACTTTAGTCTTTATGATAGAATCAAAAAAATGCACCTTAGATCTTGGTAAAACTTATAGTAAGCTTCCTTACATTCTCATCATCATCAAAATAATCTTGGATTAGGAAATTTCCTCAAACTAAGGAAATTGTAATTCTCTGTAGAATCTGGTGGAAATTATAGTGCCCATCAGAATCTGTAATTCACCCATCCAATGATCCAATTTGTTGGCTACACAGGTAAAATCTGTCTACCTAGATCCAATGATATGTGAATCTTAAAGAGCTTTTGGATAAAGTTGACAAACAAATCACAAACATTAGAGTGCACGTCCTTGGCATTTGCAATATAGACTTATTACATGTGCCTAAACTACTCTTTTCATATTATTTAGTGATATTATGTTAACACACAAAACTGCAATTCACTTGGGTACCAAGTTGGTTTGAGTGTGGCCATGGAAGCAAGGGTCCCTGGTTCTTGAGGTAATTTACTGATGAAGTGCAACAGTTGCATAAACATGCAACCATATATGAGGAGTTCACAGCAAGTTGGGTAACCTTCAATGCCATTTTTGGAATATAGGAGAGGAATGATTAAGTGTTGCTTGACATATTATTTTTTTTGATGGAAAAAAGAATATATTAACTAAGAAATAAAGAACATGGATTTTTTTTTTATGGTGAGCTTTATTAATAATTATTCGTCTATTATCTTTATTTTTTTGTTTTGTTTGTTCTGTTAGTGATAGGTTTCCGAAAGAAAGTCAAATTCATAGAACATGTGGCAAAGAAGAGGGTGTGATAATTGGTGTGACAAATAGGCCAGACTTAATTGATACTGCATTGATGAGACCAAGCCTACTCAATCAGTTGGTCATTCCATATATAAATGAAGGTTATGAACTTTAGATCTTCAAGGCCTGCCTTAGGATATCACATGTGAAGGAAATCATGGATACTCACTTTGAGGTAATACAGAGCACACAAGGAGGAATGTGAGTGATGGAGTCATACACAAATACCACGCTTTTTGCACAGACTTTGCAACAGTTGACGGGCTTCAGAAGTGTGTTGGTTCGCTAATATGTCATCTGGAGAAGCAGCGACGACATCAGACATCACTGGTGCTGACCTATTTGTAACTAATACAGATGAGGTATAAGATGACTTATACGATTAGCAAACACCACACTATGCCGACCATTCTTACAGTACTGCAAAAAAAAAAAAAAATGGTCGCGACAAGTTTAGTAAATGTGGATGAGTTACTATGAGGGAAATGATATGGAATAATATTAAATACAGAGACGGGGTTCACTGTATATTGTACCATACTACCATCGAATCACGTCTACCCGGTTGCTTGAAAATGAGTCTTATTGGTCAAGATGCATTTTTAAGTTCTCTAATTTGATTAACTTATTTTACAATTTAGGCAAGCAAAATTCTGATCAACTATTACTCAATACCGTATTACATTGCACAGTGAAAAATAAGTACCAAGATTTTTCGCTTTATTTATAAAATAATGGAGTTCAATTTCTCAGTTGTTTTAGGGTGGGACATGAATATTAAAACTTGGATTTGTTCCATCTGCAACTTCTCTCTTTGATAGTTGGTTATGTAGGAGTTTTTATCCAATTCAGATTTCTAAGATACCAGTTGATATAGTGCTCGAAACATTCACGGGAACCCATAAAATAACTCAATGACATTAAGTTCAAGTATCCATATAAAGCACAAGGACACTCAACTCTAACCCTAAACCTGTACAACTCAACTGGTAGTTCTTACTTGATGATGGGAGAGTTTCAGTCACATGGTAATTCTTATACTATCTCACGATTTTTGCACCAATTTTTTTATTATAAAACCTAAACAACGATGTATTTGAAGCTAAATTTCAAAAGTTTATTTTCAATTGCTATTCGAAGTGATGTCTCGGGTTGTGCTCAATTTTGGTATGAATTTGGAGTTTGCATGACTATAATAAAACTTAGCGCATTTCGACATTTTAAACTCAATCATCTACCAATTTTAGTTTCAATGACTAATTTTTTAATTTTTTAATTGTAGTATTATACATTTCAAGTTGGCATGAATGTAAAGTTTTATAAGATGAGCATATTAGTGGAACGTTAACTTCAAATGCATTTTCATTCGGATTATATAAAAACATTGGTGCCAAAATTGTGAGATAGTGTGAGAATTATCATGTGAACGAATCCTCCCCGTTAATGTTTTTTTTTATGTATCAACTAATTATACGCTACTTTAATTGCCCCAGCTGCGGCGTTTGACTATTATTAGTTATATTGTTTGTCCATTGTTCTCTTGCACAAATGCGTTTTTACGTGTTAGTGCGTCCACGTATATAAAAAAAAAAAAAAAATCGAAACAAACAAATCATATTTAGTTGCATAATCAGATTGCAGTTTTTGGTTTTGGCCATACGAGCGTGTTTAAAAAATTGTAACGAAAAGATTTATTCTATTATCGTTATTATTGTATCGCATCAGGAGTACTACAAGAGCGGGGCTCTAACACGGGATACAATAAGGTATAGTATCGCATCCGTTTAAGGGGGTTGTGAAACATTTAAAAAGTTTGCCCCCATGCCAGGAATGGTACAGAGTGCAACCAATCCATATAAAGTTGGTGTCTATAATGTGGAGGGACACTTTTACCATTATTTTGTAAGTGTTTGCGCCAATAATTTTTCCGAACTAGAAACACTGAAAAATAAGGACGAATGTTTATGGCAGCAAAAGTTACATATGATAATATTTCAAAGGAATGATGATAGAAAAGAGATCAATTTCTTGGGATTTCTATGGTACCTTTAGTGTGACTTAAAAATGCCTTAACTTTTATGTTAATTAATTGTGAAGTTCTCCCAAAGGTTTGCTTTTAAGTTCATCTGGGTTGGTCCAGTTGCAGGGATTTGATTATCGTCGGGCTTAACTCGAGTTTATTTTTTGTAATTCAGCTTTGTAATTTGAAACATCCTAATTGATGCAATTAAGTGCGTACAAATGAAACTTCAAGGATTCTTTTTACTATGGATGTGCTTATTGGAAAAACCAAATTCAGTTAGTAGAAATTTTGTGAAAGAGAGAACATCATTCTTCCAATTTTAATCACAAAATCATACCGAACACTTGCACAGTTAGTGGATGAAATCCCAATGATCAGCGAATGATCAATGCAGTAACTCACACAGTATGTAGTACGGCATGGAATAATCATCAAATGGTAAGTGCAGGTTTCTCACAATAGCCATGTACTACGGCAATGAATACCATGATCAAAGCTAGCATAAATTTACCATTTCTTTAGTCTTTTTCTTTGTTGTTTATAAATGTGTTTGACAATTGTTTTTCCCATACCATAAATAATGCCAACGGTGATAAAAATAACAATTTTACTCATTATTGATTGTATTTCTAATGATACAAGAATGGCGGTTCTTTGGTATTATTTCATGCTAACTCGGTATACGAAAAATTTACGATTGTCTCTCTTCCACTGAAATGATGAGCTAAGCAACATAATGCCTGTTACGGACAGTCCATTGAAAAAATTATAGAAAGGTAAGAACCATTATGATCGAGTTTGTTAGATGTGTTAAGAAGAAAAAAATGTATTCTTTGTTTCAGGAACATGGAAATATGTTATTCAATTACAATGAACTCAGTGTTTCTTCTTCAATGTGAAATGGTAGGAATTTAAGTCAATCAACTAATGTTGTAACTTCAAGTTTCTGCGTACAGAAAACAACTTCAAACTATATTATCAACTTGCAGGCAAGAAGGTCAATGCACATTTTTTAGCGGTTTCAATGGTGCACCGCTAACCATGGTTTTCTGCTTTGACCCATTAGTATCACCACGACCATTTTTTTTTAATGAATTTTGCTTTGCTAAATTTGAAGGCGGGATGAAAAAAAGGTTTGCATATGATAATTTGTTAATAAAAAAAAAAGCTGGACAAAAAGAAAACGTGTAATTATGTTTAATTGCAAATATTCATAGGCACATAACATTTGATTATTTTAAATCCAAAATTTCTTTTTAATATTTTAATATCTGCCTATAAAATTGATATATGATTTAGATTTATAATACAAAATTTAAATCATCAAATCATTAGATACCTAAAGGGTATCATTCAGTATCCCTTTAAAAGATCAAACCAATCAAAAGTTATTCAAAAATAATCTAATGCATTTGACCACGGGAGCGGGGCGAAGCCCCGCCACTCTAAATTAGTTGATCACATCGGCCCCGGTGCGTAGCACGGGTTACATACTAGTGCTATTTTAATTAGCAAAAATTTATTAAATCAAGGAACCAACTTCTCACCTCCTGATCAATAAGATGTAACTTAAGACCCCATACTTGGGTCGATTTTGTACTTTCAAAACCTTTTGAGTTGCCTGTTATGTGTCATGTCCCATGTTAAGGGCACCTGGGATTGATGGGTATAGTTAGCAAATTCTGTGTGACAGGCACATGTGCTCTCTTTAGGGTGTAGTAGATAGAATCGTGTACTTCGCACATGTGCCTTTCTAACCCTATTTGTATTGAATCGAACTTCTTTTGTTGGTAATGAAAAAGATAATCAGTTTTGTTTCTCTGCCTCTCTGAGGTTTTTATCTCTGAATCATCAGTGTAGATCCTGAAGATTTAGTTATCGTTGTCAATTGTAGTGTAGATCACTACAAGTGGTATCAGATAAGGTCTTTCCTAGGAACCAATATGGTTGATGGCACCAGATTAAAACATTTGGATGATTCCACCAAGCAATTGAGATTGGATTTGCAGGAATTGAGCGATGAAGTTAAAGGGGATATGTCAAAGATGAAGGCTGATATCGATAATCAACTGCATCTTCTTCGTACTGCACAAACCTCTATAGACCAGTAGTTGCAGTTGCTTCTTGATAAATCCGTCTTTTCACCAGGTCAACCTCATGGAGGTGACCCTAATCATCTTTGGGAAGAAGGGGAACTACCTGATCCGTCTTCTAGCAATCAATTCCAGGCTTATCAACATCTTAATCCTCAGAGATTCATTCAGCATCATCACACAGGTGAGGGTCAGTTTGCTAATTACATACCTAAGATTGATTTCCCACGTTTTGATGGTACTAACTCTGGAGCTTGGATCCGTAAATGCAAGAAATACTTCTTTTTACATCACATGAACGATGAACAGAAGGTACACATGGCTACTTTGTACTTGGAGGGTAAAGTAGATGTCTGGTTTCAGGATTACCAAACAGGTAAGTGTATTTTGTATTGGGAGGATTTTATTATAGATGTATATACTAGGTTCCAAGACTTAGGCCATGATAATGTTACAGGAGAATTTAACAAACTTGATCAAACGACTAGAGTTTTAGATTACCAAGAACGATTCGAAGAATTGAAAGCTTTGATGTTAGCTAAGAATCCATCTCTCTCAGAAGAGTATTTCATACATAGCTTTATTAGTGGCCTGAAAGAAGATATTAGGCTAGTAGTGCAAATGTTTAACCCTACTACCTTACAACAAGCTATCTTTCTGGCTAGAAGACAAGAGTGTATCCTTGACAGGGCTGCAAAAACTCAGCCACGGTTCTCCACCAGACTTTTTTATGGGGATAAGCCATTAATAGTTCCCAACCAAACATCACATTTTATTCCATTAGTCACTGCACCAACTATTACCAGCCCTGCCACCTGCCCAAAAATGCAGCCAGTCAAGAAGCTTACATATGCTGAAATGCGTGCCAAGAGGGAAAAGGGGCTATGCTACAATTGCGATGAACCCTGGACAAAAGGTCATGAATGTCGAAAGCAGCAAGTGTATATGATAGTAGCATATGAAGAGGAAGGACTACATTCTGGGGAAGGAGATGCTGGCTCTAGTCCAACTATTGTGGAATTGGATGAGGAAATGGAAATATCCGTCCATGCCTTAGCCGATAACATCTCTCACTCTACCATTAAGATCAAAGGACAGGTGAAGACTCATGGATTGACTATTCTAGTCGACAGTGGTAGTACCCACAGTTTTCTCGATCCCTCTGCAGCCGAACGAAGCGGTTGCACTATTCTTCCAACCCAAACATTGCAGTTACAGTAGCCGATGGAAACAAACTGCAAAGTCAAGCTAAGTGTCCAAGGTTTACTTTGGATATGCAGGGTCACACTATTTCTCATGATTTGCACCTTCTTGACTTAGGAGGTTGTGATATGGTTCTCGGTGTAGACTGGATGCGTGAACTGAGCCCAATGCTTTTTGATTTCAAGAAGCTTACCATTCAATTTAAACATAAAGGCACTGATATTGAGTTAATTGGTCACATGGAGGAAGAGGTTAGCATCTCTCTCATGTCATGAAGAAATTTTAAGAAGCTTCTTCGCAGTGGTGACCCAGTTTTGTTTGGTCAATTATCGTCCATCTCGGCTATAGCTTCATCAACTGACATCGCGGATCCAATTGTTGAAGTCTTGGACCAGTTCCCTTCTATCTTTCAACTGCCAACTTCACTTCCACCAGCGAGAGCACAGGATCATCACATTCCCTTAGTGCCAAACTCAACTCCACCGAACCAGAGGCCTTACAGAGTACCATTTGTACAGAAAGCAGTCATAGAGAAGCTCGTTCAAGAAATGCTCACCACTGGGGTCATTCAGCATAGCCACAGTCCGTTCTCTTCTCCGGTGTTGTTGGTCAAGAAAAAGGATGGAGATTGGCGTTTCTGTGTCGACTACCGCAAGCTCAACTCCATTACTGTTAAAGATAAGTAACCAGTACCCATTATCGATGAGTTACTTGCTGAGCTACATGGCTCTACAATTTTTTCTAAGATTGACCTTCGATCTGGTTATCACCAGATTCGAGTACACCCATCAGATGTGCATAAAACTGCTTTCCGTACCCACCATGGCCATTTTGAATTTCGTGTCATGCCTTTTGGGCTTACTAATGCCCCGGCGACATTCCAATCACTCATGAATGACATTTTCAAACCCTACCTGTGGAAATTCATTCTTGTTTTTTTCGATGACATATTAGTCTATAGCACTGACTTAGCCTTTCACTGCATACACCTTCGTACTACATTAGCTATTCTACAAGAACATTCACTCCTAGCTAAGCGTAGTAAATACAGTTTTGGTCAGCACCAACTAGAATACCTAGGTCATATTATTAGTGGTGAAGGAGTAGCAGCTGACAAAGCAATAATCGAATGCATGCTGAATTGGCCAATACCTACAACACTCAAAGGCTTGCGTGGGTTCTTAGGTTTAACAGGGTACTACCGCAAATTTGTGAAGGATTACGGCCTTATTTGTCAACCATTAACTACATTATTGAAGAAGAACAATTTTTCTTGGTCTTCAGCTGCCGAATCCGCTTTTGAACAGTTGAAGAGGGTGGTAACTACAACTCCAGTCCTCATCTTACCTGATTTCACTAAGGAGTTTGAGGTAGAGACTGATGCTAGTGATAGCGGTATGGGTGCAGTCTTGATGCAATCAGGGAGACCCATTGCTTTTTTCAGCAAAGCTATGGGGCTTCGATACATAGCACTATCCACCTACGAGAAGGAGTTGCTGAGTATTGTGATGGCGGTAAATCATTGGCGTTCATTCTTGTTAGGTTCTCACTTCAAAATATTCACAGACCATCAGAGCCTTAAGTACTTTATTTATCAACGACTACACACTATGTTCCAGCAGAAATGGCTCACCAAGTTGCTTGGGTTTGAGTATACACTTCATTACAAGAAGGGGTCGGAGAATAGAGTAGCGGATGCCTTATCAAGGGCATCTTGTTCATCAATGACCGCAATTCAGCCAAGATGGCTTAAGGAAGTTCAAGCCAGTTATGAAGCAGACAAGTTAGCGCAAACATTGATTCCCCAGCTACTTCTTACTCCAGTGCATAAGGATGGCTATACCTGTTCTCAAGGCATACTTAAGCTGCATGGAAGAATCTACATCGGCTCTACTGGTGGGGCTCGTCAGAAATTCTTAGCAGCTATCCACTCTTCAACTATTGGGGGTCACTCCGGCATGCAAGCTTGCTATCAACGTGCCAAAGCTTATTTTCATTGGACTAGCATGAAGAAGGACTTAGTCACCTTCATTCAAGAATGCGATATTTGCCAGCAAAACAAGGAAGAACACACTCCACCAGTCGGCTTACTCTAACCCCTGCCTGTCCCAGACCAAGCTTCGAAACATTTTAGCATGGATTTCATTACTTGCCTGCCGAAATCAGAGGGTAGAGAGGTAATTTTGGTTATTGTTGATCGCTTCACTAAATATATCCATTTTGCGGCTTTAAGTCACCCTTATACTGCTCAGTCTGTAGCTAGAGTTTTCATAGAATCTATACTTAAGCTTCATGGGGTACCAGAGACAATAGTCTCTGACAGAGATGTTGTATTTCTAAGTACTTTCTGGCGTGCATTGTTCAAAGCTGCTGGTAATTCTCTACATCTTAGTACATCGTACCATCCGCAAACTGACGGCCATACGGAACGTACCAATGCTTGTCTAGAGTCATATCTCCGATGTATGTGCAGTTATCGACCTGTAAAATGGGCCTCTTGGCTTTCTCTAGCAGAATGGTGGTTTAATACCACATACCACTCAAGCCTCAGGCTGACACCCTTTCAAGCCTTGTACGGCTATGACCCTCCTCGGTTTGGGTTGCATTCTTGTTATACAATTGGTAACTCCACTGTGGAAGACTACCTGCACCAGCGCAAGGTGTTATCAGAAGTGTTGCGGCATAATCTACTTGAAGCTCAGCACCGCATCAAGCAATTAGCTGACAAGAAGCGAGTTGAACGATCTTTCCAAGTTGGAGACTGGGTTTACTTGCACCTGCAAACTTATCGCCAGACTTCAGTCCAACTGCGCAAGAACCTTAAACTGTCAGCAAAGTTCTTTGGCCCTTACCATGTACTGCAACGTATTGGACAGGTAGCTTATAAACTTCAACTGCCTCCTACTTATCGTATTCATCCAATCTTTCATGTGTCTCAATTAAAGAGAAAGGTGGGTCAAGGTGTTACTCCACAAACATGCTTGCCGTCACTTGACAGAGATGGACTGATGAAGGTTAAGCCAGTTGCAGTCGTAAATGCTCGTGTCGTCATCAAGGGTCGTCAACAAGTTCCCCAGCTTCTGGTTCAATGGTCTCATGTTGTTGAGGGCGATTGTTGTTGGGAAGACACAACTTTCATCACAGCTCAGTTTCCTAAATTTATACCTGAGGACAAGTATAAGCTGTAGGGGTGGGAATTTGTCATGTCTCATGTTAAGGGCACCTGGGATTGATGGGTGTAGTTAGCAAATTCTGTGTGACAGGCACATGTGCTCTCTTTAGGGTGTAGTTGATAGAATCGTGTACTTCGCACATGTGCCTTTCTAACCCTATTTGTATTGAATCGAACTTCTTTTGTTGGTAATGAAAAAGATAATCAGTTTTGTTTCTCTGCCTCTCTGAGGTTTTTATCTCTGAATCATCAGTGTAGATCCTGAAGATTTAGTTATCATTGTCAATTGTAGTGTAGATCACTACATTATGGTGAACGATCATTGAATGATGTAATGCTGGATGTGTGTTTTTTTGAACCAAATACAAAAAGATTAGTAAAGGACAACAGAAAGATTAGTAAAAGATAACATAACTCTACAGAAAAAACATAAATGCGATCAGTTTATACGTGATGGTTTTCTGAAATTATTAGTATCATTAACTTTGGGCAGATGAATATTACCTTTGTTTCCCATTTCCAACAATACCTAGAATTGTTTATGTGGTTGCAAAATGTAGACAATAATCTCGAATCCTTTATATAGACCTAAAAGAACTTGACCATTAAGAAACTGCTAGATTTTAAGAGATAAATAAAAAGAAAATTCAGACTTATTTCCAAAAATACATTGTATTTCTTAAAAGAATTCCTCCAAAATTAGTTTAACTATTATTTTACCATCAAAAATTTAGGGTAATAAAATCTATTTATATAACCTATTCTAGTATCTCTATTCGGCCCGAATCAATTTGTTTCCATTTTTTTTTCAGAACAGAAATAATTTTTTTCTTATTTTATCTTAAATCTATCCAAAAAACAATATAATTTTTTTTTTCCTTTTTTAGTTCCTGAACAAAAATATTTCCAGTTTTTTTTTTTTTTTTTTTATAAATTTTTTTTTTAGCAGTTTCGTGCTATATCTGATGGTTCGATTTAACAAAACTGATGGTCCAGATTTTATTAAAATTATGTAAACATGGTGTAAGAATACTTTTTAAATTTCAACCAATCAGGATCAAGGGTTTCGTCGACACCCTACAAAAAAAGAGGGTGAAATCGCCCGTTCTGAGGCATCGGATCGAATAATTTCGATTAGAAATTAACGACCACGAAACGTAAGGGGGCTAACTTGTTTTTCAGCCAATCAGGATCGAGGGTTTTGTTCACCGGCCATTGGGAAGGGAGGTAAGGGTAACTCTCAACGTGGAGTGAGAGATGTGATTGGGTGTTTAAGTTATTGATTCTTTAAATATTATTGTTTTTTATTTTCAAACTATTTTACATACCCTTTCATTTAATTTTTCAATAATAACAATAAAAACAAATATTAAATAATTACTTGATTTTAGTTTCATTTTTTGTTTCAAAATTATATATATACAAAAAAGTGGCTAAGTAAAATAATTTTTTTAACAATTGACAATTAATCAATTTAATAATATATATATATCTTTATATTTATATTTAAAATTAAAAAATTAATAATTTTTAAACCCAATAAAATTGTATAAAACAATTTTCAGAGATAAGACTGCTTTTGTCATTTGCTACAACAACAATTGTTGAATTTGATATTTTACCAAACACACTTTGATTGATTTTTTAATCAGCTTCAACTTTGATTAATATTTTACCAAATGTTAAACTGCTTTTCCTCACAGCACAACACAGCAACGCACAACAGAAAAGTGCTTTTACAAAAGCCGCAGCAATACCAAACTAAGGATTTATCTGATCTCGGAAGGATGTTCCAAAGGACCACCGAACATCCAAATGATTAGGTTAAGAGATTCAGGGTCCAAGCTTTGGATTGTCATGATCCGAATGTTACTGAACAACAACTCGTAGACCTGTGCATCAACGGGATGATTCCTGTCTACAGAGCATTACTAGAGAATTTGCGTTTTCAAACATTCTCAGAACTTCATGAAGCAGCCAAACGGTCGGCCACCACAACACCTGCTTTTCTAGAGAGAACTAAGCCAGTCAAAGCCGAAGAACCTCGTGATTCTCAAAGCAACATGCGGCTTGTTAACAAGAAGTATAATCTTAGACCCTCTGTGAATACTTTAAACAAGGGAGGAAAAAGGAAGGCCACGGCATCGAATGCACAAGAGCGTAAACGTGGAGCACCACCAACACCAGCCCAACTGGCATGGGGGCCACGACGTGCTAATCAAGATCAAGCTGCACAACATTGACTCCATGTCAACAATTTCTATAGGAAAAAGAGGCTCAGACGCCTCAAAACTTCCCTATGCCCATGGAAGAAGTATTGGAATTATTGGAAGTATGGATTCAGGATGGAACAATCAAGTTACCTCATGTCAGGCATCCGCCTATTGAGGAAGAGATGGAAGATCCTAAGTACCGCTTCTTTCATCAATTTGTCAACCATCCAACAAGTGAGTGTAATGTTCTGAAAGGTATCTTTAAGGAAAAGGTAGAGTCTGAGAACTGCACCTGGGAACTGAAGAATTCCATATAAATCTTGTTCCAGTCAGGGCATTTACTTATCTGAGGAGTCGGTCAATGAAGCAGTTCATTCCTTGATGAACCATCTATGTGAATTGTTTTATCTAGAAAAAGCACAAAGGAAGGATATCTTCAACGCTCTCAACCATGTTGTGTCAGGAAAACACATGCTTCTACCAGAAACACCTTCTCAACCACCGGCCACAGACAAAGAATTATATGATTGGGGACTACTAACCTCAGTCCAGGGGGCAATGAGTTTGGAAGAGCTTTGATTTACGCTGGTACTCGTGTCAATATCATTACACTCAAGACACTCAGAGCTACAGGGATTACACGTCAAGAGGTTACGTTTACTCCTGCAACAATCAGAGACCATGAAGGAGAAGTCAGAAATTCCTATGGTCACATTACTCTTAAGATAAGGATGGATGTTGCTTGGACGGAGGCTCAATTCCACATCATCAAATAAGATCCAGGATACGACATGATCATTGGACGAGAATGGTTACACGCTGAGAAGATAATCGCCGACAAAGCACCTTTCCATTCTCCTGATGGAGAAATCCCTAGTCCTGAGACCTTGATTGATAATCCATCTGCAGGCCGCTTGGAAGAATTCCTGAATTTAACAACGATGAAGGAATTCCTGAATTTGATGAAGATGAAGCAGGAAACTGGAGAGGATGCAACGTCCTACGTCAAGAGATTACGTGCACAGACAATTCTTATCCCATATGAATCTCTTTCATTGAGTTATCTGTATGCTCTGATAGCCGGACTCAATTATGCTATTAATAGCACCACTGCTATTGCGAGGTGTTACGACTGGGTAACTTCTACCTTACAATAATTCACCAGTGGGTGACTCTGATCTATCAACAAGCTAAAACCGATGCCAGGACATCCATTGCTAATATGGCCTCCAAGTACGATGAAGAACATCTAGGGTTTCTTCTTCTGACATTAAAAGAATGTCCTCATGTACCACAGAAAAGTCATGAAGAATTTCCAGGATATACTCACGTCTGGAATAAAGGTTTTGGTGCAGAGATGAAAGAAAATATGAATCAACAGAAGATATTCAAGGCTAGGCTAATCAAATCTAATACCTCCATGTTGGGAATTTGGTACTCAAAGCAACAAAGTGTAATCGTTGCTCTATGACTAATTCTGATTGGCAAGGTCCATTCATGATTTCCAATTCCACTATCGGTGGATACTACAAGTTGGTTGCCGCGGATGACAAGGTAGTAGAAGCATCAATCTACGAGAAATGGCTTAAGACGTTCAACGCTTGAGGCATTCTAAGCTCAGAGCTCAGCAAGTTTGATATTTGGAGCATCTAGGATTTTCTTATTTCGTTTGTATTTTTAATTCCTCCAAAACGGATGCAATACTTGCAACCAGTAGTCGAATTTTTCTTTCAGTAAACAATTCTGATTCACTGTTTTTATCAAACCATAAGAAAATCCTCATAAATATCAAAATCCAATCATCACCTATCCCAGAATAATCAGAAAACCAAAACCAAGTACCAAATAAAATCTCACATCTCTCAAGTTCAAAAGCAGAGTTTAGTGGAAATTAAAAATAAGGAAAATTGGGGAAATACGGATGACGTTCCTTCGACAAAGCCACCTCCATGTCCTGCAAAGCATTCTTCTCCCGCTCAATTCCTCAGATGGCCTTGCGATCTCTGCTTTCGCTTTCTCAACAACATCAGTGGAAGGAGCCTTATTCTCAGTTCGGGTTTTCTTGATAAGTTCTACTCCTTGGCGAAGCTACTTGACGTTGAGGCCATGCTTCTCTGCAGCATTCAGGTTGAACTCCCAATCAAAGAGTACACCTGCGGTAATGACACCTTTCGATTTGGTACGTATATGTCATTAACAAAACATAATATTGCCTCTACTCACATGATCAAGAAATAAGCATGCTCAGGTTTCTTAGTAGTAGCAATATTGCCATATGTTTTCCATATCCCTTGGTATAAATTGGCATACCCAGTAGGAATGCTAAATCCTCCAACTAATTCATGATGTTCGAGCGGCTCACTGAATGGAGGACCAAAAGGAACATCTACATGTGGTTATCATGTGGAGTATCACCCATTGGAGTATCTCCTTTGGTTTCTGGAATAGCATCCACTTGGAATTATATCTCCATGGCCTCAGAATTATCATTCACATGATCTTGTGGTACAAAGAGAAGCTCGCTACTAACCCGATTCACGACAATGCTCTTGGTGACTCTGTTTTCTTCAGTTGCGCTGTTTTGCACCTAGTATAACAGTTTTATGAATAGTGATGCTTTGAGTAAGAAATTCAAGATTCAAACATAAAATTCAAAGTTCAAGAGAATTAAACGTGTTTATTCTTCGGATGAATCATTGAAGGGAGCAAGTCAATGGTCTAGGGGTTTGGAAACGCATTTTCTAAAGAGACCATATTGAAGTTGTTTTACACTGCCCTGTACAAAGTGACGATATGGAGACAATTGGAAAAGTATCAAGACATGGGTTGTATCCCATTCTCTTCGTATGAATGTTATTTATAACATATCCAAAATTCAAGTTCATCGGATGAACGAGCTAAGAGCAGTGAGTCAAACATTATGTATCATCACTGCTGGAAATTTTCTAAAATTCTCCTGGGACCTTTCCTTTTTTGCTGATTTGCACCCTTAAACAAGCTCTAAATTCAAAAGGATTCTTCACTATTGATGGGAAATTGTTTGAGCATAAAAAAGTTGGGGTAGACCATCAAAAACGGACATTAGATGAAGATTTTGTTGTGTTTTTACTACAACTATTATTTCTAAATTTTTCTGGAAACGAGTTGCAGTGGGATTCCACATTCATTCATGTGGGTTTCTATGTCAAGAAGTAAAACTCATATTATAACAGAAGCATACAAGATGAGGACTTACTTGAGAAGTTTAATTCCTTTGAAGCGTCGGCATTACTGGAGTTATTAGAATCACCATTCTTTCCATTCGGTTCCGAATCGTGGTGATTTCCTTCTTTGTCTTCCTCCGAAGATGATTGAGAGCCGCCACCGCCTTGATCATCCATAACTATTTCCTCCTATAAACAACAACCATGAATATGAGGTTATTTCTTCAAAAAGAATTACAAACAATCAAGCAAAAGATTCTTACATCGACTTTTTCATCTTCGGTTTCGGTTCTTTCACTTCCTTAGATGATCCAACAATCTGAGTCGACTTTCCAGATGATAATTAAAGAACTTGTTAGAGTAGTGCTCGGTCGAACTCGCATGCGTTGCTATCTCAAGCATGTTTGTCAATGTTAGTGATCAAAACTATAAGTCTTGATTTCTAGTCTACTTATAGCTAAGTCTCGGACTAGGATAGAAAGTGTAGTTGAGCTCTAGACTCCATGGCCATCATCATACAAAGACGAAGAACTACTCAAGGAACTGGTGGAACTTCATCGACTAAAAGGTATGTGGAGACTTGAACTTATCTATCACTCAAAAGTCTATCTACTCTATCTCCTAACTTGAGACAAAAGTCGTATTGTTATATAGACTATGATTATACACATTTGCTATTTCGAGCCGAGTTTATCTCGCTTATCTATTTCTCAAAATATGTGTTGGTAAGCTTTCGCTTTGGCCAGGTTCATCTTTAATAGTGACAAAAGTCATATTAAGCTTCAATTACTTGAAAATTGCTTTGACGAAAAATGGTTTGTGAACAACAACTATATAACGTCCTCTAAGAATGTTTCAATGATTGAAATTAGAGTTTAGAATATATAACCATGGTTGGATATAAACATTGTGTAATAACTCATACGTGTGTAAGTCCTTTTTCCTTGAACCAAAGTATGCGTACTTTGCTGCTCAGGAGAACCGGAACTAAAGTCCGCGTACCAGTACGCGCACCATCGGAAGTTCACGTCCCGTGAAAATCTGCTGGAGTTTGTGAACTGAAAACAAACTTATTCCGGGTACTTAAGCCCGCGTACCAGTATGCGTACTTAAGTTTGTTATTTTCTAAAAACGATTATTCGTTAACTTAAACTTATATAAACTAAGGAATGCATGTTTGCAAACCGTGGCTATAAAGTTCATGAATCGATTCGAGTGAATCAAATCGTTTTTGCTTCGATTGTGTCTTGTATACTTCTATAAGATCTAAGCAATTGAACAACTCTCTAACTAGTTCATTTGAGTCATTTGATATGAAAGTGCTCATATGGCTAACCATTTGGTTAACTACTGTTGAACCAACTAAGTGTACATGTTTGGGTACGGTTACACAAACCTAAATAAGTGTGTATTTCATTTGTGTGTAACAAGCTAAGTTTCGATCTAACGGTTGAAATATATTATCTTGAATCTAATCAGTTTTCATCTAACGGTGAATATTGAATGCTTTGTTACCAAGGTAACTTAAATTGCAAACCCTGATTTGAAAGACTATATAAAGGAGAACTCTAGCAACTGGGAAACCTAATCACCACACCTCATGTGTGATACTAGTTGTATAAGCTAGAGTCGATTCTCCTTTAACCTTAGGTTTCCACCGAGACCCTGTAGGTTAACGACTTGAAGACTTCATTGGGATTGTGAAGCCAGACCCAACTATTTTCTTTGTAATTGCGTGATCTGATCTTGTTGTTTCTATCGTACTAAGTACAATCGTAAGATTGGCTTGAGATTGATTTCTCCGATAGGCATGATTAAAAGAAATCACAAATATCTTCATCTCATCGTTTGTGATTCCGCAATATCTTCTTTCGCTAGTCGATTAAGATTATTGTGAGGTGATTGATAATTCTAGGTTGTTCTTCGGGAATTTAAGTCCGGGTTATCAATTGGTTCATGTTGACCTTGATTTATCAAAAGATGGAACAAAAACTCGTAGGTATTTTTGTGGGAGACAGATTTATCTATTACCGTAGACTATTCTGTGTGATACAGATTTGTTTATTAAAGTCTTCGACTTTGGGTCGTAGCATATCTTAGTTGTGGGTGAGATCAGCTAAGGGAATCAAGTGCGTAGTATCCTACTGGTATCAGAGGCGTAAGGAGCGCAACTGTACCTTGGATCAGTGTGAGATTGATTGGGGTTCAACTACAGTCCAGACCGAAGTTAGTTTGTATTAGGCTAGTGTCTGTAGCGGCTTAATACAGTGTGTGTTCAATTTGGACTAGGTCCCGGGGTTTTTCTGCATTTGCGGTTTCCTCGTTAACAAAACTTCTGGTGTCTGTGTTATTTTTTTTCCGCATTATATGTTGTTATATAATTGAAATATCACAGGTTATGCGTTGAATCGATCAATTGGGAAATCCAACCTTTGGTTGTTGATTGATCCTTGAACATTGGTTTTTGGTACCATTCAAGTGATTTCTCTTGTATTCAATTAGACTCGCAGATTTCTATTTGCTTGAGTAAGTATTGAATCGTGAAAGTGAGATATAACTCTTTGATATACTTTTATTAAGATTGAGTGGGACTGTCTAGTTGATTCTCTTAAAAGTATATTGGAGTTAGTCCATACAGATTGCTAAGCGAAATATTGGGTGTGGTTGTTAGACCCCACTTTTTCAATTGGTATCAGAGCAGGCAAACACGTTTAAAGACCTTACAAGTCTGTGTTTGTAGCGATCTGACTCTATGGACATGAATTCTATCTCCATAAACGTACCACCAGTCTTCGATGGCTCAAACTACTTATGGTGGAAAATTGTTATGCATGCTTTTCTTCAATCTCGCAATTTTCAAACATGGGTACGTGTTGTTAATGGCTATGATCCTCTGGTCAATACAGAAGGCGATGTATCTATATCGAAGGATATTGGTAGATATAGTCCAGAAGAGATTCTTGCTACAAAGCAAAATTCTGACGGCTTAAATGTTATCATACATGCCATTACCCCAGATCTTCAGCACCATGTGACTACGTGCGCTAAGTCTAAAGAAGCCTGAGATATCTTAGAAACCGTATTTGAAGGGAATACTAGTGAGAAAGAAGCTAGGCTTCAAAACCTAAATTCTGATTGGGAAAACCTTCGTATGGCAGATGAAGAATCATTTGATGAGTTTAATCACAAAGTGTCTGAAATTGTTAATGAAATAGCGGGGGTATAACAACCATACCCAATATTTCGCTTAGTAATCTGTATGGACAAACTCCAATATAATTTCTAGAGAATCAACTAGACAGTCAGACTCAATCTAGATAAAAAGTATATCAAAGATTTTATATCTCAATCTCTCGATTTGACCTTTACTCAAGCAAATATAAATCTGCGAGTCTTTATCAAAGAGAGATAACTTGGATGGTACCAAAGACCAATATCCAAGTGTCAATCAATTTGAATCAACAACCAAAAGGTTAGATTTTCTAATTGATTGAACAACGCACAACCTGTGATATTTCAATTATATAAACAAATATAATGCGGAATAGAAATAACACAGATACCAGAATTTTGTTAACGAGGAAACCGCAAATGCAGAAAAATCCCGGGATCTAGTCCAGATTGAACACACATTGTATTAAGCCGCTACAGACACTAGCCTACTCCAAACTAACTTCGGTCTGGACTGTAGTTGAACCCCAATCAATCTCACACTGATCCAAGGTACAGTTATGCTCCTACGCCTCTGATCCTAGCAGGATGCTACGTACTTGATTCTCTTAGCTGATCTCACCCACAACTAAGAGTTGCTACGACCCAAAGTCGAAGACTTTAATAAACAAATATGTATCACACAGAAAAGTCTACAAAATAGATAAATCCATCTCCCACGAATAAACCTATGAGTTTTGTTCCGTCTTTTGATAAATCAAGGTGAACATGAACCAATCAATAACCCGGACTTATATTCCCGAAGAACAGCCTAGTATTATTGATCACATCACAATAATCTTAATCGACGCAGCGAAAAAAGATATTACGGAATCACAAACGATGAGACGAAGTGTTTGTGATTTCTTTTCTATCTTGCCTATCGGAGATATAAATCTCAAGCCAATTATTTCAATTGTACTCGTATGATAAAAACAGCAAGATCAGATCACACAACTACAAGAAAAATAGTATCGGTCTGGCTTCACAATCCCAATGAAGTCTTTAAGTCGTTAACCTGGTTTTAGAAGAAGAAACCCAAAGGTTAAAGGAGAATCGACTCTAGCTTAGCAAACTAGTATCACACGTAAAGTGTGGGGATTAGGTTTCCCAGTTGCTAGAGTTCTCCCTTATATAGTCTCTAAAATCAGGGTTTGCAATCAATGTTAGCTTGGTAACAAAGCATTCAATATTCACCGTTAGATGAAAACCTGATTAGATTCAAGCTAATATTTCTCAACCGTTGGATCGAAAACTTAGCTTGTTACACACAAATGAAATGTTCAATTTTGGGTTTATGAACCGTACCCAAACATTAACATTTGTTAGTTCAACAATAGTCAACCAAATGGTTAGCCATATGATCACTCTCATATCAACCACATTCTTCTTCACCATAACTAGTTCAAATGACTCAAATGAACTAGTTAGAGAGTTGTTCAATTGCTTAGATCTTATGTAACTACACAAGACACAATCGAAGTAAAAACGGTTTGATTCACTCGAATCGGTTCATTAACTTTATAGCCGCGGTTTGCAAAAGCATTCCTTAGTTTATATAAACATTAGTTCAAGAATAACTGGTTTTAGATATAACCTACTCAAGTTCGCGGACTGGGTTCGCGGACTTAAGCTCATGGAAGGAGTACACAAACTCCAGCAGAAATTCTCGGGTGAGAACTTCCGCCGATTCATGGAAGTGGCTTGCGCCACTTCCATTTCTCTTGATCAACAAAGTTCGTAAACTTTGGTTCAAGGAATAAGGACTTATACATATATGTGTTTCCACAACAATGCTTATATCCTACCAATGGTTATGTAATCTAAACTCTCATTTCAATCATTGAAACATTCTCAGAGAACGTTATATAGCCGTTATTCACAGATCATTTTTCGTCAGAGCAAAGTGATTGAAACATAACATGACTTTTGTCACTAGGTAAAGATGAATTCGGTTAAAGCGAAAGATTACCAACACATATTTCGAGAAATAGATAGGCGAGTTAAAATCGGCTCGAAATAACAAATGTGTATAATGAAAGTATATACATCTAAACGACTTTTGTCTCAAGAGTAGGAGATAGAGTAAATAGACTTTTGAGTGACAGATGAGTTCAAGTCTCCACATACCTTTTAGTCGATGAAGTTCCACCGGTTCCTCGAGTAGTCCTTCGTCTTGTATGATGATTGCCATGGAGTTCTTGAGCTCAACTACACTTTCTATCCTAGTCCGAGACCTTTATCTACATAGGCTAGAAATTAAGACTTATAGTTTTTATCACTAACATTGACAAACATGCTTGAGATAACAACGCATGCGAGTTCGACCGAGCAATGCTCTAACAGTTAATGCATCTTTTGCATTGGGTAAGACCATTCCTAAAAAGGACATTATGATGAAAATTCTCAGATAGCTGCCATCTAGATACGATTCTAAGAAGCATGCCATCGTTGAAGGAAATAATCTCGCAACGCTTTCCAGAAATACTCTGGTTGGGAAGCTAAAGATCTTTGATCATGAGCATACGTCCAAATCTAGTAAGGATGTTGCTTTCAAAGCACTAAAGAACATTAAATTACTTGATAAAAGTAAAAGAGTTCACATCTCCGAAGATGATCTTTCTGAGGCTGATTCATCAGATGAAGATCTTGACAAGTCAGTCTCACTGATCACAAGACAGTTTAGGGATCTTCTTTTGAAGAGAAGTAAATGGTTCTCCAGAGATAAATCCAAGTCATCAGATAAACCACATAATCGTGTTCCTCTTAAAAATAGGGATAATGATGAAACTGATGACGAGGATATGCCTCAGTGCTTTAAGTGTAAAGTTTTTGGTCATTTTGCAAGTGAGTGTCCAAATCGGAAGAAATACACTGGGAACAAAGGTCTTGCTGCAACTCTTGATGAAATGTCTGACAACTATGATTCTAATGAAGACGAAAAATCAAGTGTTGCACTTCTTTGTGAAAATATTGATTTTGATAATTGTAGCAATACATATCTATCTTGATATTCTTTCAGAAGAAAACTCAACCAATCTGGAAGATAAAATTGACCTTTCTATTGGAAACTCTGTGTATGACGTTTCAGGTACCACTATGTGTCTAGCAGCTTGCACATCTCAGATGCCTAAATTATATCCAAGATTGACATGCTCGTATTGTTCACTCAAAGATCATGAACTATCAAAGTGTTACAAGTACAAACACAAATAGAGACAAGTCAACAAACTTCAACGAAGAGCAAATTTATTAGAAAGCAAGCTTAAACTTGCTCAAAAGACTGCTGAGGTATGTAAGATTTTATCTTCGTCTAAGAAGTTAGTTGCCAAGGACAAAACAAGACCATTAGAGAAGAAAGTATGGTCCAATCGTTTTGATAGACAGAGGTCTATGGATTCCTCTCAAAAGGAACACGGTGGACAGATTGTTGTTCACCGCAACACAACTTGATTGTGTTGATTTGTGTATCTTGCCTCATGTGCCTGATCAAAAGAGACAAGGTTGTGCACCTCTCATGCTTTAGGAAAATTTTGGTTTCTTCTTTTCTTAGTTTTGTTTTTTTGGAGTTCCCTGTCTATCAATAAAGGAGGGTTATTCTCGAAAATTCTACTCTTTCTAGGGTTCAAAGTTGTGCGTGCACGAACCTGTTAAAGGTTGCGTGACCCTACATTCCTTTTTCCTTCTCTGAAACTCTTTCCAAGACTACTTGTTGAGTTTAAATTGTGATTTCCTTTCACAAACCCATATTCTTATGGATACTCCAAGCATCATGTATTCTGATGGAAAAGATGTTAATATGATTGTTAAGCCATCAATCATGAAGGAAAAAGAGAAATCTCTGTTGCCTCCAACTTTGAAAAGAAAAAGAAGGAATGTGAGGAAGCCAAGAGCTATTCCTTCAAATTCTCAGAAGTTTTCTGATGTTCTTGAAGAGTTGAAGGAGACATGAAAGGAGATTCAACAGATAAAGGCTTTTGTGCTTAAGACTCATGAGATTCAGAAGGCCCTAGTTCGACATCAGTCAAGAAGGTTTATTGATATTAACTCCTATCTTCATGAACCTTATGTCCCAATGGCTGTTGACGACAAGGAGTTCGAGGACGATAAAGAATTCTTCAAAGGTCTTAACATCTAGTAAACCTTCTGATGAGAATTTTATTTACTTGTTTTGTTTAGAAGAATAACAAGAGTTTGGAATAGCCATTATTGTGATTACACATAGCTATGTCCACCGTTTTCATCTTCATTGTTTTTTAGGTTTATTTGTTTAAATTCTAAAAATTGTTTGGAAGATGATTGTTGCAGTATTAATCTTTATGGTTTTACATATTGCAATTTGTTATGGGGTGTGTTTGCGTCCGTGAACTATGATTGTCCCATACCTTGTCAAAAGTTGAGTCTTTCATATGTCGATATGCATGTATTGATAAAAGAATGAATGAACTTTTGACATTACAAAAGTCAAAACCTTTTATGTCATTATTTGATGGAAGAAAGGATAAAACTTTTGTGTACGAGGGTTATGTCTATTATATGTCATTGTGCAAATAGTGATGGAAAATAGAATGAATCCTTGTTTATTCCGCAGTATTGATCTTCCCTGATCCATATTTTTATGTATATATTGTGCGGATCCATAAGTTCTCTTATGTTGAGCATTTCTGATTAAATTAATCATGGGTTTAATTTTGTGGTTAATTTGATTGAGTATTTTTGGATTCAAATTCATATTTGTATGTGATTTGTTATGTCCAAAGAAATCCTTCTTTTCTTGTGAAAGTAAGGTCGCTCTTGTTGTTCTTTCGGGAATGACATTTTATGGGGGAGAGTTCTTAATTGAACTTGTGCTTAATTGCCAAATCTTTGCGGGGAGTGTGGCTGTGGAATATTATAGGGGCTATCTTGTATCTTTATAAACTCCACGATGAAAGCATTTAGCTTCGGCTATATGATTGCATCTAAAAAGTTGATATGTACTTGCTTTTGGTCATGAAATGTCTCTATGGAAATTTCATTAGGATCCCACTAGTTTTCGTACCTTTGCCAATTTTATTGACAAAAAGGGGGAGAATTAATGTGTAGTTCACACTACAAATACATATGGTTTTCGGATCATTATGTAAAGGGGAGTGGTTTCCATGTGAGATTGAGTATTGACTAAGGGGAGTGATACATATGAACATAGTATTATTGTCGAAGTTGTGATACAATTGAACTTTGATGTTGTGTAATAATACTATGACACTGTGTAACAATGATTGAGAATTCTTGTTTTCTCATTGTTATAGCTACGGATTTTCAACAACGATGATACTAAACTTAAAACCTTTGGAATCATTGGAGTAATTGGAAGTGGCGAAGATTTCGAGTAATGTTGAAGAACCAAGGAGATCAGGCATGTGGAAGAGAAGCTACAAAAGTTTATATTTATTTTTGTATTCAATATATATTGATAGTTTTGTCACTAAAATTGACAAAGTGGGAGATTGTTAGAGGACTGCTCGGTCGAACTCGCATGCGTTGTTATCTCAAGCATGTTTGTCAATGTTAGTGATCAAAACTATAAGTCATGATTTCTAGTCTACTTATAGCTAAGTCTCGGACTAGGATAGAAAGTGTAGTTGAGATGTAGACTCCATGGCGATCATCATACAAGACGAAGAAATACTCAAGGAACTGGTGGAACTTCATCGACTAAAAGGTATGTGGAGACTTGAACTTATCTATCACTCAAAAGTCTATCTACTCTATCTCCTATCTTGAGACAAAAGTCGTATTGCTATATAGACTATGATTATACACATTTGCTATTTCGAGCCAAATTTATCTCGCTTATCTATTTCTCGAAATATGTGTTGGTAAGTTTTAGCTTTGGCCAAGTTCATCTTTACTATTGACGAAAGTCATATTAAGCTTCAATTACTTGAAAATTGCTTTGACGAAAAATGGTTTGTGAACAACAACTATATAACGTCCTCTAAGAATGTTTCAATGATTGAAATGAGAGTTTAGAATATATAACCATGGTTGGATATAAACATTGTGTAATAACTCATACGTGTGTAAGTCCTTTTTCCTTGAACCAAAGTATGCGTACTTTGCTGCTCAGGAAAACCGGAACTAAAGTCCGCGTACCAGTACGCGCACCATCGGAAGTTCACGTCCCGTGAAAATCTGCTGGAGTTTGTGAACTGAAAACAAACTTATTCCGGGTACTTAAGCCCGCGTACCAGTATGCGTACTTAAGTTTGTTATTTTCTAAAAACAATTATTCGTTAACTTAAACTTATATAAACTAAGGAATGCATGTTTGCAAACCGTGGCTATAAAGTTCATGAATCGATTCGAGTGAATCAAATCGTTTTTGCTTCGATTGTGTCTTGTATACTTCTATAAGATCTAAGCAATTGAACAACTCTCTAACTAGTTCATTTGAGTCATTTGATATGAAAGTGCTCATATGGCTAACCATTTGGTTAACTACTGTTGAACCAACTAAGTGTACATGTTTGGGTACGGTTACACAAACCTAAATAAGTGTGTATTTCATTTGTGTGTAACAAGCTAAGTTTCGATCTAACGGTTGAAATATATTATCTTGAATCTAATCAGGTTTTCATCTAACGGTGAATATTGAATGCTTTGTTACCAAGGTAACTTAAATTGCAAACCCTGATTTGAAAGACTATATAAAGGAGAACTCTAGCAACTGGGAAACCTAATCACCACACCTCATGTGTGATACTAGTTGTATAAGCTAGAGTCGATTCTCCTTTAACCTTAGGTTTCCACCGAGACCCTGTAGGTTAACGACTTGAAGACTTCATTGGGATTGTGAAGCCAGACCCAACTATTTTCTTTGTAGTTGCGTGATCTGATCTTGTTGTTTCTATCGTACTAAGTACAATCGTAAGATTGGCTTGAGATTGATTTCTCCGATAGGCATGCTTAAAAGAAGTCACAAATATCTTCATCTCATCGTTTGTGATTCCGCAATATCTTCTTTCGCTAGTCGATTAAGATTATTGTGAGGTGATTGATAATTCTAGGTTGTTCTTCGGGAATTTAAGTCCGGGTTATCAATTGGTTCATGTTGACCTTGATTTATCAAAAGATGGAACAAAAACTCGTAGGTATTTTTGTGGGAGACAGATTTATCTATTACCGTAGACTTTTCTGTGTGATACAGATTTGTTTATTAAAGTCTTCGACTTTGGGTCGTAGCATATCTTAGTTGTGGGTGAGATCAGCTAAGGGAATCAAGTGCGTAGTATCCTGCTGGGATCAAAGACGTAAGGAGCGCAACTGTACCTTGGCTCAGTGTGAGATTGATTGGGGTTCAACTACATTCCAGACCGAAGTTAGTTTGTAGTAGGCTAGTGTCTGTAGCGGATTAATACAGTATGTGTTCAATCTGGACTAGGTCCCGGGGTTTTTCTGCATTTGCGGTTTCCTCGTTAACAAAACTTCTGGTGTCTTTGTTATTTCTTTTCCACATTATATTTTGTTATATAATTGAAATATCACAGGTTGTGCGTTGAATCGATCAATTGGGAAATATAACCTTTGGTTGTTGATTTAAATTGATTGATCCTTGAACATTGGTCTTTGGTACCGTTCAAGTGATTTCTCTTGTATTCAATTAGACTCGCATATTTCTATTTGCTTGAGTAAGTATTGAATCGAGACAGTGAGATATAACTCTTTGATATAATTTTATTAAGATTGAGTCTGACTGTCTAGTTGATTCTCTTAAAAGTATATTGGAGTTAGTCCATACAGATTGCTAAGAGAAATATTGGGTGTGGTTGTTAGACCCCCGCTTTTTCAGACCTTCTATGCTGGAAAGAGAAAAACCCTACAATAGAGTAACAATATGGTTTATTTCATAAACCCTAGTTGTCAGGACAATAGCAGAACTAACCAAGAAACAGGTGGAGGCTCCACGACATTGGATAGCATGTTAGAGCACTGCTCGGTCGAACTCGCAAGCGTTGCTATCTCAAGCTTGTTTGTCAAGTTTAGGTGATCAAAACTATAAGTCTTGATTTCTAGTCTAATTATAGCTATGTCTAGGATTAGGATAGAATGTGTAGTTGAGCTTTAGACTTCACGACGTTCATCGATTGAAGACGAAGATCTACTGAGGCGAGCTTGGAGGAACTTCATCAACAAAAGGTATATGGAGACTAAAACTTATCTATCACTCAGAATTCTATTTTATTCTATCTCCTAATGAGACTAAGTCGTATAACTATATATACTTTTACATTATAAGCATTTGATATTTCGAGGTGTTTAACTCGCTTATATCTTTCTCGAAATATATGTTGGAAGCTTTTTACTTTAGCTGCGTTCATCATTATTCTTGACGAGTTTAGTTGGAAACAATTTATTTGTTGGAAATTAAATAATAAGTCAAAAGATGATCATATGAAAAATTCCTTGAAACATCTTACAAGGAATTGATAAATCCAACCTTTGGTTAGTCATACAGATTGTCGAACGAAATATTGGGTGTGGTTGTTAGACCCCCGCTTTTTCATAGCATCTTGTGACTTTTGCTTCTCTTCTCACCACTCCGGGGACTTATTCCAACGTCCGCAAAATCACCACTATTTCGGGGCCTTATGACACGCTCACCCTAAAATTGGAGTCAACAAAATAATTAGGTCATAATATGTTATACTTCTCTGAAAATTGCAAAGAGAATAGTCACATGTGAAGATTCTGGGAACGTTTTTGTCTTATCATTATAGGGAAGCGGTTACAATCAAGGACGATCAGCCATCATCTATGTAGAAGGAGCACCACGCGGTGGAGGCGCCGCCACTAACATTGCGAAATCATAAAGGCGCTCGTGTTACTGGTTCCAGAAATTTATGTAACGCGGAGTTACATATGTGTCACGGTCACGACAAGGAGATAAATATCTACTCCCAGCTACATGTGTCTGATCCAAGTTGGTCATGAGATGATGAACCTGAGGATTTTGGCTCTAAAAGGAGGAGCAGACTGATCAAGACCCATTTGTCTAGTAGCACTGTCATTGTTGTATTCTTCCACGAGGTATTATTATTGCATCATAGACACAATGTTAGGATAGAATGTATAGTTGAGCTTTAGACTTCACTGCGTTCATCGATTGAAGAAGAAGATCTACTGAGGAAACCTTGGAGGATCTTCATCAAAAAAAGGTATGTGGAGACTAAAACTTATATATCACTCAGAAGTCCATTCTATTCTATCTCCTAATGAGACCAAGTCGTATAGCTATATAGACTTTTATATTATACACATTTGAACTTGGTTATCTATTTCTCGAAATATGTGTTGGAAGCTTTTTTCTTTAGCTACGTTCATCATTATTCTTGAAGAGTTTATTTAGAAACAATTTATTTGTTGAAAACAAAATAATAAGTCAAAAGATGATCATGTGAAAATTGCCTTGAAAAATCTTACATGATTTGTCCGAGACAATCATTTGATGTCGACTCGGAAAGTTTCGTATTGATCATTCGATCACTTGATTACTTATAAGTTAATAATTTATGTGAGACACCTATTGTCGTCTTCTAAGGATGTTTCAATGATTGAAATGGGAGTTTAGAACAATTCACCTTTGTCTGGATATAACACAGTATGCATACCAGTATGCAAACTGTTGTGGTATGATTCAGGTCCGGAAACCAAGTTTGCATACCAGTATGCGAATGGTTTTAACTGTTAAAGTTCGGG
Organism: Papaver armeniacum; assembly: GCA_023531295.1. Lineage (NCBI taxonomy): Eukaryota > Viridiplantae > Streptophyta > Magnoliopsida > Ranunculales > Papaveraceae > Papaver > Papaver armeniacum. The sequence goes on along the minus strand of JAJJWW010012829.1, from coordinate 747,967 downwards.
AACCAAGTTTGCATACTAGTATGCGAGCAGTTCTACCTGAGTTAACGTCTGGGACGGCGGTATGCATACCAGTTTGCAAACTGCTGGACATGACCAAAGTCAGGAACTATAGTTTGCATACCCGTTTGCAAACTTAGTTGGTCAAGTTCTGAAATCGGTTAAGTATGTTTTCATACTCATGAACAAATACATTAATAAATTAAGGAATGTAATCTTTGAAAACCGTGGCTTAATGTTCATGAATCAATCCAATTTTGCTTCAATTGTTTCTTATATACTACAATGAGATATATACAATTCAACAACTCTATGAGTAACACAATTAGATTCAGTTGATTATCATTCGTGTTGTACTTATCATCATATTTGATCTAGAAGTGTTAGATGAATGTGGTTAAGACAAAAGTGTTCATATGGCTAACTTCGGTTAACAGTTATTGAGCCAACACAATATACACGTTTAGGTACAGTTACCCATATCATATCATATCTAAATGAAGGTATATTTCATTTGTGTGGAACAAGCTAAGACCATCTAACGGTGGAAAGATATTTATTTGGTTTTAATCAAACTTTGCTTGAATCTTAAATCAAGTTTTCATCTAACAGTGAGTATTGATTGCTTTGTTACTAAGCTATCTTAGAAAGCAAACCTTGATTTGGGGACAACTCTAGCAACTGGAAAACCTAATACCGACATTTTCATGTGTCCTAGTTGCGACTAGAGTCGATTCTCCTTTAACCTAGGTTTTTCCAAAACCATTATAGGTTAACGACTTGAAGACTTCATTTGGGATTCGTGAAGCCATGCCCAACTATTTTCTCTGTAGTTGCGTGTTCTGATCTTACTTGTTCTATCGTATTGAGTATTATCTTCTCTAATATTTGCTCGAGATTTATTTCCAATAGGTAAGATATAAAAAATAATCACTAAGCTCTTCGTCTCATTCTTTGTGATTCCACAATAACTTCTTCTAACTACCATATACTTAAGTTGTTGTGAGGTGATTGATATTTCTAGGCTGTTCTTCGGGAATATAAGACCGTATTATCAATTGGTTCATGTTCACCTTGATTTATCAAAAGACGGAATAAAAACTTCGTAGGTATTTCTGTGGGAGACAAATTTATCTATCAGAATAGACTTTTCTGTGGGAGACAGATTTGTTTATAAGTATTCGACTTTTGGTCATAGCAAATCTTAGTTGTGGGTGAAATCAGCTAAGGGAATCAAGTGCGTAAAGTCTTATGGAGATTCAGAGGCATCAGGAACGCGATTGTACCTTAATCGATGCGAGATTTGGTTAGGGCTCAACTACATTCCATTCTGAAGTTAACTTGTAGTAGGCTAATGTCTGTAGCGGCTTAATAAAGTATGGTGTTCAAATTTGGACTAGGTCCTGGGGTTTTTATGCATTTGCGGTTTCCTCGTTAACAAAACTTCTGGTGTCTGTGTTATTTCTTTTCCACATTATATTTGTTTATATAATTGAAATATCACAGGTTGTGCGTAGTTCAATCAATTGGTAAATCCGACCTTTGGTTGTTGATTGAAATTGATTGACACTTAAACATTGGCTTTGGTACCGTTCAAGTTATTGTCATACCAATCATTTCACAGATTCATTCCTGTTGATTTGCTAATTGATTGGAGAAAGAGATATAACTTTAGGATATTTTTCCTTGATTGAGTCTGACTGTCTAGTTAATTATCTTGGAATCATATTGGAGTTAGTCCATATAGATTGTCGAACGAAATATTGTGTGTGGTTGTTAGACCCACGCTTTTTCATAGCATCTTGTGACTTTTGCTTCTCTTCTCACCACTCTGGGGACTTATTCCAACGTCCGAAAAATCACCACTATATCGGGGCCTTACGACACGCTCACCATCTTACGACATGCTTGCGGAGGACATTTTGGGAGTAAGAGAACCGCTCACAAGGTACTTGAAAGTGGTTTCTATTGGCCAACTTTGTTTAAGGATGCACATATATTTTGTACAACTTGTGATAGGTGTCAAAGAACCGGCAATCTAGGTGCCCGGAATCAAATGCCACAAACTTTTATTCAATTTATTGAAGTTTTTGATGTATGGGGTATTGAATTTATGGGGCCTTTTGTCAACTCCCATGGAAATTTTTATATCTTACTTGCGGTTGATTATGTCTCGAAATGGGTGGAAGCTAAAGCCACCCCAACTAATGATTCTAAAGTGGTTTCAGATTTTGTGCAAGCTAATATTTTTGCAAGGTTTGGAATTCCAAGAGCCATAATTAGCGATGGGGGTTCTCACTTCCAAAACAGGATTTTACGAAGCTTGTTGACGAAGTACAATGTGTCGCACAAGATTTCAACACCTTATCATCCCCAAACAAATGGACAAGCCGAGGTGTCTAACCGGGAGGTGAAATCCATTCTAGAAAAGACGGTGAATCCAACAAGGAAGGATTGGAGCATGCGACTCAATGATGCTTTTTGGGCTTATAGAACCGCATACAAGACACCTATCGGGATGTCTTCTTTTAGGCTTGTGTATGGTAAACCTTGTCATTTACCCGTTGAAATTGAGCATAAGGCGTTTTGGGCTATTAAGCAATGCAATATGGAGATGGATGGGGATGGAAAGCAAAGGAAGTTACAACTCCAAGAGCTAGAGGAGCTTCGCAATGATGCATTTCAAAGCTCACGCATTTATAAGGAAAAGACGAAGGCATTTCATGATAACATGATTTCTAGAAAACAATTTTGCATTGGGCAGAAAGTGCTTTTGTTTAATTCTCGCTTGCATTTATTTCCCCGAAATTAAGGTCACGATGGATCGGACCTTTTATTGTTACTAATGTGTTTTCTCATGGTGCGGTGGAAATTCGTAGCATAGCTACGGGGGAAAGAACTTAAAGTTAATGGGCACCGGTTGAAACCATATTATGAGAATTTCACTTCCGAAGTGGTGGAAGGAGTTAACTTTGTGGATGTGCTCCCTCTGGAGGAGTCATAGAATGCAAGGAGATAGTCGGGCTGACGACTTTAAACCAAGCGCTAATTGGGAGGCAACCCATCGGATGAGTATTTCTTGTCTTGTATTTATTTCTTGTCTTGTTTTTAGTTTTTTTTTCTTGTCTTGTTTTTTCTGATTTTTTGTAAGAATTTCCCACCTTGACTTACTTTGGACGATTCAATTTACATTGAGGACAATGTAAAGTTTAAGTGTGGGGGAGTGGTTAAGCATTTGCGTTGTAAATTTTTGAAATTTTCAACTTTTGTGTAAATTAGTGAATAAGAAACCTCCAACTTATGGTTAGTTTAGAGTCACATAGTATACATGTTGCTAAGATTACATCGAGAATCTCATAAGAGTGACTGAACTTAGAGATGACAGAGAACATGATCGGGTTTCTTAATTGTATGAGAGTTAAAGTTGGATTTAACCATGCCAGTGGCAAATAAGGTGCAGACTGAATTCGGTATTAGAGTTGTGATCCCCTATAGTGGAGACTACCCATGTTACATAATGTGAGGCACCAACCTTCAATTCTTTGTGCTTTTAGAGTGTGTGTCACCGTACGTAAATTCCGGGCAGAATGGTGAGCTACCCAACCTCCCACCATAGAAGCACTATTTTGATCTCTTGAGTGCTATTTTTATCAACCATGATGGTGACATCGAATTGCTAACTTACATACCACTTGTAATCTTGTTCGCAGTTAGCACCATCCACCTTATCTCTCTCTACACCAACAGGTCCATAGAAACACCATCATCATCAACAAGAGGAGCATCACAAATTTGAAGGAAAGTTGAACACGTTGTAGGATCTGAATATCGCAACATCAGTATTTCGCGAGATTAGTAAACGACAGCACCGCGAAGGCGTCACAGAAGAGTAATATAAATGACGCAATGAATGACGACAGCCAGAACACGAGAAAGGTGTGAAGACTTAGCGAAATTTAGGAGAGCTGCGAGATTATATGTTTGTACACTTGCGATATTTCGCAAGTCATTCCCGAAAATAAAGGACAACTTAGCTGTCATCCCTTGTGTACTACCCTATATAAAGAGTTGAATAAGCCCGTTGAAGAGGGAGATCTTTTTCGGAGTGTTAGACAAGTCATTAGGAGAGAGAAAGTTTGTGGTGATTGTAATTTCTTTAGCTCTTTTCTATCTTATCTTGTAAACATTCAAGGAATTAATCAATAAAATCATTGTTATTCATCTTCAAATGTCTTAGTTGTGTGGATTATTGTGAGGGGTGTAGTGTAGGATTTCCTGCAACTACATATTGGCGCTACAAACAGCTGTTTGAGTAAGGATTGACATCATGATTTGAAAGAATTTGGAGTAGTAGAGAAGAAATTTGATATAATTTTCAACAGTTTACCAAAATTAAGAAATGGCTAGAAGGAGAAATGCATCTGAGCAACCAACAACTGTTAGGAGAAGTAGGAGACTTGCCGGAGAAGAGAGAAATGAAATGGGAGAATCCTCAAGAAGGAACATAAGGAATGATGAAGAAAATCAAATTCAATCACCAATTCAACCAGGAGTGGATAGAATTGTGGATTATGATAGAGTAAGTGTGCATACTTGGAGATCGACTACGTGGACGAAGGGGAAGAAGAACAACAATTGGTAAACAATGGACAAGAGGGGAGAGACCGAGAAGGGAATGGAGAAATAATTCATGGAAATGAAGAGATCGCAGCATTAGAGGCGTTGAGGCAAACAATACATGAAGAAAGACGATTAGAGGCAGAGGAACGTGCAAACTTGACAAGACAGAATCATGAGCTGAGGATGGAAAACATGAGATTACAAAACAGAAGGTTGAGAAGCACTACAAGGTCAAGCTCAAGATCAGTTAGAGAGGAAATAAGGAGAATTTTACCTACAGAAAATGCTGATGAAGAAAACCAAGAAGAAGCGCAAAATCGAGGCACAGAATATTGCGAGAAAAGATAAATGATGGAAGATCGTTATATCCCACGTCCCGAGACTCTTCAAAATGAGCAGAATGGTGGAAACCAAGGAAATAGGCAACGTCAGGAGCAGAATCAACCAATGGATGAAGAAAATCAAGAAGAAAGAAGAAGAATATTGCATGGGAGAGAAGCACGGAGGAAGCAAAAATAAATTGAAGATGAAATTGAAAGACACTATGCCGAACAAGCACGTCTAGCTCGCGAGAGAGAAAGATTGAGAGAAGAAATGGAAGAACATGAGTTATGAGAGGCAATTCGCCAGAATAATCATGATAATCGAGAAAGAAGGCGAGAACAAAATCACAACAATGATAATATTAATGAAGAATATGAAAGAGCACAAAGGAGAGCTGATAGGCACCAAAGAAGAGAAATCGATAGATATAATGGTGTGCGAATTCGCGAAAGAAATGAAGGAGAAGATCGCAGAGAAATACGAGAAGAGAATGATGCACAAGAAAGTCAAAGTAGACATGAACGCAGGCGAAGAGAAGCGGAATTAAAAAGACCAGTGGATTCAAATTCTGATGTAAATGAACAAATTTTGAGAGAATTGGCGAAATGAGAGGAATGATGAACAGAAAAGGGGAGGAGGAAAGAGACAGGTTGGATGAAGCAATAGAAGAAGTCTGCGAAAACTCCGTTCACACAAGAGATACAATTAAGAGGAATACCACCGAAGTGCAATTTACCGACATTAACCAAAGCATTTTCGATGGAACAACTTGTGCGATACAAAGATATCAAAGCTTATATGAGATGTATGCTACAATGGGAGAATCATGATGCTATATTGTGCAAATATTTTGCATCAAGTCTGACAGGAGAACCTTTGAAATGGTTTGAAGGGCTACCGAAAAATACAATAACATCTTTCAATCACTTGCAGGCTATATTTTTAGGGGCATATATAAGTAATAATTCCTCGCGACCAGGTATTGAAGATGTATTTGGGTTAAAACAAAGGGTTGGTGAAAGTTTGAAGCATCTAACTGTGAGATGGAAGACAATATGTAGCGAAATGGCTGGCCGAGTGGAGGAGAGATGTCTCATCTTATCATTCATTAATGCTATGTTTGCGACAAATCTGCTATATATTCAAATTTTTAGAGTCAAAAATACAATCACAATGACTGAGTTACGAGAGCTTCAGGAGGAGTATATTGCTCTAGAGGAAAAGCAAAATGAGATGGAATCATACCCTGTCGCAAATACAAGTTCAGGAGCTGCGAATGCAAGTTTGTTACCCAAATTGATAAACAATGTGGCGAGTACCTCGCAAGGTCAACAAGGAGTGAGGATACCAAATGATGGTCAGCAAAAATTGGTAGTTATGGGGAGTCGCGATCAGGAAGAATTTGAAAGAGAAAGAAATTTCTACAACCGTGGCGGAAATAATAAAATTCAAAGACTTGATCAACCGCAAGAAACCTATGGAGGACAGAGGCATAATCCACAAGAGACTTATGGAGGCCAGAGGCAGAATTATCATAGAGGACAAAGAGGTCATAGAGACGTATAGGAAGAAATCAAGATGCCACCACTAAACGCTAGCGTGGAGAAGATATGGGAAGCTATAATCCTGATGGAAAACATACCTGCACCATGGAACATGGAGAATGAACCACCTCCAGGTGACAGAAGTCATGAATTCTGTTCCTATCACCATTTTCATGGACACTTAACGAATGATTGTAGGAATATAAAAAGAATCATCCTCGAATGATAGATCAAGGAAGCTAAACCAATTCTTAAAATGTGAAGAGAAGACTCAACCATTACCAACACCTCCAGAAAATCACAGAGTAAATACGACAAAAGGGAAAGAGACATTTGTAGTAGAAGTTGGAGCAAAGGCCAAAAACTTGTTCTGCAACTCTATCGTACAAGATTTTCATGATAGTATTCTCAGTAGGGTTTTCGCAAGAGATGTTGACAATAGAGAAGTAATGAATATCGCGAAGTCATCGCCACCGAAAGAATGGCAAGCGCAGATTATTTCTTTTACCGCGAAGAAGTACCCAAGGTGGCGAGTTGCATGATTAGTGGTAAGATTAGAAATTAATCAGTCCATTAGTGGTAAGATTAGAAATTAATCCAAAACCCTAAAGTGATGATGAAAGTGATGGTGCGAGAAAATTCATGGGAAATAAATAGAATCTTAATTGATTGCTTAACAATTCCAAAAAGAAGCTCAGAAACATCCTTTTTTACCACACCTACAAGACTATTCATTGGGGGCAAAGATGAAGATTTGATATCTTCAACCTATAAGATTTATGGTTTTAATGGTACTTTTTTGCTAATAAACCTAAAGGATAAGCTCGCATGCGAATACCATTGAATGGATTATCAATCCTCGAAATCTTGTTTTGCATAGTCGATGTGGAATCCCTCTTATAATGCATTAATGCAAATAAAAATTTAGATTAGTATTCAACATTTCTTTTATCAAAAATTTTCATTTAATTGCAAGTTCAAATCATTTTCTTTGTTTTGATTTCCTTTGTATAACTTGTTTCGTCTCAAACGATAAACATCTTTCATGGAAATGATCTAATAGGTACCCCCTTATATGTTTAGGTACATTGCCTCTTGCGAAATCATAAGGTAAATTCTGTACGCCATAAAAAGGTTTGCCACTACTACTCTCCATGTTGGATATCATTCTCATTTGAAACAAATCAAATATTTAAGGAAATATATAAATTGATCTGTGCAGATATTGTTCTCGAATTATTGTAATCGTGAAATCTTTGTAATTCTGCGATTGTATCGCAAAATTAACTTTAGAGATAATCATCAACTTTCTTCTTTGCGAGATAAGCAAAAAAATTTCGCATAACAAAAATAAATGTGCGAGGGCAAGAATTGATGAATTCATGCGATGTAGCCACCGAGAAGTGTTTCAACTCGCGACCATGAACTCATTAACTTCGCAGTGACCAACCGTGCCTCTTGCTTTGAAACGAAAAACAACCTTACATTTTTTTTCCCCTTTTTTGCGAAGCCAAAAATTCTTTGCGAGGAGGAGGTTCGAACCCGCGACCTCCTCTGGTTACATGAGATCTTGGGTGTAGCATCAACTTACCACCCATTTTTTCCTTAAATTTCACCACAACAACTAATCTTTTCTCTCACTCTTTTCATGTCTTTGAATTAGTGATGATGTCTGCTCCTGAAAGCATCAAATTTCCACATCCCATTGAAAGATGTAAGATCAAGAATGGTGTTAGAGTTATAAAAGGAGATTGGGCGTGAGGGACAAAAATGCTATGAAGTCGATGTGGAGTCTTGCGAGGAAAGGGTTGTTCAACTTGCGAAGAATTGGAAAAGGAATATCAAAGAAGAACAAAGAAGAGAAAGACTGATGGTGGACACAATAGAAGTGAGAGATGAAGATATATTACGAAATCAGTGCTTGAAGACAATTGAAAATTGCGATGGTCTCGCAAAAGGGAAGGAAATAGCTGGAAATATGAATGAAGAAACAGAGAGCAACAAGAGTAAGAGGTGTAAGAAATAAATAATTGATTTTAGAGTCATGTAAAAAAAAAAAATGTGTGTGTCATGATGATCGAAGAAGGAGTGCGCGAAAAACTCACGATATATGAATATGATGAAAGTTTGGTTAAATAATTACAAATGAGATCTCGAAAAATGAAGCAAGACTATGTGATAATTTCGCAAAGAAGATGAGAAGAAATAATCAAAAAGCAATGAATGATTACAAGAATTGACAGAAATGAATGAGTGAGTGAATGGGACGAACCTTTATGGCGTACACCCTAGTTCGCGAATGATATTTCGTAAGAGGCAAATGTAAGACCTAAAGTGCGTCATATAAGGGGGTATCTCTTGACATGGCTCAGGGAAAAGGTTACACCGCCCGAACCCGAGTCATGAAAATTTGGGGTCAATAAAGCCCATCCTGGGAGATACCTTGGATTTCCAACTATATATATAAGGTTATACCCTGGTTGGACGACCGAGGGTCTCTTCCAAGGAGTCGTGTATGACCAAGGCGCCGAGGTACACGGTTGAGCCAAGAGTGCACAGGGCATTTGAAGTGTCTCGGCCATTATTGGCAAGTCTTGGCACATCTTGCCGCACTTAGCCCGAAGAAAACTCCACTTAGGGTGCAGTCTCGTAACCATAAGCCCTATAGGTATAAGGGATAAGAGGCTGTGAAAACAACTGGTTGTTGTTAAGACCGGATGGTAGGAGCTAGTCTTGTATGGCCGATGTACGCCTCCTTGAAGGGGCAACCAGGGAGATGATAAGGGCGGCACCCTCCATTAGGGAGCTGATAAGTGTCAAAAGACGCAAATGTCATGAGGCTCTATTTTCGCAAGAAAATTTAGGCTTGTCATATTTGTGTGATGATCCTGAAGAGGCAATAATACTAACGCGAGGGTAAGACGAGATCAATGGGTCTTTACATGAAAGTGTAAAGACGTCCTGCGATTTCGTCGCAAGACGGCAATGTCATTGGACTTCAAGTTCGCAAGAATTTTTAGACCTGTCATATTGTCGCAACAAAAGCATCCTGCAGAGGCAATAATACTAAAGAAATGATAAGACAAGATCAATGGGTCGTTACATGAAAATGTAAGGACGTCCTGCGATTTTGTCGCAAGACGGCAATGTCATGGGACTTTATGTTCGCAAGAATATTTAGGCCTGTCATATTGACGCAAAATGAGGGGTGGCAAAATAAGACCTTTAACTAGGAAGGCAAAATAAGACCGCACAAAAACAATGATAAGGCAAGATCAATGGGTCATTACATGAAAATGTAAAGACGTCCTGCGATCCTGTCGCAATAATGAATTTCAACACAAATGAATATAAGACAAAACAAGAAATTGGGTAAGCAAATAAGCTTGCGAAAATGGCTATATTTCTTCATTTATTTGTGAAGGGTTAGCAACAACAGTTGCGAAAATAAGAAGTATTATTACTTAAAGATTATAAACTTAATCTCTCATGTGAAAATAAATAACAGAGGCAAGTATGGGAATGATTAGAGTAAAAACTTGTTATTTATTTCCATATGATAGATTTACTGATGAAATTACAAAAATGGATGGCTAGAAGGATAAATGTACAAGCATCACAAGAAGAGAAAAAGGGAAAATGGAACTATCTCTTAGCTTATTCTTCTTCTTCATCGATTCTTTATCGATTCCTCTTCTTCGCTTACATCACTATCGAGACATCCGAGGAAGGCATATTTTCAGGAATTTCATCAAGAAGACAAGGATATGAGGAAAGAGGAATGCGATGGTCATTACAAACTGTTTCAATAGTTTGATTGCGAAACGAACAAAGTCATTATTAAAATTCGCCATCGTAGTTTGTAATTGCATCTTCAACATGGAATACTTGTTGTTGCGAAGAGAAAAATCCTTGGCAAGTTGTGCTTTCTCAGATTCAAGTTCCTTGGTTCTAGTTTGAAATCTCTTCTCAGATTCTGTGAACAAATGATAATGAATTAGCAACTTAATAGAAGTTTCACAAAAAGAGGTGGTAAAGTAATGAAGAAAAAGAAACAACCTTCTCTCTCGAAATCATATCTTTAACCAAGGCAGTATGCTCAGCATGAAGACTGACGCTAACACCTAAGTTATTTTTGGCGTTATCTAGAACTTTCGCAGCCCAAGCGAATTCATCATCACTATTTATGACAAGGAGTGAACGAATTTGATTTTCTCGCTCATTAAGTATGGCATTTTGGCGAAGAGATTCATCTCGTTCAATTTGGACTTCAAGAAGAGTTTTTTGGAATTTCGCTAATGCTTGTGCACCTTGATTAGCAATGCGATCCTTATCATCTATGTGGCTGCTAATTTTCTTTCTTAAAATATTATTATTCTTGTGGGAGCTAAGATATAAACGTTTAAATCGGTTGGCTAAACCTAAACTAGATTTATGCTCAATTTCTAAGAGATAAAATTTGGTTCGAAGTTCATTTAATGAGAGAGAATTAATCTTGTTTGAAGAACTACTTAAAGATTCATTGAGATGAGCGAGAAGAGCATCATCATCCATAGGCTCAGGGAATGAATGGAGAAGGATGGCTTCTTCAGAAAGATTATAAATGTCTGCGAAAATGATAAGTCATGCAAAGAAAAATAAATGACAAAGTAAAAACGAAGAAAAGAGAAAGGTATTATACCATAAAGCTGCTGATTAGCACTTTGAAGAGTAGATATTTTATTCTTCTGGGTAGAAGACTCAACTTCCAGCTGTTGAATTTTTTCGCGAAGAGCGGCGGTCTCACTTTCATCCTTCTTGCGAGATGTCGCAACTTCAACTTCTAGTTCTTTGTTCTTCTCCTTAAGTTGGAGATTTTTCTTTTCAAGATTGTTGCGCCTCTTCTCAAGATCTGAGGCAACGACAAAGGAAGCTCTCCCAGACTATAAAGGAAAATAAAGGAATTGTTAAGATAAGGTTTATAATCGAAATCACAAAGAAATAAAGAAATATGAACATACCAAGGCACTAAGTGCTTTTAAGAAACTGGGAGTCATTGTCCGGGAAATTCCACGAAAAGAATCATTATCCACTAGCAGGGGGCATCGCAGATATTTGTGAGAGCTTCGCAAGTAGCAGAAAAACGGTCATCTCCCATTCCTTGCATAGAATCAGAGAAAACACTAGACAATTGCGCCATAGCAGATTCGACCGAATGATTCTCCTTCGCAAAAGAAGTATCAACCTCATTTTCATCTTCATCAGAATTTTCGCTGGTTTGGGAATTAGAATGAAAAGAGGGATGGATTTTCCGTTTTTTAGAAGATGGAGCAGAAGATATTTCCTTGCGAAGAGTGATTTTATTCTTGCCTTTAGCCTTCGCATCTTCAGGAATGTCAATTTCTTCAACGCCAACCTTCGCACACGAATGAAGATAAGAAACAAAGGCAACAATATTGTGAAAAATAATAAGGAAAAATATTTCTTACTTCATCCGTGATTGAACGAAGTATCGCCAGAGTACTCGCTTTTGGATTTCTTTTGTAGCTCTTTCTTAATTTGGTGATCTGAAAAAATTCGCAAGATTAGATATAAGAGGGAGTGAAGATTGTAAAATAAGTAAAAGTTAGGAAGTATACCTCTTTTGCCTTTTCGGGCCAATTAAATACCCAAGGGTGATAATTTGCGAGATTCGCGGGGAGTATATTGGAACCTGAAATGTAAGGTCCGCTCAAAAATAGTGGAAAGACAGACCACCTCTCATCTTTAGAGTAGCGAGGAACGTTGTTCTTGCCAGAATGCCAGTCAATATCTAGCATGAGTATCTTATCGTCGGAAACATTCTCTTTTCTTTTCAATCGGGCACCCCAGCGAGATTTATCATTCTTCATGTTTATTACTTCATAATTTTCAAAAAAGTTTTCTACAATGCACTTTTCAGAGACTATCTCTAAACTTGCGAAGTTAGGATCTTTAACGTTATCAGGATATAGAGATCCCTTACCAGCGCCGCGATTGGCAAATTCAAGCATTAGACGGATGCAATCACCACTTAATTGATAAATAACTCGCGAGAATTTCTCATGAGCAAGGATTTCATAGAACAAGGGCAGTTCGGGATCGTACAGGGGAATGGGAAGACCCGCGAGGATTTGACCTAGCGAGATTATGATTTTCTCGACCATCACACCGATGATCAGTAAACAACTTTGCGAAAGAATAGATCAAGATTCTTGATTGGGAATAGTAGACAAGGTGAAACCTTTCTCTTTTAATTTCTTTTGAGTTTCATCTAAAAGGGTTTCATATTTACGACCAGGAGGAGCCATTCTTAGAATATGGGAATGATTAAAGAATTGAAGATTAAGAGAAAGAAGAAAAGGAAGATTTACAGTAGCAGAAACGCAAATTGCGGAGGAAGAGAGTTGAAGAAAAGTTGCAGAGGGAAAGTAAAAGAGAAGAAGAAGAGGGTGAGAAAACTATATATATAGAGAAGAATTCTCGAGAAAACAAATGCATTTAATGCGAGATGGGACGTGAATGGTCAAGAAAAAACGGTTGAAAGAGACGTGTCAAGAAAAGAGTGGAAGAAGAAACATATGTAATAAATTCCGTGTAAAAGTACGGGATTGTAACAGATAAAGATGAAAAATTGCGGCATTTCAAAATATTGGTTCTCATGACATTCTCTTCTTCGCAGAGAAGACATGAGAAGAGGCAAGATGTAGGATCTGAATATCGCAACATCAGTATTTCGCGAGATTAGTAAACTACAGCACCGCGAAGGCGTCACAGAAGAGTAATATAAATGACGCAATGAATGACGACAGCCAGAACATGAGAAAGGTGTGAAGACTTAGCGAAATTTAGGAGAGCTGCGAGATTATATGTTTGTACACTTGCGATATTTCGCAAGTCATTCCCGAAAATAAAGGACAACTTAGTTGTCATCCCTTGTGTACTACCCTATATAAAGAGTTGAATAAGCCTGTTGAAGAGGGAGATCTTTTTCGGAGTGTTAGACAAGTCATTAGGAGAGAGAAAGTTTGTGGTGATTGTAATTTCTTTAGCTCTTTTCTATCTTATCTTGTAAACATTCAAGGAATTAATCAATAAAATCATTGTTATTCATCTTCAAATGTCTTAGTTGTGTGGATTATTGTGAGGGGTGTAGTGTAGGATTTCCTGCAACTACACACGTTCATGGTTTACAAGCAACGGTACAGAATTGAGAAGATTTCAGATTCAGGTAAAGCAACAAAACAAGGAGCAGAATTTTTATAAGTTGAAGACTATTGTACAAGAGTGAAAATTATCAAGGATGAGAGTTCGAGAATTTTATGATATCAAGACATATAAGTTGTGAAGAATCAAGCGGTAAAGTACTTACACTATGGCCTTTGTACTTGCATTTATTTTATCTTATTTGTATTTTGTTTTCTCTTGTCTTAAAAAAAAAAATATATGAAAAAAAAAAAAAAAAAGACAAGAGAAAATTTCTTTAGGTTCATTACTAGTTTTATTTTGTATTTGTTTTATGATTTATTAAAAAAAAAATTATAAAAAAAAAAAATTATATTTTGAGATTGTATAGTTCGTTTTTAGTTTTGTATTCTTTCAATAAAGCCAATGGAAGAAGGAATATCTACAAAGAAGTTTCAAGCAATAAGGAATTAGAGGAAAAAAATTACATTGTCAAGTTTCTACGAAGTTCAAGAGTTATCATCAAGAGTTGAAGACCGAAGACGAAGATGAAGACACCGATTGAAGACCGAAGACGTTTCTATGGATGCTGTGAGAGTGGTGCTAGCTGCACGTCGAACGGATAACGAGGTAAGTAAGCATATTCCCACCTTCGTTAAGTGGTTGATTTCCTTTCGTAGAGATCGTCAGAAAAATGGGTTTTCAAAATGAATAAAAGATGTGGGTTTTCAAAACAATTCGGAGGGTTTCTACCTTCCTACCATTCAACGTGTCGCAGGATTCTTTCTTTATTCCACCTGGACACATGTGTGACCCATAAAAATCTGTTTATTATTGAGAGCAAATTCATAAAACCCTTTCTTGTGAGGCAGAGTCGAGACTTTCGATCACTCCGAACCCGAATTCTTTCGAGAAGGGATGGTTATTTCTCTCTCAACTTTTAAGGATGAGATTGTGTTCATTTATGTGTCTAACTTCTTATGACTAGTGTGCAGAATCTCTATGTCTTCTTAGCGCGTTGGATGCTATCATTACGGAGAACTAGTAAGTTGGAAATATAGGTTTTGTGGGTATATCTCTAGTAAACCCTCACGAGACTATAACTCGTCCACTAGGGACACCTAGGGGTTTAAAGGCTTGTTATTTATGCTAAAAGTGCGTAGCCTCGACGACACGGAGTTGTATGTATGTTTTAGAATTGTTTTGTTTGATTTGCTCGAGGACTAGCAAAGTCTAAGTGTGGGGGAATCTGATAGGTGTCTAAAACACTTAATTTACTATCTAGTAGTTACGCTTTCTTTGCTATTTTTCTGGTGAATTATGTACTTTACGCGTGTTTTTGAGTTATTAGGTACTCTGGAGTCGCACGTAGGAAAAGAAACGGAAATCATTCAAATTGGGTCAAAAAGGCGTAATTGTCATTTCACATGCTATTGGGAGCTGAGCCAAGGTTAAGGGGCAACTCTATTTGGAGGAGTATTAAACAAATACTAGCTGTGGTTAAGGGGATGCCATCTGGGTAGCCCTTATCAAGGTGACAGAACATCAATTATAACCTACCTACCCAACCCTAAATCGAGAAGTGTTATCTTCTCAATCATTTCCATTACCTGAAATTCAGAGACGCAGAGATTGGTAACGGCTGTCTCGTTATTACAGTCCCCCTGAAATCAAGAGAGAAAGATGGCAGCTCCGTTAATACGCAGAGAAAGGAGATCGATTCTGATGTTGCCAAGAACAGAGATGATGATGAGATGTGATTCAAAGTTAGGGTTCGAGTCAGGATCGATGGGGGTTTTAAGTTCGATTCGTCTGCTGGTGAAAGCTTACACAGGGAAGATGTTGAAATTCAGAGATGAATCTGAAATGGAGACGATGATGCTACGACAATTGAATCTGTTAGGGTTTGGTTGTGAACAGAGAATTAAACTGTGGGTAAAGATTGGGTTGAACTCGATTCGGGTTTACTTTTGCAGCTGTTGGTGATGAATTAGAAAATGGGTTTTGCTGGAATTTGAAATTGCAACAGAAAGAGAAGCTAGGGTTTTCTGAGGAAGCTGTTGATGTTGATTTTGAGCAGAATTTGAGATGGGAATTGAGGTGGTTTCAGTCTATTGGAGCTACAGGATGAATTCGACCTGTCGGCACATTAATCCGAGACTCGTGTAAGAATTAATTGTGGAACTGAAGTTTAATAGGAATGAAGGAATTGCAGGTCATGGGTATTGCAGTTAAAGGAGATGGGAGCAAACATTGAGCTAGTGCTGCTATTGGCTCGACTGGGTATGCAAATTAGAGCACAGTGGATAGTGCGAATTCTTTGTTGAAGCAATTGCAGCTGTAGGTGGTGTCTAGGGTGCTCAAAGAGGGATTGTGTCTGAGCAGCAGAATGAAGCGTGAGAGATGGATCTGGTGCTGAGAAGAATGAAGAGCATGGGTACTGTGAACTAGAAGATGCAGAAGTGTTTCGAAGCTGTTGGTATTTGAGCTCATGGTAATTGTTGCTCCCAGGGAATGAAATGTGCATTGTTGATGCTGTAATGAGGCAATAAATGGTGTCTTAGAATTGCAGTTGCGGGTTCAGTACAGACTGGCAGAGAATGAGAGCTGAGACTATGGCGAAATTGTATTAGTGATGGAGTCTGAGTATGGCTGTTCTGGTGGTGCAAGAAACAGCTGTGAGCTGGAGTTGGGTTACAAAGATGGAATGGCGACTGAATGTGCTGCTGGTTGTGTGCCTTGAGTCAGGGAGAGAATAAAGCTACAACTGAGCTGAAGCAGTGACTGAATTGAATTGCAGCTGTAATGGGTTGAATGGAACAGGGTGGTTGTGGCTATGAAGATATGGGTTGTGACTAAGTCGAACTGTGGTGTTATCTGTGGTTTAATAGGTGGTGCCAGAACTAGGAATGGTGTTGTGTGTTGCCATGAAGGAGAAATTGCAAACTGTTTGTTGCGATGATTGAGGAATGGTTTGACTTGAGGTTGTCTTTGTCAGGTTGGGACAATAATGGAAGGAGTTGCAATTGCAGTTCGTTGTTGGCGCAACCATGAAATGAATGGCATTGGAGTTACAGATGGGTCTAAGATGGTGATGATGTTCATGGGGGTAGACCTGGTAATGGGATTGGCTTAGATGAATGCTTAGGCTTGCAGTTCAAAGTGTTTTTGCAGCTGCAGTTGTGAAGGAGCTATAGCCATCATGGCTGGATAGGCAGTTGTGAAGCACAAGGATGGTGCATCACAAAATCATGCTAGTGCAATGGCATAGGCCAAATCAGTTCAGTCAGCCGAGTCAGTGACTGACTCACACCTTAACTCAGACCTGACTCGTCTGACTAGACCACCTGACTCGGCCGACCAGATTCTGACTCAGTAACTTGACCCGAGTTGACTCGACCGATCTGACTCGTTGACTGGTGACCGGGTGGACTTTGCCGGTCACCTGAGATACTTTCCGGTTCCGGATTACGGCCAAATTCCGGCCACAATACCAGTTTTCCGGCGACCGTTTTTGGGCAGAGTTTTTACATGGATTTTTCTCACACATGGGCTTGGTGGACTTCTTTCTTTTGGACCTTTGAAGATTAGACCTAATTTTGGAAACAAGAGAGCTATTTAAAGGAAAGACTTCTACAACTTTTGGGATAACATATATATTCTTGGAACTTTGGAGAGCCGGTTTTTGTTTACTTTCTAGGGTTTGCTTTTGTTCATCTTCTTCTTTTAATTAATATTTTTATGATGAACTCCATAACTATGAGTAGCTAAACAAATATTATTGGTTATGGGATAAAGTTGATTTCTCAATATGTTATATGATTCAATGAATTATTTTTGTCTCAATATTTTATTGTTTGTGATTCACAATTAATAGTGTTATATGATTTGATAGTTTGTTTGGTTGAGTCCGGAATCAATCCGATTTACATTCACCTCTAGAGCTATATTAGGGTTTTCAATACGAAAAAATTGTTTATCCCTGATTCTAAGTAGCATAATTGTGGGTAGTGCTTGTAGTGATATATCCTACTAGTCACAAGTGAATCATAACTTTTGTTAAAACGATTAGTGCTTTTACACATTCGTTTGCATTGATTAGTCTTATTCCATAGAACTTATTGCTTTTAGGGAGTTAAATCTAATTGTGCTTTTACACTTTAGGTTGCTTTCTAGGAAGAATTCACATATGCATCTTTTAATGTGGTTGTGATGAAAACAAGGAATTAGCGGAATATACTTACGATCAAGGTATCCTAGGACTATTAGTAAATGAGAGATTAAAATACCAATTCTAATCATTGATGAAAATACATGTTTGTGAATGATACTATCCCGTGACCAATATCTTCTCCTTATTGATTATTCCAATTATTTGCTTTGTTTTATTTTATTTTTACTTTAGTATTTCGTTAAAACAACAAACATCCTCCCTTGGTTACCTTAGAAACTGAAAATTGCATAACAACAATTGCCTCTCTGTGGAAACGAACTCATCCTTACCTTGTGCTTCATTTAAATTTAGTGAGTAAGAAAGTGAAATTATTTTTGACGCTTACGACAGCGATCAAATTTTGGCGCCGCTGCCGGGGAGGCATACGGCTTGTTATTAAGTCTTTAGTTTCTTTTTTTTATAATTTCTGCTTTTATCTTTGCTTTTCGGTTCTTGTCTTGTTTCTCACTTGTTTGGGAGAATTGTTTTCAGGTACCTAATCCCTGGCTTCTAAAGATTGGAACTACCCAAGGTGCGGGATAGCTACTCGAAGAGGCACAATACTCCAACTAAGTCAAGACACAACAGAAAATCCAGAGTTAGAGGTGGAAAAAGAGTTACAAATAGAAGGAGAACAAGAGGTTCCAATCGTAGACGAACCACAAGTTGAAGAAGAAGAAGCAATGGGTGATGCAAATCGTTCACTCAAGGAATTGGCTTCTCATAGGCTTGATACACAACAGGGGTGTATTCAAACAAACACTACTTTTGAGATAAAGCCGGGGTTGCTTAGAGAATTACCAAAATTCCATGGCATGGTGAATGAAGACCCAAACAAACATCTTATGGACTTCCACACCATTGTCACGGCTATGCTTCCAGCGGATGTTGAGGCGGATGGTGCAATGTTAAAAGTTTTCCGTTTCTCTTTGATGGATAGTGCTAAGGATTGGTTGTAATATTTACCTCCCGGAAGTGTCACAACATGGAATGGGCTGAAGAAACTCTTTTTAGAGAGATATTTTCCTGCATCAAAGGCTACTCAAATTTGGAAGGAGATTTGTGGGATGAAGCAAAATGTGGGAGAATCATTATATGAATGTTGGGAACGATACAAGAGATTGGTGGCAAGCTGCCCTCACCACCAATTCAGTGACGCTATGATCATCCAATACTTCTATGAAGGACTCTAATCAAGTGATAGGAATCTTATTGACGCTGCGGGTGGTGGTGCACTAGTTAGCAAGACGGTGGCACAAGCTAGAGAGTTGATTGAAAATATGGCAGCGAACTCCCAACAGTTTTTGAGCCGTGGTTTGGATGTGCTTCTAAGAAGAGTGAATGAAGTGAGCGAGGTTGAGGAACTTCGTCAACAAATGGGTAACATGTCGGCAATGATGCAACAAGTTGCAGCCGTGGTTATACCAAGTTCTACTCGATGTTATGAAGATGAGCAAGTTAATGCGATCTTTCCAAATCAACAAAGACGGTATGATCCCTACTCAAACACTTACAATCCGGGATGGAGAGATCACCCCAATTTTAGCTATGCCAACAAGCAAGGAGCGGTTCAACAACCTACCTTCAACTTTTCAAGTGGATTTCAACCTCAACAACAACAATTCCAGCCGAGACAACAATTTCAAAGAACCACAAGCACAACAATCAATGCAAAATCACGGTTCCGATATTGATTCAAAGCTTCAAACAATGATGCAAGGCATTTCTACCATGTTCAAAGAGAGTCAACAGAAACTAAGAGTGCTATCGAGGAGTTGCAAACACAAATGGGCTCCATGGATATTGAGTTGAACCAATTGAAGGCACAAAATAGTGGGAAACTCCCTTCTCAACCTATTAACCCAAAAGAGGGTGTCAATGTTATTACGTTGAGGAGTGGTACACAACTTGTGCAACCCGAAATTACTGATTCGGGCAAGGTGGAAACACCCAAGGAACCTGTTTTTGAGGAGAATAATGAGGATTCTCCCCAAACTTCTGAGGTACCTATTCCTAACTCTAAAACTCCGGTTTCTACTTATGTTCCTCCTTTACCTTTTCCTCGCAGATTTGCAAGTTCTAAGAAGGCGGAACTAGAAAAGGAGATTTTAGATGTTCTAAAGAAGATCCATGTGAACATACCACTCATTGATGCTATTAAGCAAGTTCCAAAGTATGCAAAGGTGTTGAAGGACTTGTGTACCAATAAGCAAAGGCTCAAAGGTAATGAAGTGCTTAGTGTGGGGGAGAATGCTTCGGCAATCTTACAACACAAACTCCCACTTAAGTGCAAGGATCCCTGTAGTTTTGACATTCCCGTCACAATTGGTAACACTACATTTAACAAAGCTATGTTGGATTTAGGTGAATCCGTTAATGTTATGCCTGCGTCAATGTATAATTCACTTGATCTTGGTCCTCTTAAAAAGGCTGAAATTGTATTGCAATTAGCCGATCGCTCTAATGTCTACCCAATGGGTATTGTTGAGGATGTTCTTGTGCAGGTTAATCAACTTGTATTTCCAGCTGACTTTTGTGTGTTAGAGATGAATAAAGGTTCACCGGACTCGTCTCTTCCATTGCTACTTGGGCGTCCCTTTATGAAAACGGCGAAAACCATAATTGATGTGGACAAGGGAACGTTGACCATGGAGTTTGATGGAGAAACAATACGTTTCAACATTTTCGAGACGATGAGATATCCTAGTGATGTCCACTCTTGTTTCTCCATTGATGTTATGGATACATTGGCACAACAAATGTTTGAATTAAATGGTGATGATGCTTTGGAAACCGTGTTAACTACATCCATGGATAATGGTGTAGAGTGTGGTAATGAAGTCAAGGAAGCCCTTGGTGATATTAATTCACTACAAGGATGCCCGGAAACTCATAATATCTCTTTTATTTCTTTACCATGCAGTGATGAAAAGCTTGTACCTTCAATTGTTAAATCTCCAAAGTTAGAATTGAAACCTCTTCCCAATCACCTAAAGTACTTGTACTTGGGTGATAATGAAGAGTTACCTGTGATTGTTTCTAATGAGCTTAATGATTTACAGGAGCAAAAACTTCTAAGGGTGCTAAGGAAGTACAAGACGGCCATAGGATGGACAATTGCCGATATTAAGGGTATAAGCCCTGCCGTTTGTATGCACAAAATTCGTTTGGAGGACGATGCAAAGCCTACAAGGGAAGCGCAATGTCGTTTGAATCCTCCCATGATGGAAGTTGTGAAAAAGGAGATACTCAAGCTTTTGGAAGTGGGTGTTATCTACCCCGTATCCGATAGCAAGTGGGTAAGCCCGGTACAAGTGGTACCAAAGAAATCAGGTGTGACAGTGGTGGAGAATGATAAGAATGAACTTGTCCCAACTCGTGTGCAAACCGGTTGGAGGGTTTGTATTGATTATAGAAAATTGAATGCCACTACTAGAAAAGATTATTTTCCATTGCCTTTTATTGATCAAATGCTTGAACGTTTAGCTGGACACTCTTATTATTGCTTTCTTGATGGCTATTTAGGTTATAATCAGATTGTGATAGCGCCGGAGGATCAAGAGAAAACCACTTTCACTTGTCCTTTTGGTACTTTTGCTTATAGAAGGATGCCTTTTGGCTTGTGCAAGGCTCCAACTACCTTTCAAAGGTGTATGGTAAGTATCTTTTCGGAATATGTTGAAAACATAATTGAAGTGTTCATGGACGACTTTAGTGTCTTTGGTGATTCATTTGACCTTTGCTTGAACAATTTGTCTCTAATCCTTGAACGATGTGTTGAAACAAATCTTGTGCTAAATTGGGAGAAGTGCCATTTCATGGTAACTCATGGCATAGTTTTAGGCCATATAATATCTTCTAAAGGCTTGGAAGTCGATAAATCTAAGATAGACCTTATTCGTGCTCTAACCCCTCCCATTACGGTGAGGGAGATACGCTCTTTTCTTGGTCATGCAGGTTTCTACCGTAGATTCATCAAGGACTTTTCCAAGATAGCATCACCACTTTGTAATTTATTGCAAAAAGATGTGGTTTTTAACTTTGATGAAAAATATATGGTGGCATTCAATCGTTTGAAAGAACTTTTGATTTCAGCCCCTATCATTAAACCACCGGATTGGAGCAAGCCTTTTGAGCTCATGTGTGATGCAAGTGACTATGCGGTTGGTGCGGTGCTTGGGCAACGTGTGGGGAAGCTTCCTCATGCTATTTATTATGCTTCTAGAACGTTAAATGAGGCCCAACAAAACTACACAACCACTGAAAAAGATTTATTAGCCATTGTTTTTGCTTTAGAAAAGTTTCGCTCTTATCTAATTGGTACAAAAGTTGTTGTCTTTTCTGATCATGCAACGCTTAAGTACTTGCTTACAAAGAAAGAGGCGAAACCGAGGCTCATACGATGGATATTACTCTTGCAAGAGTTTGATATTGAAATCAAAGACAAGAAAGGGATTGAGAACACCGTTGCGGATCATTTGAGCCGACTTGCTGTGGACAAGGAAGCTATCCCATTGCGTGAAAGTTTCCCGGATGAGCAACTATTCTCAATTGCCTTTGGAGAACCATGGTATGCCGATATTGTCAATTACTTAGTTTCTAAACAAATCCCAAAGAACTTGTCTCGTGCTGAGAGGGACAAACTTAAGAAGTTAGGGAACCAATACATATGGGATGATCCATACTTATGGAAACATGGTAGTGACCAAGTAATACGAAGGTGCATTCCCGAATCTGAATTTAATTCTATCTTGTCTTTTTGTCACTCTTATGCTTGCGGAGGACATTTTGGGAGTAAGAGAACCGCTCACAAGGTACTTGAAAGTGGTTTCTATTGGCCAACTTTGTTTAAGGATGCACATATATTTTGTACAACTTGTGATAGGTGTCAAAGAACCGGCAATCTAGGTGCCCGAAATCAAATGCCACAAATTTTATTCAATTTATTGAAGTTTTTGATGTATGGGGTATTGATTTTATGGGGCCTTTTGTCAACTCCCATGGAAATTTTTATATCTTACTTGCGGTTGATTATGTCTCGAAATGGGTGGAAGCTAAAGCCACCCCAACTAATGATTCTAAAGTGGTTTCAGATTTTGTGCAAGCTAATATTTTTGCAAGGTTTGGAATTCCAAGAGCCATAATTAGCGATGGGGGTTCTCACTTCCAAACAGGATTTTACGAAGCTTGTTGACGAAGTACAATGTTTCGCACAAGATTGCAACACCTTATCATCCCCAAACAAATGGACAAGCCGAGGTGTCTAACCGGGAGGTGAAATCCATTCTAGAAAAGACGGTGAATCCAACAAGGAAGGATTGGAGCATGCGACTCAATGATGCTTTGTGGGCTTATAGAACCGCATACAAGACACCTATCGGGATGTCTCCTTTTAGGTTTGTGTATGGTAAACCTTGTCATTTACCCGTTGAAATTGAGCATAAGGCGTTTTGGGCTATTAAGCAACGCAATATGGACATGGATGGGGCTGGAAAGCAAAGGAATTTACAACTCCAAGAGCTAGAGGAGCTTCGCAATGATGCATTTGAAAGCTCACGCATTTATAAGGAAAAGACGAAGGCATTTCATGATAACATGATTTTTAGAAAACAATTTTGCATTGGGCAGAAAGTGCTTTTGTTTAATTCTCGCTTGCATTTATTTCCCGGTAAATTAAGGTCACGATGGATCGGACCTTTTATTGTTACTAATGTGTTTTCTCATGGTGCAGTGGAAATTCGTAGCATAGCTACAGGGAAAGAACTTAAAGTTAATGGGCACCGGTTGAAACCATATGATGAGAATTTCACTTCCGAAGTGGTGGAAGGAGTTAAATTTGTGGATGTGCTCCCTCTGGAGGAGTCATAGAATGCAAGGAGATAGTCGGGCTGACGACTTTAAACCAAGCGCTAATTGGGAGGCAACCCATCGGATGAGTATTTCTTGTCTTGTATTTATTTCTTGTCTTGTTTTTAGTTTTTTTTTCTTGTCTTATTTTTTCTGATTTTTTGTTAGAATTTCCCACCTTGACTTACTTTGTACGATTCAATTTACATTGAGGACAATGTAAAGTTTAAGTGTGGGGGAGTGGTTAAGCATTTGCGTTGTAAATTTTTGAAATTTTCAACTTTTGTGTAAATTAGTGAATAAGAAACCTCCAACTTATGGTTAGTTTAGAGTCACATAGTATACATGTCGCTAAGATTACATCGAGAATCTCATAAGAGTGACTGAACTTAGAGATGACAGAGAACATGATCGGGTTTCTTAATTGTATGAGAGTTAAAGTTGGATTTAACCATGCCAGTGGCAAATAAGGTGCAGACTGAATTCGGTATTAGAGTTGTGATCCCCTATAGTGGAGACTACCCATGTTACATAATGTGAGGCACCAACCTTCAATTCTTTGTACCTGTCTAAATTTGTGCTTTTAAAGTGTGTGTCACCGTACGTAAATTCCGGGCAGAATGGTGAGCTGCCCAACCTCACACCATAGAAGCACTATTTTGATCTCTTGAGTGCTATTTTTATCAACCATGATGGTGACATCGAATTGCTAACTTACATACCACTTGTAATCTTGTTCGCAGTTAGCACCATCCACCTTATCTCTCTCTACACCAACAGGTCCATAGAAACACCATCATCATCAACAAGAGGAGCATCACAAATTTGAAGGAAAGTTGAACACATTCATGGTTTACAAGCAACGGTACAGAATTGAGCAGATTTCAGATTCAAGTAAAGCAACAAAACAAGGAGCTGAATTTTTATAAGTTGAAGACTATTGTACAAGAGTGAAAATTATCAAGGATGAGAGTTCGAGAAGTTTATGATATCAAGACATATAAGTTGTGAAGAATCAAGCGGTAAAGTACTTACACCATGGCCTTTGTACTTGCATTTTATTTTATCTTATTTGTATTTTGTTTTCTCTTGTCTTAAAAAAAATAAAATATATATATATATATATATATATATGAAAAATAAAAAAAAAAGAGACAAGAGAAAATTTCTTTAGGTTCATTACTAGTTTTATTGTTTTATTTCGTTTTTATTTTGTATTTGTTTTATGATTTACTAAAAAAAAAAAAAAATTTATAAAAAAAAAAAATATTATATTTTGAGATTGTATAGTTCGTTTTTAGTTTTGTATTCTTTCAATAAAGCCAATGGAAGAAGGAATATCTACAAAGAAGTTTCAAGCAATAAGGAATTAGAAGAAAAAAATTACATTGTCAAGTTTCTACGAAGTTCAAGAGTTATCATCAAGAGTTGAAGACCGAAGACGAAGATGAAGACACCGATTGAAGACCGAAGACGTTTCTATGGATGCTGTGAGAGTGGTGCTAGCTGCACGTCGAATGGATAACGAGGTAAGTAAGCATATTCCCACCTTCGTTAAGTGGTTGATTTCCTTTCGTAGAGATCGTCAGAAAAATGGGTTTTCAAAATGAATAAAAGATGTGGGTTTTCAAAACAATTCGGAGGGTTTCTACCTTCCTACCATTCAACGTGTCGCAGGATTCTTTCTTTATTCCACCTGGACACATGTGTGACCCATAAAAATCTGTTTATTATTGAGAGCAAATTCATAAAACCCTTTCTTGTGAGGCAGAGTCGAGACTTTCGATCACTCCGAACCCGAATTCTTTCGAGAAGGGATGGTTATTTCTCTCTCAACTTTTAAGGATGAGATTGTGTTCATTTATGTGTCTAACTTCTTATGACTAGTGTGCAGAATCTCTATGTCTTCTTAGCGCGTTGGATGCTATCATTACGGAGAACTAGTAAGTTGGAAATATAGGTTTTGTGGGTATATCTCTAGTAAACCCTCACGAGACTATAACTCGTCCACTAGGGACACCTAGGGGTTTAAAGGCTTGTTATTTATGCTAAAAGTGACCGTAGCCTCGACGACACGGAGTTGTATGTATGTTTTAGAATTGTTTTGTTTGATTTGCTCGAGGACTAGCAAAGTCTAAGTGTGGGGGAATCTGATAGGTGTCTAAAACACCTAATTTACTATCTAGTAGTTACGCTTTCTTTGCTATTTTTCTGGTGAATTATGTACTTTACGCGTGTTTTTGAGTTATTAGGTACTCTGGAGTCGCACGGAGGAAAAGAAGCGGAAATCATTCAAATTGAGTCAAAAAGGCGTAATTGTCATTTCACATGCTATTGGGAGCTGAGCCAAGGTTAAGGGGAAACTCTATTTGGAGGAGTATTAAACAAATACTAGCTGTGGTTAAGGGGATGCCATCTGGGTAGCCCTTATCAAGGTGACATAACATCAATTATAACCTACCTACCCAACCCTAAATCGAGAAGTGTTATCTTCTCAATCATTTCCATTACCTGAAATTCAGAGACGCAGAGATTGGTAACGGCTGTCTCGTTATTACAGTCCCCCTGAAATCAAGAGAGAAAGATGGCAGCTCCGTTAATACGCAGAGAAAGGAGATCGATTCTGATGTTGCCGAGAACAGAGATGATGATGCGATGTGATTCAAAGTTAGGGTTCGAGTCAGGATCGATGGGGGTTTTAAGTTCGATTCGTCTGCTGGTGAAAGCTTACACAGGGAAGATGTTGAAATTCAGAGATGAATCTGAAATGGAGACGATGATGCTACGGCAATTGAATCTGTTAGGGTTTGGTTGTGAACAGAGAATGAAACTGTGGGTGAAGATTGGGTTGAACTCGATTCGGGTTTACTTTTGCAGCTGTTGGTGATGAATTAGAAAATAGGTTTTACTGGAATTTGAAATTGCAACAAAAAGAGAAGCTAGGGTTTTCTGAGGAAGCTGTTTATGTTGATTTTGAGCAGAATTTGAGATGGGAATTGAGGTGGTTTCAGTCTATTGGAGCTACAGGATGAATTCAACCCTGCTGCTGCTGTTAATCTGAGACTGTGTAAGAATTGATTGTGGAACTGAAGTTTAATAGGAATGAAGGAATTGCAGGTCATGGGTATTGCAGTTAAAGGAGATGGGAGCAAACATTGAGCTAGTGCTGCTATTGGCTCGACTGGGTATGCAAATTAGAGCCTGGTGGATAGTGCAGCTGCTGTTGAAGCAATTGCAGCTGTAGGTGGTGTCTAGGGTGCTCAAAGAGGGATTGTGTCTGAGCAGCAGAATGAAGCGTGAGAGATGGATCTGGTGCTGAGAAGAATGAAGAGCATGGGTATTGTGAACTGGAAGATGCAGAAGTGTTTCGAAGCTGTTGGTGTTTGAGCTCATGGTAATTGTTGCTCCCAGGGAATGAAATGTGCATTGTTGATGCTGTAATGAGGCAATAAATGGTGTCTTAGAATTGCAGATTGCGGGTTCAATCAGATCGCGAGAGAATGAGAGCTGAGACTATGGCGAAATTGTATTGGTGTTGGAGTCTCCAGTATGGCTGTTCGGTGGTGCAAGAAACAACAGGAGTCGGAGTTGGGTTACGAGATGGAATGGCGACCAATGTGCTTCTTGGTTGTGTGCCTTTAGTCGGGGAGAGAATAAAGCTACAACCGAGTCAAGCAAAGGATCGAATTGAATTGCAAACTGTAATGGGTTGAATGGAACAGGGTGGTTGTGGCTATGAAGATATGGGTTGTGACTAAGTCGAACTGTGGTGTTATCTGTGGTTTAATAGGTGGTGCCAGAACTAGGAATGGTGTTGTGTGTTGCCATGAAGGAGAAATTGCAGCTGTTGTTGCAGTGATTGAGGAATGGTTTGACTTGAGGTTGTGCTGTGCAGCTGGGACAATAATGGAAGGAGTTGCAGCTGCAGTTCGTTGTTGGCGCAACCATGAACAGAATGGCATTGGAGTTACAGATGGGTCTAAGATGGTGATGATGTTCATGGGGGTAGACCTGGTAATGGGATTGGCTTAGATGAATGCTTAGGCTTGTGATGCGTGTCGTATGTGCAATCAAATTAATTAATATTTCCACTCAATTAAAAATAATATAATGGAAGTCAAGATCGTTCCCACGAGGAGCAAGAGATTCTAGTTGTAAAAATTGTCACGAAAGGGGGGTGTAAAAAGCAAAAGAAAATAAACAAAGCAATTAAAAGATAAAGTTGAAAGCAATAAGAGAGACAAGACCAAGGAATCCTTCTTCGTTGCAAAACAATGAATCAAGTTATGTTCTTTTCTATTTGTTATTAGTCACAAATTATCACCAACCGTAGGTAAAGCAGCTAGATCAGTGCTAAACCCCTAAATCCCTTGTATCACCGGATACGGAAGTTCTCGACTACCGGATTCTATTTACCAAACCACCTAGAAGTAGATCACTCTAGATGTAATTTAAATAAACGCATTAAGATTTATGAACTTATTAGGTCAATATTAGTAGTTAGACTCTTAGATCAAGGTCTACTTGCTAACGTTGTTTCCACACACAATTGCTCCACGGAATCCCTCCGCAAGGTCTCGTGTTTGCTACTTATGTAAAGAGTCAAGAAACGATTACTTATCTCCTAACTTTCACTAGCTTTAGATTAAACCGACAAATCAATTTAGTTGGCCACCCAAACAATCTATCAATCAATCATGAATGTCATTAAGATCATTCCTATTAGTAAAAACAAACGATAATTATGTGAAAAACTTCAAGATAGAATTGAAAACAAAAACTTAAATCATATTAAGAACTAGGAATTCATCCTCAATCAATAATAAAATTAGCTACTCATGCTAAAGAGTTCACACAAAGAATAAGAAAAGAAAAGTGTTGTGTGTGTAGAGAGGTGTGTAAAAGATGTAGAAAACTTCTCTATTTATAGGCTTCAATATTCTCCAAATCTTCCAAGGAATAGAATCCTTTTCCTTTAGCCATTCAATTTCCAAATTCAAGTCTTCCTCAACTCTTCATCTTCTCTTTCCAAATTTGAGCCCAATTCTCCATCCAATTCCTAGTCCAAGTCTTCACACCCATGAGAGAAGTCCGTAGAAAAATCTGGAATTTTTGCTTGCCGGAAAACTGGTATTATGGCCGGAATCCGGCCGGAATAGTCGCCGCCGGCCACCAGAAAATTTCTCCGTCAGTGGAATATTCGACGGAATATTTCGCCAGTCCACCGTTATGACTAACGGTCAAACAGGTCAACTGTTAGTCAAAGGTCAAGGGGAGGTCAATGAGTCAGCTAGGTCTAGTCAGAACCGAGTCACCGGCTAACTCTACCGACCGGTCTTGCACCGGCTCGAATAGTTCACGGCCAAGATGGCCATGCCTTCCCCGTCTCGTAACTTCTCTTCTCGCCAAGATGGTTGTGCCAATCTGAATCGCACTTCGTGCTTGTCATCTCAGCTGCAATAGATCATTCTTCACACTCGCAGCACTTTTGTTCAACTTCAACTCCTCTCCATGCTCAAATAAATAGCCGCAAAGAGCAACTCAAACCACCACAACCGCAATCCACTTGCACAACTTCAAATCTCGCCCGGTACCAACATCCGAGTCATACCCATCTCTGCATTTCGAGTCATACCAACGAAAACAACTAATTCCTCATCCATCCGAGCATCACTGGACTTCAGCCCCAGTAGCACATATCTAACCCTTGCAATCCTACTTGCAAATGCAGTTGCTTCTCATTCAGCTTCCCTTGTGATTCTCATCTCCAGATACCCACTGCACAACACCTTACCATCTTGCACACAACCAAATTAGCGGAACCCAACTCATCTTTTGTTCTTCATTAATCTCTTGCAAAGAAACCATTGTTCAAAGCCATCTCCTTCTCATTCACATCATTGCCAATGGCGATACTCTACAACTCCTTCCAATCTTTCTCCAGCTTCCACCATTTCGAGCTACCATCCCATCTCCATCTCCTCTGGCAACTGCCATCGACTTACCCATCGTTTGCTCAATCTTCTCAGCAACAAATAACTCGAGTCTCTCACAGTCCCATTAGTCCATTCCTGACTTTCTCTTTTACTCCCTTGAACATCTCCCTGGCAGCAGCCTTTATCGTCAATCCTGGTTGTAATATCATCTGCAGCACCACCATCTCTTCTATTAGCAACATCACTACCATTTCAGCACAATTCCTAGGCATTCATCTAATTATAAGCATTCAATCATTCCAATTGCAGCTTCATTCTCATAACAGACTTCAAGCTCCAACAACATCTCTTTATTTCTGTAACCTTGCTCATTACAAACCCATTCACCATAAGCTCAGAACCACTTTCATCCACATCTCGGCTCGAATTGAACATCAACATTGTTGCTTCCCTTGAATCTCTGCTACTAGCCTGACTCAGACAACCATTTCTTTCTTCCTCTCTTATCCCATCTCTGAATATCGAGCCTCAAAGCAGCATCCTTATTTCTGTCAGATTCAACCTAATCACACAGCCACATACCCATCTGCTACTCTGTCTAATTTCTCAACTCGATTCTCAGCAGCGACTTCGATTCCATCTTCTTCCATCTCTGAAACCGGCAATACCCATCTTCAATTTCATCTCTAATTTCAACTCAAACCCCATCAATCTCTTCTCCATCAATTCTACTCATTTTCTGCAACTAATCCCCCACCTGGTTTACACAGACAGCGAATCCTAATTAATTGATTCCAACCCAACGTTTCCCAGATTCAATCTTAATTCATTACAGCATCATCTCTAGAACTCTAAACGGCTAACAAAACCCATTACTTCACTCTTCAATTTATTTCCAGCAAACCCCATTCTGTAATTCGACCCATAGTTCATGTCTGCTTCTATTTCTCGATCTCGGATTTTAGATTGAATCAGTTAACTCATCTCTACCTTGCTGTAACATCATCTTCTCCCGATCTGGTAAACCGCAGCGACTGCTGCTCTCTCATTTTTTCGGTTTCGTGTTTTGGTTTCTGTAAAACAGCAGCCGCTGTTTTCTTTCAGGTGAAAGAAGGAAAAACGAGAAACAGTTCTCTGAATTTTAGGTTTAGGTTAATCATTGGATGGCTATCTGCGCCCAAGATAAGCACCACCCAAACTGGGTGGTTATAACACACATATTTTCTGGATAAGGGCTACCCAGTGATGACAGCCCCTAACATGTAGTTACCCCTTAACTTCAGCTGACCGGTATTTAGCACTCCTCTGAGAGAGTTTCCCTTTAACCGTGGCTCGTCTCCCGATAGTGTTTTCCTGTGAAATGACAATCTTGCCCTTTTTTGCTCAATTTGGATCATTTATTCTTCTTTTCCTCCGTGCGACTCCAAAGTAGCTACAAAACTCAAAAACACACGTAAAATACATAATTTACAAGAAAAATAGCAAAGAAAGCGTAAACTACTAGATAGTAAATTAGGTGTATTCTACACCTATCAGCTTGCAGTTCAAAGTGTTTTTGCAGCTGCAGTTGTGAAGGAGCTATAGCCATCATGGCTGGATAGGCAGTTGTGAAGCACAAGGATGGTGCATCACAAAATCATGCTAGTGCAATGGCATAGGCCAAATCAGTTCAGTCAGCCGAGTCAGTGACTGACTCACACCTTAACTCAGACCTGACTCGTCTGACTAGACCACCTGACTCGGCCGACCAGATTCTGACTCAGTAACTTGACCCGAGTTGACTCGACCGATCTGACTCGTTGACTGGTGACCGGGTGGACTTTGCCGGTCACCTGAGATACTTTCCGGTGCGGGATTCCGGCCAAATTTCGGCCACAATACCATTTTTCCGGCGACCGTTTTTGGGCAGAGTTTTTACATGGGTTTTTCTCACACATGGGCTTGGTGGACTTCTTTCTTTTGGACCTTTGAAGATTAGACCTAATTTTGGAAACAAGAGAGCTATTTAAAGGAAAGACTTCTACAATTTTGGGATAACATATATATTCTTGGAACTTTGGAGAGCCGGTTTTTGTTTACGCTTCTAGGGTTTGCTTTTGTTCATCTTCTTCTTTTCAATTAATATTTTTATGATGAACTCCATAGCTATGAGTAGCTAAACAAATATTATTGGTTATGGGATAAAGTTGATTTCTCAATATGTTATATGAATCAATGAATTAGTTTTGTCTCAATATTTTATTGTTTGTGATTCACAATTAATAGTGTTATATGATTTGATAGTTTGTTTGGTTGAGTCCGGAATCAATCCGATTTACATTCATCTCTAGAGCTATATTAGGGTTTTCAATACGAAAAAGTTGTTTATCCCTGATTCTAAGTAGCATAATTGTGGGTAGTGCTTGTAGTGATATATCCTACTAGTCACAAGTGAATCATAACTTTTGTTAAAATGATTAGTGCTTTTACACATTCGTTTGCATTGATTAGTCTTATTCCATAGAACTTATTGCTTTTAGGGAGTTAAATCTAATTGTGCTTTTACACTTTAGGTTGCTTTCTAGGAAGAATTCACATATGCATCTTTTAATGTGGTTGTGATGAAAACAGGGAATTAGCGGAATATACTTGCGATCAAGGTATCCTAGGACTATTAGTAAATGAGAGATTAAAATACCAATTCTAATCATTGATGAAAATACATGTTTGTGAATGATACTATCCCGTGACCAATATCTTCTCCTTATTGATTATTCCAATTATTTGCTTTGCTTTATTTTATTTTTACTTTAGTATTACGTTAAAACAACAAACATCCCCCCTTGGTTACCTTAGAAACTGAAAATTGCATAACAACAATTGCCTCTCTGTGGAAACGAACTCTTCCTTACCTTGTGCTTCATTTAAATTTAGTGAGTAAGAAAGTGAAATTATTTTTGACGCTTACGACAGCGATCAGTGCTCGTGTTGCTGTTTCAAGAAATTTATGTAACCCGGAGTTACATATGTGTCACGGTCACGGCTAGGAGACAATTATCTACTCCCAGCTACATGTGTGCGATCCAAGTTGGTCATGAGATGATGAACCTGAGGCTTTTTGGCTCTAAAAGGAGGAGCTGACTGATCAAGACCCATTTGTCTAGCATCTCTGTCAATGTTGTATTCTTCCACGAGGTATTCTTGTTGCATGACAGACACAATGTTAGAGCACTGCTTAATCGAACTCGCAAGCGTTGCTATCTCAAGCTTGTTTGTCAAGTTTAGGTGATCAAAACTATAAGTCTTGATTTCTAGTCTAATTATAGCTATGTCTCGGATTAGGATAGAATGTATAGTTGAGCTTTAGACTTCACTACATTCATCGATTGAAGACGAAGATCTACTGGGAAGAGCTTCGAGGAACTTCATCAACAAAAGTTATGTGGAGACTAAAACTTATCTATCACTCAGAAGGCTATTATATTTTATCTCCTAATGAGACTAAGTCGTATAACTATATATAATTTCATATTATACACATTTGATATTTCGAGCTGAGTTTAAATCGGTTATCTATTTCTCGAAATATGTGTTGGAAGCATTTTGCTTTAGCTACGTTTATCATTATTCTTGACGAGTTTAGTTGGAAACAATTTATTTGTTGGAAACTAAATAATAACTCAAAAGATGATCATGTGAAAATTGCCTTGAAACATCTTACATGATTTATGTGAGACAATCATTTGATGTCGACTCGGAAAGTTTCGTATTGATCATTCGATCACTTGAAAATTACTTATAAGCTAATAGTTTGTGTGAAACACCTATTGTCGTCTTCTAAGGATGTTTCAATGATTGAAATGGAAGTTTAGAACAATTAACCTTTATCTGGATACAACACAGTATGCATACCAGTATGCATACTGTTGTAGTATGATTCAAGTCCGGAAACCAAGTTTACATACCAGTGTGCGAACGGTATTAATTGTTAAAGTCTGGGAACCATGTTTGCATACCAGTATGCGAACGGTCTTACCTGAGTTAAGGCCCCAAATGGCAGTATGCATACCGGTTTGCAAACTGCTGGACATGACCAAAGTCAGGAACTATAGTTTGCGTACCCGTTTTCAAACTTAGTTGGTTAAGTTCTAAAATCGGTTAAGTATGTTTTCATACTCATGAACAAATACATTAATAAATTAAGGAATGCAATCTTTGCAAACCGTGGCTTAATGTTCATGAATCAATCCGATTTTGCTTAAATTGTTTCTTATATAGTTCTATGAGATATATATATAAAATTGAACAACTCTATGAGTAACACAATTATATTCAGTTGATTATCATTCATATTTGATTGATCATCATATTTGATCTAGAAGTGTTAGATGAATGTGGTTAAGACAAAAGTGTTCATATGGCTAACTTCGGTTAAATGTTATTGAGCCAACTCAATATACACGTTTAGGTACGGTTACCCATATCTAATTGAAGGTATATTTCATTTCTGTGTAACAAGCTAAGACCATCTAACGGTGGAAAGATATTGCTTTTGTTTTAAGCAAACTTAGCTTGAATCTTAAATCAGATTTTCATCTAACGGTGATTTGAGAAAGAGATATAACTCTTGGTATCTTTTCTTGATTGAGTCTGACTGTTTAGTTGATTCTCTCGGAATTATATTGGAGTTAGTCCGTGCAAATTTCCGAACGAAATATTGGGTGTGGTTGTTAGACCCCCGCTTTTTCAATTGGTATCAAAGCAGGAAAACACGCTAAGACCTCATAAGTCTGTGTTTGTAGCGATCTGACTCTATGGACAGAATCATTATCTCTATAAACGTATCGTCAGTCTTCAATGTCTCAAACTACCTATGGTAGAAAATTGTTATGTGTAACTTTCTCCAAGCGCGTGATTTTCAATCATGGGTTCGTGTTGTTAATGGCTATAATCCTTCTATGGTTACAGTAAACGGTGTAACTGCTCTAAAGGATATTGGTGCCTATGAACTCGACGAGATTCTCGCTGCAAAGCAAAATTTTGACGGTTTAAATGCGATGATCCATGCCATTACCCCAGATCTTCAGCACCATATGACCACATGCAATAAGTCTAAAGATGCTTGGGATATCTTAGAAACTGTATTTGAAGGGAATACCTCTAAAAAGGAAGCTAGGCTTCAAAACCTAAATTATGATTGGGAAAACCTCTGTATGGATCATGAAAATTCATTTGATGAGTTTAATCACAAATTTTCTGAAATTGTTAATGCATCTTTTGCATTAGGTAAGACTATTCCTTAAAAGAACATTGTGATGAAAATTCTCAGACCGTTGCCAGCTAGATACGATTCTAAGAAACATGCCATCGTTTAGGGAAATAACCTTGAAACACTTTCCAGAAATACTCTTGTTTGGAAGTTAAAGATCTTTGATCATGAGCATACATCCAAATCTGGAAAGGATATTGCTTTCAAAGCACAAAAGAACACTAAATTACTTGATAAAACTAAAAGTGTTGGCAACTCTGTAGTTGATCCTATTAAGACTGATTCATCAGATAAAGATCTTGACAACTCAGTCTCACTTATCACAAGACAGTTTAGAGATCTTCTTTTGAAGAGAAGTAAATGGTTCATCAGAGATAAATCCAGGTCATCAGTCAAACCTCATGATCGTGCCCCTCCTAAAAACAGGTACACTGTCGACACTGATGATGAGGACATGCTACAGTGCTTCAAGTGTAAATGTTTTGGTTATTTTTCTAATGAGTGTCCAAATCGTAGAAAATACACTGGAAAAAAAGGTCTTGTTGCAACTCTTGATGAAAAGTCTGATCATTATAATTCAAATGAAGATGAAAAATCAAGTGTAGCACTCCTTGGCGAAAATATTAACTTTGATAATTGTAGCAATACATACATCAATCTTTATATATTTCCTGAAGAAACTTCTTCGACCACTTTGGAGGATATAATGGATTTTTCCCTGTCTACTGAAAATTCTATCTCACATGTTTCAGGTACCTCAATTTGTTTAGCGGCATGCTCAACTATGGTGCCTGAACCGTCCTCCACATTGACATGTTCTTATTGTACTTTTAAGGGTCGTGAACTCTCTAATTGTTTCAAGTACAAACATAAAATAAGATATGTCAACAAACTTCAACGGAGAGCAAATCTATTAGAAAACAAGCTCAAACTTGTTCAGAAGTCGAATTCATCTAGGTGTGTAAACTTAACTCATCTCCGAAGAAGTTAATTTCTAAAGAAAAATATATACCTCTACAGAAAAGAACAAGGTCTAAAAAATCAATGAAAAAGGGTATTAAGAATTCTGTACAAGGATCGTATGGTGGACATATTATTGTTCACCCCAACACAACTTAATTGTGTTGAAGGTGCATCTTGTCTCATGTGCCCGAATTCAAAGAGACAAGAGTTATGCACAATCGTGTTTCAGGAAAAGAAAATTTTTGTTTATTTTTCTTTTTGTTTCCCAGGAATTATGTTGATCTTTTCATAATTGATATTGAAAAGGTTTACCCTGTTTTGATTATTAAAAGAGGGTTAAAAATCGACAATTCTACCTTTTTTAAGGTTATGAGTTGGTCGTACGAGAATCCTACTTACTCTGTATATAGGTTTTGTAACCCTACATTCCTTTTTTCCTTCTCTAAAACTCTTTTTTATCAAAAGATTGCTTGTGGAGCTAGTTTTGTGTATTTTCTTCATAATTCCATATCTTGATGGAGACTCCAAGCATCATATCTTCTGATGGAAAAGATGTTAACATGATTGTTAATCCATCAATCATAAAGGAAAAAGTTAAATCCCATTCCTCGGCAACTTTGAAGAGAAAAAGGAAGAATATGATGAAACCAAGGGCTAACCCCTCAAATCTTCAGAAATTTTCTGGTGTTCTTGAAGAGTTGAAAGAAACAAGGATGGAGATGCAACAAATAAAGGTTATTGTTCTAAGATCTCTTGAAATTCAGAAGGCCCTGGTTCGGCATCAGTCTAGAAGGTTCGTTGGAATTGACTTCTTTCTCCATGAACCTTATGTTCCAATGTATGTTGACGACTAGGAGTTCGGGGATGATAACAAAAATTTTCAAGAATCTTAATGTCTATGAAACTTCTTATGAGAATTTATTCTTGTGTTTTAAGAAGGATAACTAGGGTTTGGAATAACAAATATTGTGATTACACATAGCTATTGCCAACGATTTTTTCTCTTGCAATGTTTTAGATTTATTTATTTAAATTCTAAGTTATACGGAAGATGATTTTGTAGTATTAATCTTTTATTGGTTTCATATATTGCAAAAATATTTTATGGGATATGTGTGTTTACGTTCGTGAACTATGATTATCTCATATATGTCAAACGTTAAGTCTATTATGTCTTTATGCAAATATTAATAAAAGATAGAATGGACTTTTGAATATTCCGAAGTATTGATCTTTCCCTGATCCACTTCTATGTGAAAGTACTGTATGGCTCCGTAAGTTTTCTTATGTTGAGAATTTCCGATTAAATTAATCAATAAGGTCTCTTGTGGTTAATTTATTCGAGTTTTCTGGATACAAATTCATGTTTCATGTAATTTGTTAATGTCCGAAGAAATTCTTCTTTTCTCGTAAAAAGTAAGGTCGCTCTTGTTGTTCTTTCGGGAATGACATTTTATGGGGAAGTGTTCTTAATTGAACTAATGAATTGGAAGTAAATGCTTTG
Organism: Papaver armeniacum; assembly: GCA_023531295.1. Lineage (NCBI taxonomy): Eukaryota > Viridiplantae > Streptophyta > Magnoliopsida > Ranunculales > Papaveraceae > Papaver > Papaver armeniacum. The sequence continues at coordinate 710,589 of JAJJWW010012829.1, read as the reverse complement.
GTAATACATTCTTCTTATGAAACTCGATAATCCTGCAAAAAATGAACACAATCGGAGACGTATAACACCACCGTCTACCACTTTAAATATCAACCGTTGAAAATTTAACGATCGAAATTAAAATCGGTAGATGACGAGGTTTAATATCTCGAATTATGCTAATTTTTGGTAGAAGTCTAGAATTCAAATAAGAGGAATGTATCATCAAAATATTAGCTTTAAATTCTTTGCAGTTTGGACTCTAAAATAAAATTGGATCAAATCTTATAAGATGGTGTTTATATAAGATTGTCCATGGACCCTCTAGATTGTAATAACCCTAAGTAGGTCAATGGCTATTGACCAGTCAAGAGACTTTTGCAGCGTATTTATTTAAATTAATAGAAATTAATCTTAAAATATAGTAATTAATGCAATCATAATTTGGACAAACCAATATTATCATTAGATAGATCCCGAAAAGTTACACAAAATGGACTATAAGAACGCGTCAATCGGATACGAAAAAGATATCGCACTTGGAAATCTAGATATCGAAGTTTGAACAAAAGTCAACCAGAGTTAACTCGGTTGTTGACCGTTTTACTGTAATCAATGACCGGAACCTTTGACTTGATATTGACCAGACTTGACCGGACCTTTGTAATTTGGTACCTATGGTTAGTAAAAGGTTATCCCATAGCATCTCCTATTGGTTCCTAATAATAAATCTCAAAAGGTGTAAACTAATTATATATTTGAATTTGAAAATGATTAAGTTGGAAGTTATCTTATCTCAGTTTTCTTTTAAACTTGAGTAGGTGCCATTAAGAGTTGGAGTTTTGGAGATGACTCAGTAGAGAAGTAGAGGTGGTGGTGTTTTGATACAAGTTTTAGTAGGGAATATATATAGGTTCATGTATAGAAGACCAAGTAAATAAAAAGAGAAATAGGTAGAAAGATTTATGATAATTATTTAAGTTGATAGAAAAGTTTTTGTGAGGTTTGAAGTTTACGAAGAAATCAGTAGAACAAGATAGAGGTTAGGTTGCGCATGAAGTATGAGTTATAGAAAAAGAATGATGCGGGTGAAATCATTATAGTGTTCTTAATGAAATTGATGATTAATTATTCATGAAAAGTTGAAATTATGGTTCTTATGATAATTATGATGATGGTGATGGAGACTTGGATATATATCAAGGTGTTGATGGTGGATTTTCATTTAAGGCTAAATTTGTAAAGGCCAAAATTATGGGCTAACATCTTGCAAAAGATAAAGCCATTAATAAATGATGAATACTTCTTCACTTTACTAATTCACCTAGAATAGAGCATGTGGCAACAATCCCAGTATTCTGTGAATTAAATACACAAAATTCATCCAGGTTGGAGCATGTAGCAACAATCCCATATACCCTGTGAATTTACAGCATTATTAATTAATGCATGACCAGCCTTGTATTTCCTGTACTCATTACCGGTGCGGCATGACGACTGAGTGTTGTTCTCAGCAGAGCAACACGAATCTCCAAGCATTAATAATAAAGCGTGTATGAAATACCCATACAGGCTACAACTCTCGGTGTGTTATACTAGCCCGATTGAGCATATTTGAACCTGAACTGACCATATCAGTCTCAGAAACGATCACGACCATCCAACTTCACCAGCATGATTGGATGGCTTAGATTAAATCCATGACCCCAAGCAGGTATTGGAATATTCACCACCAACCCAACTCGGGCCCCGCATGGTCGGCCTCCCCAAAAGGGTGGCATAGTTTGCCAAACCGTCCAAACCAAAGCAGTATGGACGGAAAACCCTAAATTAGGGTTTGCGGCACATTACATATATCGCAAAACAGTCTCAACCATCCATCTTCGCAGGCATAGATGGAGGGTGTAGATGTAGATTCAAAGGGCTCAGAGCATGTCAACACACACACCGTGGGCCCGCCTACATACCTGACTGATTGGTAAGGACCAACTATAGTCGGTCGGCTTGATTCGTGCGCCCTAAACTGGGTATGACACACGGCCGGTAAAACCTGATTAGGGTTTGTGTCGCGATCACGAGCGTCCCTTTTCTCCTGCTCGGATGAAGGGTCCAGGAATAGACTAAGCAGGTCCGGTAAGTATCAACATGATCACTGCGGGCCCACCTATCTCCACACCCGATCGGCCAAGACAAAATTTGGTTGTACACCTCGATTCGCACGCCCAAACCAGGCGTGGTCGCACCTCCTAATTGTAAACTGATCTCGACCACTCAACTTCTCCGGACAAATTGAGTGGCTTAGATCACGTTTCTATGAGGCAATGAAGTACATGCGTGAACACCATCCTACCACCCACACGCCGAATCAATCGGCCAAGACCGACCAAGCTTGGTCGTCTTGGAACGCGCGCCCAAAATTAGCATGATGCGCGGCTTTTGCGGCACCAGATTTCTGTTGCAAATCGATCTCAACCGCTCCTCTTTGCCGGTCAAATTGAGTGGCCTAGATCGCACCTTTGTGAGACAGAGAGGTACGGACGTGTACACCGGCATGCCGTCTACACGCATGCCCGGTCGGTCCTTTCCAAAACACCTCCCATGCTTGGTTTCGACCAAGCTGAAGAGTGATGCTGCGCGCACCTCTTCAAAAGCCCTAAAACTTCATCAACGGTCGCAGATGAGTGTCACGGATCATCTCGTCCGTCCAACTCTACCAGCTTGGTCAAGCAGCCCTGGTCAGGAGTTAAGAGACCAGCAAGGCGTCACAACAATCACCGTCCACCACTCTTCCACATGGAGTGATCGGTCAAGTCAGGGCTTACCTGTATAGCCTCCAAACGATCACTCAAAGATGGATGGACATGATGCTATTTTAAGACGCTTAAATTCGTGACTTACTCTGGTACGCCTTAAAAACAGCAATGCTTCATACATGCTGATTATACTCGATGCAGTACCTGCGTAGAATACACACGGTACTTCACAAGTATCGACTTCCTAAATAATTTAGTTATTTAGTCTAGCATTACATGCTACTTTCCGTGGGTCCCACGATCCACACACTCGAGACATCAATCATGTCACAAACTGGGGGATACATACTAGGGTATTGGTCTCGGCGGTTTACGACTTGCGGCGTGCAACGCGCCATCACAAGAACGTGTCGGAAAGTCATGGACGGTTAGAGATGACAGGAGAAGTGGGCAAGACCGGGTCGTGTAACATCAACACACAACTCCACTACTCCATCACTCCACTTCCTCCACTTCCCACGAGAGACGTGAATAAGGCTCAAATGACTTGTATAAATAGGTTCTCCTCCCTATTTCCAACAACAGAACAAGTCAAGACAAGACAGAAACCAAGTGTTAATACAAAACGTATTCAAACACTCAAAAGCCTGCTTGCATCAATCGTAAGCCTGCTCACCTTTCTGTTACAAGTCATACATAGCCAACACCTTCACAATCTCAACACCTTCTTCGCTTCCCTCCATAAGATCAACCCCATCTCCTTCACTTTGTGACCGAAACAAGTCTGGAACGGCCATTTCTTGGTTTAGGCCGGATTTGCACAGATTGATTTCTCGAATCTACAAGCACTCCCGTGGAGTGCATTTGTTTATGGTTTAGACTCATTTCTCATCCACACACCCCAAATTACCAAAACCGGCAGAGATAGTTTCACCCATAAACAATTGGCGACCACAGCGGGAGGTTAATCTCTCGGTTGTAAAGTCAATTTCTTTAAAATCCGATTTAATTTTATCAATTTCAAAAAGGGTAGATCTTATGACCAATTCAATCATCAATCCATTTCAAGATGGTAGAACTCAGGTCTGGATCAGCAATCAATTCTGATCGATCTAGTGTGCATAACACTCCCGATGTCGATGTACCTGTCAGTGGAGCTACCGTGGTCAATACATCTTATGGAGCCGTCACTTCTACCACCAGTGCCAGCGTAGCAGCAGATGTTCCAATAAGTGTAACACCTCCCATCACCCGAGCCAGAGCAGCCGCAAATCCCGGCATCTCATCAAGTGTAACACCTCTGGTAGTCACCAGAGCAACAACTTCCACTCCTTAATCAGTACGAGGAGCCGGAGGGACGAGAGGAGGAACATCCCCATTACCATTGCAGACTTGATGGAGAAGCAGGAAGTTCTTGCTAAGGCTCAAACGGATATGGCCGCAACTCAGAAAGAGGTACTCACTTTTCTTAAGACATTAGCTGATCGATTGCCACAAGAGCCATGACAGCCCCTGGAGCAAAAAAGGAACGCATTCAACGCACCGGAGAAGGTACTTCAGCGGCGCGGAACTCCATGGACCTGATCAAAGAAGAGACATCAGATATGAGCGGTCCTGTCATGGAGACTCCTACACTGGGGACTGATCCTCACAACGATCCTCCTCAAGTCAATAGTTTCACTATGAACCAGAGGCCGGTGGATCGGGAAGCGCTTTCTCTAGTGGAAAGTTTATGAGAACTTTCACACCTCTCGAAGAATCAGCGCGCGGAGACGTTTTGCTGCAATCAACCCGAGGAAGGTCACACCGTGCCCTACATGTCACCGCACGCATCAAGGATTCAGTGTTAAAGATGGCCCTAATCTACACAGGAGCGTCTTCGAATGTGATTACTCTCAAGACTCTCAGGACATCCAAGGTTCTCCCAGGCAAGGTCGTACGGAAGCCTACCACAATGACGGACTTCGAGGGAAACCAAACCAGCATATACGGGAGAAGCTCCGCGGAAAGAATCAGACAAGTTCGTTGCGTCCCACTCCCCACGTGGGCGTCAATTCAGCCACGACCCACGTTCACATGAAGAGGGAACGAACTTTTGTGGCGAGTCGTGACCAGAAAGGGAAAATGGTATACCGACACTGCCATTATCAATTAGCAGGGGAGACTATTACCCAGTCTCTCCACCCAATGGAATGCTACAACATCAATGAACCACAAGAACAAGTGCTAGATGCTCCACAACAGCTGCAAGATGACACCAACTACACAATTGATGAGATTGAAATCATTGAGGAATCTCCTAGGCCTATCTCCATCAGCTCAACCTTGTGTATGGATAAACGCACGAAGCTCGTGGAACTTCTCAAAGAGTACCAAGACATATTCGCTTGGAGATATGAAGAAATGCCGGATTTAGATGAAAATTGGTCACCCATCATCTACATGTCATACCTGTATCCAAGTCGGTTAAACAGTTTGTAGTTCGGACATGAGGAAAATGGATAGATCGGAGTCTTTGCATAGACTTCAGAGACTTGAACAGGTGTTGCTCCAAAACGATCCTCCTCTACCTAACATCGACATGTTAGTAGATGCAACCAAATGGACACGGCATGTTCTCCTCCATTGATGGATGTAGCGGCTACAACCGGATAAGGATGTACGAGCATGATGCAAGTAAGATAGCTTTTCGAACTCCTCTCGGAAATTTTTATTATACCATACTTCCATTTGGTTTAAAGAATACCGGTGCAACGTATCAACGCTCTATGACGGCAATCTTCCACTGGAGCCAATACCTCAAGGGAGCAGCCTCAAGAAGATAACGATGTCCACGCGTCATATCGAGCAAGATCCGGCGAGTCACTCTATCGAGAAAGTGGTCGAACAAGATCCGGGCGAATCACTTTATCGACAAAGGTACATGTCTATCATGCTATGTTGGAGAATCCGCGCTTTTGGTCATCCTCTTGAGCCGTTGAACGCTCATCTACAACAACATATGCCCCGATAGAAAAAGAAACAGCTGCCAGAATGAAGAGCCTCATAATGTTTGTAGGGGCATATATCTCACCAACATGCGATACAACCTTCAGCCTTCTATAAGCAGTTCCCTGAAGCAGCAAGAGGAAAACCACCGAGATACAACATCATGCGCGTCTGTCAACTCCAACTCCAGTACCACATGCATGACTCCTACAATGATGAAACAATGTCCAAGATATTCCATATCTGGCTCTAAAACAACCACTACGAACAAACCATGTAAACCACGCTTGGGGACTGAGGCTCAGCATGAAGTTCCTTCACCGTCACCAAGGAATTCTTCAACATGAGAGAGATGGTCAGTCAAGAAGCATGGAATTCGCAAGGGTAAATCGAATCAAGAGGGAAACACTTCAACGCTCCCTCTAGCGTGCTGCTTCAATGGTCTATTCAAGAGCCGCCTCAACGCTCTCTCCGGACCCACGTTCGCTCTGTAATCCTTCTTCAACACTCTCTCCAGATCCACTTCAACGTTCGTACTGAAACCACTTTAACATCCTCTCGAGCCGTTTCAACACTCAAGCCGCATCAATAATCTGCGCTCCGGTCAAGTTATCTTTGATGTACTCATTGCTCAACATACGTCTCATCCATCCTTCATGAGGGCCCAGCGGAGCATGAAAAAACTTGAAGTCGATAGGAGAAGGGTTATCTTGTGGAACAGATATTTTCATATAGTTGAAAGGGCGCGGTGAACAACTCCTCATCAATGTTCGGCATATCTTTGAAGCTGTCAACACCTCCTGACTTGGCACCAGCATTACCCCCAGAAGACATCTCAACAGGAGTTCTTTTCTTCATTCTACAATAAAAGACATGAGTCAGTACTTGTATAAAAACACGTGAGATGTGTAGTCACACACGACAGAACATACATTCACGTTGGAGTACACAAGGCTGGTATTGGGTCCAAACACCGGTATTGCTCAAGTCTCAAGTCCGGTATTGCTCAAGTCTCAAGTCCGGTGTTGATCAAGTCACAAGTCCGGTATTGCTCAAGTTTCAAGTCCGGTATTGATCAAGTCACAAGTCATGTATTGATCAAGTCACAAGTCCGGTATTGCTCAAGTTTCAAGTCTGGTATTGATCAAGTCACAAGTCCGGTATTGCTCAAGTTTCAAGTCTGGTATTGATCAAGTCACAAGTCCGGTATTGCTCAAGTTTCAAGTCTGGTATTGATCAAAGTCACAAGGCTGGTATTCGAATAAAACAGGCGCACGCAGCAGGGCCAGTTTTCAAATAAACACAGGGTCGACGTTCAATCGGGCACGCGGCGGGTCCCACTTGATCCCAGCCCAGTTGGTCGAAGCGCACACGCCCGTCCCCAATCAAAGCTCTCTCTCCAGAAGAAGGTGTTTCAGCTCCAACACTTCAACGCTCTCCCGGGCCTGCTCCAGAAGATGCTTCAACGCTTTCTACAGGACCCATATTTACATTTGACCACACAAGGTTCATTTAAAAAAAAAAAAAACAAGCTTGCTCACATCGGGTCCCACGTTCGAGCAAAGCAAACAACAAGGCCGGTGTTTGGTCAAAGCATCAAGTCCGGTGTTTAGTCAAGTTAGCTGGGTCGGTGTTTGGTCGAAGTAGCAAGATGACACTCGAGCAAGTAAATCAACCGTACGGTCAAAGTAGGCACAAGACATGGCCGACGTTTGAAACATGTACACGGTGGTCCCGCGTTTGATTGAAGCATGCACATCTTCCCATGTTCGAATCAAGCATGCTTACATCGGGTCCCACGTTCGATCAAGTAGACGCAGCGGACCCACGATTAACCAAAACAGGCACATCAAGCCCACGTTCGATCAAGCAGGTGCAGTAGCCCCACGAACGAAACAGGCGTAATGATCCATCGAAGCGAGCAAGACCGACATCATGCTAGGGGAACACTCGCTGGGACGCCTCTTGAACGTGACATGCTCCAAGGACAGGATGACCCGTCTCTCCTGGTAACATCTAACTTTGTCTCATAAGCTTTGTCTTTAACTGTCACCATCTTATGCCTACCCCACAATAGCGTAACCATTATGTGCTAGGCAGGGGACTTAATGTTGATGGTGGATTTTCATTTAAGGCTAAATTTGTAAAGGCCAAAATTATGGGCTAACATCTTGCAAAAGATAAAGCCATTAATAAATGATGGATACTTTCCTCACTTTACTAATTCACCTAAAATAGAGCATGTGGCAACAATCCCAGTATTCTGTGAATTAAATACACAAAATTCATCCAGGTTGGAGCATGTAGCAACAATCCCATATACCCTGTGAATTTACAGCATTATTAATTAATGCATGACCAGCCTTGTATTTCCCGTACTCATTACGGTGCGGCATGACGACCGAGTATTGTTCTCGTGAGCAACACGAATCTCCAAGCATTAATAATAAAGCGTGTACGAAATACCCATACAGGCTACAACTCTCGGTGTGTTATACTAGCCCGATTGAGCATATTTGAACCTGAACTGACCATATCAGTCTCAGAAACGATCACGACCATCCAACTTCACCAGCATGATTGGATGGCTTAGATTAAATCCATGACCCCAAGCAGATATTGGAATATTCACCACCGACCCGATGTGGGCCCCGCATGGTCGGCCTCCCCAAAAGGGTGGCATAGTTTGCCAAACCGTCCAAACCAAAGCAGTATGGACGAAAAACCCTAAATTAGGGTTTGCGGCACATTACATATATCACAAAACAGTCTCAACCATCCATCTTCGCAGGCATAGATGGAGGGTGTAGATGTAGATTCAAAGGGCCCAGAGCATGTCAACACAAACACCGTGGGCCCGCCTACATACCTGACTGATCGGTAAGGACCAACTATAGTCGGTTGTCTTGATTCGTGCGCCCCAAACTGGGTATGACACACGGCCGGTAAAACCTGATTAGAGTTTGTGTCGCGATCACGAGCGTCCCTTTTCTCCTGCTCGGATGAAAGGTCCAGGAATAGACTAAGCAGGTCCGGTAAGTATCAACATGATCACTGCGGGCCCATCTATCTCCACACCCGATCGGCCAAGACAAAATTTGGTTGTACACCTCGATTCGCACGCCCAAACCAGGCGTGGTCGCACCTCCTAATTGTAAACTGATCTCGACCACTCAACTTCTCCGGACAAATTGAGTGGCTTAGATCACGTTTCTATGAGGCAATGAAGTACAGGCGTGAACACTATCCTACCACCCACACGCCGAATCAATCGTCCAAGACCGACCAAGCTTGGTCGTCTTGGAACGCGCGCCCAAATTGGCATGATGCGTGGCTTTTGCGGCACCAGATTTCTGTTGCAAATCGATCTCAACCGCTCCTCTTTGTCGGTCAAATTGAGTGGCCTAGATCGCACCTTTGTGAGACAGAGAGGTACGTACGTGTACACCGGCATGTCGTCTACACGCATACCCGGTCGGTCCTTTCCAAAACACCTCCCATGCTTGGTTTCGACCAAGCTGAAGAGTGATGCCTGCGCACCTCTTCAAAAGCCCTAAAACTTCATCAACGGTCGCAGATGAGTGTCACAGATCATCTCGTCCGTACAACTCTACCAGCTTGGTCAAGCAGCCCTGGTTAGGAGTTAAGAGACCAGCAAGGCGTCACCACAATCACCGTCCACCACTCTTCCACATGGAGTGATCGGTCAAGTCAGGGCTTACCTGTATAGCCTCCAAACGATCACTCGAAGAAGGCTGGACATAATGCTTAAATTCGTGACTTACTCCGGTAAGCCTTAAAAACAGCAATGCTTCATACATGCTAAATATACTCGATGCAGTACCTGCGTAGAATACACACGATACTTCACAAGTATCGACTTCCTAAATAATTTTGTTATTTAGTCTAGCATTACATGCTACTTTCTGTGGGTCCCACGATCCACACACTCGAGACATCAATCATGTCACAAACTGGGGGATACATACTTGGGGTATTGGTCTGAGGTTTACAAAGCGTGCGGCGTAACGCGCCATCACAAGAACGTGTCAGGAAGTCATGGACGGTTAGAGATGACAGGAGAAGTGGGCAAGACTGGTCGTGTAACACCAACACACAACTCCACTACTCCATCACTCCACTTCCTCCACTTCCCACGAGAGACGTGAATAAGGCTCAAATGACTTGTATAAATAGGTTCTCCTCCCTATTTCCAACAACAGAACAAGTCAAGACAAGACAGAAACCAAGTGTTAATACAAAACGTATTCAAACACTCAAAAGCCTGCTTGCATCAATCGTAAGCCTGCTCACCTTTCTGTTACAAGTCATACATAGCCAACACCTTCACAATCTCAACACCTTCTTCGCTTCCCTCCCTAAGATCAACCCCATCTCCTTCACTTTGTGACCGAAATAAGTCTGGAACGACCATTCTTGGTTTAGGCCGGATTTGCACAGATTGATTTCTCGAATCTACAAGCACTCCCGTGTAGTGCATTTGTTTAAGGTTTAGACTCATTTCTCATCCACACACCCCAAATTACCAAAACCGGCAGAGATAGTTTTCACCCATAAACAATTGGCGACCACAGCGGGAGGTTAATCTCTCGGTTGTAAAGTCAATTTCTTTAAAATCCGATTCAATTTTATCAATTTCAAAAAGGGTAGATCTTAGGACCAATTCAATCATCAATCCATTTCAAGATGGTAGAACTCAGGTCTGGATCAGCAATCAATTCTGATGGAGCTAGTGTGGATAACACTCCCGGTGTCGATGTACCTGTCAGTGGAGCTACCGTGCTCAATACATCTTATGGAGCCGTCACTTCTACCACCAGTGCCAGCGTAGCTGGAGATGTTCTAGTAAGTGTAACACCTCCCATCACCAGAGCCAGAGCAGCCGCAAATCTCGGCATCTCATCAAGTGTAACACCTCTGGTAGTCACCAGATCAACAACTTTCACTCCTTCATCAGGACGAGGAGCCGGGGGGGCGAGAGGAGGAACATCCCCATTACCATTGCAGACTTGATGGAGAAGCAGGAAGTTCTTGATAAGACTCAAACGGATATGGCCGCAACTCAGAAAGAGGTACTCACTTTTCTTAAGACATTAACTGATTGATTGCCACAAGAGCCACGACAGCCCCTGGAGCAAAAAAGGAACGCATTCAACGCACCGGAGAAGGTACTTCAGCGGCGCGGACCTCCATGGACCCGATCAAAGAAGCGACATCAGATATGAGCGGTCCTGTCATGGAGACTCCTACACTGGGGACTGATCCTCACAACGATCCTCCTCAAGTCAATAGTTTCACTATAAACCAGAGGCCGGTGAATCGGGAAGCAGTTTCTCTAGTGGAAAGTTTATGAGAACTTTCACACCTCTCAAAGAATCAGCGCGCGGAGACGTTTTGCTGTAATCAACCATAGGAATGTCACGACCGTGCCCGACATGTCACTCTACGCATCAAGGATTCAGAGTTCAAGACGGACATTTCTGTTACTAGTCATACATAGCCAACACCTTCACAATCTCAACACCTTCTTCGCTTCCCTACCTAAGATCAACCCCATCTCCTTCACTTTGTGACCGAAACAAGTCTGGAACGGCCATTTCTTGGTTTAGGCCGGATTTGCACAGATTGATTTCTCGAATCTACAAGCACTCCCGTGTAGTGCATTTATTTAAGGTTTAGACTCATTTCTCATCCACTCACCCCAAATTACCAAAACCGGCAGAGATAGTTTTCACCCATAAACACAAGGTAACCTATTTTCTAGTTTCTAAATTGTTAGATATGTTTTTAAAGGATTGGGTACTTGTTAGATAGAAGATTAGAGTAGAAACAATGGAGTTATTATTTCTTGAAAGTCATGATTTTATATGCATGGTATTAATTTTACTGGTAATAATCTAGAGACTCTTCTAGGTACCTTAGAGTAAGTACTATACCTAGCTCTACAAACAACATTTGTAGTTCACCGACTAAGGATTCCGTATATACAAAGTTTGTCTAATTTGGTTAAATAAAGAGTGAGATATCAGTGATTGAAAATTAGTCGTCGCAGCTGAAACCATTTTTTTTATTTTTATTTTTGATCAAACAGCTGGGGTTAAGGGACCCCCCCCCCCCACACCAAAAGAAAAGAAACAAAAACAAAAACAAAAACAAAAAAGCTAACTAACTACGCCTGTACAGAGTCCCCTCCTTATCTTCTTTTATAATCTGATGAAGCTCAGCAGAGAAATCCTCAGTTCTCACATCCATCCATTTGATAGGAGGATGGTGGCCTGCCAATAGATTAGCATCTCTATTGGTCTCTCTGTAAACATGAGATATCTTTAGAACTTCAAAGAAATATCTAAGTAAGTTAACTCTGCGCCAAATTTGGAGAAGCTGCCATGGTGGTTTTTCTTTCTTATTCATCAAAATGTAGTAGACCACCATTAAATCAATGGCCAGATGAGCCTTTCTAAAACCTCTTGCTTTTGCAAGAGTTAGTCCCATTTCCACCCCTTGTAATTCATGAGTTGTTGCAGAGATAGGAGGACCACCCCCTTGAGCAGCAACAACAAGCTCACCAGCATTGTTCTGCAGAATAGCACCCCAACTTCCTGAATGATCTTTCTTTGAGCCATCAGTATTAATCATGATTTCATCAATGTCAGGACCAAGCCAGGTGCAGTACTGAACAGTGATAGAGATAAAGTCACAACTTAATCCCCATCTTTCCACAAAATCTCTAGCAGTAGGGTTGTCCCTTAACTTCCTTGTCATTGACATAACTTTAATTTGCACATCATTAATAATAGCATGACCAATTTGGTCAGCAGAGCTAAACTTGCCTGAGAAAATCCGGTTGTTTCTCTCCTTCCATATGTGATAGATATAGCAGTTGAGGATGATTTTCTTCACTCTGGTAAGCATGCCTTCTCCAACAAAAACTGCAACACACCAGTCTATCTCTTCTTTCCAGCAGCTACTCAAGTTACGAAGATAACCCATTTTGAGGAGAAGTCCCTGCCAAATGCCTGCAGAATAGGTGCACTCATGGAATAAGTGATCTTCAGTTTCAGGAATACCATCACAGAGAGGACAAGTAGCAGTTTGTAATAAACCCCATTTCACCATTTTCTCTCTGGTTTTGAGGCTTCTATGGAGCCCTAACCAAGTAATAAAAGTATGCCGTGGCACATGAGATTTAAACCAAACCAAGCAATGCCAGTTAACTGAGCTCCTAACACTAGCCAAAGCCTTATAAGTGTCTTTCATCGTATAATCCCCAGTAGATTTAGGTTTCCAAACCACCAAATCTTGTTCACTGACATTAAACTCGACTAGCTGTAATTGAGATATAACATTCTGCACTTCCACAGACTGAGATTGCGGGAAATTCCACTGAGCATTTTCAATAAACTGATTCACCATGTTGTTTGAGTTGGGACAAATTTCTTCAAGAATAACACTGCTCACCCATTCATTAAGACGACCACAAGGATGCCAAATATCAGTGATAAACCATGTGTAATCAGTCACGAGTATCAATAAGTTAGAGCCCTTTTGGTTAAGTAAATATTAATTTATGCATAGAACACTTAATATTAGGTTATAGAACCATTAACAAAATTAGAACCGTTAGTTATTTGACTCAGCCTATTGATAGACGCATTTATGTGTCTACTTTGTCTCAATTTTCTATATTGTTAGTGCTCATTTTTGTACTTATTTTACTATTTTTTGTATTTGTAGGTGTTTTTGTGAAATAAAGCTCAATGGACTAAAATGTGGAATTCCGCTCGTAAAATGGAGGAAATGAAGTGATTTATAATTTAATGGGCTAGGCCCAAAAGGAAGAAGATGTAGATTTCATTTGTCCAATTATTTGGATATGGGAGCGTGGAAAGTGTGGAGCCCATTATGTTGACATCATTTACAAGATATTAAAAAGATATATGGAGATATTTATTTTAATGAAGAAAATAAAAGTGTTAAGTAAGAAATTTACATGAAGTAATTGATGGGAATTAAATATATAAAGAGTATGGAAAGAATATTATTCTTTATGGTTGGAGTTAATAAAGAATAAATAATTCCCAAATAAGGAAAATTGTAAATGCATGAGAATTATAGTATTTGACGCGTGGCACATTCTTATTGGAGGATTTTTCATTGTCTTGACATGTGGCATATTCTCATTCGGTGATGATGTGGTAGAGGTGAATAGAAAAGGAAAGTGGATTCCTTTGAAAGCTATAAATACGCTGTGGATACAAGAAAAAAGGAGGTCCGGAGAGTAGAATTTTTATTTCATTGTTTTAATTTCTCTTTTGTAATAATGGAGTAATTTCTCCGCTAGGGTGGAGGAAGAAACTACTTCTAGCATGTAAGTTTTGATATTTAATTTTCTTTTAATTATTACTCTCCAATTAGTTTTAATTGTCTAGAAATTTTCTCTTCTTTATATGCTTCATAATAACTGTTTTGGGTAGTTTAGCTATCGATCTTTTATAAGCGAAGGAAAATTAGGCCTTAGATTATCGACTTGAGTCGAATTGATATTTTATTAATGATAAATTTTCCAAGGCATAAGATTGGGTTCAAAATTGCCTTGTGCAGTTTTGAGAGTAAATTAAAGAAATTAATTGTTACAGCCGTTAGAAGTAGTGGAATCCGAAACCCTAGTCTCTCTCTCTTTGGTCTAACAAAATTAGTTTTTCCTTAAAAATATTTTCTTTATTAATCTTAAAACCAATCTTCATAAAAGTCTGAGCAACGAACTTCTACTTACCACCTGTAAAACTACATCAGTTTTTGGCGTCGCTGCCGGGGACTGTATATAGATTAGGTTTTAGATATTTTTTTTAGTTTTTATTAGTATTTTTTTTCTTTTTTCTATTTTACGTCTTTGGGTATCTTTCTTGTATTTTTGGTGTGCAGATTTTTCTTGAAATTAAAAGTGGAAAGTGGAATAAGCAGCCAACCAGGTAAGTATCCAAGATTTTATTTTTGTTCCCTTTTGTAAATATTATTTTTGAAAATATTCTGATTTTTAGATATTTTTTTTTTATTTGTACATATAATTTTTTTGATTATTTTTATTTTTGTAATTTTTTTTTATTCTTTTTATATATAAAAAAAAAAACACGTTGCACACACCAATTGCATCGTCAGACAACCGATTTTAGGAAAACCCGTGGAAAAGTACGTTGAACCCGTGCCTTGGGCCTTATGGGAGTTACCTGCCGAAATTCCACAAACCTTAGCCCAGTACCGTTGACCATTCTTTGACTGTAGGTATATTCAGCTTAAGGTAACATGAGCCTACCAATTTTAGTCTACCCTGCATTTGCACGTGCACAAAAAAAATGTCGAGCTGGTATTATAAAGACCAATATAATGATTATTCAACTGAATATCTAAATGGACAATATCCGTACTATGCCCGTAGTGTGGATAGTACTTGGGACCACTACCGACCTTCCGAGGGTTATGGTTCATACCATGGTGATCCCAATTACTATTCGCACGTCCACCAATTATATGAACGGGCGAATGAGCAATATTATAATGAAAAAAATGAGAGTTCTCCATCTTTAGAGGATTTAATCACACAATTGCCACCAGTTCCTGATGAATATAAAACTCATTCCATAGAAGATGCACTCAAACAGTTTCAATTAACAAGTCTTTCTTTACAGGAATCACTTAACAAGTTTAATAAATCTATATGTGAATCTGAAATAATCATGGATAAACTGTGTGAGACTCTTAATAAGAAGGAGGAGGACCAAAATGCACCTAAGACTATTGCTCATAATGAACTTGAATTCGAAAATAGTGTTTCCAATCTTACCCTTGATAATACATAAAATTATTCACCTAATTTAGAGGATGAGGTTAGATCTGAATACACTACATGTTTTGATAAGGTTCAACCATCTTCATATTATTATGATGATGAGGATAGTGTCGATGAAGAATTTGAAATGCGTAGTCATAATGACGAGGAATTTGTTACACCTATTGAGCCTTATGATGATAATGTTGTTTCTAGTTCAAATCCTACTAATGTTAATGATTATTCACCTATTCAAAGGGATAAGGATTTTTTTAGAGATACCATAGTTTTAGGCGGTGTAGTATATCATTGTGATTATGAAGCTGATAATGGTTTAGAGGAAAGAGTTTATCCTGAGAGTAGTGTTTTAGAGTCTAGCGATTCAGAAACAATAGTCTCTTCTGAGGATTATACAAATGTAGAACCACCTAATTTCAACCTAGAAGAAATAAAATACCATTTTCCTAAATCTGATAATTTAGAAATTAAGAAAATTGTGACTAATTTATCCAAGGATATTGACAACTCTAGGTTTGGGGGTGAATATCATTCTCCCCGTGGTTTACCTTCGACTCTTACAAAGGTCCCTAATTTGGGACTTAACATATGTGCCTCTACCATCTTAAGAGACTATCTTCATGCACGTTTTCCTGAACCTAGTTATGTCCAAAATGAAACTCAGTTGATAGAAACCCATCCTCTGGTTGATATGGTTAATCTGGTTCATGATACCATAATTGACTTTGTTGTCCCACCAAGATTTTATTTACCAAATGTGGGAGTATCTCAATCTGAAATGTGTCATTATATAGTTTTTAGAACTAAACCTAATTATTTTAGGAAATTAGAATCATCGACACATTTACTTAAAAATGACCACCATTATGGTCAACTGTGTGAGTCAAATCTAATTGACTTAGAGGATCCTCAATTATTCAGGTTATTATTATGTGCTTCTAAGTTCTTATTTGAGTTTTTCCAGACTTTGCAACCTGATCCTCCGGATCCTACCAATGAGGAAACCTGGCCCATGAAAATATTTTATTCAGACCCTTTCATAGAACCTGAGCCCGAACCACAGCTAGATGTAGTTGTCTTAAAAAGGAAACTAGATAAGGGTGTGCTTTATTTGTTCATTTTCTTGGAAGGTTGCAGATTCCTTTTACTTGTGATAGCTTTATTTGGTTTTGATGACCCACAGATATTTCGGCTATTACTTTATGAGTCTATGAGGTGACTAATGCTTTCTTAGTCTGGCTGAATACGTTAAACTTAGCACTTCTTGGGAGGTAACCCAATATTCATGCAACACGGTAATATCTTTCCTTAATTCTTTTGCTTCAAATGGTAACAGTTTCTCCTTGTTCATGCTTTTAATTTCATCTTTAGAACATTGAAGACAATGTTAGTTTTAAGTTTGGGGGTATGGGAGAAACTTTTTAGTTGCATTAATAAACTCCAGAGCCTAGAAATTTATGCTTATTAAGGATGGCACTAACTAATCTAAGTGGATGGAAGCATCTTGGTTGTAGGAGTTGAGGAACCAATCTGATTAGATGGAAACATCTAAAGAGTCTATTCATAAAAGCACAGAGCTCGGGTGTTAGAATTAAAGAAAAAAACATGGTAGTTTCGCCATATCTCGTTGAATCCTTTTCACTTCTATTTTATTTTGTTTTCTTTAAAATATGTTTCTCTAAGTGATTAGGTGGGGCTCACGATTCAAGTTGTTACCACTGCTAGGGTGAAATAGAGTGATTGAGGTACCAAAAAAAAAAAAAAAAAGTTGAAAAGGTTGAAAAAAAAAAAACTTGAGACCAGACCAACCGGAATAAATTCAATAAAGTCGACACTGGTTCCCTTGTATATGTCAGTGTGTTGATATTAGTCCAGACCAGTATCTCAGTCCATTAGGATAGGTTTATTTTGGCAGTGGCCTTCAGACGAACATGAGAAACACCGTTCACCTTAGTCAACATCAAAACCATCTACGTTTTTCTCTACATCCTTCTTCTTAATCTATCCATGTGATTGGTTGACTCCGGTTATGATGTCCAGAAACTATCTAAGTAGAGCTATGTGACTTATATATGAATTTTAGTATGCTTGAGTGCAAACTCGTGTACATCAATTGGAATTTCGCATCAGGGTATTTCCTCATGTAGTCAATAAGTATGCTAACCAAGGAGATTCTTTAGTGCCTTCCAAGGTTCTGCGTAGATAGGGTCTGGAGTAAAGGTTTTGTGGGTATATCTCTTGTAAGCCCTCCTGAGACTATAACTCGGCCACTAGGGCCACCTAGGGGTTTAAAGGCTTATTGCATGCGCTAAATGCAATCGACGATGCCTGCGACAGTGAGTTAGGATTTTATTTTATTAGATTTGCTCGGGACTAGCAAACAATAAGTTTGGGGGTCTTTGATAGACGCATTTATGTGTCTACTTTGTCTCAATTTTCTATATTGTTAGTGCTCATTTTTGTACTTATTTTACTATGTTTTGTATTTGTAGGTGTTTTTGTGAAATAAAGCTCAATGGACTAAAATGTGGAATTTCGCTCGTAAAATGGAGGAAATGAAGTGATTTATAATTTAATGGGCTAGGCACAAAAGGAAGAAGATGTAGATTTCATTTGTCTAATTATTTGGTATGGGAGCGTGGAAAGTGTGGAGCCCATTATGTTGACATCATTTACAAGATATTAAAAAGATATATAGAGATATTTATTTTAATGAAAAAAATAAAAGTGTTAAGTAAGAAATCTACATGAAGTAATTGATGGGAATTAAATATATAAAGAGTATGGAAAGAATATTATTCTTTATGGTTGGAGTTAATAAAGAATAAATAATTCCCAAATAAGGAAAAATTGTAAATGCATGAGAATTATATTATTTGACGTGTGACACATTCTTATTGGAGGATTTTTCATTGTCTTGACATGTGGCATATTCTCATTCGGTGATGATATGGTAGTGGTGAATAGAAAAGGAAAGTGGATTCCTTTGAAAGCTATAAATACGCTGTGGATACAAGAAAAAAGGAGGTCCGGAGAGTAGAATTTTTATTTCATTGTTTTAATTTCTCTTTTGTAATAATGGAGTAATTTCTCCGCTAGGGTGGTGGAAGAAACTACTTCTAGCATGTAAGTTTTGATATTTAATTTTCTTTTAATTATTACTCTCCAATTAGTTTTAATTGTCTAGAAATTTTCTCTTCTTTATATGCTTCATAATAACTGTTTTGGGTAGTTTAGCTACCGATCTTTTATAAGCGAAAGAAAATTAAGCCTTAGATTATCGACTTGAGTCGAATTGATATTTTATGAATGATAAATTTTCCAAGGCATGAGATTGGGTTCAAAATTGCCTTGTGCAGTTTTGAGAGTAAATTAAATAAATTAATTGTTACAACTGTTAGAAGTAGTGGAATCCGAAACCCTAGTCTCTCTCTCTTTGGTCAACAAAATTAGTTTTTCCTTAAAAATATTTTCTTTATTAATCTTAAAACCAATCTTCATAAAAGTCTGAGCAACGAACTTCTACTTACCACCTGTAAAACTACATCACCTATAACTTGAGACTTGTATGAATTATGTTGTGATATATAGGCCATATGCTTTGGGGACTTCCCCATATTTGCCGGTATGGAATAGTGTCGAGGTCCGGGTTTTCCTGGTAGTATTTATTACTTTTATTATCTAGAGGAACTTCTAACATGTGAGATGAATGCGTTTATCGGTTTTCATCCGATATGCATTATCGCTTTTGTGCATGTTTGAAAGTTTGTTATATATTTCTTTTGAGCACCCCTTTGGGGATGATGTGCTCATTCGTTCCCACTCCAGTTTCAGATAACAGGCATATTAGCGCTCGCGAAGATGAACAAGATTGGATGATTCTGCTTTATTTATTTTTATGTATATACTTTGTTTGAGAAACAAAACACTATTGTATATGTATCATTGAAGAGAGATTCTATATTACTCAGAGGAGGTTTAGATTCGGGTTATCTTATTTTAGAGCTTCTTATTTATTTTTTAATTAGAGGTTTTAGATCTTTGATGCCTCATATTGTCGAATGTTAGCTTAGATTTTTAAGTAGGTGGAATTAGGGGCGTCACATGAATCATTATAGTATTTAGCAGGAATCGCTCCC
This sequence comes from Papaver armeniacum, assembly GCA_023531295.1. Taxonomy (NCBI): domain Eukaryota; kingdom Viridiplantae; phylum Streptophyta; class Magnoliopsida; order Ranunculales; family Papaveraceae; genus Papaver; species Papaver armeniacum. The sequence continues at coordinate 690,868 of JAJJWW010012829.1, read as the reverse complement.
TACCCTAGTGTATTGGATTTGAATGGAGCACGAGCATTTTAAGTTGTTTCTCTCTTTTTTTTCCTCTGGACATGCATTATTATGTTGATTACCAACAAACCTTTCCAATATAAAAAAGAATAAAACGGATGTGCATTCCCAAACTCATAATTTGGGTCACTGCTAACTCAAAATTAAAACTAAATATTGACAGTTTAAATTCCATCACTTACATTTTAACACATACTACGATGTTAATGATGGTTTCTAAGTAGTTTATGAATTTCATTCATGACGACGTTGCTCGTTCACCGGGGATTACAGATAGAAAATGCACACACTGAGCCAGCAACATGCTAAGAGACTGTAGATATCGCTAAATTGGGAGAAGGATACAATAGTAATTATACCTTTGAGATGACCAAGAGTTGGAGAAGTAGAAAACTGAAAATGGATGCGTACGCCGCGTACAAGACACCTTTGGGTCAGAACAACTGAAGCATCGGTGTATAGGCGAATAGAGGACCAAAGGGAAGGATGAATGGAAGAGTGGGTGTTGGCGCAGAAAGGCGAAGGGGCCTGCACCAAAGATGATCGAGAAGATGAAGAGAGAGCGGCAGGCGCATTTAGCGGTTGAGCACCTCGCGCCAGCAAGAGAAACAAAGATAGAAGAAAGGGGGCGGGTGCATTTAGGGAATAAGCACCCCGCGCCTGCGTATGAGGGTCCCTGAACCAAAGATGATTGAGAAAATGAAGAGAGCGACATACACATTTAGGGGTTGAGCACCCCGGTTCTGCAAGAGAAACATAGATAGAAGAAAGGGGCAAGCGCATTTAAGGATTGAGCACCACCGCGCTTGCGTATGAGGGTCCCTGCACCTAAGATTTGGAGAAGGGGAGAATCGAAAGGATAAAATGTGTACATAACGAGCAAAGTACTTGTGAATCAATGTACCTAAAAACACAAATACGCAAAGGAGAAGAGGGTCAGGCGCAGAATGAGCTAAAGCATTTTGCGCTTGTACATAATAGTGATCAAAGGGAAAGGAGGGCAGGCACAGAATGGGGTAAAGCATTTTGCGTTTGTACGTGATAGTGATCGAGGGAAGAGGAAGGCAGGCACGTGATAGTGATCGAGGGAAGAGGAAGGCAGGCGCAGAATGGGGTCAAGCATTCTGCGCCTGCACAAAACAGTAGCTAGGGGAAAGGTACAGGCGCAGAAAGCAATGACCCATTCTGCGCCTGCACAAGCCAGTGTTGGAAGGAAAGAGACAGGCGCAAAGAGCTTAACCCCTATCCGCACCTGGTAGTGTGAGTGTAGGGATGGATACCCCTCTCTGCACGAGTGCCGATGGTGACAACTTGAGTGCCGATAGCGAGTGGGTCCCAGCCAAGGACAGCCCCGATCGAAAGATGAAGGCGCCTCAGAAATCCTAGGGGGCTAGACAAACTTGATAACACAGTTTTCTATATAATGACAGAAGCATCAAGGACACGTGTACGGTTCAACGTAAAGAAGTAACGAAGAAGCCAAAGTTGTACACATATACGATGTCAGAGGATTCAAGGGAATTTGAGAATACTATAAATACCCAACTTGGGAGATTAAGAGTTTAAGTGTAATTTTACCAGTATACTACTTTCTGGATCGGAGTTGCACTTCTGTATAACCCAGGGGTTGATCCTCTTGAATTTATACTCCTTCGTCTCTAAAAGATAGGCAAGTTTGGTTTTCACAAAAATTAAGAAAATCAATCATTATAGCCACTTTTTCATGTTTTTTCCTAATCTATCATTGGTCCCCACTCATGTTTTTCCCTAATATATCCTTGGTCCCCACTCATTTGTTATAAGAGAGATGGGAGAGAGAAGTGGTCCACCTTTAATATTAAGAGAGAAAAGGGAGAGAGAGAGAAGTGGTCCCTCTATGGGTATACTAGTAAAATCATAACATTTGACTTTCCACATATGGAAACATTTGACATACCCAAATAAGGAAACTTGCCTATCTTTTAGAGACGGAGGGAGTACTATTTTACATAGACAAAAACAGGTTTTAAAAAATGACATATAAAAGAGAATAAGCTACTCCTATACAAGGAAAAGTAACCCGCGAAGCATTCAATAAAGAAAAATGACAATTACGAAGATAAGAAAACCCCAATAAACAAATTAGGCAAATATTTCAATATAGTAACCGATCTTTAGTATATTTTGCAATCTTTCTGAGAACACAAACAGACAAGAATTACCTGTCCCCATTTCAAAGCTCACTCACATTCAGGATTGTAACCCTCCATATTTGCAATCTGCCGCTGCATATACAAGAACACATTATCATCTCCTCCCTCCCTCTCCCCAGCCACAAGCTTTTTCTTTTTTGAGTTTTTTTACAAACAAGCAATGTCTCAAGAAGATCCCTTAAATGCACAAGGTTGAACTAACCACCAATGCTATCAGTTATGGTCATGATCAACCTCTCCCGGCATTACCATGTCGCTGATTTCTGAAGTAGCTAAGAAGCGCTTGTGCCTGCAATTATCCACGAAAAAAATCTCAATTTTAGGATTTTGAAACAGTGGCTAAACAACACAATCTATTGGTAAAGGGAGAACACACTTCATCCCAAGAGCTTGTTTTTTGAGCATATAGCAGGACTTGTAAAAGGACAGTCTCGACGTGGAAAAGATTTATTAGATTTTTTTACACAACTTAAGCACACACAGCATAATTTTGGTATCATGATGATCACAGCCACAGAATATTCACTCAAATATACACAGGTGCATTCCAGTGCATGATAAAGTTAGTTCCTAATCCATTATCGACTGGGTAAAAGGCCTCAGCATATAGTGACATAGGATGATCTGAATAAATGGAGATGATAAATATGATTAAATATGAACAGTAAAAATTAGCCATTAGTTACCAAAGCTCTATAATATAAGGAAGTTAAAGCTTTGTATGCCATTATATTTACTGTTAAACATGAGGTTTTGAAAATTGGAACACTATTCTTCTTTTACCTAGAATAAGAGTAGCCTACTCTTGTTGTCTATATGCCAAACTATGAGCGTGTGTCATCTATGGGCCAAGTAGTAGACTTTTTAAGCAAGGTTTTCAAGAAAACCATCCTCGCAGAGTCGCAAATAAACAAACCATCAATTCAATTTTATTAGCTACAAAAGCTAATTTCTCCTGAGCAAAAACCACATGAACAGATTGAACCGACTAATTTGTGGTTCCCACACGAAATTTTTGTAGATGATAAATCCTGCAAAAATCCAATTGTAATGGTGTACTGGAAGCCACAGAGTGGTTTAATTCCTGTGAAGATACTATGTTTAGTGTGGTTTTTAAATAGTATTTACGTGAAAATTCATCATGTGATTTCCGCATGGGCCTACAGACAACAGTGCACGCAGAGATGTACCCCCATTATAGTGCTACGATGCAAAAGATTACTCACTGAATAACTTGATAAAGCTCGAATATAACAATACAGGTTTCAAAATAGTTACTCGAGACAGTTTGTTGGATTGAACTCATCTGGAGTTTAAGCCAAGCAGCGGTCAACATCAGATATGCGTAGCATACAGGAATACCGAAATGCATGTTGTTAATGATGTAAGCAACAAATTCTGGACTCAAGCTCAACGCAATGGTAAGCCACATGCTTTTACCTTAAGACACCTTGAAGTTTTCACATGTGTCTGCGCAGAATTAGTGTTTTTGTCAGATAGAAAAGCAGTGTACCTTTTCTTTCGCCCGGGGTGTCCCTGACTGTGATAGAGCAACCAATGGTGGGACAGCTCCTTCTTGGAGAACCATGCTACAGAATCTATTGCTATTTGTGCAAAGTTGCAGCAAGGCTGCGGCTGCATTCTCCTTTCCCCTCGCAGAACCTAGTTCAACAACCTCAACAAGAACGGGAATCCCTCCTCCCAGACCAATCGCACTCCGTCCCTCAGGTATTGTTGCAAGGTTTGCCAAAACAGCAACTGCTTTATCAACCATCCCAGCAGCCGGGTCCATTAGTTCAACAAGATACTTGACTGCACCTGCTTGAACAATTCGCGCCTTGTTTTCGTGGAAAATAGACAAATTGAACAACGCTGTTGCAGCATCTTTTTCCCTCGAGGAGTCCCATTTCCTAACAACTCCACCAGAGGCCTGATTGCTCCAGATTGACCGATCCTAATCTTGTTTTCCTCAACAACCGAGAGACTAAAAAGAGTTGCGGCTGAGTTCTCCTTTGCCTCCGCACTGCCAGTCTCGAGAACATAAATGAGGGGTCCAATGGCATCAGCATTTGCAATTGCAGATTTATTGTTATCATTAATTGACAAGTTGAGAAGTGCAGTTACAGCATCCTCTTGAATTTTTGAATCTACTGATCGAAGAAGCCCAACTAGCAAGCTTATTGCCCCACAGTTTGCAATTACTATCCTATTATCCATGTTGTGCTTCGCAAGAAGACGTAGCTCTGATGTTGCAGCTCTCTGTGAATCAACTGAAGTACTCTTCAGATCCTCGACCAATGCCCTAACTTGGGTCTCAAGGCCAGTAAGATCAGCTCTTGTATCAATAGTAGAGAGAGATGAAGCCATCCTTGGGGAAAACCTTTCGGTTGGCCGGCGCCAGATGGTTTGGCTTCTAGACCGTGCCTCCGCAAATCGAGATGTTAACTCCGGCTCTGCATGTGGGGCCGTGGAAGCTGGAGCAAGAGAACCTGACATAACTTCACCAGAAGCATCACTGCTATAGCGAGCAAGATCACTAGACACCCGTGAGCCCTCATTAGCTCCCTCATGAGCTCCTTCGCGATAACCTCTATCTGAAACTGTGCTGGAAACAGAGGCACTTCGACTATGACTCTTAAACTGTTCGTCAGCCCCATTGGCATCAGAAAATTCCATTCTTGATGACATTGAGGTGTGCCCACCAGAACAGATATTTCTATCTTCTGAATTGGTTTCCCTCTCCCCAGAACTTCCTAACGACGTTCTACCAGCGTCCAACTCGAAACCATTTCCGATTCTGCTACTCACATTACCATCAGAGGCTGAACGTGGATGTGAAGGAGAAGCTCTCTCTCGGAGGGCTCCATTAGATGAGAACAAACTCTTATATGGTGAACCAGTGGACCTGATCGACTCAGGTGACCTTGGGTAGCTGGTTCTAGTGGATGCATGTGGGGGAAGCACATTTGAGTCTCTGAGACTGGACTCTGTTCGGGCAAGAAGGGCTGCAGGCTGGTTTAAGCTAACAGACTTTACAGGATCAGGAAGTTTGACATTATTTGACTCACACCAGTTTGCAATTAGTGCCTTCACGGTGTAATTAGGAATTAGATTTGTGTGTGCCAGAGATTGGCGAGTTTTAGGGCAAACTGTGAGACCAAGATCAAGCCATTTCCTGATGAAAAGCCGCTCATAAGTTTGCCCTGATGCAACTATAACTGGATCTGTCATCAACTCCAATGAGATAGGACAGCAAAAGTCAGCAGGTATCGGGACTGCAGCATTACTCTGAGATTGTTTTATCTTAACAAGGAGGTCATGCATGTGGGTGACAAGAGCAATCATATTTCCGATATGCTCAGCCTCTCCATCCTTTTCAACTAGCTCGGCCTGCAGCTTCACTTTTTCAAGGGCCACAGCCTCCATTAGCAGTTCTTGGTTTGATTTTAAGCTCAGGGCATCTGCAATCTTCACCAAGTTCTCAGACCTGGGGAGAGAATTCTCCAGTAAATCTCTTATAGCATCTTTAATAACATTTGATGTTTGCTCGTAACCAATTCCTTGAATTTTTTGCATACAAAGCTGCAGTTAATCATGTTCAAATGTGAATGCCAGAAAACATATTATTTCTTAATGCAGCTTACACTGCATTCATTCGATAAAAAATAGCAGCATACAAATCCACCAGAAACATATAAAGCTGTATAACGGTTAAAAACTTATAGACACTTGAGCACCACATTTGAGTAACTGAAAAATATGAGCTAATTTGAAAAACCAATCAAATTTTGATGAAAAGAGATCTCCTCTTTTCACAGTATATATAACTGAGACCAAAATGAGCATTACCTCAATTGATGCTGATGTCAAATCGGCGGGCATGTACAGTTCCAAAGCGTTCAGCCTCCCGAGAACCTCCAGACAAGAAGCACGAGTAGTTGCTAATTGTGATGTAATCTGATTAACCTGGAGAAATAATCAAACGATGTCAGTTTGGTTGGCTAAAGAAGATCTTGATGAAGATACTAAAGTGGGAAGAATCGAAGAAAATCAAATTTTCACGCAAAAACAAACATATTAGATCAAAATGTGGGCACCATTGCTGGTCGATCCACCTCTAAATGATGGCACAAAGTTACTGACAGATGAATGCTAAGATTTCTTCCAGTTCCCAAATTTAAATAGACAAGTCATTCTGGAATTCCGCAACTGGAATCCATCATACCAAACTAAAGCGTTAAGCATTTGTCGATGTATATACAAAATTGGATCTACATTTATCTAACAATGAACAGTATAAAGTACGCTACAAGAATCGCCTGTAATGTAAAAACTATGATAAAATTTGTATGTGCAGAGTCGAAATTGCTTCCCTTGCCAATATTTTTCAATAAGGACTCGTTGAATCTCACTGTATATTCGATCACAAGGTTAATTCTGTTAGTCACTGAACGAGATTGAAAAGGGAAAAAACCCATAATATGCCATACCAAGGAACCCGACCATGGTATCATTACAGTAACCTCAACCACAAATCTCTTTCTGCACTAACATATGCTGATTAAATATTTTATAAAAGATTTCATTAACTTCCAGCTCCTAATACAAGTATGACAAACTCACATAAATGAATTCAGTAATAGCAACTATGAAACCCTGCTGGAAAAGTACCATTTTCTTAACATTTTGCTTATTACAGGTGGCTTCTATGAGAATAATCAAATACAAATAAGCGGTTCATCTAGTCTTTGTCTGTAAGCAAGAAGATTGAGGAAGAAGCAACCTAATCCTGGATTTCGAGCACTAAAGGGAATGGAATTTCATTCATTAAGAATGCCAAAATACATGACTTCTTGAATCAAACTTCAACACAGAGATAGCAGGTAAGAGAATGAATTCTGAACTGCGGGGTCATGAGCCTAAGGTTGAAGACTCTGAACATGAAATCTTACGGAAACTGCAAGGGTAGGACACACAGACAAAAGCAACCACCGAATTCAAATACAAACCCTTACATTCAATATAACTACTAAACTCGTGTGCTTACTTAGTTCAAATTAAGATTTGCAGAGAGCTGTATTACTCAACTCCTCTGACCTTTCAAAATCAATTACTATTATAGCAATCTAAGCAGAAAATTTCAAACTATCTGTCTGGGAACACTTTACTGACCCTTGGATACTCAAGACTTTTACTTGTCATAATCACCCCTTTATTAGCAATAACTACTTTATATTTAATGGAGAACCAAGAGAAACAAAATAACAACAAACGACTTGGCACCATTAACCATGATTACAAACAATAAAACTAAGACATACACATTTTGTGTTAATAGCAGTAATCCAAGCTTATACTGCACCGTGATATGATGTTGCTCCATCCTTTATTTCTGGGAAAATTTTATGGGAAAACATAACGTGAAATGCCTCAATAAATTAATAGAGTTTGAATTATGATTCTCACACAGGTCATGCTACATCAATCTACAACATTCAAGTGTATCACAAGTTGTTATATTTATTGTGATGCTTGAAGTTGAATCAGCATTAAAACACTCACTAACTTATCTGAGTTATCTCCTAATGATTGTCCTGCAGTTGGAAACCTGGACAAAAACATATAATAAGTAGAAAATCCAAGTGATTATATGCATCCCAAGGACCCTAGCTTTGTCAAAGGTGTGTGGTCATAACAGCAGTATTTCAGCCTTTATATACTCACATGCTTGGCACCTATCAAGCTACATGATTAGCAGCATAATATGAAGCTTCTAGTGAATAAGCTAAATGCCAGTAACTTAAGTAGTTCAGACAGCAATAACATAACTATGTGAAAGTCAGCAAGGTGACTTCCAGGAAGAAAAAAAAACAGCAATGCAAATGCAACCAGATCTCATATCACCAAACTCTCTCAGATGCTTAGCCACGGCAACCAGTAGAGTTTGGAAAGTAATTTGTGTAATAACTGCATGATTTTGAGTGCAAATTATGGAACGTACAAAATAAACTTTACTCGTCATCGGATGCCAGCTATCAAAAAGCTCCCGGGATTCGTTAATAAGCTCATCCAGCATTTTCAATGCATTATTTAGCTGTTCATCTGAAGCTATCTGTGAATCAACAATTAAATCAAGTATCGGCTTCAAAAGCTTCACTATCTCATTTATCTTTATGTAATATTTTTGAACTGGTTCAGATTTGATGTTGTCTGAAGATGATAAGTTGTTAAATTGAGAGAGGCTGTTCAGCAGATCCTTTAACAATGATATCTCCATTACACCTGTGTCAACAGAAAATAGAAAGGAAGCTTCTTAGCAAAAGAGAAAAGCAAACCAATTAAAATTCTCCTAAACATCAGCAGCAACCAATAATTTAGAAAAGTCACAATGTGACACGTGAAGTCTTGTTGAACAGAACACAAAAGATTGGTAATCTACATGGCCTAACATGTTTAAGTGTACAACCAAGACGTATTTGGCTGGATAAGAGCATCAATTCTCTGATACTTTCTTCCACAAAGAAGTTAATGAAGGCCCTGAGAAACACTAACCTGCTCAGCAGCCTAACAACAGAGCCATTATGAAGTTGCAGTCAGACTAAGGGATTACTACATCCCACTCTGAGTTGCTGACCACATGCGACACTAGGCAACCTTGATTCGGCTTTTACATAGATTTTCAGTTTGGCCAAGATGAGAAAATAAAGTTCCTCTAGTTTAAGTTAAGATACAGCATTCATCTAGTTTTGGCACACAAGAAAAGTAGGCAATACTACGTTGGACTGCGTGGTGCTATTTGTATAAATGTTATACTGCCTGTCTTCATGTAACTAATGAATAACATTCAGATAATTCACCTTGGTGAAAGGAAAAGCAGGTTCCTATATATGTTCGCTTCGATTCCTATGCTATCCACCACCAGCATTTCCACAACAATTTATACACCTAAAATACCTTAAGAAAGTTAAATATGATGAGGTAAGTCTGTTGAAGAAGCAAAACTATGAACATGCACCAAGAAATTCCAGAGTAAATAGCTCTTGTGTGTGCATCCTATTCCTTCTCTAATGATGCTGCAGGTAGTAAAAGCATTACACTTTAACGAAAGCTTCCACATTTCCCCTTTTCCCTTTCCTAACATAAGTGTATCCTGTGTCAGATCAAATGTAGTCCTCACGAGTTTTAATTCAATCTGTAGTAAGTTTTTCTGCTTTCTAAATTCCCCAACACTGATCAAAATCAGGACCACAAAGGGAAACACACATTGCTCTTAATGAACATAAAAAGAGGAAAACAGGCAAGCCCTCCCTTCTTGCCCTCATTTTCTTTTTCTTTAGACGTTGCCGCCTATCTTATCATGCAACTGCCCATCTCCAAATTTCAACGCCTTGCATCATAGAGTGTTTCACTGAACTTGATTAAACTAATCGTAGACCATTGTATCTAATATATTATACCCATTCTCTTGACTTGTCAGTTATGTAAAGGAATGAGGAGATAAGTAGGTTAAGGTATCACAGATTATATATTAATGTATCTACAAAACAGACATAAGTGAAATTAGAGAACAGGTAGAAAGTAAACCAAAAAATCATACAAGATTATATGGGTAAGAAAACAAGCAATAGTTGTCCCATCGAAAGACTTTATTATCATTTAATTTAGTATGGGTTTTAAGAATTTCGATTTCCAAGTACAATAAGTACCAAGTAACAACAATTTTATACAAGTCTGGCAGGCCTGAAGCCTTTACATTAAAACAACACTATCCTCTATTTTATTTCAAAATATGCAGGATCTCTTCAATATTCTTCATAGAGAAAGTATCAATACTTTTCAAAGGGATCTATCTGCGGTTATTATGTGTTACAAGCATGAAGTATGGAAGCGCTTCAATCAACACACAACTTTGACTTTTAAAACGAACTAATCAATACACTAGTAAATGAGTAGCTGAGCAAGAGCATTCAAATTAATGCTTTGCACCACATAAACTGAAGAATTGCGAAAAGAGAAGAAAACTAACAAAAGAATCGGATTACTAGAACAAAACTCCTTCACCGCACCACTAAAATTGACAAGCGCACTCTCTATTCAACTATACTTCTCCTTATCAAACAATTTCCCTGGTAGACCTTTAAGTTCAAAAGTTAGGTATCCATTCAATGACAGCTGTTGAACGAGTGTTCCCCTCATAGGAATGAAAAACTTATATTATTGTCAGTCTAAAGAGGACCTTACATATTTTGTAGCAGCAGTTAACAATGATGATTTACCCCAACATGAATTTAAAGAAAACAAACATTTATATGCAATTAAACTCTTAAAAGCATAACCAATACGCAAAATTCATGAAAGCATGGACTAGTAAAAGAAAAGAAAAAATCAAATAGTTTCAGATCGAAAAAAAATGTACCTTTTTCCAGCACAACTAGTCTTTAAGTTTCAGACCCCAAATCGAACTTCATCAGAGAATTCCTTTGCCAACACAGAACAAGGAAATGAAAACCCTAGAAAGAAGAAAGAGAAAAAGGTTTCCAATGGGATCAAACTCCTATTGAAATTCGAAGAATCATTTCTAAAAATTAACATCAATAATTGAAGAAACCGGAATTTCTCTTCCTATCTCTTTTTTTTTACAAACCCTAGACCCGATCAATCAAAAGGAATCTCGTGAAGCTTTTGATTCAATGAAATTTGATGGAAATTGAATAACAGGAGAGAAATTGGTCAAATGACTCAAACCCCAGTCCTTGTATGAAAGAGAGGAGATATTCATTTCTATGCTTATTTTCTTTCTTTTTCGTAATATATCTCTTCTTTTTTCTAATTTCTCTGTCTTCGAGAGTTACTAGTCTAAGAAGGTCCAAACACAAACAACACCAAAGGGAAAAAAACAAAACACAAACACCGTTAAAAAACCTGGCATCATTAGGGGCCACCGAAAGAATTAGGGGCGACTTTTTTATTCTCAACCCATAGACAAGGTTAAGGGATGTCCAAATTTGCGGAGATTACCAACGTACCCTTAAACAATTGGTAGTTTAGAAAGTGGTATTATCTACCGATTACTAATATTCTCAATGTTGTGGTCGTTAGCAATCGGTAGATAGGTGAAGTTCATAAATAACTTCATAAACTACCGATTATTCTAGTTCCCAAATTCGAAAAAAAATGTGATTTTGACAAAAACAAAATTTGAGGCAACTTAATAATCAGAGGTTAGGTAACCTTATTTTACTACCGATTATAGTAGTTCCCAAATTCGAAAATTTGGTGATTTCGGCAAAAACAAAATTTGGGGCGACTTTATAATCGGACGTCAGAGTAACTTATTAACCTACCGATTATTCTAGTTCCCAAATTCGAAAAAATTAAGATTTCGGCAAAAACAAAATTTGGGGCAACTTTATAATCGGACGTTAAGTTACCTTATTTAACTACCGATTAGTTAGTCGGTCATCTACAAAATAGAGTCGTTGGAACTCTAAACTCTATATAAGGATGGTCCTTTTACCCTCTATGGAACACAAATACGTTTAAACTCTCTCCAACATCATCTTCAACATAATGGCCCAACCATTCATCAATCCTACGGAGTTCACAATAGAAGAAGATTTATCTTTATGTAGGCGCTATGTTCAATTTTATCCGAGACGAGGAGAAGAACGTAGGCAATGAGGCATAATGAGTATGAGTTATTTGGGGAAAATTCAGGAAAAATTCTGCGCCGACACCGGTAACCCAAATAACCGTCACTCTGCTGATCTTTTCTGTCGAGTTGGTTCAATAAACGGACACGTCGAAGAATTCGTCCATTTAACTTATCTTGTGAATCAATATCGATTGAGGGGTGAAACCAATGATGAGGTTATAGAACGATCTCTCGGGGAATGGCGGAGATGGAAAAGATCAAGCTTTCGTTATGAAGCTCATTTTAGAATCCTTAGGACGGTGGAAAGATTTAATCCGTTTAGGACTCGTCCAACACGTCCACGGCGCTAATCACAATACCTTGTAATAGAATTGTGGAAGTTCAATGAAAAGTTATGATTGTAAAATTATTATGATGTGTAGGTGATATCGTTATGAATTTCAAATTATTTATGACAATCAGAGGTTTTAATTATTTATCTAACTACCGATTATACTCCAACAGCTATTTCGTTCAAAATAAACTAGTCGTGCCTCGAAAACCACACACAATCGGTTAATAATACATATTGATAATCCTCCGATTATACTACTCTAATGAAACTGAGAACTCTGTTGACAAAACAGCATATAATCGGTAGTACATAACGATCCGTATCTTCCGATTATTCATAATCGGTGGTTATCGTTCAACCATTGTCTACCGATTGTATGTAATCATTGTACGTAATTTCAGTACAGTCTTGTAAAAGTACGCATCAACGGCCATATTTTCAAAAAAAAAAAAAAAAAGACGTTGGGACTCTCATCTATATAAGGAGGGTAAACTCTTGTCCTCAAATTTCTTCAAGTTATTTTCGTAAATTTCCTCGGTCTTCGACCAAACGATCTTGTCCCATGCTTTCATGAACTTTCTCCAAATTATTCCATCCTGCTTCCATTTTTCATCAAATAACCTTTTCTCTTCCTCTCGTTCTTCCACGGTTAATTTACTAATGCGCTCATCCTCTTCCTTCGACCTCTTGGTACCCTTCCTTGGTTTTTTAGCTTGGAAATGATGATGGCAATTGGATTTGAGGTTGTATTGAATGTGCCACGTACATTGCAAGTTTCGGGCTTCCGGAAATACTACCGCTATTGCATGCATTAAGGCTTGATCGTCATCCGTTACAATAACCCTTGGAAAATTATCACCGTTATAAATGGACCTCAATGTCTCCAACATCCAAATGAAACTCACATTGTACTCATGATCCATTAAACCCCATGCAATCGTAAACGTGTTTTTGTCCGAAGTGTGACAAACAATGTTCAACAACGGCATGTTATATTTGTTTGTCTTATAAGTTACATATATCAACAAAATTTGATGAAAGCATTGTGCCAATTGGATCATCAAAGGATGTGCCAAGAAAATACGTACCACTTTACCATCCTTTTCTTCCGTTCGCAATGTGTAGTCATGTAACTCCGCTAACCACTCTGATTGTTGCATAACTGTTCTACCATCCCATTTCGTCCTTTTGATCGTAGCTAGGGCCGCCTTGATCGTAGACAAAGATGAAAGGTTGTCGTGGTCGTCCTTCTTAATCTTACTTAAGATCGCACTCGCTTTACAAATCCTCATAGACTTCACCGTATCCATTTCATGTGGTTTTAACTTCGCAACCATTACATGTCCAATAAGAGTATCCGGATCATCGTGGTTGTGACAACCATTAGCAACTTTATACATTTTTCACTCTTTACCTTCCCTACCATCGGGTTATAGAAGACAATCTTAAATGGCATCCAATCTTCTTTGTATGATTTCGGTATTTCTTCCTCTCCGTCTTCCTTACATACTTATGATTCTTTCCCTCGTGACTCTTTTTCACTCCACCTCGCTCACATATCATTTCAAACTGAATATTTTTCACGCAAGGGTTCTGAACTACCACGCACATATTCTATTTTGCCTTGTTGATGAGCCATTCCTTTGCCTCCTCCTTACTTTTAAATGTCTAAATGCGCATATAACAAAACAAACCTCATAAGCATAAGCATTTAACATATATTATTTGAAGAAAAGAAAAGAGTAATCATGAGTATACCAAATCGTTTGCATACTGGTGAGAAGTATCAGGCCTCAAATAAAATTCATCATCTACCGCTACAATAGCCTACAAACAATAACAACAAGTTAGTCCACTACAATCGGAAGCATGGGATAGCACATGTCTACCGATTAATGAACAATCGGAGGATAAATATAGTTTATATACTTATGATTAAATACTTTGAAAAGTTTCCAGTTTCTGTATGAATAATCGTGCATTATCGGTAGCAGTTGTATTTCTCATACTGCCGATTATAGTTGAATCGGTAAAAAAACAAAACTCATCTACCGATTATGAGATCTAAAGAATTCCAAAAAATTCAGTTTTGAAGGAGTTTGATTTTGGGGCGACACAATAATCGGAGGTTTAATAATTTTCATAATCTACCAATTGTGGATTATGAAACAAACCAATGATTGTAGTTTTGAAATATCTGTATTTGGGGCGACTTTGTCAATCGGTAGTTATGTAAATTTGCGAAACTACCGATTATCCCAAATTGAAATTTTCAATTTTGGGGTTTTTCATAATCGGTAGAATTATATGTTCCCTTTTCTACCGATTAATGATATATATTACACAGTTAATGATAATCCGTAGATATATAACCATATTATCTAGCGATTCCGGGTAGTTCATGGCATTCAATGCATGCAAAAATCGAATTTTCTCGTTTAAAAACTCATACAAACGCATACAAAGTGGGTTATGAGTATCTTAACACAATACATGTGTGTTAGATGCATCGTTAGCTTCAATATCGGTTGATTCTCCGGTTTCCTCCATGAAAGCGTCGTGTAGGGTTTCCTCTCCACAAAAGTTTGGATCATTCAACATATACCCCAAATCGTCTTCTCTATACGGTAGTGAAGCTTCAACATTATGTTCTTCACCTTCTTCTTCATACCCATCTATGTTTCTTGTTGATTTAAGAAAAATGGTAAACTCCCACTTCTTCTTCTTTCTCTTCTTCCTCTCTCTCTCTCACACCAAAACTAAGACCAAACAATAGGAAAAAGTTGCCTAAAACCAACTATATACGACTAAACGTCCAATTATAAAGTTATCTACCGATTATATCCAACGAAACTACCGATTATGCAAATATCTACCGATTATGTATACAAATACACCCGATTATGGAATGAACTACCGATTATGGGCTTCGTGGAAAAAAATGCAACACACCACATTAAACTACCGATTGTAGTTTAATCTACCGATTATGGAGGGTATAATTGCCATTTTGAAAAATCTCTGATAAGGGATGGCTTCATTTTACGTTTGGGTGACCCTATTTTGTCTTATTAGTCGCCCCTAATTCTTTCAGGGTAGCCCATAATGATGCCAGGATAAAAAAATGTTCAAACGAATAAGCAGTCATACACATGTAATACTGTGTTGATGTTGTAAATAACTTTTTGTTTTTAGTATAACCTTTCCTTATTCAAAGAAAAAAAAAAACAGTCGTAGAAAACCGTAGTAGTAAAGGAAAAAACGAATGTGCATGGCAGGTAATGGGGTGTACCAGTTTAACACGAGGGTATCTAATTTTTTTTTTAATTATTATAAAGAAAAAACCTTTTCATTAATGAAAATTCGAGGTTACAATGAGTTTAAGATCGAAAATAAGAGAATACAAAGTAACAAGAACATACCGTAAAAGTACAATACCGAGAAATCCGACAAGAGAGAGTGAAGGATTACCGGAGTAAGACAAATACAAATATGAATAAGATCCGATTAAAACGGAAGATGGATGATTTTTCTCAGAATTAACTTCCAACCATTTTGTTTGTTTTTCTTCTATAGAAATATGTGCTCCCAAAGTAAGAGTGATTTGCTCAAATCTCTTGTAACTAGTGATGAAGCTCGTCGTCAAAAAGATCACCTATGGAGATTCCGTCGCTGGATAAGTTGATGATGAAGATTCCGTCGCCGAAAATAACCAAGAATCGTCATTAAAGCGAAGATAAACCTCAAAAGAGTAGATAAAACCACCTGTTGATGGTGGATTTTCAACAAGGGCTAAAATCGTAAAACCACCGTTTCATGAATCATTCTCTCTGGTCATGTGACGATTCGTGTTTTACGATCCGTGAACCGTTTCACGATCTCTGACTGAGTGAGCATTCCTCTCAAAGCCATGATGAATATGTTTCTTGAAAGGTCTTCCACTAGCTGAGCATTCGATGCTACGCATTTCATTGTGCCCTTTATGTAGAATAACGATTGGGCGGTCCTCTGGACATAACTGTTTGTCAGAGGGCTTAACGCCTTCAGGACGTCGGCGACACTCGTTGTTCCCTGACTACATAGAGAGACCCCCTATACATAGAAGAACGATTGGGTGGTTCTCTGGACATAATTGTTTTTCGGAGGGCTTAACGCCTTCAGGACATCGGCGATACTCGTTGTTCACTGACTATGTAGAGAGACCGTGTATAGATTCACGCGGCTCTCTGGACATAATTGTTTGCTGGAGGGCTAAACGCCTTCAGGACACCAACGATGCACGTTGTTTCCTGACCATGCACTCTTCAGAACGAGCATGATGCTTCAACTATCTCATATCTCGATTCTACAATAGATTATTTCTACCGTTACATTCACCGACTGAATTCCTAGAAAATAATCTATTTTATCTCATTACTCCGTTCCATGGCTGATCCCCGACTGATTCCATGGATTAGTAATAGATAACCATCTTATCTCATTACTCCGTTCCTTGAATTCCCCGGCTGGATTCATGGATTAGTAATAGATACACAATTCATTTATTACTCTGTTTCATGAATCATTCTCCGCTGAATTTCATGAATTAGTAATAAATATCCAACAATCGGGCATTTGGACTATCACCGAGTAAGCTCCAATAAAATGGTGCAAGTGTACTCAACAATGATGCATGAATGAGCACCCAAATGTACGAACGAGCATTCGAAAATATGGACAAACGAGGAATCCTACACAAAACAGGAGAAAGAAAATAATAATAATAAATAATAAAAGGGGATCCTAGGGACCGGGCCCACCGGCCGGACGGTCACGCCGCTGTGGCCGGTCCCCAACGCCTCCTTCCTTTATTTTTCTTATTTTATTATTTTCATGAACTCATGAAGACTCCTTCATTCGAGCAACTTTCCTTGTTTGAGCAAAACTCACGTTTTCTCCATATTTTCACGGTTTCATGAAAAATAATAAGAAATAGGGAAGGTGTCGCGGGACCGGGCTACCTAGCCGGCCGGCCATGCCCTAGCCGTGGCCGGTCCCACACCTTGCAATCCATTGTTTTCATAATTATTTTTTCCATCATCTCATGAAACTCCTCCGTTTGAGCAAAAATCATGGTTTCTTCATATTTTCTCAAATATTGCTCAAACCATGAAAAAGCCAAAAGGTCAAATGATCACATGACCAACTAGGTTATTCACGAAAAAATATTAAAATATTATTATTTTAATATTCTCAAAATATTGATCAAACGAGCAAAGTCCTACTTGCTCATTCGAGCAAAATCAAGATTTTCAGTCAAAGATCAAACTCTTCTGAAAATCCAAGATATTGCTCGAACGCACATCATAAAATACCAAAACTCTCAGGACTGATACATGGACATTGTGGTGACACGGGCATGCTTCCTTGACCAACCAAGGCCGGTCCTAAGGCTTGCAAGGAGCCGGTCCCTCACATCTTTATAATTTTGACCTAATTTGCTCAATTGCTCATATTGGGTCCAAACTCTTTCCAACCAACTTGGAATTTGCTCAATCGACCATCAGCTGGTCCAACACCACCAAAGGCCGGTTTTATGCCCTCTTGGTTGGTCTCTCACTTCTCCATAATTAGGTTTCATCACCTAATGCTCAACCGAGCACTATTTCTAATAAGTGATTAAACCAGAATTTAATCATCCTTTCACCAACCAGTCAACAAAGGACTTTGGTGCATGCTCACACGAGCACCTGGGAACTACACGGTCGTCCATCATCCCATGTATCCGGTCCCTCCTTCACTCAGTGATTTTTCAATAAATCACCAACTGATCAACAATCAATCAAAATTAGGGTTTCGAACAAATGCTTTGCAAATCACGATTTTGAGAAATTTCAAACGCTAATAAATCTAGGTTGACCCAGCAATCAACATCTGGATTAATTATATAATATTTGGTAGGCTACCAATATTTTAATTAATATTTTATTGGGTCACGTTACCAGTAATTCATCGAATGAGCAATACTTGCTCAGTTGTTCGAATATTGATCCAACTATCAATATTTAGTAATTTATCGAATTGAGCAATACTCAGTTGCTCAAATATTAATCACTATCAATATTCCGCCGAATATTACTAAATATTCAACAATTCGTCGAATTTACAATATTTGCTCAAACGAGCAATATCAACATCATTCAAGAACTATACGTCTGACATGTTGAATTCATGAATTACCGAGCATTCGTCAATCATGCTCAATTCATCAAAAGTTAGACTCACTGTCTAATCAAGTGAATGACTGACTAATCAAATACACGTCTGCCTTGCAGACTCCACGTTCGTGAGACATCAATCACGTCACATAGGGGGATATTATTTAGGGTTTTGGTCTTGCTGCCCACGGCACGTGTGTTCATCCACAATGAGAAATGTGAGTAAGTTGTGCAAGTGGTTGAGGGAGTTAGCAAAGTAGTGGGTGGACGGTTAACCAAGTCTCCACACGACCTGGAACTGGTTTCACCACGATCTCCCACTTTCCCATTCTTTCACTCAAGAAACCGTCACACTTAAAAGATCAATGTGTTTACTATTCTGACAATATAAATAAGTCTCTGAATCCACGATTAAAACAACACAATTTGTCGAGCAATCACTCTCAAGAATTCCATCAATCGACCAGAACTTATTCGAACTCAACAGTTCACTGAAAACTTGCAGAAACCCACAACACATTCACAATCCTTGATCACCATTGATCCCATAATTCTCAGCTTCCCTCTTACAGATCAACCCATCTCCCTCTTTGTCACTGAATTGACTCTAGAACGACCATTGACTTGGTTTAGGTCGGAGTCCTACAGATTGATCTCTCGAACCCAAAGCACTCCCGTGCAGTGCATCTGTTTGAGGTTAAGCAGTTTGCTCGGTTGAGGAGTCTCGTCCGCACGGTCGTCTCTTCACTTTCCTAAAAAACCAACAAATCGTTTTTCCCCATCTACAGATTGGCGACCACAGTGGGCGATTAATCTCTCGGTTGCAATCTCACATTTTCACAAAGATGGCTGGCCTAAGGTCTGGGTTAGTTACGAATCCTAATGCAAATAACACTAGCACTAGCAACAGTAACAATGATGGTATTCCAGAAACCATTCCTGCTTCCAACAATGGTGGTGATACTACTCCTCCTCAAACCAACATTGGAGGTCATCCTCTCTTCGGCCGGCATCCCGAGGAAGTCAGGAAAAATCCGCCCACCATAGCTGATCTCACGAAGGTCCAGGAAGTTCTCGCCAAAAATCAAATTGATATGACCACTACTCAGAAGGAATTATGCAAATATCTTAAAACTCTCACCGACAAAATCTCAAAGAAAACTAAGGAAGGGTTAGAGAAAGGAAAAGCCAAAGAAACAGACCCTGAAATTTCACCAATCCATGTGGTGGATGATGATGAAGCCTACAAAGCTGTAGAAAATCCACCGGAGAAGGAGTCTATAGGTTTCATCACTCGTGAAGATATGGAACGCTTCATGGAGGCTCGAGGAAAAGACAAAACACCATCTGTCCATCGTCATCAACCTCCATATCCTGCTGCTACATAAAGGATCCCTCTCCCTAAAGGTTATACTTCTCCGACGTTCACATTGTATAATGGAACTGGGAACGCTCGAGAAAACGTTTCTCGATTCCTGGAGGCACTAGGAAAGCACGAACACAACCATGTCGTCCGTCTGGAGGAATTCTCTAAATCTCTGACCGGCCGAGCATACACCTGGTACAAAAACATTGCACCTGGGAGCATCGCTAGTTGGGGAGAAATGATTAATGCCTTCTACAAGAAATATTTCTTTGTCTCTGACCAGGTTACTCTCTCTGACTTAAGAAGAATGGCTCAGAAGAACACTGAACATCCGAATGACTATGTGAAGAGGTTCAGAATTCAAGCTTTAGATTGCCATGACCCTAATGTCACCGAGCAACAATTGGTGGACTTGTGCATCAACGGGATGATCCATGTCTACAGAGATTTGCTGGAAAATCTCTGGTTCCAAACCTTTTCGGAACTTCATGAAGCGGACAAGCGATCGGCAACTACTGCTACAACCTTACTGGAAAGAACAAAAATCGTCAAAGCCGAGGAGCCGCGAGACACTCGAAGCAGCACCAAGCGCCTAATCAATAAACAGTACAATGTTAAACCTTCCATGAATGTTGCTGAAGGAAGCAAAAGGAAAGCTGAGGCGCAACAACATAAGAATGCTCCTCCAATGTCTTATCCTACAAAAGCACCAAGGAAGGACAATCAGGCTAGAAATACACAAGCACCGGCTCAGCGTCAGAACGACCAAGAAGAGCCAGACTTTGCATTTCCCATTGAAGAGGTGATTGAGTTATTGGAAGTATGGATTCAAGACGGTGCAATCAAACTACCTCCTGTCAGAAGAGAGCCAACGGAAGAAGAAATGGAGAATCCGCGCTTCGCCGCTTTCATAGGTATGTCAGTCATCCAACAAGCGATTGCAGAACCCTGAAGCGCATATTCAAGGAAAAGGCCGACTCAGGAGAACTGGGGACTAAAGGAGTACACAAGAATCCTCTCCCAATCAGAACCTTTACGCTCTTTGAACAGCCGGTCAAAGAAGCAGTTCAATCATTGATCAAGCATGTCTGCGAATTGCTTTATCTGTCAAAAGCTCAAAGATGGGACATGTTCACGGCTTTGAACCATATAGTGTCTGGGAAACATCTATCTATCTCAGAAGTGCTCCTTGAACCTCCAGCCACTGACGAATAGATGTATGACTGGGGACTTCTCACCACGGTCCACCTCAAAGGAAATGAGTTCAAGCGAGCGTTGGTCGATGTTGGCACTGCTGTTAATATCATCCCTTTGAAAACTCTCAGAGCTGCAGGCATCACTCGACAAGAAGCCACTCATGCTCCTGTCTCAGTCAGATACCATAAAGGAGTATCCAGGGATGCTTATGGTTACATCATTCTCAAAATGAAAACTGGTTCAACCTGGGCAGAAACCAAATTTCACATAATTAGGGAGGACCCAGGATATGATATGATCCTTGGACGAACATGGATTCATGCTGAAAAGGTAACTCCAACACCTTCAGTTGCACATTTCTCTAAAGAAAACTATGATTTGGAAGAAATAGAGGACGATCCATCATTCGAGCATCTGGGAAAAGTTGAAGCCTTAATGGAACTTACACAAAAACCTGAAGAGAGCACGCATGGATTCGTCAAAAGGTTCCGTACTCAGGCAAGTCTCATTCCCCCTCATGCATCTATATTATCAACTTTCAAATATACTACTCTGGTCTGGAAACTTGATCTTACTCACAACTTAGCTATCACCAAACGTTATGAGTGGTTAGTCTCGCCTCACCAATATTTCACCAAGTGGTTGGACGCAGAGCCTCTCCGAATCCAGAGTCTCACTGACACAATCATCGCTAGAATAATGACTGAGCACGACAATCAATATCCTAGGTACTCTCCATTGTGTGAGTGTCCACATGTGTCGCGGGATTGGAGAGCTCCACCAACATGGAATCCCAGTATACGAGGAATCCCGAACCAGCAAAAGATATTCAGGGAACGAGCAACCAAGCCTAACAAATTTCATGAAGGGGATTTAGTTCTCAAGGCAACTAAGCGTAATCTCCATTCCACAAGGAGTTCTAACTGGGAAGGACCTTTTATGATTGCTAAGTCAGTAGTTGGAGGATACTACAAATTGGTTGATATGAAGGGCAAGACAAGTCTACCAGTGATTCACGAGAATTGGATCAAGACTTTTTACGCCTGAAGTATTCAATCTTCTGAAGTGGTATCTGTTCAAGGCATGGACGAATGATCGCTCGAGATACCCAATTTGTTTTTAGGATTTTCTTTCACATGTGTTTTCAATTCCTCAAAAACGTTTGCAATTCTTGCATTCAGTATTTGAATTCAATAATTTATCAAAGTTCTTTTATTTAAAGAAAATCTCTATCAATTCCAAAAAGAAAATCCTCAATCACTCATTCAAAACCAATCAAAACCAAAATAAAACCTCACATCTTTCAGAAGTTCAAGGTTCAAAAGATTATGGAAAGGAAAACTAAAGGAAGCCAGCAAAGTAAGATTTCTGCTTATTGATCGTTGTCGTATGCGTCAAAAATAATTTCACTTTCCTAAAGTATATGATAAGAAAGAGTTCGTATCCACAGAGAGGCGATTGTAGTTATTTCGTAATCAATTTCTTAAAGTAACCAATTGGGGGATATCTTATTTCTATTTAAGCAATAAAAACAAATTAAAAGCAAAGTAAATTGTAGAAAGTAATCAATGGAGAAAGATATTGGTCAAGGAATTCATCTTCAATCTTAGACATGTGTTTGCATATATGAATAGAATTACTATTTAATCTCTTGTGTTATCAAAAGCCTAGAGAATCAAGAAAGCAAGATAATCTATTAATTTCTCAAGTTCATCAACACACACATTAGGTCTGCGTATGTGAATTCTACCTAAAGAATAACCTAACGCCTTGCGCTAATCAAGTTCAATTCCTAGGAGCATTAAGTTTCAGAAATAGGCTAATCAATGCAATTGTCATGCGTTGCATATAACAATTCGGACAATGGTCAAACTCTACATATGATTACGAGAGTGTATCACTACAAAACGTAAACATATCATGCTACTTGTATTCAAGGTTATCGCTTGATGAAAAACCCTAAAATAGCTATGGACTAAGATGCAAGTTCAATTAATTGGCCACTTAACTAATCAAACATCATAATCCTATCACAATACTTCAATCATGTGATCATAAAAACAGTAGAGAATTGAACGATAATCAAGAGAGAAAACTAATACATAAAGCAAACACAAGTTTTAGAAATCGGACTACATCCTTAACCAATAATATAGAATTTAGCTACTCATATCTATGGAGTTCATCACCAAAAATATAAGTTGAATCAAGAAGAAGATGAACAAAAGCAAACCCTAGAAGCGTAAAACAAAAGCGGCTCTCCAAAGTTCCAAGAATAAGATATCTCATAAGTTGTAGAAGACCTTCCCTTTATAGCTTTTCTCCAACTTCTAAAATTAGGTCTAGTCTTCAAAGTCCAATAGATGAAAATCCACCAAGCCCATAAGAAGGAGAAACCCATGTAGAAAATATGACCCAAAAGTGGTCGCCGGAAATCTGGTATTGTGGCCGGAAATCGGCCGGAAAAGTCGCCGGAAAACATCTCAGGTGACCGGCAAAGTCCGCCCGGTCACCGGTTCAGTGAGTCAACTCGGTCGGGTTCAACGGGTCAGCTCGGTCGGGCCGAGTCAAACCGAGTCAGGGTGTGCCAGTCAGAACCAGTCAGATCTGGCTTAGGGCTAACTCATCTGAATCATGGCTAACTAGCCTGACTGGGCTTAGCATGAACCATTGCACAGGCCAGATGCTGTGATGCACAATGATTGTGCTTCAGCCATGATGGCCCTGTGTACAACTCATTTCAATCTTCCCTGTAATGCACACTAGATCACATTCCTTGAGAGCATAGTTAGCTGCGGATCTTGCCTGAACTTCCAACACTTCTCATAATGAGACCAAATCATCACAACCTTCATTCTCAGTACCAACACTCTTCCATCCCTGTCACTCCTGTCACAGTTGCACCCTTCACCCTTTAGTTTGCTAAACATCTCAGTCGACTCATACAAAGAAACAACAAATCCCAGGAACCCAGCTCATGCTTGTCACCTTCTATGCAAACATCACAAGCTCAAGAGCACACACATTCACCTATCTCTGTACCTCCAACAAGGGCTAGCTGACTGCATCTCAAATCTGAGCCATGAACCTCAGCTCCAACCCATGCACCAGTTCACCACCATCTCCGGATGCTCATTTCAGTAACAACACCCATTGTAGTTCATGCCAATTTTCTTCCCTGCACATTGCAAATCTGGCTTCAACCCACTTCAGCCTGCAATTCCAATTCCATGGCAAATAACTACAGCTTCTCTGCAGCTCACACATCCCCTTGTAATTTACAACTTCAAGAACACCAACCTCAGCCGCTGCTCCTATCTCTTCACCAGCACCAGCTCCTTCCTTGCTCAACCATATTCCATCACCTTGTACCTGCTGCTCCATCTCAGTTACCACCAACACCATTGACAGAGCTCAAGCTTTTAAGCACCAGCACCATCTTCATCTCAGGCCTAGTACCACATTACCATGAGCCTCTGCCACTTCTCATTTCAGACCTGCAATTCCACATAACTTGTTATTCATAGTGCAACCTTCACACAGCCAACACCAGACCCATTTTCTCTGTTGCTTCAATTGAAAGCTACAACTCCAACCAGTCTGCGATTTCCAGCTCCAGCCATTGTACACCAGCTCAAGGGAGAACATTCCATTCTAGTGCCAGCACACCTTGCAATCTTTCCCTGTGATTCATTGGCAAGCCTGCATATAATTGCACTTTACCACCAACAACAACCAATTCAATCATCAGAGTCCAATCAAACTTCAAACCCCATGAGTCTGAGCAGCTCAAATTCAACCCATTCACAAATCAAATCCAGTGAAATCGTCCCAGTCTGCCTTGGAACTCATTAAACCCAAATCCCAACTCAACCACAAGAACTCAACCATTTAACAACCGCAAATCCCTGAATCTTCTGTTCTTCATAACTTGATTTGATACCAGCTGAAACATATCAATTTCACCATTAACCCTTGTTTCTGTGAAACCCTCAAATCGACAACCATCTTCACTTCCAGCCACCAGTAACAACCAACACATTACCACTCGAGCTCGATATTAATCTCTCCAGCTCCATCTCTGAGATCCATAAGAACCCATGAACATCAACTCAAAACCCTAGTTTCTATTTCCAGATTCAATTCAGTCTTCTTCTCATCTCTTCTCATCTTCAATTAACATTACCCAGTCTCCAACTAAGCCTTCTATTCTTCTTGATTCTCAATAGATACTTCTCTGAACCCTCAATCATGGATTCCTCGACAACAGATCGCACCCATCTTCTCGAATCCGAAATCCTCATTCTGTAGCAGCAACAGTTTCTCTTTCTCACTGAATCTCTCCCTGAATTTCTCTCAACACATCGAACTCATGGTCGCCTCATTTCCTCTCTCTCGATTTTCAGATTGAAAATGATAATAATGAGAAATTATTTCTCACTGAATCTAAGGCTGGTGTAAGAGAATGAAAATGGATATAGCCACTCGGGTAAGACAGATAAGGGGTAACCACAGTGATTTTAGGCACCACTCATCAGATAAGGGCCATCTTGATTTGCACCCCTTAACCATAGCTCAGCTCCAGATAGTATCCGTTATTGCTTTGAAATGACAATTTTGCCCTTTGGCTCCATTGGGATGATTTCCACTTCTTTTCCTCCGTGCGACTCCAGAGTACCTAATAACTCAAAAACACACGTAAAGTACATAATTCACAAGAAAAATAGCAAAGAAAGCGTAACTACTAGATAGTAATTACGGTGTATTCTACACCTATCACTTATCTGCATTCTCCAAGACTTGCAAGGCCGCTTTCTCCAACTCCAGCTTTTCAGTCAATTCAACAATCTTGGTCATTTTCTCCACCACAGCATCACTGGTAAAAGGTATATTGTTCTCTACTGCATCCCTGATGATGTTGATCCTCTGACAAAACCATTTCAAGTTAAAGCCGAGTTCTTCAAATTTCTTCAAGTTATACTCCCAATCAAAGAGTACATCTTGAGCAACAGTACTTCTAGCCCTGGTTCGTATATCATCTATGACACGCAAGATAGTTCCTACTTGCATTGTCAAGAAATAACCGCGTTTTGGGTTCTTGGTGATGATCGGTTGTCAATCCGTCAAAAAATAATTTCACTTTCTTACTCACTAAATTTAAATGAAGCACAAGGTAAGGAAGAGTTCGTTTCCACAGAGAGGCAATTGTTGTTATGCAATTTTCAGTTTCTAAGGTAACCAAGGGGGGATATTTGTTATTTTAACGAAATACTAAAGTAAAAATAAAATAAAGAAAAGCAAATAATTGGAATAATCAATAAGGAGAAGATATTGGTCACGGGATAGTATCATTCACAAACATGTATTTTCATCAATGATTAGAATTGGTATTTTAATCTCTCTTCTACTAATAGTCCTAGGATACCTTGATCGCAAGTATATCCCGCTAATTCCCTGTTTTCATCACAACCACATTAAAAGATGCATATGTGAATTCTTCCTAGAAAGCAACCTAAAGTGTAAAAGCACAATTAGATTTAAATCCCTAAAAGCAATAAGTTCTATGGAATAAGACTAATCAATGCAAACGAATGTGTAAAAGCACTAAACGTTTTAACAAAAGTTATGATTCACTTGTGACTAGTAGGATATATCACTACAAGCACTACCCACAATTATGCTACTTAGAATCAGGGATAAACAACTTTTTCGTATTGAAAACCCTAATATAGCTCTAGAGATGAATGTAAATCGGATTGATTCCGGACTCAACCAAACAAACTATCAAATCATATAACTCTATTAATTGTGAATCACAAACAATAAAATATTGAGACAAAACTAATTCATTGAATCATATAACATATTGAGAAATCAACTTTATCCCATAACCAATAATATGTTTAGCTACTCATAGCTATGGAGTTCATCATAAAAATATTAATTGAAAAGAAGAAGATGAACAAAAGCAAACCCTAGAAGCGTAAACAAAACCGGCTCTCCAAAGTTCCAAGAAAAATATATATAAAGTTGTAGAAAACTTTCCCTTTTATAGCTTCTCATCTTTCCAAAATTAGGTCTTCAAAGCCCAAAGTCCAAGTGGTCCACCAAGCCCATATGTGAGAAAAACCCATGTGAAAATATGTCCCAAAAGTGATCGCCGGAATCTGGTATTGTGGCCGGAACTTGGCCGGAAAAGTCATCGGAAAACGTCTCAGGTGACCGGCAAAGTCCACCCGGTCACCGGTCAACGGGTCAGCTCGGTCAAGTCAACTCGGGTCAAGTTCTGCGAGTCGAGAATCTGGTCGGTAGAGTTAACTCAATGGCTTAACTAGATTGACTCATAACCATGTCGGACATGAGTCGGATAGTCGGGTGAACTACTAGGCTAACTGTCCAGTAAGGTTAGGCTCGAGCAATTGCTCGGGCCACGATCTTCTTTGCGCCATCTTGGCCTCGCTTGCCGCCTTCTCTTGCATCTTAATATGCCAAGCCTTGGCCAATTCCTTGCCATCTAACTCCACCGGTCCCTGCACTAAGCTATATCAATCAACCAGTTGATACTCTCAACATCTCGGTCTCGCAATTGCACTACCATTTCACCTTGCGACTCAACTCGTAACCAACTCAAAGTCACAAATTCAAATTTTATTCTCTCGCAACTCGGAGTGACTCAAAGATCCATCGTTACACCTGCTGCAACTGCCACTGCATCTTCTATACCTTCTCTTGTAATATTCAGCTACACAAGCTTATTCAACAATTCCCATCTCATCCAGTACAATCACCACCAACTGCTTTCTCACCATTTCCTGGCCTGAACCACCAACAACTACTCCAATCAGAGCCACTGCCTCAGTACCCAACTCTGATGCTCTACTATCTCAACTTTCCTGCAATCCCTGGCAAGCGGCATCAACCTCAGGCCAGGCCAACATCATTCATTCTCATTTCCATCCAGCTTTTCACTTTCTCCGTTCGCAGAATCATCGAGCCATGGAAACATATCCAGTTTCTCGACTCACAGACTGGAGTTTGAATGCCAGCTCCAGCTCGGAAACACAACAGACTTCAACCAACTCATACTTATACCACCAATTCCATCACAGCCTTGAAGCCCAAACCCAACAGCAGCAACCTCTTAACTGAGTCTTAAGCCATCCTATTCTGCATCACAATCCCGTGCCAAAGCACCACTCAACTCGCATCTCAATTTCACCTCAAATGCCAGCGGCAACAATTGCACATCCATTGTGCTCACAGACCCAAGCCAACACCTGAGTCACTTGCAACTCCATCATCTGCTCTTGACCTGTATCCTAGACATACATTTATCCTCCCTGCAATCCCATTGCATCTTTACAGCATCAGCTCCTAATTCACTTCCATATCCTGCTCCTTCATTAACCCATTGAGCCAAACATCTCATCCACCAACAAGTCCTGTTACCTGCAATTCCCTTCATCAACAGCTGTTGATTCTTCTAATGAGCAACACCCATCCTCCAATTTCAGATTCTGCAGCACAATATGTCCTCAGCTCCATCACAATGAGCTATGAACTCATCTTAGATTACATCCATCCCAGACCACCACCAACAGATACCCATGAACAACTTCAATTCATTCATAGCAACAACGACATCCACAAATTCATACTTCCAAAGACAAAACCTAATTCCGAGTCATACCCATTCTTCCAATCTTCTCATTCGACCTCGAGCACAACAAAGAAACCCTAAGTTCTTCTTCCCTGAATTCTTCGGACCCACCCGCCACTATAATTTCAAATCAATCACTACCACCCAACTTCATTACCCACTCTGCCTTCTTATTTCTCGTTTAATTCTTCCCAAAACCAAGAGTAATCTCCCTGTAAATCCATAGCAACAACAGCAACTTGAACTACAACCCATCATTGCAAACTCAAATCCGAGTTGAACCCTAGTTTCTGTGAAACCCCCAAATCAACAGCAAACCCCATTTCAAATCTCAGTTCACGCATCACCGATCGAACCCGAGTTATCATCCAATCTTCTCAATCACATCAGCAGAAACTTCTCCCTTGTTCGTCTGGATCTGATTCATCATCAGCAGCTTCATTTATTCTCTTTTGTGAATTTCAGTGAAACTTGTAATGAAGATAGACACCAATTCTCGATCTTAGAGTTTTGTAGGAATAGAAAATGGTACAGCCATCCAGGTGCTGCAGATAAGGGGTTACCTAGAAATGGCTCTAAGCACCCAGAAATAGGAAAAGGGCCCCCAGTTTTTGCATGGCTTGTCGGTTTCGCGGAACCGACTGCCTATTCACTTCTTTGCTCACCCGTAGCTAGCTTCGCTCGCCTGTGGATTGGTCTTTTCGCTCTTTTTTGCTTTAAATGGGTGATTTCTTCTCCTTTTGTTCTCGGTGACTCCATTGCACCTATAAAACTCAAAAGCAAACATAAGATACATAATTCACACGAAAAAATAGCAAAGAAAGCATAAACTCTAGATAGTAAATACGGTGTATTCTACACCTATCAAATTCCCCCACACTTAGACTTTGCTATTCCTTGAGCAAATCAAACAAAACACTTTTAAATCATACATACAACTCCGTGTCGTCGAGGCTACGGTCACTTTTAGCATAAATAACAAGCCTTTAAACCCCTAGGTGTCCCTAGCGGACGAGTTATAGTCTCGTGAGGGTTTACTAGAGATATACCCACAAAACCTACTTTTTCAACTTACTAGTTCTCCGAAATGATAGCATCCAACGCGCTAAGAAGACATAGAGATTCTGCACACTAGTCATAAGAAGTTAGACACATAAATGAACACAATCTTATTCTTAAAAGTTGAGAGAGAAATAACCATCCCTTGTTGAAAGAAATTCGGGTTCGGAGTGATCAAAAGTCTCGACTCTGCCTCACAAGAAAGGGTTTTATGATATTGCTCTCAATAATAAACAGCTTTTTATGGGTCACACATGTGTCCAGGTAGGATTGAAAAGGGAATCCTGCGACACGTTGAATGGTAGGAAGGCAAAACCCTCCGAATTGTTTTGAAAACCCACATCTTTTATTCATTTTGAAAACCCATTTTTCCGACGATCTCTAAGAAAGGAAATCAACCACTTAACGAAGGTGGGAATATGCTTACTTACCTCATTATCCGTTCGGCGTGCAGCTAGCACCACTCTCACAGCATCCATAGAAACGTCTTCGGTCTTCAATCGGTGTCTTCATCTTCGTCTTCGGTCTTCAACTCTTGATGATAACTCTTGAACTTCGTAGAATCTTGACAATATAATTCTTTCCTCTAATTCCTTGTTGCTTGAAACTTCTTTGTAGATATTCCTTCTTCCATTGGCTTTATTGAAAGAATACAAAACTAAAAACGAACTATACAAACCCAAAATATAAACTTTTTTTTTTTTTTTCAGAAATAAAAAATAAAACAAATACAAAATAAAAACGAAATAAAACAATAAAACTAGTAATGAACCTAAAGAAATTTTCTCTTGTCTCTTTTCTTTTTTAATTAATTATTATTTATTTTTTTTTCATTTTTTTTTTTTTTTTGAGACAAGAGAATGTAATATACAAATAAAATAAAAAGGTAAGTACAAAGGCCATGGTGTAAGTACTTTACCACTTGATTCTTCACAACCTATATGTCTTGATATCATAAACTTCTCGAACTCTCATCGTTGATAATTTTCACTCTTGTACAATAGTCTTCAACTTATAAAAATTCTGCTCCTTGTTTTGTTGCTTTACTTGAATCTGAAATCTGCTCAATTCTGTATCGTTGCTTGTAAACCTCGAACGTCTTCAACTTTCCTTCAAATTTGTGATGCTCCTCTTGTTGATGATGATGGTGTTTCTATGGACATGTTGGTGTAGAGAGAGATAAAGTTGATGGTGCTAACTGCGAACAAGATTACAAGTGGTATGTAAGTTAGCAATTCGATGTCACCATCATGGTTGATAAAAATAGCACTCAAGAGATCAAAATAGTGCTTCTAGTGGTGGGAGGTTAGGCAGCTCACCATTCTGCCCGGAATTTACGTACAGTGACACACACTCTAAAAGCACAAATTTAGACAAGTACAAAGAATTGAAGGTCGGTGCCTCACATTACGTAACTTGGGTAGTCTCCACTATAGGGGATCACTACTCTAATACCGAATTCAGTCTGCACCTTATTTGCCACTGGCATGGTTAAATCCAACTTTAACTCTCATACAATTAAGAAACCCGATCATGTTCTCTGTCATCTCTAAGTTCAGTCACTCTTATGAGATTCTCGATGTAATCTTAGCGACATGTATACTATGTGACTCTAAACTAACCATAAGTTGGAGTTTTGTTATTCACTAGTTTACACAAAAGTTGAAAATTTTCAAAAATTTACAACGCAAAAGCTTAACCACTCCCCCACACTTAAACTTTACATTGTCCTCAATGTAAATTGAATCGTCCAAAGTAAGTCAAGGTGGGAAATTCTAACAAAAATCAGAAAAAATAAAAAACAAGACACGAAAAAGCTAAAAACAAGACAAGAAATAAATACAAGACAAGAAATACTCATCCTTTGGGTTGCCTCCCAATTAGCGCTTGGTTTAAAGTCGTCAGCCCGACTATCTCCTTGCTTTCTACGACTCCTCCAGAGGGAGTACATCCACAAAGTTAACTCCTAACACCACTTCGGAAGAGAAATTCTCATAATATGGTTTCAACCGGTGCCCATTAACTTTAAGTTCTTTCCCTGTAGCTATGCTACGAATTTCCACTGCACCATGAGAAAACACATTAGTAACAATAAAAGGTACGATCCATCGTGACCTTAATTTACCCGGAAATAATTGCAAGCGAGAATTAAACAAAAGCACTTTCTCGCCCAATGCAAAATTGTTTTCTAGAAATCATGTTATCATGAAATGCCTTCGTCTTTTCCTTATAAATGCGTGAGCTTTCAAATGCATCATTGCGAAGCTCCTCTAGCTCTTGGAGTTGTAATTTCCTTTGCTTTCCAGCCCCATCCATCGCCATGTTGCATTGTTTAATAGCCCAAAACGCCTTATGCTCAATTTCCACGGGTAAATGACAAGGTTTACCATACACAAGCCTAAAGGGAGACATCCCTATAGGTGTTTTATATGCGGTTCTATAAGCCCACAAAGCATCATTAAGTCGCATGCTCCAATCTTTCCTTGTTGGATTCACCGTATTCTCTAGAATAGATTTCACCTCCAGGTTAGACACCTCGTCTTGTCCATTGGTTTGGGGATGATAAGGTGTTGCAATCTTGTGCGACACATTGTACTTCGTCAACAAGCTTTGCAAAATCCTGTTTTTGAAGTGAGAACCCCATCGCTAATTATGGCTCTTGGAATTCCAAACCTTGCAAAAATATTAGCTTGCACAAAATCAAACCACTTTAGAATCATTAGTTGGGGTGGCTTTAGCTTCCACCCATTTCGAGACATAATCAACCGCAAGTAAGATATAAAAATTCCCATGGGAGTTGACAAAAGGCCCCATAAAATCAATACCCCATACATCAAAAACTTCAATAAATTGAATAAAAGTTTGTGGCATTTGATTTCGGGCACCTAGATTGCCGGTTCTTTGGCACCTATCACAAGTTGTACAAAATATATGTGCATCCTTAAACAAAGTTGGCCAATAAAAACCACTTTCAAGTACCTTGTGAGCGGTTCTCTTACTCCCAAAATGTCCTCCGCAAGCATAAGAGTGACAAAAAGACAAGATATAATTAAATTCAGATTCGGGAACGCACCTTCGTATTACTTGGTCACTATCATGTTTCCACAAGTATGGATCATCCCATATGTATTGGTTCCCCAACTTCTTAAGTTTGTCCCTCTCAGCACGAGACAAGTTCTTTGGGATTTGTTTAGAAACTAAGTAATTGACAATATCGGCATACCATGGTTCTCCAAAGGCAATTGAGAATAATTGCTCATCCGGGAAACTTTCACGCAATGGGATAGTCTCCTTGTCCACAGCAAGTCGGCTCAAGTGATCCGCAACGGTGTTCTCAATTCCTTTCTTGTCATTGATTTCAATATCAAACTCTTGCAAGAGTAAAATCCACCGTATGAGCCTCGGTTTCGCCTCTTTCTTTGTAAGCAAGTACTTAAGCGCTGCATGATCAGAAAAGACAACAACTTTTGTACCAATTAAATAAGAGCGAAACTTTTCTAAAGCAAAAACAATGGCTAATAACTCTTTTTCAGTGGTTGTGTAGTTTTGTTGGGCCTCATTTAACGTTCTAGAAGCATAATAAATAGCATGAGGAAGCTTCCCCACACGTTGCCCAAGCACCGCACCAACCGCATAATCACTAGCATCACACATGAGCTCAAAAGGCTTACTCCAATCCGGTGGTTTAATGATAGGGGCTGAAATCAAAAGTTCTTTCAAACGATTGAATGCCGCCATACATTTTTCATCAAAGTTAAAAACCACATCTTTTTGCAATAAGTTACAAAGTGGTGATGCTATCTTGGAAAAATCCTTGATGAATCTACGATAGAAACCTGCATGACCAAGAAAAGAGCGTATCTCCCTCACCGTAGTGGGAGGGGTTAGAGCACGAATAAGGTCTATCTTAGATTTATCGACTTCCAAGCCTTTAGAAGATATTATATGGCCTAAAACTATGCCATGAGTTACCATGAAATGGCAGTTCTCCCAATTCAGCACAAGATTTGTTTCAACACATCGTTCAAGGATTAGAGACAAATTGTTCAAGCAAAGGTCAAATGAATCACCAAAGACACTAAAGTCATCCATGAACACTTCGATTATGTTTTCAACATATTCCGAAAAGATACTTACCAGCTGGAGCATTGCACAAGCCAAAAGGCATCCTTCTATAAGCAAAAGTACCGAAAGGACAAGTGAAAGTGGTTTTCTCTTGGTCCTCCGACGCTATCACAATCTGATTATAACCTGAATAGCCATCAAGAAAGCAATAATAAGAGTGTCCAGCTAAACGTTCAAGCATTTGATCAATAAAAGGCAATGGAAAGTGATCTTTTCTAGTAGTGGCATTCAATTTCCTGTAATCAATACAAACCCTCCAACCGGTTTGCACACGAGTTGGGACAAGTTCATTCTTATCATTCTCTACCACTGTCACACCTGATTTCTTTGGTACTACTTGTACCGGGCTTACCCACTTGCTATCGGATATGGGGTAGATAACACCCACTTCCAAAAGCTTGAGTATTTCCTTTTTCACAACTTCCATCATGGGAGGGTTCAAACGACGTTGCGCTTCCCTTGTAGGCTTTGCATCGTCCTCCAAACGAATTTTGTGCATACAAACGGCAGGGCTTATACCCTTGATATCGGTAATTGTCCATCCTATGGCCGTCTTGTACTTCCTTAGCACCCTTAGAAGTTTTTGCTCCTGTAAATCATTAAGCTCATTAGAAGCAATCACAGGTAACTCTTCATTATCACCCAAGTACAAGTACTTTAGGTGGCCGGGAAGAGGTTTCAATTCTAAAATTGGAGATTTAACAATTGAAGGTACAAGCTTTTCATCACTGCATGGTAAAGAAATAAAAGAGATATTATGAGTTTCCGGGCATCCTTGTAGTGAATTAAGATCACCAAGGGCTTCCTTGACTTCATTACCACACTCTACACCATTATCCATGGATGTAGTTAACACGGTTTCCAAAGCATCATCACCATTTAATTCAAACATTTGTTGTGCCAATGTATCCATAACATCAATGGAGAAACAAGAGTGGACATCACTAGGATATCTCATCGTCTCGAAAATGTTGAAACGTATTGTTTCTCCATCAAACTCCATGGTCAACGTTCCCTTGTCCACATCAATAATGGTTTTCGCCGTTTTCATGAATGGACGCCCAAGTAGCAATGGAAGAGACGAGTCCGGTGAACCTTCATTCATCTCTAACACACAAAAGTCAGCTGGAAATACAAGTTGATTAACCTGCACAAGAACATCCTCAACAATACCCATTGGGTAGACATTAGAGCGATCGGCTAATTGCAATACAATTTCAGCCTTTTTAAGAGGACCAAGATCAAGTGAATTATACATTGACGCAGGCATAACATTAACGGATGCACCTAAATCCAACATAGCTTTGTTAAATGTTGTGTTACCAATTTTAACGGGAATGTCAAAACTACCCGGATCCTTGCACTTAAGTGGGAGTTTGTGTTGTAAGATTGCCGAGGCATTCTCCCCCACACTAAGCACTTCATTACCTTTGAGCCTTTGTTTGTTGGTACACAAGTCCTTCAACACCTTTGCATACTTTGGAACTTGCTTAATAGCATCAATGAGTGGTATGTTCACATGGATCTTTTTAAGAACGTCTAAAATCTCCTTTTCTAGTTCCGCCTTCTTAGAACTTGCAAATCTGCGAGGAAAAGGTAAAGGAGGAACATAAGTAGAAACCGGAGTTTTAGAGTTAGGAATAGGTACCTCAGAAGTTTGGGGAGAATCCTCATTATTCTCCTCCAAAACAGGTTCCTTGGGTGTTTCCACCTTGCCCGAATCAGTAACTTCGGGTTGCACAATTTGTGTACCACTTCTCAACGTAATAGCATTGACACCCTCTTTTGGGTTAATAGGTTGAGAAGGGAGTTTCCCACTATTTTGTGCCTTAAATTGGTTCAACTCAATAGCCATGGATCCCATTTGTGTTTGCAACTCCTTGATAGCACTCTTAGTTTCCTGTTGACTCTCTTTGAACATGGTAGAAATGCCTTGCATCATTGTTTGAAGCTTTGAATCAATATCGGAACCTTGATTTTGCATTGATTGTTGTGCTTGTGGTTCTTTGAAATTGTTGTCTCGGCTGGAATTGTTGTTGTTGAGGTTGAAATCCACTTGAAAAGTTGAAGGTAGGTTGTTGAACCGCTCCTTGCTTGTTGGCATAGCTAAAATTGGGGTGATCTCTCCATCCCGGATTGTAAGTGTTTGAGTAGGGATCATACCGTCTTTGTTGATTTGGAAAGATCGCATTAGCTTGCTCGTCCTCATAAGTTTGAGAGGAACTTGGTATCACCGCGGCTGCAACTTGTTGCATCATTGCCGACATGTTACCCATTTGTTGACGAAGTTCCTCAACCTCGCTCACTTCATTCACTCTTCTTAAAAGCACATCCGAACCACGGCTCAAAAATTGTTGGGAGTTCGCTGCCATGTTTTCAATCAACTCTCTAGCTTGTGCCACCGTCTTGCTAACTAGTGCACCACCACCCGCAACGTCAATAAGATTCCTATCACTTGATTGGAGTCCTTCATAGAAGTATTGGATGATCATAGCGTCACTGAATTGGTGGTGAGGGCAACTTGCAACCAATCTCTTGTATCGTTCCCAACATTCATATTAGGATTCTCCCACGTTTTGCTTCATCCCACAAATCTCCTTGCGAATTTGAGTAGCCTTTGATGCAGGAAAATATCTCTCTAAAAAGAGTTTCTTCAGCCCATTCCATGTCGTGACACTTCCGGGAGGTAAATAGTACAACCAATCCTTAGCACTATCCATCAAAGAGAAACGGAAAACTTTCAACATTGCACCATCGGCCTCTACATCCGCTGGAAGCATGGCCATGAAAATGGTGTGGAAGTCCATAAGATGTTTGTTTGGGTCTTCATTCACCATGCCATGGAATTTTGGTAATTCTCTAAGCAACCCCGGCTTTATCTCAAAAGTAGAGTTCGTTTGAATACACCCCTGTTGTGTATCAAGCCTATGAGAAGCCAAGTCCTTGAGTGAACGATTTGCATCACCCATTGTTTATTCTTCTTCAACTTGTGGTTCGTCTACGATTGGAACCTCTTGTTCTCCTTCTATTTGTACTTCTCCTTCCACCTCTAACTCTAGATTTTCCGTTGTGTCTTGACTTGGTTGGAGTATTGTGCCCCTTCGAGTAGCTATCCCTCACCTTGGGTAGTTCCAATCTTTAGAAGCCAGGGATTAGGTACCTGAAAACAATTCTCGCAAACAAGTGAGAAACAAGACAAGAACCGAAAAGCAAAGATAAAAGCAGAAATTATAAAAAGAAACTAAAAACTTAATAACAAGCCGTATGCCTCCCCGGCAACGGCGCCAAAATTTGATCGGTTGTCAATCCGTCAAAAAATAATTTCACTTTCTTACTCACTAAATTTAAATGAAGCACAAGGTAAGGAAGAGTTCGTTTCCACAGAGAGGCAATTGTTGTTATGCAATTTTCAGTTTCTAAGGTAACCAAGGGGGGATGTTTGTTTTTTTAACGAAATACTAAAGTAAAAATAAAATAAAGCAAAGCAAAGCAAATAATTGGAATAATCAATAAGGAGAAGATATTGGTCACGGGATAGTATCATTCACAAACATGTATTTTCATCAATGATTAGAATTGGTATTTTAATCTCTCATCTACTAATAGTCCTAGGATACCTTGATCGCAAGTATATCCCGCTAATTCCCTGTTTTCATCACAACCACATTAAAAGATGCATATGTGAATTCTTCCTAGAAAGCAACCTAAAGTGTAAAAGCACAATTAGATTTAACTACCTAAAAGCAATAAGTTCTATGGAATAAGACTAATCAATGCAAACGAATGTGTAAAAGCACTAAACGTTTTAACAAAAGTTATGATTCACTTGTGACTAGTAGGATATATCACTACAAGCACTACCCACAATTATGCTACTTAGAATCAGGGATAAACAACTTTTTCGTATTGAAAACCCTAATATAGCTCTAGAGATGAGTGTAAATCGGATTGATTCCGGACTCAACCAAACAAACTATCAAATCATATAACTCTATTAATTGTGAATCACAAACAATAAAATATTGAGACAAAACTAATTCATTGAATCATATAACATATTGAGAAATCAACTTTATCCCATAACCAATAATATGTTTAGCTACTCATAGCTATGGAGTTCATCATAAAAATATTAATTGAAAAGAAGAAGATGAACAAAAGCAAACCCTAGAAGCGTAAACAAAACCGGCTCTCCAAAGTTCCAAGAAAAATATATATAAAGTTGTAGAAAACTTTCCCTTTTATAGCTTCTCATCTTTCCAAAATTAGGTCTTCAAAGCCCAAAGTCCAAGTGGTCCACCAAGCCCATATGTGAGAAAAATCCATGTGAAAATATGTCCCAAAAGTGGTCACCGGAAATCTGGTATTGTGGCCGGAACTTGGCCGGAAAAGTCGTCGGAAAACGTCTCAGGTGACCGGCAAAGTCCACCCGGTCACCGGTCAACGGGTCGGCTCGGTCGAGTCAACTCGGGTCAAGTTACTAAGTCAGAATCTGGTCGGCCGAGTTAACTCAATGGCTTAACTAGATTGACTCATAACCATGTCAGACATGAGTCAGATAGTCAGGTGAACTACTAGGCTAACTGGTCTGAGTAAGGTTAGGCCTGAGCAATTGCTCAGGCCACAGTCTTCTGCTGCGCCATCTTGGCCTGCTGCCAGCTTCTCTTGCATCTTAATATGCCAAGCCTTGGCCAATTCCTTGCCATCTAACTCCACCAGTCCCTGCACTAAGCTATATCAACTGAACCAGTTGATACTCTCAACATCTCAGTCTCTGCAATTGCACTACCATTTCACCTTGCAGCTCAACTCAGAACCAACTCAAAGTCACAGCTCAAATTTTATTCTCTGCAACTCAGAGTGACTCAGCATCCATCGTTACACCTGCTGCAACTGCCACTACATCTTCTATACCTTCTCTTGTAATATTCAGCTACACAAGCTTATTCAATAATTCCCATCTCATCCAGTACAATCACCACCAACTGCTTTCTCACCATTTCCTGCCTTGAACCACCAACAACTACTCCAATCAGAGCCACTGCCTCAGTACCCAACTCTGATGCTCTACTATCTGAACTTTCCTGCAATCCCTGGAAAGCGGCATCAACCTCAGGCCAGGCCAACATCATTCATTCTCATTTCCATCCAGCTTTTCACTTTCTCCGTTCGCAGAATCATCAAGCCATGGCAACATATCCAGTTTCTCGACTCACAGACTGGAGTTTGAATGCCAGCTCCAGCTCGGAAACACAACAGACTTCAACCAACTCATACTTATACCACCAATTCCATCACAGCCTTGAAGCTCAAACCCAACAGCAGCAACCTCTTAACTGAGTCTTAAGCCATCCTATTCTGCATCACAATCCCAGGCCAGCACCAGCTCAACCTGCATCTCAATTTCACCTCAAATGCCAGCGGCAACAATTGCACATCCATTGTGCTCACAGACCCAAGCCAACACCTGAGTCACTTGAAACTCCATTATCTGCTCTTGCCCTGTATCCTAGACATACATCTATCCTCCCTGGAATCCCATTGCATCTTTACAGCATCAGCTCCTAATTCACTTCCATATCCTGCTCCTTCATAAACCCATTGAGCCAAACATCTCATCCACCAACAAGGCCTGTTACCTGCAATTCCCTTCATCAACAGCTGTTGATTATTCTAATGAGCAACACCCATCCTCCAATTTCAGATTCTGCAGCACACTATGTCCTCAGCTCCATCACAATGAGCTATGAACTCATCTTAGATTACATCCATCCCAGACCACCACCAACAGATACCCATGAACAACTTCAATTCATTCATAGCAACATCACATCCACAAATTCATACTTCGAGCACAAAACCTAATTCTGAGTCATACCCATTCTTCCAATCTTCTCATTCGACCTCAGAGCACAACAGCAAACCCTAAGTTCTTCTTCCCTGAATTCTTCAGACCCAATTCGCCACTATAATTTCAAATCAATCACTACCACCAGCTTCATTACACACTTTGCCTTCTTATTTCTCGTTTAATTCTTCCCAAAACCAAGAGTAATCTCCCTGTAAATCCATAGCAACAACAGCAGCTTGAATTACAACCCATCATTGCAAACTCAAATCCGAGTTGAACCCTAGTGTCTGTGAAACCCCCAAATCAACAGCAAACCCCATTTCAAATCTCAGTTCACGCATCACCGATCGAACCCGAGTTATCATCCAATCTTCTCAATCACATCAGCAGAAACTTCTCCCTTGTTCGTCTGGATCTGATTCATCATCAGCAGCTTCATTTATTCTCTTTTGTGAATTTCAGTGAAACTTGTAATGAAGATAGACACCAATTCTCGATCTTAGAGTTTTGTAGGAATAGAAAATGGTACAGCCATCCAGGTGCTGCAGATAAGGGGTTACCCAGAAATGGCTCTAAGCACCCAGAAATAGGAAAATGGCCCCCAGTTCTTGCATGGCTTGTCGGTTTCGCGGAACCGACTGCCTATTCACTTCTTTGCTCACCCGTAGC
Organism: Papaver armeniacum; assembly: GCA_023531295.1. NCBI lineage: Eukaryota > Viridiplantae > Streptophyta > Magnoliopsida > Ranunculales > Papaveraceae > Papaver > Papaver armeniacum. Next base: position 650,533 of record JAJJWW010012829.1, on the reverse strand, counting down.
TAGCTTCGCTCGCCTGTGAATTGGTCTTTTCGCTCTTTTTCGCTTTAAATGGGTGATTCTTCTCCTTTTGTTCTCGGTGACTCCATTGCACCTATAAAACTCAAAAGCAAACATAAGATACATAATTCACACGAAAAAATAGCAAAGAAAGCATAAACTCTAGTTTTTAACATTTTATGTTGCCTTATTTATAACAACACATATAATACCTTAATATTTGGAAAATATATTTCAATATCGTTGTTATAATGTCGTCACTATATTTAACTAGAACATTAATTTACATGACAATAATCCAATTTTAAATTTGATGGGCTATTTCTTTTTATTGAATAAACTTGTTAATTTTTCTTGAAATAATTTCAAATGATATGTTGTCTAATTAAATTCTTGTGATAATGTCTGACTTAATGTATACATTAAGTGATTTCAAATTGTTTATAGCACGTGTACCAGCACGGCACAGCACGACACGTTTATTCGTGTGCTGTGCCGTAAGCTATCTTTGCCTAGCTTTTGACTAGTAAAGCACAGCACGGCACAACACGTTTAAATCGTTGGCACAGCACAACACGGCACATGGCACGTGAAGCACGCGACTTTGTGTGCCGGGCATTGCCGGGCCGGCACGTTTTACACCTCTAGTTTCAATCTTCATGAAGCCGTTGGAGACGCTGGAGTCTATGACTAAGGAGTCTAAATTGGAAAACAGTGAACCCAAAAACAGACTACCGATAGGAAGTTTCTCATCTTTAGCCATCTTTATGGCAAAATGAATCACAAATGGCTTCAGAAAATGTCCACTATCCTCAAGAACGTCTCTAGAGAGCCACAAACATAAGAAAGCAGCGATAGTTAAGGTACCATCAGCAGGTTCTTCAGGAACTCCATCTCTCGGCCACCAGTGCTTCAACCATTGAGCATAGCAAAACTTGGGCGACTTGTTGAAATCATGCATTGTAGTTTCCAACGCGCCAGACATTGCAGTCTCCTCTGCTGAGAGCTCTTCAGGGAAATTACCAGTAATCGGGAGATGCAATAAAGCGACTACATCTTCCAAAGTAATGGTGAATTCTCCCCATCTACATATGAAAGTATGAGTAGGAATGCACCAACGGGCAAGCAAAGCCACCATACCTGGTATATCATGATGAATGATTAAATCCCCGGCTGCTTGAATAGCTCGTGTTACCTGTGCACGATCCAGCATGGTCCTTACACGACTATGACCTAACATATGTATTGCCCATCCAGAGAAATGTGTCAGAGGCTTTCGGGAAAGCTTGAGTTCCACATGTGAAGCCAAATAGTGTTTCCCTTACAAACATAACCGAGTTATTGCTTTAGGAGATACCAACTTGTTCTGAGTAGTACTCTTGGGATTTATGAGCAGCCGAAACGAGGAACCCGAGGGACGCTTTTCGGGTTTATACTAAAACACAAAGAATTCATCCTCCGTATTTGGAATGTTCTTAGTTTTAGGAGTCTCCTATTTATCCATGGAAGTCCCAGAATCATCATTTCTACAAGATACATCTGTAGAAGCATCCTCTCTGGAAACATTGTCTTCATCGGAAGCGCTACTATGGGAATCAGTCATCTTTGGAAAGTTGTTGTGACATCCATACAACAAATTTCATCAACACAATGGAATTAAAGTACAACAGAATAATTAGGATGCTCACATCAGCGTCTACAAAAATGGTAATCCTCAACTCTTACATATTTACGTTTTCACGAACTTAGTGATAATAACGTAAAACTTCGAAAATCTTGCTTGCTCCTTCAAACCTGCAAAGACGAGCAACACCCATTATTTAAAGTCGACACTTGAGTTTTCACGAAATTGTGCACAATTCTGATAGGTGTAGAATACACCGTATTTACTATCTAGAGTTTATGCTTTCTTTGCTATTTTTCGTGTGAATTTTGTATTTTACGCTTGTTTTGAGTTTTGTAGCTACTTTGGTGTCACACGGAGGAAAAGAAGAAGAAATTACTCTATTTGAGCCAAAAGGGCAAAATTGTCATTTCAGGGGCGAACATTATCTGGAGCCCAACCAAGGTTAAGGGGCAACTCTCTTTTGGAGGAGTACTAAAGCCAGGCCCGCAGAGGTTAAGGGGTTGCCAGTAGATAGCCCTTATCTAATAAGAAGGGTGGTCCTTATCACTTGGGTGCAAATATCCACCCAAGTACTTATACCCTAAATGTCGAGAAGATATTATCTTCTCCTCTTTCCTCCCTTTCGCCTGAAATTGAAAAGCAGTCATGGCTGCTGTTGAAACCAGAGAAAACACATCGAGAATTGAGAGAAATTGGAAGGAAATAGAGGAGAGTAAATGATTATAGCTCATAGAGAAGGAATCAGCAAGACCAGCTGCTGGAATCGTAACCAAGACTAGATCGAGAAGCAATGAATTAGGGTTCTGTGGATGAATCAAATCGAGAGCTCGTTCCTGCTGCTATGGGTCTGTGAATCGATGAACGAATAAAAGAAAATGGGTTTGATTGTTCTGGTCAATGGAAGATGTTTGTGATGATGTAGAAGATGAATCTGAGAAAAAGTTACCACAAATCGATGGAGATGCTGGGTCTGAAGATGAAGGTTGCAGGGTTCTTGTCGTCGTTGAATCTAAGAAGGGTATGGACTGGAATTTGAGTTACGGTTTGGCTAAGGAGGAATCAGAGGGATGGATACACGATATGGAGGATATGAGGATGAGTTGCTGGTGAAGCCGCTCCTGTTAAACCGAGAAATTGAGATTGAAGCTGTGATGGGTTTGTAGCTAAATCAGAGATGGCAATGAATCAAATCGAGAGATGGTAATTGCAATCAGTAAATGAAATCGAGAACAACGATGGGTTCTCGTCTTTGTTGGTAGCTGTTGTTTGAGAACTGGAATGGTAGGTGTTGAAGCCAAGTTGTAAATGGGTGAAATGAGTTTCTGGAGGTGGTGATGCTTCTGTTACAGGGTATGATGGAATGGTGCTTGAATTATTAGATGTATGTGCTAGGAATGATGCAGGAATGGAGCTGAGAACTACGGAAATTGGCTCGAGAATGTCGTAAAACAGAGGAAACTCTCACAATTTCTCTCTCGGCGAGTCAACTCGGCGATGACCGATCCAGACAACTCAACCCAGCCCAGTTAGACCAGTAAGCCGAATCAGAAGCTGACTAGAAGCTAACTCATCATCTGGCTTGACTTTCTTAACTAACGGTTGACCCGTTTGACCGTTATCTCTAACGGTGGACTGATGGAATATTCCGTCGAATATACCAGTGACGGTGAAGAATTCAGGCGACCGGCCGGATTCCGGCCATAATACCAGTTTTCCGGCGAGCCAAAAATTCCAGAATTTCCTGTGGACTTCTCTCATGGGTGTGAAGACTTGGACTAGGAATTGGATGGAGAATTGGGCTCAAATTTGGAAAGAGAAGATGGAAGATGAGAAAGACTTGAATTTGGAAATTGAATTGCTAAAGGAAAAGGGTTCTATTCCTTGGAAGATTTGGAGAATATTGAAGCCTATAAATAGAGAAGTTTTCTACATATCTTGACACATCTCTCTACACACACAACACTTGTGTTTTTGCTTTCAATTCTTCTTTTTAATTATTTGTGTGAACTTGAAAATTCTCCTTTTAATTATTTTGTGTGAATTTCAAAAACATGAGTAGCTAATTTTATTATTGATTGAGGATGAATTCCTAGTTCTTAATATATGATTTGTGTTTTGTTTCAATTCTATCTTGAGGTTTTTCACATGATTATCGATTGTTTTTACTAATAGGAATGTTTATTCATTCATTCATGATTGATAGATTGTTTGGAGTGCACGCTAAATTGATTTGTTAATTTGATCTAAAGCTAGTGAAAGTTAGGAGATAAGTAATCGTTTCTTGACTCTTTACATAAGTAGCAAACACGAGACCTTGCGGAGGGATTCCGTGGAGCAATTGTGTGTGAAAACAACGTTAGCAAGTAAACCTTGATCTAAGAGTTTAACTACTAATATCAACCTAATAAGTTCATAAATCTTAATGCGTTTATTTAAATTACATCTTGAGTGATCTACTTCTAGGTGGTTTGGTAAATAGAATCCGGTAGTCGAGAACTTCCGTGTCCGGTGATACAAGGGATTTAGGGGTTTAGCACTGATCTAGCTGCCTTACCTACGGTTGGTGATAATTTGTGACTAATAACAAGTAGAAAAGAACATAACTTTAATCATTATTTTGCAACGAAGAATGATTCCTTGGTCTTGTCTCTCTTATTGATTTCAACTTTATCTTTTAATTGCTTTGTTTATTTTCTTTTGCTTTATACATCCCCCCTTTTTGTGACAATTTTACAACTAGAATCTCTTGCTCCTCGTGGGAACGAACTTGACTTCCATTATATTATTTTTAATTGAGTGGAAATATTAATTAATTTGATTGCACCTACGACACGCATCAAATTCACATAATCTTTTCATGTGAACATTCACTGATTTTTTACCAGAGTTATTATTTAAATATTTTTTGTTTTGTTTTGCTCAAACGAGCGTTTGTCTATGAAACGAGGGTCTTTTTGTTTTCGTAAAGGTCAACATATTAAAAATAAAATTTTGAAAGTTCACAAAGAAAATTTTATCATAAAGTGCAGGTCTATTTCAAAAATATCTTAGGATTATTGTTTATTATTTTAACTACGAACGAATGTACGTTTCCTAAAGGTATTTGTGTGAAAGTTCACACTTTGAAATTAGAATTTTGATTTTCATGAAACCTCATAACAAAATTTTCTCTACTGAAACTAGATCATGTCTATTCAAAAATATATACATCTCTTTCATGTTGGGATTCTTGTTCGTTTCCTAAACCGACGAACGAACGATGTTTGCTAAAAAACGATTTTTTTCATAAAAACTATACATACATGTGCACACATGGAATTTTATTTTGAACAACACATGAATGAACAGCAAAAAAAAAAAAAAAAAAAAAAAAATCGAACCTGGTCTGTGCCGGCCGGAAGTTGATCGGCCGGCGGTGACTTTCTCGGGCAAAAAATTTCTCCTCCTCCTCTGGTTGCTCGGACGTGAAGAAATCAAGGGGAAGGTGGTCGGTAGCTCAAAGAAATAATAATTATTATTTTTTTAGCGTCTCTTCCCTTTTATATCAATTTTATTTCCAAAACCTAATAAAACATGGATTTCCTTTTTTGGGCTCGGGCCCAAAAACGCTAAACCGACCAAAACTGGACTTCCGGCCGTCCAAATTAGCAGTGTTTCATCTCTCCGTGATCACGGGATGACACTCTATCATACCATCAGGGTCCTTACCTGATCATTTGCTCGTACATGACACCATTGGACCAAATCGAGGATTCTGAAAGTACCTTTGTACGACTGAGCCCGACTGCTTATCTCGTCTACTGGAAAATCACCATCTAATGCTTACTGTGGAACATGACTGTTCCCACTAAGCAGGGGACTTAATGTTGATGGTGGATTTTCAACAAAGGCTAAAATCGTAAAATTATGATACTGCATGTTTCTGACCCGGCGTCAGGAATGCATGTGACGATTCGTGTTTTACGATCCGTGAACCGATTCACGATCTCTGACTGAGTAAGCATTCCTCTCAAAGCCATGATGAATATGTTTCTCGAAAGGCCTCCCACTAGCTGAGCGTTCGATACTACGCATTTCATCGTGTTCTCTATGTAAAATAACGTTTGGGCGGTCCTCTGGACATAATTGTTTGTCAGATGGCTTAGCGCCTTCAGAACGTCGACGATGCTCACTGTTCCCTGACTACATAGAGAGACCCCCCTCTACATAGAAGAACGATTGGGCGGTTCTCTGGACAGAATTGTTTGTCGGAGGGCTTAACGCCTTCAGGACATCGGCGATACTCGTTGTTCCTTGACTATGTAGAGAGACCGTGTATAGATTCAGGCGGTTCTCTGGACATAATTGTTTGCTGGAGGGCTAAACGCCTTCAGGACACCAACGTTGCACGTTGTTTCATGACTATGCACTCTTCAGAACGGTTATGATGCTTCAACTATCTCATATCTCGATTCTACAATAGATTAATTCTACCGTGACATTCATCGACTGAATTCCTAGAAAATAATATATTTTATCTCATTACTCCGTTCCATGGCTGATCTCCGGCTGATTCCATGGATTAGTAATAGATTACCATCTTATCTCATAACTCTGTTCCTTGAATCCCCGGCTGGATTCATGGATTAGTAATAGATACACAATTCATTTATTACTCTGTTTCGTGAATCATTCTCCGTTGAATTTCATGAATTAGTAATAAATATCCAACAATCGGGCATCTGGACTATCACCGAGTAAGCCCCAATAAAATGGTGCAAGTGTACTCAACAATGATGCACGAACGAGCATTCGAAAATATGGACAAACGAGGAATCCTACACAAAATAGGAGAGAGAAAATAATAATAAAAAATAATAAAAGAGGCTCCTAGGGACCGGGCCCACCGGCCGGCCGGTCACGCCGCTGTGGCCGGTCCCCCATGCCTCCTCCCTTTATTTTTCTTATTTTATTATTTTCATGAACTCATGAAGACTCCTTCATTCGAGCAACTTTCCTTGTTTGAGCAAAACTCACGCTTTCTCAATATTTTCACAGTTTCATGAAAAATAATAAGAAATAGGGAAGGTATCGCGGGACCGGGCCACCTAAACGGACGACCATGCCCTAGACGTGGCCGGTCCCACACCTTGCAATCCCTTGTTTTCATAATTATTGTTTCCATCATCTCATGAAACTCCCCCGTTTGAGCAAAAATCATGGCTTCTTCATATTTTCTCAAATATTGCTCAAACCATGAAAAAGTCAAAAGGTCAAATGATCACATGACCAACTAGGTTATTCACGAAAACATATTATTATTTTAATATTCTCAAAATATTGATCAAAGGAGCAAATTCCTACTTGCTCATTCGAGCAAAATCAAGAATTTCAGTCAAAGATCAAACTCTTCTGAAAATCCAAGATATTGCTCGAACGCACATCAGAAAATACCAAAACTCTCAGGACTGAGACACGGACATTATGGTAACACGGTCATGCTTCCTTGACCAACCAAGGCCGGTCCTAAGGCTTGCAAGGAGCCGGTCCCACACATCTTTATAATTTTGACCTAATTTGCTCAATTGCTCATATTGGGTCCAAACTCTTTCCAACCAACTTGGAATTTGCTCAATCGACCATCAGCTGGTCCCACACCACCAAAGGCCGGTTCTATGCCCTCTTAGTCGGTCTCTTACTTCTTCATAATTAGGTTTCATTACCTAATGCTCAACCGAGCACTATTTTTAATTAGTGATTAAACCAGCATTTAATCATCCTTTCACCAACCAGTCAACAAAGGACTTTGGTGCATGCTCACACGAGCACCTGGGCACTACATGGTCGTCATCATCCCATGTAGCCGGTCCCTCCTTCACTCAGTGATTTTTCAATAAATCACCAACTGATCAGCAATCGATCAAAATTTGGGTTTCGAACAAATGCTATGCAAATCACGATTTTGAGCAATTTCAAACACTAATAAATCTATGTTGACCCAGAAATCAACATCTGGATTAATTATATAATATTTGGTAGGCTACCAATATTTTAATTAATATTTTATTGGGTCACGTTACCAGTAATTCATCGAATGAGCAATACTTGCTCAGTTGTTCGAATATTGATCCAACTATCAATATTCAGTAATTTATCGAATTGAGCAATACTCAGTTGCTCGAATATTAATCTAACTATCAATATTCTGCAAATATTACTAAATATTCAACAATTCGTCGAATTTACAATATTTGCTCAGACGATCAATATCAACATCATTCAAGAACTATACGTCTAACATGTTCAATTCATGAATTACTGAGCATTCGTCAATCATGCTCAATTCATCAAAACTTAGACTCACTGTCTAATCAAGTCAACGACTGACTAATCAAATATACATTTGCCTTGCAGACTCCACGTTCGTGAGACATCAATCACGTCATATGGGGGGATATTATTTAGGGTTTTGGTCTGGCGGCCTACGGCACGTGTGTTCATCCACGATGAGAAATATGAGTAAGTTGTGCAAGCGGTTGAGGGAGTTAGAAAAGTAGTGGGTGGACGGTTAACCAAGTCTCCACACGACCTGGAACTGGTTTCACCACGATCTCCCACTTTCCTACTCTTTCACTCAAGAAACCGTCACACTTACAGGATCAATGTGTTTACTATTCTGACAATATAAATAAGTCTATGAATCCACAATTGAAACAACACAATTTGTCGAGAAATTACTCTCAAGAATTCCGACCAGAACTTATTTGAACTCGACAGTTCACAGAAAACTTGCAGAAACCTACAACACATTCACAATCCTTGATCACCATTGATCTCACAATTCTCAGCTTCCGTCCTACAGATCAATCCATCTCCCTCTTTGTGACCGAATTGACTCTGGAACGACCATTGACTTGGTTTAGGCCGGAGTCCTACAGATTGATATCTCGAACTCAAAGCACTCCCGTGCAGTGCATCTATTTGAGGTTAAGCATTTTGCTCGGTTGAGGAGTCTCGTCCGCACGGTCGTCTCTTCACTTTCCTAAAAAACTAGCAAATAGTTTTTCCCCATCTACACCACCATACCGGTGTAGATAAGTATGAAACATAATAAAAACTACATTAAACTACTAACTAACCTAAAAACAAGGAATAATGAAGAAATCTGCTCAGAAAAGGGTTATTCTTGACGGTGTTGTTGGAGATGAAGGAGTGGGAGAGAGAGGAGGATAGAGAGTGTTTGAAAAAAAATGTACCGAGGGTATCCAATTCCATATTAAGACAAATTCATTTTTAGTTTGTCTTATATGCAAAAAAAAATTCCCTCTTTGAAGAGCCCCTCGAATTTATTTATTTAACTGCCTCATTCAAATTAAGGTTTGAAAGATTACATAGAAGAGGTGTTACATAAATACACCTTCTTGTTTCATTGTTATACATTTCATATTGACACAACAAGCATGCAATGTCATTTACATTTGTTGAGATTACATAAAACCAAATAATATGGAAGAGACTAACATAGGTCTTGATCCTACAAGTGAGAAAGAAGATGCTCCAAAAAATAACTTGATCATTCCCCAAATCGGCTTGTTTCCCATATATTGCATACCCCTTAATTATCACATTTTTTCTTCAATTTAATTTCCAAATCACATACCTTTGTCTCGTCCATCAAAGAACAAGTTGTATCAAAATCAGCCTGGTATTCGAAATTTTGTAACAAAAAATCCCGAATAATCTTCCACACGAATAACAAAATCAGATTTCGTCCAACATAACATATTTCCTCTTTTTTTCCTTCCACTAGTCTGGATTGATGAGATTGTAGAGACAATATTTAAAGAAAAACTTTTTGTAATAAATCCATAGATTGGTTATATCATAGAATCTCATTAGAAAGCCCCAATGATAATAAAAAACCGTTGTATAAGCGTAATGAAATAACATATGACATGTAGTAGCCATTGATAAAATTTATTGCAATTAAACAAGAAAAATATAAATCTAAAACCTAAAATCTAAATATTGCAAGAACATAATATTTTTTACTGAAAAATAAAACAACAGACTACTATTTCCTAGATTTACTCGATGAATCTAAAATCCAAAACCTAGTAAATCTAGATTAAACAGGAAGATGATGAAGAAAATTAGGACAATTGTTTTAGTACTTTCTCCGGGTAAACTGGTACATCCCACGTGAAATTTCCAGGAATTGTGGGAATTAAATGTTTGACCTTATCGTCACTTTAAATCCTGTATTGAGGCATAGTTATGGTGCCAAAATAGGGTCGCTAGGCAAAAGCACCCATCACCCCTTATCCATTCTTTTTTCATAATGACATAATTATCCATACATAATTAGTGTTTAATCTCCTTTTTTAGATTTGATGATTATAATTAGATTTAATGATAATGATTAATTAGTAATGTTAATGGTCGATTAAGTTACATTGATGAAGAACCTTATGTAAAACACAGGTATACTCGTATACAATGTTTAGTCTCCTTTTTTTAGCTTAAATAATTCAAAAAAATGAATTCTTACGAACTTTTCTGGAGTTCAGTTTTGGATTCGGCTGTAAACTTATTAGTCTAACCATGCGCGGGAAGAACGGTTCAACCAATATTTTAAAGCCAAACCCAAGTGTTTGAAAAAATAGTTAAGGTTTAGCTTATTCGATCTCATCTCATAGTTAGATGAACTTGTCGTTTATAATTTGTGTTGCTTTTGTAGGCTACTTACAGTGAAATGTTCAGCTAATTTGTTTCCAATTGAACTTAGTTGTGTAACTTGATTAAAAACCCAAGTTATAAGTTCGGTTGTAAAACTGCATCTCCAAAATAAGCCGAACTCCAAAACTTATGGTTCGGCTTGTAACTTACATTTCGTATTAGACGAACCTAACCTTAATGGGACATTTTCATAGGTCCGACTTGGGTTCCAAATTTTCGAACCAAGTGAACCTATAATTTTTGGGTCATTTTATCTTGTCGTATTCTTGTAGATCGTAATTACTGAACCTCTACCAATGCAAGTGAAATGACGAGGGTACCCAAGTACACCACAATCTTTTCGTGTGATCACAACCTATTGAATACCCACCGTGTATAAACCTATTTAAGAAACAATACATGGTTAGTCCGGACTGGCCTAACAATGTGAGAAATCAAAGCCAAGTGGCAAATCACAATACACATTATGTGATCGTCTACGGATACAAGATCGAGACAATAAAACAACAAGATGTTCACTTGATAATAGTTACGCTACAAGACCGAAACACTATAGGATTAATATCAAGTGCCTAGTTAACGTACGAGTGCAAATACTTAACTTATAATATATAAAGACAATTATAATTAGCAAATAAAGTAAAGCACACACCAGAATTTTGTAAACGAGGAAAACTACAATCTTGTAGAAAAACCCCGTGACATACTCTAGTTTTGGATACTCAATGAATTAAGACGCTACAAAAGTAAACCAACAACTTTATGTAGACGAGATCAAGCAATCTAAAATCCTAGTTACTCAGCTTTAGCGGTATTCTTTTGATAACATCTAGCAGAACCAAAGTTCTCAATAGACGTTAGAATACTAAATATCCTAACAGAACAAACGTTCTCTTTAGGACTAGATCTAGTAGATCTTCTTAATGGCTCACAATAACTTCTGCTACCAATTTTTCAACTGGTAAGACAAGATTCCTTTGGATCGTATTCCAAACAGTAAAGGAGCAAAACTGTTTGGTAACCAAACTCACTTTCCAATCACAATATCAAAATATATGATAGAAGTACAGTTACGGATATTATGTTTTTAAGATCTGAAGCTCTTAGGTTACGAGATCTAACAAGACAATGACTACCGAAATAATCAATCTTGATTACAACGTTTATAATAAAATCATAAACAACTTGTAGTTTTCAAAAGGCTTATGTTTATCGAAATAAACAACCTTTTAATCCTGAAAATCAAGTCACAGAAAGTCACACCAAGATCAAAACACAAGAACAAAGTCTTCAAATATTCAAAGTCTTCAATCTTCGATTTAATCTTCAAAGGAACAACCTGCAAAAAGAAACTTAATTCCTCTATTGATTTGTCGCACGGAACGAAGTCTGTTAACAATGGCAAATCATTGGTCTATAAATACCTAACAATCTTTCCTTGATCTTTCTCCTCTCCACTCGATCTCAATTACAAACTCAATTCTCAGAAACCCTAACAAAATATTCCTTGTCTTCAATTCTTCACTGTAAAATAAAATTCAACAATTAACTCTTCTTCCTTGTTCTTAATTAACAAAACCCATCACCAGTTACTTATTTTCATACTTAATATCCCATAAATCCTCAATCGATTTTATCTCTCAAAAACCCTAATATAAATTCTCTTCAATCCATCGTTTCTTCTTTAAGATCCACAACAACAACGTCTCCTCCATCATGTAAACAACATCATCAATCGATTTTCTCACTTGCGTCTCACAGATATTAAGCAGGAAAGAAGAGCAGAGAAAGAGAGTAGGAGAAGAAGAAAGAAGAAGAATGAAAAGAGAATGATTATCTCTTCGGGTGGTTTTGAATAAAACCAATGGAAATCGGCGAGGCACCGGATCAGAAGGATATGGGGAGATGAAAAAGCGGGGGTCTAACAACCACACCCAATATTTCGCTTAGCAATCTGTATGGACAAACTCCAATATACTTTTAAGAGAATCAACTAGTCAGTCAGCCTCAATCTTAATAAAAGTATATCAAGAGTTATATCTCACTTTCTCGATTCAATACTTACTCAAGCAAATAGAAATCTACGAGTCTAATTGAATACAAGAGAAATCACTTGAACGGTACCAAAGACCAATGTTCAAGGATCAATCAATTAACAACCGAAGGTTGGATTTCCCAATTGATCGATTCAACGCACAACCTATGATATTTCAATTATATAACAAAATATAATGTGGAAAAGAAATAACAAAGACACCAGAAGTTTTGTTAACGAGGAAACCGCAAATGCAGAAAAACCCCGGGACCTAGTCCAGATTGAACACATACTGTATTAATCCGCTACAGACACTAGCCTACTACAAACTAACTTCGGTCTGGACTGTAGTTGAACCCCAATCAATATCACACTGATCTAAGGTACAGTTGCGCTCCTTACGTCTCTGATCCCAGCAGTATACTACGCACTTGATTCCCTTAGCTGATCTCACCCATAACTAAGAGTTGCTACGATCCAAAGTCGAAAACTTTAATAGACAAATTTGTATCACACAGAAAAGTCTACGGTAATAGATAAATCTGTCTCCCACATAAATACCTACGAGTTTTTGTTCCATCTTTTGATAAATCAAGGTGAACAGGAACCAATTGATAACCCGGACTTATATTCCCGAAGAACATCCTAGAATTATCAATCACCTCACAATAATCTTAATCGACTAGCGAAAGAAGATATTGCGAAATCACAAACGATGAGACGAAGATGTTTGTGACTTCTTTTAATCTTGCCTATCGGAGAAATCAATCTCAAGCCAATCTTACGATTGTACTTAGTACAATAGAAACAACAAGATCAAATCACGCAATTACAAAGAAAATAGTTGGGTCTGGCTTCACAATCCCAATGAAGTCTTCAAGTCGTTAACCTACAGGGTCTCGGTAGAAACCTAAGGTTAAAGGAAAATCGACTCTAACTTATACAACTAGTATCACACAGGAGGTGTGGGGATTAGGTTTCCCAGTTGCGAGAGTTCTCCTTTATATAGTCTTTCAAATCAGGGTTTGCAATCTAAGTTACCTTGGTAACCAAGCATTCAATATTCACCGTTAGATGAACCTGATTAGATTCAAGCTAATATCTTTCAACCGTTAACTATCTCAAATGAATTAAATGAACTAGTTAGAGAGTTGTTCAATTGCTTGGATCTTATAGAAGTATACAAGACACAATCGAAGCAAAAACGATTTGATTCACTCAAATCGATTCATGAACTTTATAGCCACGGTTTGCAAATATGCATTCCTTAGTTTATATAAGTTTGAGTTCACGAATAATCGTTTTTAGAAAATAACCAACTTAAGTACGCATACTGGTACACGGACTTAAGTACCCGGAATAAGTTTGTTTTCAGTTCACAAACTCCAGCAGAATTTCACGGGACGTGAACTTCCGATAGTACGCGTACTGGTACGTAGACTTTAGTTCCGGTTTTCCTGAGCAGTAAAGTACGCATACTTTGGTTCAAGGAATAAGGACTTACACATGTATGAGTTATCACACAATGTTTATATCCAACCATGGTTATATATTCTAAACTCTCATTTCAATCATTGAAACATTCTTAGAGGACGTTATATAGTTGTTGTTCACAAACCATTTTTCGTCAAAGCAATTTTCAAGTAATTGAAACTTAATATGACTTTCGTCACTAGTAAAGATGAACTTGGCCAAAGCGAAAGCTTACCAACACATATTTCAAGAAATAGATAAGCGAGAGAAATTCGGCTCGAAATAGCAAATGTGTATAATCAAAGTCTATATAGCAATATGAATTTTGTCTCAAGATAGGAGATAGAGTAGATAAACTTTTGAGTGATAGATAAGTTCAAGTATCCACATACCTTTTAGTCGATGAAGTTCCACCAGTTCCTTGAGTAGTTCTTAGTCTTTGTATGATGATCGCCATGGAGTCTAGAGCTCAACTACACTTTCTATCCTAGTCCGAGACTTAGCTATAAGTAGACTAGAAATCAAGACTTATAGTTTTGATCACTAACATTGACAAACATGCTTGAGATAGCAACGCATGCGAGTTCGACCGAGCAATGCTCTAACAATCTCCCTCTTTGTCAATTTTAGTGACAAAACTATCAATACATATGGAATACAAAAATAAATAAATAAACTTTTGTAGCTTCTCTTCCACATGCCTGATCTCCTTGGTTCTTCAACATTACTCGAAATCTTCGTCACTTCCAAGTACTCCAATGATTCCAAAGGTTGTAAGTTTAGTATCATCGTTGTTGAAAATCCGTAGCTATAACAATGAGACAACAAGAATTCTCAATCATTGTTACACAGTGTCATAGTATTATTGCACAACATCAAAGTTCAATTGTATCATAACTTCGACAACAATACTATGGTGATATGTATCACTCCCCCTTAGTCAATACTCCATCTCACATGGAAACCACTCCTCGTTACATAATGATCTGAAAACCATATGTATTTGTAGTGTGAACTACACATTAATTCTCCCCTTTTTGTCAATAAAATTGGCAAAGGTACGAAAACTAGTGGGATCCTAATGAAATTTCCATAGAGACATTTCATGACCAAAAGCAAGCACATATCAACTTTTTAGATGCAATCATATAGCCGAAGCTAAATGCTTTCATCAAGGAGTTTATAAAGATACAAGATAATCCCTATAATATTCCACAGCCGCACTCCACACAAAGATTTGGCAATTAAGCACGAGTTCAATTAAGAACTCTCCCCCATAAAATGTCATTCCCTAAAGAACAACAAGAGCGACCTTACTTTCACAAGAAAAGAAGGATTTCTTTGGACATAACAAATCACATACAAATATGAATTTGAATCCAAAAATACTCAATCAAATTTACCACAAGAAAACCCATGATTAATTTAATAGGAAATGCTCAACATAAGAGAGCTTATGGAGCCGCACAATATATACATAATAATATGGATCAGGGAAGATCAATACTGTGGAATAGAGAAGGACTCAATCTATTTTCCATCACTATTTGCACAGTGACATACAATAGACATAATCCTCATACACAAAAGTTTTATCCTTTCTTCCATCAAATAATTGCATAATGACATACAATAGGCTTAAAACTTTTTTAATGTCAAAAGTTTATTCATTCTTTTATCAATACATGCATATCGACATATGAAAGACTTAACTTTTGACAAGGTATGGGACAATCATAGTTCACGGACGCAAATAATAAGATTTTTAATTTGTTTGTTGTTGTAGTAAATAGGTTGTCGTTCACTCAGACTTTGTTGAGATTAAATTTAAAGGTTTAATGAAAACAATAAAAGAGAGAGTTACTGGGTTTAGGATTTCACCGAATTCATAAACATGAGGTTCAATTATTTATTCTCAACAATTATCGCTCAATAAACAAAAACACACCGACTCTTATTTTTGCCAAGGTAGATTCTCAAAATATTAGTTATAAATCGTAAGCATGGGACATCAAACATCTAAGCAAGCATGACCCATCAAATAAAATAATAACTAATTAATTCAAATCATAATTCTATTTTAATTAGTGCAAAAGTCATATAGAAAATAAAATAAATTCACCCATGTATGAAGTTCGGCTTCTTCCGTCGACCCAGTGTCGGGGTTTAGCTTCTCATGATGAAAACACACTCGAAAAGATAATTCATAGCTCAAATGGTGTTTTTATTGAAGAAAACTAATAATACAATGAATCTGCAACGCTGTAGTGGCGTTACAGAAATCACTGTTACAATAATTGTTGTAAACTGAAGCTATTTGTTACAAATGGACTGTTACAAAGATCTGAAAAATTAAGACGCTAGGATATTGGAAAAATAAGACACTAGAAATAACGACTGCAGTTTGCAGTGTTATGTTCTTCGTGGATTTTTCTTCATGCAGGTGATGATTCAATCTGCAACTTCCTATTTTACGCTCAGTCACTGCCCCAAACTCTCGATATCCTTACTCAACTCCTCAGAAGACTATTTATACCCGATAGCCTCCAAATAATCTCAGTTTAATGCCAAATATTCTCCATTATTCTTCCACGGTTTTATTTCCTCTTATTTCTTTGATTTTTATTCTCACGAATCTGCTGGTGTTGATTTCACGACATAGTCTCCTTTTATAACTCCTTCACACTCCAAACTGTTGCTCGAGTACCTCTGAAATGTGCAATACACGTTTCCACCTAAAACAATCCCGTGAATATCCTCTTCAACTCTGTTTTGTCCAATCCACGTATTCCTTCAAATTTTCTCGATTCTAAGGGACTTACCAGTCCTGTTTGATCCTAACAGGCTTAGCCCAATGAATCACTGTACTTGAATCTCACCCAATAATTTCCCGGAGAACTCCCAGAGAACAATAAACCCGAGACTCAAATTTTCTTCAAACTCTGCATTCCATCCAAACTCCAACGATTCTGACACCTATACCAATCCTGTAAGGCACATTAGAACATACCTATTTAGTTTCAGCAATTGAATATCAGTGGAACACATCCAATTCTTCAACCCTAATTCCGGCAGGTGACTGCAACAATTTTTCCCGATTAACCAGCCAGTTGTAGGCGAATCAAAAACCCATATCATCCCTGTTTAGCCTATATTAATAACTCCAATCAATTTCAGGGCTTTAATCGCATTAAAATTGGTCCAAATCATGAAACCTAAATCTGCCGGAGTAAACATTGATTTTTCCCGCCAAAAACAGAATATTCAAAAGGTTGAAGATGATGTCCCTTAACCATAGTGGGGTGCGAATAGCCACAGGTTCCAAATAACAAAGAAGGTGCCCCTTAGCAACTGGAACCCCTTAGTAATTGAGGTGCCCCTTAACCGACATTGAGAGTCCGAATAACACGTGTCCTCCGGGGTACAAAAACCACTTTTCGAGCAACTTTCTCCATAAGAGCTTATTTCACAAAAACACCTACAAACAAGTTTATTAGTGATAAAATGAGTCCCAGCTAATGTATTTATGGGTGAAAATGCGTCGCACTTTCGTGCTCATCAACAAACGCACATATCCCATAAAAAATTGCAATATATAAAACCATAAAGATTAATACTGCGAAAATCATCTTCCAAACAATTTTTTAGAATTTAAACAAATAAACCTAAAAAAAAAAACAATGAAGATGAAAACGTTGGACATAGCTCTGTGTAATCACAATAATAGCTATTCCAAACTCTAGTTATTCTTCTAAACAAAACAAGAAAATAAAATTCTCATCAGAAGATTTACTAGACAAATAAGAAAAATCAACAAGCTAATAAAAAACAGACTCCTATGCCAAAGTCGAACACGAACCGAAGTCAAATAGACAATTCGGGATCCTCACGAGCCTTGAGGTCTTTGAGCTTGTGATTGACTGCATCTACTGCATTTTTAGAAAAGATATCCTCATTGGGAAGGTCTTTAACTTGTGCTTTTATGAGACCAAGTTCAGAAGTAACCTTTTTCAACTCAATTCTTCACATCAAGACTTTTCAAAGTATCAACGAGCAACAGTTTTTATTCCTCAAAGTATTTAATAAAATCATGAACCACTTCAGCAGAAACCATTTCCCCATTCTCAATATTCTCATGAGTATAGGCATAGTAACATGAGGCATTAGGATGATCATCTTCTACAAGGGTTCTTTTCTTCCTCCCTTTGGACTCGAAACCTATACCTTTATCAAGAAACCCTCTTGCAAACCCACAGGAACGTGAAGGCGAAGAGGAAGACATTCTTGACAATCCAAGAAGAAAGTAAATCCCAGAGTACATGAATGAGGCTCAAGGAATAGGTATTTAAACGGTTTCCTAGGGAAGATAGTATTTTAGGGTTTCCAAAAAGTTGACTCGTAACAGTAACACGGGTATCCGTACGAACACAACTTGACCCAAATTTTGTGACAAAACACAAACTCTAGAACACAAACTCTACAAGATTTTTCTACAAATGCCTCAATAAATTTCATAACTTTAGAGCACAAAAGTAGCAGACCACAGAGTTGCACAGAGAACAACAAATGACACAACCAATACTATTTAAGCAATGTTGTATGTAGACAATAGCTTAGCTATAGACGATAAGAAAATAGCTCAACTAAGCAGAACACATTTTGCCACAGTATACCTTATTATTGACACATATTACTCAACAAGATTTTTATGAGTAAGTTCTTTAAACCTTGTGATTAATTAGCACAAGTATGAGCTCTGAGCTCATTAAAAGAATTGTGTTTACGATCGAGTCTCTTTTTCCTTTCAAATCTAGGAAGGAATCCCTTTTGATGTGAGAAATTATCATAAAACTTACTGTCATCAAAATACGAGACATAGTTTGAGTTCTTACCAGAAGAATTTTGACTTGAGGAGGTAGACAACCTGTTGATAATTTCTTTATAACCTTTAATTATCTCCTTCGGGTTATCTCTCATATCATCATTTTTGCCCCTTTCTCCTGGAATTTTGTTCACATCAAAGGTAACGTTATCTCCTCTTTAAACAGAAGAAAAGACTTGATCTTTCCTTAGACGATTTTTGTTAAGACGTCTGATCTGCTTCCGAGCATTCGAGGAACTCATTGAACTGACTTTCCTGGTAGCATACACATGGTAAGTACGAAAACCAATTGGTTTATACGTACGAATGTCAGTTACACCTTTGAGAATTAAGTCTAAGGTGTGTTGAAGTCGAACAAGGGAATTTTTATTCAACCTAGATTTTCCCTTTTGTTTAACATAACCTTTTTCCTCACAAAAGAGATATACTTTCTGATCACAAGAGTGATTAGATAGTGCAGTCTTAACAGCCTCGTTTGGAGATTTCTTCCTTCCATGTGATGTGGAACATCCTTGATTAGAGGAGGTGACTAACATATCTTTTCTGATAGGAAGGGATTCTGATTTTACTTCGGAACCAGGAACTTCTTCAGTTGCAGCAGAAGTACATGGTATATTAGACTGCTTAGAGCATCCTTGAATAGAGAGTTTACTCAAGCGATGTTCAATTTCCAAATCATCTTTTTTGAGGCTTGCCTCGAGAAACAAACGTGAAGAATGATCTTCAGTATTTTCTCTTATAAGCCCCATGAAAGTTAACTTGTTATTCTTGAGTGTCAACTTCGGCTCATAAGTCAATTCTCATATCAGTCGAACCTGATAAAAGCACTAAAAAAAATAAGGGACCAGGTTCGGCTCCTAAGATTAATTACGGGATATCCAAACCTTACACTGTCGTTCATAAAAATAAAATAAAAAGAGGATGATAATCTAAGTCTAAGTCTACTAAATACCATAATAATCTAGCATCCCAAACATCGTAGTCAAAGTCAATTCCCATATCAGTTTACTAAAGCCTCTCTGAAGACTTCAAGAGTTAACAACCATTAGTCAATCAAATCAATAACTGAAAACTAAAATAGCAATTCTAGTTTCCCACCAATGGTACTAATAGACGCTTCTTGATCCCAAAGAAGTCTTTAACCTAGTGGACGTAAGAGATTTCGCGTAATTAGGTTACTCTCCTCTCCAAGACAGTATTACGAGAATACTATTAATCGGCTACATTAGAAACAACAAATATGAAGTTTGTTTGGCTCAAAAAAGTTTTGTAAGAAGAACAAATTTCACTATTTATAGACCAAGTAGTTTGGACACCAAAGAATTTCCATAATTGAAAATATTTTTAAGATATGCAATAAAGCACCTAAATTTGTCTTTGTCTAATTCCAACCAATATCCAACTATATAACCGAAATCTTCATGGAAAAAACTCAATATTAGCTAGCACTTAACTAATATATCATTCCAAAGATATGTTTTGATTGCTGGTAGAACAAAACATATTAATTTTGAAAATCTCAAAAAGATTCTCCACTATTTCAGTTCGGGATATCACCTTGAGTATCAAGGAATATCTTTGAACAATTAAGAAATAAGATTTCATCACATGTTCAAATTACTCATTGTATCGACATCTTGAACTTTCCTATTTTGCAAACCCAATTTACAAATCACACAAACCTTAAAGTGTACGTGGAATGAAGAAATTGGTTTTGCCTATTGGGACCGGTTCTACCATGACTCCTAAAACAAGTTAGGATCGGCTTTACCTTGACTCACAATATAGGTAGGGATCGTAACTACCTTGAATCCCAACATAATCTAGGATGGGTTCTACCTTGATTCCCTATATAGGTTAGGATCGGTCTAACCTTAAGATCTTCAATGAAAACCGGACCATCAATCCTCCTGATTTCATTTCGACTATAAAACAAGTTTGTACGTCTACTTCCTTAAACTTATGTAATTAAACATAGTTTTATAGGTATGATATCGAACTTATGTTCACTACACAATCAAGTAACGAGTTACAAAGATTATGTTGATGTCGCAATTATGGAGTTCAGAATATAAGCATTATACTTCGTAATTCAATATACCAATATAAAGCACTTATAACTATTGATATGTTATTCCTTGACACTTTGATCACAATATGATGATCAAGTCTAATATACTAGAATTTTATGTATATAATTTTATGTTTTCAATTAGAAACGACTTGAAAGCTTAAGATATAAAAATGGAAACAAGTCAAGTCACTTGTTACTAACCACAAGTAGAAGGATGATGTCATTGTTGACGTCGATACGTCTTCGGAATCTTCAGGTCTTCATAGTAATACTTGTATGTCTCAACAATTCTAGACTTCCTAGTCTAACCTAACGAAGTTGACTATAGTAATCTAATCAAGCGACTTATGATTTTTGATACTAAAATATGACAACTAACCTTGACATATCAACGCTTGGTGGTTCAACCGAGCAATGCTCTAACAATCTCCCTTTTTGTCAATTTTAGTGACAAAATTCCATTATATATGGAGAATATACGAATCAAAAGATACAAATATTGCATTACATTCTATTAACTCATTCTTCGTACGCTTGATTCCTGTTGATGGGAGAAAACGATTTGCTGGTTTTTTAGGAAAGTGGAGAGACGACCGTACGGAGGACACCCTCAATCGAGCAAATTGCTTTAACCTTGCAAACAGATGCACTGCAAAGGGAGTGCTTGAATTCGAAAGATCAATCTGTAAGACTCCGGCCTAAACCAAGATAATGGTCGTTCCAGAGTCAATTCGGTCACAATAAAGGATGGGTCTGTAGGATCAGAATATCGCGACAACAATTCTACGCGAAGACAATGGATAACAACATTGCGAGTGAGTCGCAGAGGGTTAAGTATGAATGACGCACTGGATGACGGTAGGAAGATATGAAATCTGGCGAAAGGTAAGAAGTGTCGCGAATACGAATACTTGTACGCCTGCGACACTTCGCGAGATATTCCCGAAAATAAAGGATGATTAGTCTGTCATTCACTATGTATTACCCTATATAAAGGGATGAGTGAATCATCTTTTTTGGATTGGAGAGTAAGTCATTAGGAGAGATTTCTTGGGATTGGAGGGTAAGTTATTAGGAGAGAGAAAGAGAGAAAATATTTGTAAGTTCTTAAGCATAATTCCATTTTCCTGTGTAAAGATTGGAGAAAGTTATTAATAAATATTCATAATTGTTCATCTATTATCTTTTGAATGGATTAGTTAAACAAAATATAGTAAGGGGTGTATTGTGGGATTTCCTGCAACTACATATTGGCGCTAGAAACAGGGACCTGAAGAAAGAAAGAAGGCAATCAGAATCGTTCAAATCAAGAAAATGAAAGAAAAAGAAAATGTCAAATTAGACGAGGCAAAGGAGAAAGATATGGAGTACAATTCGGGCACAAAGACAATGATTGATGAGTTTCATGAAAATATCAAAGGGAGAATACACAAGCGGGATTTTGAAGGAAAGAAAATCACAGATAGAGAGGTAACGTTGCCTTTAGAGGAATGGGAAAAGCAAAGGATAACATTCACAGCTTCAGAAATATCTAAAGAAAAGTTGAATCACACATCTCCACTGGTAATCACAATAAACGTGTGCAAAGGAGAAGAATTAGTGAGGGCAACGCAAACATGGACAGTAAATAGAACTTTAATCGATACGGGAAGCTTGGTGAATATCATGTTTTATCATGCTTACAAGAAAATGGGATATAAAGATAAAGAAATGATTCCTGCGGCCTACAACATCCATGGTTTTAGTAAATCCATAACAAAGGTTAAAGGAGAAGTAAAAATACGAATTCTGTTGGGAGACATCGAGACACGAGTAACCTTGTGTGTAGTAGATATGGAATCGCCATACAACGTATTGCTAGGGAGACCATGGGTACATGCAATAAAAGCAGTAGCATCAACATTTCATCAATGTATCAAATTTCCCACACCAACTGGAATCGGCGAGATTAGAGGAGATGTGGATAAAGGAAGAATATGTTGTCAAATTGAAATAAAAAATCATGAAGAGCAAGCAAAGAAGCGAAAGTATCGCAGAAAAATGGCGAAAGCAGTTAAAAAGGAAGAAGAATTTAGAGTTTACATGATAAGAGCAAAGGAAGGAAAAGGGATACCTAGCGAGATTTCGGGAGAAGAAAATGAACTCGCGAAAGAGTTGAAAGGACCAACCCCTATGGGAGAACCGCAAGCTAGTTACGTCGCGGCAGAGCAAACGAAAGAAGTGAATGTCGGAACTAATGAAGAGCCCAAAATGTTGAAAATTGGGACCAAGATGGAAACGGATGAGGAAAAAAGGATCAGAGAGTTGCTTGCGAGACTATAACGATATCTTCGCGTGGAACATGGATGATATGCCTGGTATAGATCCATCAATAGCTTGTCACAAATTGGAAATAGATAAAAGGGTGAAGCCGTTCAAGCGAGAATTAGAAAAATCGCAATGACTTATCACCCCCAAATAGAAGAAGAATTGCGAGAAAATGCTAGATGCAGGAATCATCGACCAAAGAAAGTATCCCGAATGGATAGCAAATATGGTTATAGTCCCAAAGAAGAAAAAGGGGATAAGGATTTGCATAGATTTCACCGATTTAAACAAAGCTTGTCCTAAAGATAGTTTTCCATTGCCGATATCCCACAACTAGTCGAATCAAGCAGGGAAATGAAAGAATATCATCTCTGGATGGGTATAAAGGTTACAACCAGATTCCTCTCGCCGAGGAAGACCAAGAGCATACTGCTTTTTTCGCTCCAAGAGGATTATATTGTTATACGAAAATGCCGTTTGGTTTACGAAATGCTGGGGCAACGTACCAAAGAATGGTAGAAGAAGTGTTCGCGGAATGGATACATAAAACATTGGAAGTATACGTAGATGATATGCTCGTAAAAAGTAAGAAAGCAGAAAACCATGTACAAGATCTGAAAGAAATTTTTGAACAGATGAGGCGATTCAACATCAAAGTAAATCCCGAAAATGTACCTTCGGAGTGGCATCGGGAAATTTTTTGGGTTATATAGTATCAAAGGAAGGAATACAAGTCGACCCGGAGAAAGTGAAAGCAGTTCGCGATATGCCAACACCTGCGACAATAAAAGATGTTCGAAGCCGAATGGGTTGTTAGCATCACTAGGAAGATTCATTTC
This sequence comes from Papaver armeniacum, assembly GCA_023531295.1. Classification (NCBI taxonomy): domain Eukaryota; kingdom Viridiplantae; phylum Streptophyta; class Magnoliopsida; order Ranunculales; family Papaveraceae; genus Papaver; species Papaver armeniacum. Next base: position 626,581 of record JAJJWW010012829.1, on the reverse strand, counting down.
GCGATCATCCGATAAGTGTAAGCATTTTTTCAAAGATCTTGAAAAAGGGATCGAAATTTAAATGGACAGACGAATGTGAAAAGGCTTTACAGGGAATTAAAGAACATCTAATGGAAGTATCCATTATGCAAAAAGCAGAACCAGGAGAGGAATTGTTGGTATATCTTGCGACAACGTCGCATGCGTTAAGCGCAGTATTGCTGCGAATAGACGCTGGAGTAGAAAAACCGATTTACTATATCAATAAAACTTTTAATGCCGCAGAAAGGAATTATTCGAAGATTGAAAAACTAATCCTGGCGTTAGTCTATGCAACATTTAAGCTTCGCATATATTTTCAAGCACATACTGTCAGGGTGGTAACGAAAGTACCAATCGAATCAGTAATGAAAAATTCAAAAAGATCGGGAAGAGTAGAAAGATGGAATGCCCAAATAAGTCATTATAAACTCCAATATGAAATATTATCTTCAACCAAGTCACAGGTAGTCGCAGACTTTTTGGCAGAATTTCCTTTGGAGGAAGATGAAGCAGTGGATGAAATGATGGATATAGAAGAAGAGCATGGAGACCCAAATGATTTGTTAACTGAACCAGATAGGTGGGAAATATTGGTAGACGGATCATCAAATGGAGAAGGTAATGGAGTGGGAATTGTTGTGATTTCGCCAGAAGGCAATAAATTAGCTTTCTCTTTTAGATTGGAGTTTGAGTCCACTAATAATGAAACGGAGTATGAAGCCATAATACATGCTTTGCGATTCGCAATAGAAATGAAGTTAGAAAATGTGAGAATTACCAGTGATTCGCAATTAGCGATTCGCCAGATAACAGAGAAATACGCTACAAATGAGCCATCTTTGCAAAAGTATAGAAAGCTTGTCGAGGAATTGTCAGCACAGATACCAAAAATGAGATGGAGGCATATATCAAGGAGAAATAACAGACTCACAGACGCTTTTGCCTTTATATCAAGCATGATGACAGACCCCATTGCGAGGAATATCAAAATACAAACACTTTTGGCACCATCAATTAATAAAGAAGAAGGGCAAGAAGCGGATGCAATGTTAGTAAAAGACATACCACAATGTCGCGATAAAGATTGGAGAACAGAACTTCACGCTTACTTGATGAAAGGGGAGACACCAAGAAATAGATTAGAAGCACACAAATTAAAAAGCCGTGCAACGAATTATGAATTAAGAGATGGTGTACTTTATCGGCGATCTTTTGATGGACCTTCACTTCGATGCTTAACAAGGGAAGAGGGAGAAATCATATTGAAGATGTTGCATAGCGGAGATGCTGGAAATCATAGTGGTGGAAGATCTTTAGCGTATAAAGCAAAAATGTAAGGATATTACTGGCCGTATATGCATGAGGACGCGAAAGCGATGTCAAGACGCTGCGAAGAATGTCAAAGACATGGGAAGAAAATACATGCACCTGGGGCACCATTGAATTCTTCTAAGAGTGTGTGGCCTTTTGGAAAGTGGGGTTTAGATATCGTGGGACCTTTTTACCAGGAACAGGGCAGAGAAGATACTTAATTGTCGCAACGGACTATTTCACAAAATGGGCAGAAGTGAAAGCGGTACAACACATTCGCGACAAAGATATTTTTACTTTCATATTTGAGAATATTATATGCAGATTTGGGATCCCCGCACAGTTGGTATCTGATAATGGGAAACAATTTGAAGGGCAAAACATAGAGTTGTTACTTAATGCATTTCAAATAAAATGTGGGAAATCGACTCCACTATATCCGCAAGCTAACGGTCAAAGGAGGCAACCAATAAAACAATTGCGGATATATTGAAGAAGAAGTTAGAAGGACACAATAGAGGATGGTGCGAACAAGTACCCAGTGCAGTATGGGCATACAATACAACAAGAAGAGAAGCTACTGGAATGTCACCTTTTTGCTTAACATATGGAGTTGAAGCTGTGCTCCCAACAGAAGTCATGATCCCAACAATTAAAAAAGAAGTTTGGGAGAAAAATCTTAGTGCAGGAAACATTCTAATCAAGTTGGACAAATTAGAAGAGAAAAGGGAGAAGGCGTTACGACACATGGAGAATTATCAACGAAGATTGGCCAGAGAATATAACAAGCGTGTGAAGATACGTGAATTTCAACCAGGGGACCTGGTATTGCGAGAGACACCAATATATCAGCGAGAAAATGGAGGCAAGTCAAGCGAGAAAATGGGATGGACCTTATATTATCAAAGAAGTAGTTGGTACAGGGGCTTATAGATTGATGGATCCTGAAGGTAAAGACATGGGACAAAGATTGGGCAAGCCGTGGAACAGATTATACCTAAAGAGATATTACCCATAAAAGTGGGTCAGATGAAGTACTCTAATGCAAGATATCTGAGAAAATCAATAAAATTCAAACCAAAATATCAATGAATGTTTCGCAAGGTAATGGCAAGAAATAACGAATGAATGAATGAATAAACATGATCGAATAAATGGGACGAACCTTTATGGCGTACACCCTAGTTCGCGAATTATACTTCGTAAAGAGGCAAATGTAAGACCTAAAGTGCGTCATATAAGGGGGAATCTCTTAACATGGCTCGGGGGAAAAGGTTACACCGCCCCTGGAACCTGAGTCATGTAGATTTGGGGCCCATGAAAGCCTATCCGGAGGAGATACCTTGGATTCCCAACTATATATGTAGGTTATACCCTGGTTGGGCGACCGAGGGTCTCTTTCAAGGAGTCAGCGTATGATCAAGGCGCCGAGGTACACGGTTGAGTCAAGAGTGCGGGAGCATGGAACTTCCTTACCACTCTTGACAAGTCTTGGCGCATGCTGCACTCGGCCCGAAGAAAACTCCACTTAGGGTGCAGCCTTGTAACCATAAACTCTATAGGTATAAGGGATAAAAGGCTGCGAAAACAACTGGTTGTTGTTAAGACCGGATGGGAGGAGCTAGCCTTGTATGGCCGATGTACGCCTCCTTGAAGGGGCAACCGGGGAGGTGATAAGGGCGGCACCCTCCATTAGGGAGCTGATAAGTGCCAAAGACGCAAATGTCACGAGGCTTTGTTTTCGCAAGGAAACTTAGGCTTGTCATATTTGTGCAATGATCCTGCAGAGGCAAAAATACTAACGCGAGGGTAAGACGAGATCAATGGGTCCTTACATGCAAGTGTAAAGACGTCCTGCGATTTCGTCGCAAGACGACAATGTCATGGGGCTTTACTTTCGCAAGAAAGTTTAGGCCTGTCATATTGTCGCAAGCAAAATATCTGCGCAGAGGCAAAAATACTAGAAAATTGATAAGACAAGGCCAATGGGTTTTTACATGCAAGTGTAAAGACGTCCCCGCGACCTTGTCGCAATAAAGGGTGGCAGAGTGAGACCTTTAATTAGGAAGGTCAAACTTAGAAGACCATCAAAAATGATAAGGCAAGGTCAATGGGTCATTACATGAAAATGTAAAGGCGGCCTGCGATCTTGTCGCAATGAAAAGAAATAAAGTGAAATTCCTAATTGGGATGATTTTACTTAACAAAAGATTCAACAAGCGGACATGCTCGCGAGGTTATGTTAAAAAATCTTAAATAAGAGAAAAAGGAGAAAATAAGGGGATTACTCGATCAAAGACTTAATCCTTACAAACAAAAGAAGTTTTGACAAATCACAAAGAAAGTTTAATTCTCTACATCAATATTATCAACTACAGAAGATGGTTGAGATCTTTCATTGCTTTTATCAGCTTCACCTTCACCAGTCGGTGGATTTTCATCAGAAGTGTTTTCAGCACCTTCATTTTCGCCAGCTGGTGGATTTTTATCAGAAGTTTTTTCAGTCGGATCTTTGTTGACAACTTCAATATCAGCGATATCTTCGCCGCTTTCATAGTCATAATCACTGTCAGGAGAATCAGGGACTTCATCATCACTTACTTCCAAAGGATCAACATGAATAGGATCAAGGGACTTGGACAATAAAATCTCATTCACAAGGACTTCAGCTTTGAGGGGGAATTGACGAAGCAACGCTTTTTGACGATTCTTACTATCTATGTCTTTACAGTAAGACATATAATCAAATCTTCGTTCTGCACGGTCGCGAGAACGAGCAAGAGAAGCGGCGAGTAACCCATTTTCTTTGCGAATCCTAGAGTAATCTGATCTGAGTGTGGAGATAGTAGAGCGAAGTTTCTTCTCAGAGTCTGCATGACAAGTGCACAAGATTAAAGATAATTAAAGATTTTTAGAATACTTAATGGATTAAGGTAGTCAAATAATATGACTACCTTCCTTCTGAGAAGTAAGATGCTGAATTAAAGCCGCAAAATTATTCCCCAAACAGTCCATGGCATCATCAAATGTATCTCCAACTAGGCCTTTCAATCGAGCTCGCAAGCTTTTTTCATTCGAAACAAGTATAGAATTCTCGGTCACAAGAGTAGAGTTGGATTTTTCTAATTTGGAACATTGATCCTTGAATTGGTTTGCTTTTAGACTTAAGGTTATTCTGCCCTGAATAAGTTTATCTCTCTCGGCAGTAATTTCTTCAAGTTGCTTTTTCAAAGTATGAATAGTTTGTTCTTGTTCTTCACGTAATTTTTGACAAGCATCATATTCTTGCGAATAGGTCGCGACCTTGTTTAGTAGAGATCGCTTTTCCTGAGAAAGGGTCCCATTCTCATCTGATAAAGTTTCCAACCCCAAATTAGCCTTAGTCAAAGAGTAAGAAAGGCGAGATAAGTCTTTACTTAATGAGTCTTGCTGCTGGACTAAATCAAAGTTTTCTTTAGACAAATTATCTATTTGATCAACGGCATATGTATGAAGATTATTTAAGAAGTTATATTGCTCCATCAAAGCATCTCTTTCAACTCGAACCTCTTCAACAATTGATTCCAACTGATATATCTCCATTATTCGTTTCTGGTTTAGAGCTTAAAGGGCGAACAAAAGTTTAAGTTGTAAAAAAAAAAAAAAAAAAAAAAAGGGAGGGGTTGCGAGAGTCTACCTTTTAATTCCTCATTCTTCCTGCGAAGATTATCACGATCTAGCGAGAGGTTGTGAAATTTTTGATTTTCAAGATGGAGATTATTGCATTTAGCAGTCATAGCTTGAAGATCATTTTTCAGCACAGTAATTTCTTGAACTAAGGATGCTTGCGAGATCCTTTCAGGACCAAGATGTTTACTTAAAATCTCGCAGACATCAGACTTGACAGGATCGACAGAAGTCTTCTTGGCATCATTCACAAGGTCCGAGAGAACTTTGAAAGCTACGTCTATTCCTTCCAAATTTTCTGCAGTAAGAGGGATTTGCTCGGCTAAAGAAGGAAGAGACGAATCATTCTTCGCCAAAGGAGCATCATGAGAAGGGGAGATTTCAGGAAAGGTAGTGATTGGAGGAATGACCGGGACATTGATGGTAGGAGAAGGGATAAGTTCATCTATAGTAGGATTATTGTGAGGAACCTGATCTATAAGGAGTTGAGGCATAGGAATATTGTCATTTGTGACAAGATTGTCTCGCGATGATTTCGCAGCAGGAGAAGAAGGTGTAAATGAGGGAAAAGGAACATCAGGAGTAACAGGTTTAGAGTGGCGAGATCTTTTGGGAGTTTGGTCAATAGTTTTGTCATCCTGCGAATGATAAATTAAGTAAGAAACAGAGGCAACGATATTGCTATTAAAAGGTAAATGCTTCTTAAAATACCTTATCACTCGCAGACTTTCTTTTAGAAACGGTATGTTTAGCTTGCGAAGAGGACTTGGGTAGCAAGGTGGATTCTTGTTGAGAAGTTGGTTTCGACTGTGAATCCAGAGAAAGAAGGGGGTTCTTCACGGTGAACTTGGTGCTGGATTTGTTCTTGCTGAAACAAAAATGGCAGAAAAAGATTAAAAGGAATAAGATAACCTCAAAAAGGGAAGTTAATCACAAAATCAATCAATCATAGAATCAATCGAATCTAGCAAGATTAACAAACCTGGATGCCATGGAAGTGATAGCAAATAAGAAATAGCAGAAGATGATGAAGACGATGGTGAAGAAGAATAACAGAAGAACAGTTGCAGACGATAAAAGAGATGAAATTGAAGGAAAGAAATGTTCTTCACAAAAGACTCACCTATAAATAGGCAAGAAAGTGTTATGACCGGGTAACATTAAATGTACCGGTAAAAAGAATGGTTTTAAACACGTGTAAACGGTCATTCCTAGATTCATGGAGTTATGCTGAAGAAGATTTTTAGTGGAAAATGAACGGTTGCGACAAAGAATTCGGATATCGCACAACATAAGGAAACATAAAGAGAGGCGAGAAGATGTAATATTCGGGTATTGCACAACATATTTTCTTATCATATGAGACTCAATTATTTTCCTAACTCGCGAGGAGAGATTGCAAAATCCATTATTCTCCATAACCCATGAGGCAAGAAATGATATTTCATATATACTTCTAAAAACTTCGGAACTTCGCCAAAGAATAGAGGCAAGTACGTACTTTTCAAGTCCAGTATTCTTTCGCTCGTTCCTTCATCGATAAAAATCAGAGACTACAACAACAACGAATTTTTTCTTAAAGATCGCTCTCCAAGCAATATTCAAGAAAAAAGAGGCAAGATGTAGGATCAGAATATCGCGACAACAATTCTACGCGAAGACAATGGATAACAACATTGCGAGTGAGTCGCAGAGGGTTAAGTATGAATGACGCACTGGATGACGGTAGGAAGATATGAAATCTGGCGAAAGGTAAGAAGTGTCGCGAATACGAATACTTGTACGCCTGCGACACTTCGCGAGATATTCCCGAAAATAAAGGACAGATTAGCTGTCATTCACTATGTATTACCCTATATAAAGGGATGAGTGAATCTGTTATGGAGAGAGATCTTTTTTGGATTGGAGGGTAAGTTATTAGGAGAGAGATCTTTTTTGGATTGGAGGGTAAGTTATTAGGAGAGAGAAAGAGAGAAAATATTTGTAAGTTCTTAAGCATAATTCCATTTTCCTGTGTAAAGATTGGAGAAAGTTATTAATAAATATTCATAATTGTTCATCTATTATCTTTTGAATGGATTAGTTAAACAAAATATAGTAAGGGGTGTATTGTGGGATTTCCTGCAACTACAGGGTCGATCTGTAGGAGGGAAATGTGTGAGATCAATGGTGATCAAGGATTGTAGGTGTGTTATGTGTTCTGCACGAAGAAATAAGATAAGTTCTGATTGATTGAATTTACTCTGTTGAGAGTGATTGCTCAGACGATGAGTTCTTATTGTCTGTTGTTTTCAATCATGGTTTTAGCGACTCATTTATATTGCAAGAATTGTAGACACCTTGATCCCATGAAGTGTGACAGTTGCTGGAGTCAAATATTGGGGAAGTGGGAAATCGTGTTAAAACCAGTTGCTTATCTTGCGGAGACTTGGTTGATTGTCCATACACTACTTTGCTAACTCCTCTAACTGCTTGCACGACTTGCTCATATTCTCATTGTGTATGGACACACGTGTCATAGACCGCCAGACCAAAACCCTAGTTGATATCCCCCCATGTGACACGATTGATGTCTTATGGTTGTGTAGTCTACAAGGCAGACGTGTATTTAGTTAGTCAGTTGTTCACTTGATGAGACGATGAGTCTTTGTATTGCTAAGTCGAACATGATTTACGAATGTTCTAGGATTCATGAATTGAACATGTTTGTTGAGACAAATGTATAATTTTCGAATGAATGTCGATAGTTAAAGTGAGCAAATATTGCTCATTCGATGAATTGTTGAATATTGATAGTTGAACTAATATTCCTACTCTGAGCAAGTATTGCTCATCTGAGCAAATGTTGCTCGTTTGATGAATTATTGGTAACATGACCAAATAAACTATTAATTTTAAGATACTCGGCAAGTGGACCGAGTACAATCAATTAAAATGTTGATTACGGGATCAACGTAAAATTATTAGTGTTTGAACTGCTCAGAATTATGCTTTGCAGAGCCTTGGATTCGAAACCCTAATTTTTGATCAATTGATGATTTATTGAAAATCAACCACGGAGTGAAGGAGGGATCCGCTACATGGGATGATGGGCCGACCATGTAGCGCCCAGATGCTCGAGTGACCCAGCACCAAAGTCTCTTGAAGACAGTTGGTGAAAGATGATTAAATGCTGGTTTAATCATTTATTGAAATAATGCACGTCTGAGCCTTAGGTGATAAAACTTAATTATGACGGAGTGAGGGACCGACCAAGAAGTCATGGAATCGGCCCTGGTCGGTCATGGGACCGATTGACAATCGTTTGATGAAAGTCCAAGTTGTTTGGAAGAGTTTGAACCTAATATGAACAAATTAGGTCAAATTATGAAAATATGTGGGATCGGATTCTTGCAATCCAAAGAACCGACCCTGGTCGGTCAAGGTAACATGCCCATGTCACCATAGTGTCTGTGTCTCAGTCCTGAGAATTTTGATATTTTCTGGTGTGCATTTGAGCAACATTTGAGAAAATATGAAGAAATCAGGGTTTTGCTGAAACTGAGGAACTTCATAAGATGAAGGAAATAATAATAATAAAATAAGGAATTACAAGGTGCGGGACCGGCCACGGCTAGGGCATGGCCGGCCGGCTAGTAAGCCCGGTCCCGTGACACCTTTCCTAATTTTATATTATTTCCTTGATGCCAAGGAAATATAATGAAACTGAGGAGTTTCTTCAAACGAAGGAGTTTTCATGAGATGAAGGAAATAATAATAATAATCGTTGGAGAGTCTCTCTCTCTGGCGACAATTCAGGCGATTGAAAGCCTCGAATTGATTTTCTTCTTCTCGCCCACCTGCACTTCACAGTCCTTTTCACCGATCACACCAGTAGATTCCTCTCATCATTCCCATTCTAGTGACATCCCCTTTGCCCTAATCCATAACCCTAACGCATCCCTCCAGCGACGGTTCCTACGGTTATTGATGCCATTGCAACAATGCCGAGAACCAGATCTTCTACATCTTCCTCCCAGCCATCGATAGATGCTTCAGGCCAGTTTGATGTGCCTGGTTGCTCCTCTTCACAACCTTCTTCCATGCCTTGTGAATTCGCAGATGCTACTTTGGTCCAATGCCCGTTCAGAAACTATGATGAATGCGGTAATGGAGTTAATGGTAGAGGGTATGTTAAAACGTCAATCATCAAGCACATTCAAGATCGTCACTGGCCATCTGAAGCATGTAAGAATGTCTGCAGGGAACGAATATGTACCGAGTTGAGTGTTTACTTGGCCTTGGAACGATTACTCAACCAAATGCAGATGTGGTTATGCAGTCCTTGTATGCGCCTTCAATCATGGAAGAGACCGTGTAGACCTCATAATGGAGATATCCTCCTAGGACCTTTCAATGGTAGGAATGCTGACTTCCTAATACATGGAATTGACAAACCTGTCAACCCAGCCACCAATGATTCTGGTATCCCTACAAACGGCCGTGGGACCGTCCCCTGGAACTACTCGATAAGGCTTACCAAAGATCAAATAACAATCATTGCCAAGCATCCCTCCGCAATGCAGACTGAATTTCTCACGTACATTGAAAGCGACCCTGGATAAGGTATCCGCCAAACCATCTGATTTAACTGCTTGGATTCATTTACTATTGCTCCCGATCTGCACCCTGAACATGTACATGCCTAAAAACACTAATGAGGAGAGGTCCGGAGCGCGGAAGAGATTACAAACCAATGCAATTAACCAAGCTATAGTTGAGTGGGAACAGCCTGGTGGGTGTCTTAAAATTACTGAGAGATTACTTGACGCGTATAAGCAGCACAAGGAATCTGAGCAACATCAGAAGAAGCGACCAACTAAGACTAAAACTAACGTGCAGGCCTGTAAAAAGAAGCTTAGCTATGGGCATTATACAGCCGCAATACGTATTCTTTCTTCTAATGGTGTTGCACCATCCAATCTCGACACGCTACATGAGTTACAAGAGAAACACCCCCTGCGCCACCCCCAACCATACCTATTGGAAACATTGAAGTAGCCGCTATTTTACGTTCAAGCGTTTTGAAGGCGGTGAAAGGCTCCCGAAGGGTACATCCTGTGGTCGCGACGGCCTCAGAGCGCAACATCTTTTGGATGCCCTCAGTGGTGCTGCTGCCGCCGTCTCAGAAGCCTTGCTTATATCAATCACCAATGTTGTTAATCTGTGGCTTTCAGGTGCGTGTCCTCCGGCCCTAGGTGAGTTTGTCGCGAGCGCGCCACTGACACCAATCCTCAAACCTGGTGGCGGTATTCGACCAATAGCTGTTGGCACGATATGGCGACGTCTTTGTTCCAAGCTTGCGGCATCTGCTGTATGCAAAGATATGTCTAACTACCTTGGCAACCATCAGTTTGGGGTTGGTATCCCATGCGGAGGAGAAGGGATTTTGCACGCTGCCAATCGTCTGCTAGAGGTTAAAGGATCTCAGGACAACATGTCGATGCTACTCATCGACTTCACTAATGCCTTTAACATTGTAGACAGGTCTGTGTTAATCAAAGAGGTCAGGGACAGATGCCCAAGCATCTCACGCTGGGTTGAGTTCTGTTACGCCAAGCCGGCGCGGCTGTACTACAATGAATATACTCTTTCTTCCTCCCAGGGTGTCCAGCAGGGCGATCCACTCGGTCCACTTCTATTTTCCTTGGCTTTACACCCACTGGTTTGTAAGATTGCAACACAGTGCACCCTAGACCTCCACAGCTGGTACCTTGATGACGGAACAATAGCTGGTGATACTTTAGAAGTCTCTAAAGCCCTGAAAATCATACAGGACGAGGGCCCAGGTCGAGGTCTCCGCTTGAACATCTACAAAACAGAACTATTCTGGCCAACTATGGATCCTCGTAGTTTAGCCTGTGATGTCTTTCCTACGAATATTGGCAGACCTACTAGAGGTGTCCGATTGCTTGGAGGTCCCGTTAGCCTGAATATGCAATACTGCAGCGATCTGGCCTTAACCAGAGTCGATAAAACTATTCAACTAATGGACTGTATCAAAACTCTGAAGGACCCTCAGAGTGAACTCTTCTTTGGTTCGTAGTCCGTCTTTGGGCGTATCGAAGTTGTATTTCGCAATGCGTACGACTCACCCTGAGGCACTTCAGGCAGCTACATCTCGTTTCGATCAGTACCTGCTGTTGTTCTTAAGGTATTTGATTGCAGCCGATGGTGCAGGATACGGACCACTCCAACATCGGATTGCCACACTACCGATCAACGACGGGGGGTCTTGGAATATACACCATGCAAGACACCACCCAATACTGCTATCTTGCATCATGCTACCAGACCCAACCTCTGCAGCGCACCATACTCGGTAACTCTACAGCCTCTGGCCTTAGCCCTCATTACCAGCTTGCTCTCGATCACTACTCAAGGGTGTGTGGTCTATCTCCCACTTTCGACATCAAAGAAATTGCCCCACAGCCCATGCATTCTCTGGCAACTATATTCTTTGATGCCGTTAAACGTGAGATTCCACGCACATTCTCCATGTCAGTTCGAGACTCCATCCTGTGGCAATGCAATAGAATAGCCAACGCCCAAGATTACCTCAAAGCCATTCCCATCGACGGCCTCAATCAAGCAATAGGTCCTCGTCAATTCCGGTCTGTACTTCAATATCGCCTCGGGATACCCTTATTCGACGAGGATAGTTTGTGTGCCTCCTGCAACAGACCAATGGATCGCTTCGGCGACCATGCGTTACATTGCGCAAGTGACATCGGTCTTAAATTCAGACACGACTTGGTACGTGATCTTTTTGCCGATTTGTGCTACAAAGCAAATGTAGCGGCGCGGAAAGAAGCTGTTGTTGGTTGTCTTTCGAACAATGGTAATGCTCAGCGACCGGCTGACATTCTAATCTACAACTGGGAAAACGGACGTGATGTTTGCTTTGATGTCACTGGCGTGTCGCCCTTTGCCGGGAATGGGTATCGCAACTTTACGCCTGGTCATGCCATCGCTGCTGCTATTACTCGCAAACGGAATAAATATGCTGCCAACTGTTTGACACATGGATATGGATTTAGTGTGTTAGCTTTCTCGTCGCTAGGGGAACTGGGAGACGATATTACCGTTCTTTTGAAAAGACTGAAGAATTGTATGACTGCTCATGACGCTAATAACAACTTAGGCAGTTCTCTTTTTTATAGGTTGGGAATTATTATTCAGAAAGGTGTGGGGGCACAACTTGTTGCTCGCCTTCCAACCCCTCAATCTGATTCTATGTAACACCGTTTTTCCATAATAATAATAACCATAATAATAATAATAATAATAATAATAATAATAATAATAATAATAATAATAAAAAAAAAATAATAATAATAATAAAATAAGGGATTACAAGGTGTGGGACCGGCCACGGCTAGGGCATGGTCGGCCGGCTAGTAAGCCCGGTCCCGTGACACCTTTCATAATTTTATATTATTTCCTTGATGTGAAGGAAATATCATGAAACTGAGGAGTTTCATAAGATGAAGGAAATAATGATAATAATAAAATAAGGGATTACAAGGTGTGGGACCGGCCACAGATAAGGCATGGCCGGCCGATTAGTATGCCCGGTCCCATGACACTTTCCTAATTTTATATTATTTCCTTGATGTGAAGGAAATATGATGAAATTGAGGAGTTTTGCTCAAATAAAGGAGTTTTCATGAGATCAAGGAAAATAATAAAATAAGATAAAATATGGGAAGATAAGTGGGACCGGCCACCACGGCATGTCTGGCCGGCCGGTGGGCTTGATCCCTAAGCGCCTCAATTAATATTTTATTATTATTATTATTTTCTTCCCTATTTTTCATAGGTTTCCTCATTCCTTCGTATTTTTGAATGCTCGTTCGTGCATTCAGGTGCTCGTTAGTGCATTATTGCTGAGTACACTTGCACCATTTTCTCGAGGCTTACTCGATGGTGGCTCAGATGCCCGTACGTTGAATATTTATTACTAACCCATGGAATTCTACTGGGAAAAGCCATGAATTGAAGTAATCGGAATATTATAAAGAACGTAGAGTGTTTTCTAGGAATTCAATTGATGAATCTAGCGACTAGAAATAATTAATTGATGGCTCTATACTAGCACGTTGTCTAGGAGCATTAATTATTCGAGAATTGAGCGATATGAGCTAGTTGAAGCGTCATATTTATTATGTATAGTCGGGGAAAACATTGTTGCATCCTGAAGGCGTTATCGCTCTATACTAGTAGGCAAGCTGTCTAGGAGCCGTCCAATCATTAAGATTCTATACACATGTTTTTTATATAGTCGGGGAAAACATTGTTACATCCTGAAGACGTTATCGCTCTATACTAGCAGGCAAGCTGTCTAGGAGCCGTCCAATCGTTCGATTCTATATAAAATTAATTACTGAAATTGCTCAGTATTAATGAAGTATGCTGTGGTCTCAGTTGAGAGACTGCATATTCATATATGCTCTGAGAGGCAATACACTTAGTCAGAGATTCTTATGGATGATCTGAGAGGCAATACACTCAATCAGAGACCATCGTGGCATGAGTTTTCATGCTTAAATGAGAGACATGAGTCTCAATATTCGTCTGATTACCAGATTAGGAATATGCAAGGTTATGATTTTACGATTTTAGCCTTTGTCAAAAATCCACCATCAACATTAAGTCCCCTGCTGAGTGAGGAACAATCATGTTCCTCAGTCAGCACTGGATGGTGATTTTTAGCCGTAGACAAAATAAGTAATTGAACTTAGTCGTCAAAAGAATGTTACTGGATTTTTAGTTTGCTCCAATGATGTCACGTACGAGCGTGCTATTGCTTGAATGAAGATCCCGGTAGCATGATAGAGCATCACTTGACGAGCATAAATTGGCGTGGCACCGCTGATTTAGGTAGTGGAATGCTCAACCTTGGTCGGTTTAGCACTTACGGGCCTACTTCTTGAAAGAGAAAATCATCGTCCCACCAAGTTGTTGGTCTACAAAGCACCAATATGTATCACCAACTGCGGTGGAATTGTTTCCATCGATGTTCTGAATCCCCAATGACTTGTGGAGGATCCAAATAAGTCTCCACGTTGAATCATATTGATAGCTACATGAAATCTTCACTGGATGATTGAATTGATGAAGATCCGTGTGGATGAATGAGAAATTTCGTCATAATTCGTCATCAGAAAATTCAGAAGTTAGGTCTTCGTTGAAAATGCTGTAGAATCTTCATACGGTGTCCGTTTTTGACGATCTACCCCATCTTTTCGATGCTCAGGAAATTCCCTAGCTTTGGAAATGAAGCATTTTGAGTTTTGAGCTCGTTTAAGGGTTGAAATCGATGGAAAAGTAAACTTCCAGGAAGTCTTCAGAAATTTTTCAGCTGTCATGGGGTTTGATGTTTCAGCCACATCTTTTTGCTCATTCGTCCAATTGCTATGAATTTTGGATATGTTGTAGATGACATTCATACGAAGAGAATGACATATGAACCATCACTAGATTATTTACCAATTGCTCCCATCTTGTCTCTTTGTGAAGGACAGTGTAAAATCGTCTCAAACGAGCTTGTTGCAAAACACCCTTTTTGCGTCTTTAGATCATTTGCTTGTGTCTTGAGCGCTTGATAAAGGATGTTAATGATGTTAATCACTTACATTCTGAATTTTTTGGTTACCCTTTGAATGCCATATTTGAAGCATTCCAATTTATATAATCGTCATATTATGTGTGAAACGACGAAATAGATGATGATGAACTGATAATGGTGACATGAGCAATCTTGTGAACCAAAATGGTGATGCGACCGTCTCTGCATATCGGGTTCGTGAAGATGTTTCTTTTGAATACATTTGAAGTGACTGAAGCCCGAGTTGACGTTGTTATAGTATTTCTGCTTTATTAATATAAGAAACCTTCCTTTCTGAAGTGTACGAATGTCCATACGCCTGAATGATCCTTCTTATGATTTTTTTAGCTTGTTTATCCATGCTCTAAAAATTATAATTGTGCTAGAAGACCTTGAGATTATGAAGAAATGAGCAACATTTGACTGAACGATCAATATGAATTGGGAATGACCACGACCGTGTCTGGTCATGGTCTGCCATTCCTCAGTATTTTGTGAAATCTTCTTTTTGTTTTTCCTTCTTTTGGCAAGACCTAGATAGAGGACCTAGGTAGAAAAACTTGATGTAAAGACCTAGGTGGTCGAAGTTGGAGGTACCTTGATGAAGGACTTAGGGAAAAACCTGGTATACATCGATCGACTGTGAGTGTCATGAATCCCGTCAAGAAATTCCTGCTTGCGCGCCGTCCACTCTGAAAGCCATTGAAACTTCATACAATGTCGGAATTCGATGTTTGACCCCAACTTTCGAAGCTAAGAGACTGAGGAATCATACGCAAAAATAATCCTTCAATTTGGAGATGTCTAGGTGTTGATGGTGGTTTTCAGTTCAGGTCTAAAATCGTGAAACGCTGTATTTAATGCGCTGCCATCCTGCAAATGAACTAAGACAGTTGAAAAGTAATGAGTGCCTAAGCCTCTTCGCTCATAT
Organism: Papaver armeniacum; assembly: GCA_023531295.1. NCBI lineage: Eukaryota > Viridiplantae > Streptophyta > Magnoliopsida > Ranunculales > Papaveraceae > Papaver > Papaver armeniacum. The sequence continues at coordinate 611,003 of JAJJWW010012829.1, read as the reverse complement.
ATGTATTGAGCAATTCAATATATCTGTGTATATAAAATTTATTCAGAATGGTGCATGTAGCAACAATCCCCAGCATTATTCACTAATGCATGACCTGCCTAGTATTTTCCTATGCTATGTTCCCCAGCCGAACTCTCAATATTGGCATGACATGACGATTAGTGTTCACTCACAGCAGAGTAACACGAATCTCCCGAAGTGTTAGTATTATGATCTGCGTGAAAATACTCAGGAGCACACAAGCTACGTCACTCTCTTATAAAGAGATTTTCTTTGCGTCGACACGCTCTTAGTTAAGAGTGCATGGTTGACGCGCTCCTGCATAGTTTTGTCAGTCTTAAAACAATCACGGCCACACGATTTGGCCGGCCAATTCAACAAGCTTAGCCTCTTCCTAGTGGAACTAGGAAAATTCCATGATGCCCACGGGCCCACTATTATCTCAGCCAATCGGAATCCTCTAAACCCGTCAGTAGCAGCCATAATCGCTAGCCAGATCTAGGCTAGTTGCGCTGCGAAAGAGAAACTCCAACGAGTTAAGACCGACTATAACGGTCTCAAAGCCATCGCGTCCGCCCAACTTAGCCAGCCTGGTTGGACGGCCTAGATCGTATTTCGAACGATCAAAGAGGTACAATTATGGTCATCGACGACTCGCCTCCATACCTGGTTGATCGAACTACACATAGCAATCCAGGAGCGCGTCAAACCGCTTGCCCAAAGTAGGGTGATCGCGCATTTTTTAAACCCTAAATTGAATCAGCGGCAATGTACAACTGCCGCAAATCATCTCATCCGTCCAACTTCGCTAGCCTAGTCAGATGGCTTAGATTTAATTTCAAGTGGCCAACATGGTGACGCCATGACCACTGGCCACCCCTCTTCCATGAGGAGCTATCGGCCAATCCCTGGGATGCGCGTGTGGCTCCTACCAACTCTCTGAAAGAGGGCGGTCATGCTCCTTTTAAGACATTAAGCTCCGCGACTAACTTAGACGAGCTCTGGAACAACGATGCTTCATAAACATCGATTATTTTCAGCTGCTTGTTTAAAATCGATGCTTTATATACATCGATTATGAACGATGTTTTATAAATATTGATTCCACAAATAATTTTGTTATTTGACCTAAAAGCACTATGTGCTGCTTTAAGCGGCAAGTCTCACGAGTTACCCATTTACTCGAGACATCAAACATGTCAAAAACTAGGGGATGCTCACTAGGGTATTGGTCTGGTGGTTTACAGCGTATGGCGTGCAACGTGCCTATTACAACAAAATGTGTCAGGAAATGGCGGACGGTTAATAGCAATAAGAGAATAGTGGGTGTAATGCTGGTCAATCTTCCCTCGTAAATGGAAACGTGACGGTCACCACTTTTACACAACTCCACTTCTCCACTACTTAACTGTCTCCACTTTCTGCGAGATCAGGGTGCGCTCAATGACTTGTGTTAGAGAATTGCTAGGTCGAACTCGCATGCGTTTCTATCTCAAGCATGTTTCTCAATGTTAGTGATCAAAACTATAAGTCTTGATTTCTAGCCTATGTAGCTAAAGGTCTCGGACTAGGATAGAAAGTATAGTTGAGCTCAAGAACTCCATGGCAATCATCATACAAGACGAAGGACTACTCGAGGAACCGGTGGAACTTCATCGACTAAAAGGTATGTGGAGACTTGAACTTATCTGTCACTCAAAAGTCTATTTACTCTATCTCTTACTCTTGAGACAAAAGTCGTTTAGACGTATAGACATTCATTATACACATTTGCTATTTCGAGCCGAGTTTAACTCGCCTATCTATTTCTCAAAATATGTGTTGGTAATCTTTCGCTTTAACCGAATTCATCTTTACTTAGTGACGAAAGTCAGGTTATGTTTCAATCACCTTGGAAATTGCTCTGACGAAAAATGGTCTGTGAATAACGGCTATATAACGTTCTCCGAGAATGTTTCAATGATTGAAATGAGAGTTTAGATTACATAACCATTGGTAGGATATAAGCATTGTTGTGGAAACACATATATGTATAAGTCCTTATTCCTTGAACCAAAGTTTGCGAACTTTGTTGATCAAGAGAAATGGAAGTGGCGCAAGCCAAGTCCGCGAACTAGCAGAAGTTCTCACCCGAGAATTTTTGCTGGAGTTTGTGTACTCCTTCCATGAGATTAAGTCCGCGAACCCAGTCCGCGAACTTGAGTAGGTTATATCTAAAACCGGTTGTTCTTGAACTAATGTTTATATAAACTAAGGAATGCTTTTGCAAACCGTGGCTATAAAGTTCATGAGCCGATTCGAGTGAATCAAACCGTTTTTGCTTCGATTGTGTCTTGTGTAGTTACATAAGATCTAAGCAATTGAACAACTCTCTAACTAGTTCATTTGAGTCATTTGAACTAGTTATGGTGAAGAAGAATATTGTTGATATGAGAGTGATCATATGGCTAACCGTTTGGTTGACTATTGTTGAACCAACAAATCTTAATGTTTGGGTACGGTTCATAAACCCAAAATTGAACATTTCATTTGTGTGTAATAAGCTAAGTTTTCGATCCAACGGTTGAGAAATATTATCTTGAATCTAATCAGGTTTTCATCTAACGGTGAATATTGAATGCTTTGTTACCGAGCTAACATTGATTGCAAACCCTGATTTGAAAGACTATATAAGGGAGAACTCTAGCAACTGGGAAACTTAATCCCCACAACTTACGTGTGATACTAGTTTGCTAAGATAGAGTCGATTCTCCTTTAACCTTTGGTTTTCTTCTTCTAAAACCAGGTTAACGACTTAACGACTTCATTTGGATTGTGAAGCCAGACCGATATTACTTTTCTTGTAGTTGTGTGATCTGATCTTGCTTTTTCTATCGTACGAGTACAATTGAAATAATTGGCTTGAGATTTATATCTCCGATAGGCAAGATAGAAAATAAATCACAAACACTTCGTCTCATCGTTTGTGATTCCGCAATATCTTTTTTCGTTGCGTCGATTAAGATTATTGTGAGGTGATCAATAATACTAGGCTTTTCTTCGGGAATATAATTCCGGGTTATTGATTGGTTCCTGTTCACCTTGATTTATCAAAAGACGGAACAAAACTCATGGGTTTATTCGTGGGATACAGATTTATCTATTCTGTAGACTTTTCTGTGTGATACAGATTTGTTTATTAAAGTCTTCGACATTGGGTCGTCGCAACTTTTAGTTGTGGGTGTGATCAGCTAAGGGAATCAAGTACGTATCATCCTGCTGGGATCAGAGGCGTAGGAGCATAACTGTACCTTGTATCAGTGTGAGATTGATTGAGGTTCAACTACAGTCCAGACCGAAGTTAATTTGGAGTAGGCTCTGTAGCGGCTTAATACAGTGTGTTCAATATGGACTAGGTCCCGGGGTTTTTCTGCATTTGTTGTTTCCTCGTTAACAAAATTCTGGTATCTGTGTTATTTCTATTCCGCATTATATTTGTTTATATAATTGAAATATCACAGGTTGTGCGTTGTTCAATCAATTAGAATATCCGACCTTTTGGGTTGTTGATTTAAATTGGTCTTTGGTACCATCCAAGTTATATCTCTTTGATAAAGACTCGCAAATTTCTATTTGCTTGAGTAAAGATCAAATCGAGAGATTGAGATATAAACTCTTTGATATACTTTTTATCTAGATTGAGTCTGACTGTTTAGTTGATTCTCTAGAAAGTATATTGGAGTTTGTCCATACAGATTGTTAAGCGAAATATTGGGTGTGGTTGTTAGACCCCCACTTTTCAATTGGTATCAGAGCAGGAAAACACGTTCAAGACCTTATAAGTTTGTGTTTGTAGCGATCTGACCCTATGGACAGAAACGTCTCTAGAAACGCTTCACCAGGATTAAAAACCAATCATAGAAGAAGTTCTAATAAAATGGTTATTCTCCAGAAAAAGTTGGATGAACGAATACGGATCAACTCTGATCTCATAGCAGAAATTGCAATGCTTAAGGATTTGAAATCTGTCAAAATCCCTTTAATGGATTTGAATAACTCCTGTTGTTCCCCTCAGAAGAACAGTCGTAAGTCAGGTGATAAACAACGTTCGCATGTTGTCAAAACTGATATGACCCAGAACTTCTATGACGATAAAAATGTGTTGGCCCATGTTTGTTTTGTGATTCCTCTAATCACTTTCATCATACTTGTATGTCCTTCCAAAAGAGCCTGAAAGTTTTAAGTATTCTTCACACGAAAACTAAACAACTTAGTGCCTCTCTAAAAGGACGTACAAAACTATCAGGAAACCCTAAACAGTAAAGTACTAATAGTATGGGAGCTTTTGCTTTAAAATCAACATCACCCTTTCAATGGTTTCTTGACAGTGGATGTAGCAGGCATATGACAGGTGATCTCACATGGTTTGTTTCTTCTGACGACTATGAAGGAGGTCCAGTAACTTTCGGAGATCAGCTAAGGGAATCAAGTACGTATCATCCTGCTGGGATCAGAGGCGTAGGAGCATAATTGTACCTTGGATCAGTGTGAGATTGATTGGGGTTCAACTACAGTCCAGACCGAAGTTAATTTGGAGTAGGCTAGAGTCTGTAGCGGCTTAATACTGTGTGTTCAATCTGGACTAGGTCCCGGGGTTTTTCTTCATTTGTTGTTTCCTCGTTAACAAAATTCTGGTGTCTGTGTTATTTCTATTCCGCATTATATTTGTTTATATAATTGAAATATCACAGGTTGTGCGTTGTTCAATCAATTAGAATATCCGACCTTTTGGGTTGTTGATTTAAATTGATTGACACTTGGATAATGGTCTTTGGTACCATCCAAGTTATATCTCTTTGATAAATACTCGCAAATTTCTATTTGCTTGAGTAAAGATCAAATCGAGAGATTGAAATATAAACTCTTTGATATACTTTTTATCTAGATTGAGTCTGACTGTTTAGTTGATTCTCTAGAAAGTATATTGGAGTTTGTCCATACAGATTGCTAAGCGAAATATTGGGTGTGGTTGTTAGACCCCCACTTTTCAATTGGTATCAGAGCAGGAAAACACGTTCAAGACCTTATAAGTTTGTGTTTGTAGCGATCTGACCCTATGGACAGAAACGTCTCTAGAAACGCTTCACCAGGATTAAAAACCAATCATAGAAGAAGTTCTAATAAAATGGTTATTCTCCAGAAAAAGTTGGATGAACGAATACGGATCAACTCTGATCTCATAGCGTAAATTGCAATGCTTAAGGATTTGAAATCACAAAATCCCTTTAATGGATTTGAATAACTCCCGTTGTTCCCCTCGGAAGAACAAATAAGTCGGGTGATAAACAACGTTCGCATGTTGTCAAAACTGATATGACCCAGAACTTCTATGACGATAAAAATGTGTTGGCCCATGTTTGTTTTGTGATTCCTCTAATCACTTTCATCATACTTGTATGTCCTTCCAAAAGAGCCTGAAAGTTTTAAGTATTCTTCACACGAAAACTAAACAACTTAGTGCCTCTCTAAAAGGACGTACAAAACTATCAGGAAACCCTAAACAGTAAAGTACTAATAGTATGGGAGCTTTTTCTTTAAAATCAACATCACCCTTTCAATGGTTTCTTGACAGTGGATGTAGCAGGCATATGACAGGTGATCTCACATGGTTTGTTTCTTCTGACGACTATGAAGGAGGTCCAGTAACTTTCGGAGATCAGCTAAGGGAATCAAGTACGTATCATCCTGCTGGGATCAGAGGCGTAGGAGCATAACTGTACCTTGGATCAGTGTGAGATTGATTTGGGTTCAACTACAGTCCAGACCGAAGTTAATTTGGAGTAGGCTAGAGTCTGTAGCGGCTTAATACTGTGTGTTCAATCTGGACTAGGTCCCGGGGTTTTTCTGCATTTGTTGTTTCCTCGTTAACAAAATTCTGTGTCTGTGTTATTTCTATTCCGCATTATATTTGTTTATATAATTGAAATATCACAGGTTGTGCGTTGTTCAATCAATTAGAATATCCGACCTTTTGGGTTGTTGATTTAAATTGATTGACACTTGGATATTGGTCTTTGGTACCATCCAAGTTATATCTCTTTGATAAATACTCGCAAATTTCTATTTGCTTGAGTAAAGATCAAATCGAGAGATTGAGATATAAACTCTTTGATATACTTTTTATCTAGATTGAGTCTGACTGTTTAGTTGATTCTCTAGAAAGTATATTGGAGTTTGTCCATACAGATTGCTAAGCGAAATATTGGGTGTGGTTGTTAGACCCCCGCTTTTCAATTGGTATCAGAGCAGGAAAACACGTTCAAGACCTTATAAGTTTGTGTTTGTAGCGATCGACCTATGGACAGAAACGTCTCTAGAAACGCTTCACCAGGATTAAAAACCAATCATAGAAGAAGTTCTAATAAAATGGTTATTCTCCAGAAAAAAGTTGGATGAACGAATACGGATCAACTCTGATCTCATAGCAGAAATTGCAATGCTTAAGGATTTGAAATCTATCAAAATCCCTTTAATGGATTTGAATAACTCCAGTTGTTCCCCTCAGAAGAACAGTCGTAAGTCAGGTGATAAACAACGTTCGCATGTTGTCAAAACTGATATGACCCAGAACTTCTCTGACGATAAAAATGTGTTGGCCCATGTTTGTTTTGTGATTCCTCTAATCACTTTCAACATACTTGTATGTCCTTCCAAAAGAGCCTGAAAGTTGTAAGTATTCTTCACACGAAAACTAAACAACTTAGTGCCTCTCTAAAAGGACGTACAAAACTATCAGGAAACCCTAAACAGGAAAGTACTAATAGTATGGGAGCTTTTGCTTTAAAATCAACATCACCCTTTCAATGGTTTCTTGACAGTGGATGTAGCAGGCATATGACAGGTGATCTCACATGGTTTGTTTCTTCCAACTACTATGAAGGAGGTCCAGTAACTTTCGGAGATCAGCTAAGGGAATCAAGTACGTATCATCCTGCTGGGATCAGAGGCGTAGGAGCATAACTGTACCTTGGATCAGTGTGAGATTGATTGGGGTTCAACTAGAGTCCAGACCGAAGTTAATTTGGAGTAGGCTAGAGTCTGTAGCGGCTTATGTAGTTCCAGGAAATCCTACACTACACCCCTCACAAGAATCTATACAATCAAATCATTTTAGGATGAACAATTGTAATTTTTATTGATTAAACTCTTAAAATGTTTACAAGATGAAATGGAAATCAGTTAAAGAATTACAATCACTCTAAACTTTCTCTCTCTTAATGACTTGCCCAACACTCGAAAAGATGTCTCCTCCAATAGGCCTGCTCGACTCTTTATATAGGGTATTACATAATGGATGACAGCTAAGTTGTCCTTTATTTTCGGGAATGACTTGCGAAATATCGCAAGTATACAAATATATAATCTCGCAACTCTCCTAGATCTCGCTAGGTCTTCATATCTTTCTCGTGTTTTGGCTATCGTCATTTATTGCGTCATTTATATTACTCATCTGCGACACCTTCGCCATGCTGTCGTTTATTGATCTCGCAAGGTATTGATGTCGCGATATTCTGATCCTACATCTTGCCTCTTCTCATGTCTTCTCTGCGAAGAAGAGAATGTCATGAGAATTAGTATTTCTGAAATGCCGCAACTGTTCATCTTTATCTGTTTTTGATATGATCCCGTAATTTTACACAGAATTTATTACACGTGTTTCTTCTTCCACTCTTTTCTTGACACGTTTCTTTCAACCGTTTTTTCTTGACCATTCACGTCTCCTTTCGCATTAAATGCATTTATCTTCTCGAGAACTCTTCTCTATATATAGTTTTCTCACCCTCCTCTTCTTCTTTTTTTACTTTCTCTCTGCAATTTTTCTTCAATTCTCCTCCTCCACAGTTTACGTTTCACTACTCAAATCTTCCTTTTCTTCTTTCTCTTGATCTTCAACTTTCTATTCATTCCCATATTCTGAGAATGGCTCCATCTGGTCGTAAATACGAAGTCCTTTTGAGTGAGACTCAAAATAATTTACAAGAAAAGGGTTTCACTTTATCCACTATTCCCAATCAAGAATCTTCATCTATTCTTTCTGCAAAATTGTTTACTGATCATCATTGTGATGATCAGAAAATCATAATTTCGCTAGGTCAGCTCCTCGCAGGTCTTCCCATTACTCTCTACAGTCCCGAATTGCCTTGTTCTATGAAATTCTTGCTCATGAGAAGTTCTCGCGAGCTATATATCAATTAAGTGGGGATTGCATCCGTTTAATGCTTGAATTCGCCAATCGTGGTGCTGGTAAGGGATCTCTATATCCTGATACAGTCAGAGATCCTAAATTCGCAAACTTAGAGATAGTTGCTGAAAAGTATTCAGTAGAAAACTTTTTGAAAATTATGAAGTTATAAATATGAAGAACGATAGGTCTCGCTGGGGTGCACTGTTGAAAAGAAAAGAGAACATCCCCAGCGACAAGATACTCATGCAAGATATCGATTGGCACTCTGGCAAGAATAATGTTCCTCGCCATTCCAAAGATGACAAGTGGTGCGTCTTTCCGCTATTTTTGAGCGGACCTTACATTTCAGGCCCCCATGTACTCCCTACGAATCTCGCAAATTATCATCCTTGGGTATTTGATTGGTCCGGAAAAGCAAAAGAGGTATATTTCCTAACTTTCACTCACTTTGCAATCTTCATTTCCTCTTATATCTAATCTTGCGAAATTTTTAGATCATCAAATTAAGAAGAAGTTACGAAAGGAATCCAAAGGCGAGTACTCTGGCGGTACTCCGTTCAATCACGGATGAAGTAAGAAATACTTTCTTTTGATATTTTTAACAATATTGTTGCCCCTGTTTCTTATCTTCATTCGTGTGTGAAGATTGGTATTGAAGTTGCCGGAGAAAGAGAAACTTCTGAAGCTGCGAAGGCCAAAGGAAAGGGTAAAGATCCTCTTCGCAAGGGGAAATCCACTGCTCCACTTTCTAAAAAACGGAAGATTCACTCTTCGTCTCGCTCAAATCCTCTATCCAGCGAGAGTTCTGATAAGGATGATGACGATGTTGATATTTCTTTCGCGAAGGAGGATCATCCTACTGAATCCCCTATGGCGCTACTGTCTAATATCTTCTCAGATTCCATGCAAGGAATTGGAGATGATCGCCTTTCTAATACATGCGAAGCTCTCGCGAACATCTGTGATGCTTCCTTGCTAGAGGGTAATGATTCTCTTCAGGGGGTTTCCAGATCAGTGACTCCTAGCTTCTTAAATGCACTTGGTGCCTTGGTACGTCTACATCTGTATTTCTTTATTTCTTCATAATTTTGATTTTAAATCATATCTTGATAATTTCTTTATCCTTCTTTGTAGTCTGGGAGAGCTTCCTTTGTTGTTGCCTCAGATCTTGAGAAAAGGCGCAACACTCTTGAAAAGAAATATCTTCAGCTTCGCAAGAAGAATGAAGAGTTAGAAAGTGACGCTGCGGTTCTTCGCGAAAAGACTCAACAACTAGAAGCTGAATCCTCCACACAGAAGAATAAAATATCTAGCCTTCAAAGTGCTAATCAGCAACTCTATGGTATAAGATTCTTCTTTTTTCCTTGCTTTTACTCTGTCATTTATTTTTCTTTATCTGGCATATCATTTTCGCAGACATTTATAATCTCTCTGATGAAGCCATTCTTCTTCACTCATTTCCCGAGCCTATGGATAGTGATGCTCTTCTTGCTCATCTCAACGAATCTTTAAACAATTCTTCAAATAACAAAATTAGATCTCTTCCACTAAATGAACTTCAAACCAAATTTCACCTCTTAGAAATTGATCATAGATCTAGTTTAGGTTTAGCCAACCGATTTAAACGTTTATACCTTAGTTCCCACGAGAAAACTAATATTTTAAGGAAGAAAATTAGTAACCTTATAGATGACAAAGATCGCATTGCTAATCAAGGTGCCCAAGCGTTAGCGAAATTTCAAAAAATTCTTCTTGAAGTCCAAATTGAACGGGATGAATCTCTTCGTCAAAATGCTATACTTAAGGAGAGAGAGAATCAAACTCGTTCTCTTCTTCTTATAAATAGTGACGATGAATTCGCTTGGGCTGCGAAAGTTCTAGATAATGCCAGAAATGACTTAGGTGTTAACGTTAACCTTCACGCTGAGCATACTGCCTTGGTTAAAGATATGATTTCTGACAGAGAAGGTTGTTAACTGTTCTTCTTTACTTTACCGCTTCTTTTTTGTGAAATTGCTATTAAGTTACTAATTCATTGTCATATGTTCACAGAAGCTGAGAAGAGGTTTCAGACAAGAATTAAAGAACTTGAATCTGAGAAAGAACAACTTGCAAAGGACTTCTCTCTTCGCAATGACAAGTATTCCAAGTTGAAGAAGCAACTGCAAACTACTGTAGCGAATTTCAAGAATGATGTTGTCCGCTTTTGCAATCAAACTATTAGGACAGTCTGCGATGACCACAATATTCCTCTTTCTTCATATCCTTGTCTTCTTGATGAGATTCCTGAAAATATGCCTTCCTTGGATGTCTCTGATAGTGATGCTAGCGAAGAAGAGGAGTCCGATGAAGAGTCTGATGAAAAAGAAGAATGAACTAAGGAATAGCTCCATTTTCTTCTTTCTCTTCTTGTAATATCTGTACATTTATCCTTTTAGTCTTCCATTTTTGTAACTTCTTACTGTAAATCTCTTGGATCTTCAAATACAAGTTCTACTTTGTTGTCTTTTTCCGCACATGTTAAAAGAACAATTCTTTCTTGCAATACAATTAATCAATATTATGAGTGCGTAAATCTATCATATGAAAATAAATAACAAGTTTATATCCTATTCATTCCCATATTTTCCTCTGTTATTTGTTTTCAAATGAGAGATTTAGTCGAGAACCTTTAAGTAATAATATGCCTCAGTTTCGTAACTGTTGCTGCTAAGTCTTCGCAAGCAAATTTTTCCTGGTTGTTTCCATGTATATACTCGCAAACTTATTTGTTCGCATATAATCATTTTTGAAAGCTTATTTGCTTACTCATTTTCTTGTGTGGTCTTATTTTGCCTTCCTAGTTAAAGGTCTTATTGCGCCACCCCTCGTCCTTGCGACAAAATCGCAGGACGTCTTTACATTTTCATGTAATGACCGTTGATCTTGCCTTATCATTTCTTTAGTATTGTTGCCTCTGCAGGATAATTTTATTGCGACAATATGATAGGCCTAAACTTTCTTGCGAAAATAAAGCCCCATGACATTGCCGTCTTGCGACGAAATCGCAGGACGTCTTTACATTTTCATATAAAGACCCATTGATCTTGTCTTATCCTCGCGTTAGTATTATTGCCTCTTCAGGATCATCGCACAAATATGACAAGCCTAAATTTTCTTGCGAAAATAAAGCCCCATGACATTTGCGTCTTAAGACACTTATCAGCTCCCTAATGGAGGGTGCCGCCCTTATCATCTCCCTGGTTGCCCCTTCAAGGAGGCGTACATCGGCCATACAAGACTAGCTCCTCCCATCCGGTCTTAACAACAACCAGTTGTTTTCGCAGCCTCTTATACCTTATACCTATAGGGCTTATGGTTACGAGACTACACCCTAAGTGGAGTTTTCTTTGGGCCGAGTGCAGCATGTGCCAAGACTTGCCAAGAATGGCCGAGACACTTCAAATGCCCCAGGCACTCTTGGCTCAACCGTGTACCTCGGCGCCTTGGTCATACACTCGACTCCTTGGAAGAGACCCTCGGTCGTCCAACCAGGTATAACCTTATATATATAGTTGGAAATCCAAGGTATCTCCCCCGTATGGGCTTTATTGACCCCAAATTTTCATGACTCGGGTTCCGGAGCGGTGTAACCTTTTCCCCGAGCCATGTCAAGAGATACCCCTTATATGACGCACTTTAGGTCTTACATTTGCCTCTTGCGAAATATCATTCGCGAACTAGGGTGTACGCCATAAAGGTTCGTCCCATTCGTATATATCATTGCTTTTTGATTATTTCTTCTCATTTTCTTTGTGAAATTATCGCATAGTCTTGCTTTGTTTGTTGTGATCTCGATGTAATTCTTTAACCAGATTTTCATATATTCTGTCTCGCGAGACTTTCGCGTACTCCTTCTTCGATCGTCATATTCTTTGTACTTTTGACATGTCTTTGTCACTCAAAACAAATTTTTTTTTTTTAACACCTTTCACAAATCTAAAATCAATTATTCATTTCCTACACCTCTTACTTCTGTTACTCTCTGCTTCTTCATTTAAATTTCCTGATATTGCCTTCCCTTTTGCGAAACCATCGCAATTTCCAACTGTCTTCAGGCATTGGTTTCGCAATGTATCTTCATCTCTCACTTCTATTGTGTCCACCATCAGTCTTTCCCTTCTTTGTTCTTCTTTGATGTTCTGCTTCCAGTTCTTCTTTTGAGCAGCTCTTTCCTCGCATGATTCCACATCAACTTCATAGCACTTTTGTCCCTCAGCCCAATCTCCTTTTATAACTCCAACACCACTGGATGAGGAAATTTGATGCACTGGTGGTAAGTCGATGCTACACCCAAGATCTCATGTAACTAAGGTCGCCCAATTAATGCGTTATAGGGGGACTCCACATCGACTATGCAAAACAAAATTTCAGTTGATAATCCTTTCAGTGGTATTCGCATATGAGCTTCTCCTTTAGGTTTATTGGCAGTACCATTAAAACCATAAATCTTATAAGTTGAAGGTATCAGATCTTCGTCTTTCCCTCCCATAGTCTTGTAAGTATGGTAAAAAAGGATGTTTACAGAGCTTCCAGTATCAATTAAGATCCTATTGATTGCCCATGAATTTTCCGCCTCACCATCTTCATCATCAACGGGTTTTGGGTTAATCTCCAATCTTACCACTAATGGGCTGTCATGCATCTCTCCTCCCTCAGGTACCTCTTCTGCGGTAAAAGAAATAATCTGCATTTGCCATTCCTTTAGTGGCGATGTCTTCGCGATGTTCATTACTTCTCTATTATCAGCATCTCTTACGAAAACCCTACTGATAACACTATCATGAAAATCTTCAATTGTCCTGTACGAATGTACGATAGAGTTGCAGAACAAGTTTTTGGCTTTCACTCCAACTTTTACTACAAATGTTTCTTTCCCTTTTGTTGTGTTTACTCTGTGAATTTCTGGTGGTGGTGGTAATGGTTGAGCCTTCTCTTCACATTTTAAGAAATGATTTAGCTTCCCTTGGTCTATCATTCTGAGGATGATTCTTTTTATATTTCTGCAATCATTCGTTAGGTGTCCATGAAAATGGTGATAGGAACATAATTCATGACTTCTGTCACCTGGAGGCGGTTCATTCCCCATGTTCCATGGTGCAGGTATGTTTTCCATCAGGATTATAGCTTCCCATATTTTCTCCACACTAGCGTTCAGTGGGGGCATCTTGATTTCCTCCCATTCTACCCTATGACCTCGCTGCCCTCTATGATAATTATGCCTCTGACCTCCATAAGTTTCTTGCGGCTGATCAAGTTTTTGAATTTTGTTATTTCTGCCACGGTTATAGAAGTTTCCTTCTCTTTCAAATTCTTCCTGATCACGACTTCCCATGGCTACTAACTTTTGCTGAACATCATCCGTTATCATTTCTTGTTGACCCTGCGAGGTGCTCGCCACTGTGTTTATCAATTTAGGTAACAAACTTGCATTCGCAGCTCTTGAACTTGCATTCGCAACAGGGTATGATTCCATCTCATTTTGCTTTTCCTCTAGAGCAATGTATTCCTCCTGAAGTTTTCGCAACTCAGTCATTGTGATTGTATTCTTGATTCTAAAAACCTGAATGTATAACAGATTGGTTGCGAACATAGCATTAATGAATGATAAAATGAGATATCTCTCATCCACACGACCAGCCATATCGCTACACATTGTCTTCCACCTCACGGTCAGATGTTTCAAACTTTCGCCAACCCTTTGTTTTAACCCAAATACATCTTCAATACCCTATGTCCGCGAGGAATTATTACTTATGTACACCCCTAAAAATATAGCTTGTAAATGGTTGAATGATGTGATTGTGTTTCTTGGTAAACCTTCAAACCATTTCAACGCTTCTCCTGTCAAACTTGATGCAAAATACTTGCACAATATAGCATCATGATTTTCCCATTGTAACATACACCTCACATAAGCTTTGATGTGTTGTATTGCACAAGTTGTTCCATCAAAAATGCTGGTTAACGCAAGTAAATTACACTTTGGGGGTATTCCTCCTAGTTGTACTTCTTGTGTAAATGGAGTTTTCGCAGCTTCCTCGATGGCCTCATCTAATTGTCTCTTTCCTCCTCCCTTTTACTTGCTCAAAGATTCCACTCATTTCTGCTAATTCTCTCAGGATTTGTTCATTTACATCAGAATTTGAATGTACTGGTCTTTTTAGTTCCGCCTCTCTTCTCCCGCGTTCATGTCTGCTTTGACTTTCTTGTTCATCATTCTCTTCTCGTCTTTCTCTGCGATCTTCTCCTTCATCTCTTTCACGAATTCGCACACCGTTATATCTATCATTTTCTCTTCTTTGCTGCCTATCGGTTCTCCTTTGTACTCTTTCATATTCTTCATTGATATTACCATTGTTGCGATTTTGTTCTCGCCTTCTTTCTCGATTATCATGATTATTCTGGAGAATTGCTTCTTCCAATTCCTGTTCTTCCATTTCTGTTCTTAATCTTTCCCTCTCGCAGGCTAGACGTGCTTGTTCATCATAGTGTCTTTCAATTTCATCTTCAATCTCTTTTTGCTTCCTCTGTGCTTCTCTCCCATGCAATATTCTTCTTCCTTCTTCCTGATTTTCTTAATCAGCTGGATTATTACGCCCCTGACGCTGCCTATTTCCTTGATTTCCATCATTTCGCCCATTTTGAAGAGTCTCGGGATGTGGGATATAACGATCTTCCATCATTTCTCTTCTCTCGCAATGTTCTACGCCTGGATTTTGCGCTTCCTCTCGATTTTGTTCATCAGCATTTTCTATAGGTAAAGTTCTCCTTATTTCCTCTCTAGCTGATCTTGACCTTGTAGTGCTTCTCGACCTTCTGTTTTGTAATCTCATGTTTTCCATCCTCAACTCATGATTTTGTCTTGTCAAATTTGCACGTTCCTCTGCCTCTAATCGCCTTTCTTCATGTATTGTTTGTCTCAATGCCTCTAATGCTGCGATCTCTTCATTTCCATGAATTATTTCTCCAATCCCTTCTCGGTCTCTCTCCTCTTGTCCATTGTTTACCAATTGTTGTTCTTCTCCCCTTTCATCCACAGAGTCTGATCTCCAAGTATGCACGCTTACTCTATCATAATCCACAGTTCTATTCAGATCTTTTGTTGAATTGGTGATTGAATTTGATTTTCTTCATTATTTCTTGTGTTCATTCTTGAGGATTCCCCCATTTCATTTCTCCTTTCTCCAGCAAGTCTCCTACTCCTTCTAACAGAAGTTGGTTGTTCTGATGCATATCTTCTTCTAGCCATTTCTCAATTTCATTAAGTTGTTGAAAATTATATGAAATTCCTTCCCTATTACTCCAAATTCTTTCAAATCACGGTGTCAATCTTCACTCTCTCACTGTTTCCAGCGCCAATATGTAGTTGCAGGAAATCCTACACTACACCCCTCACAAGAATCTATACAATCAAATCATTTTAGGATGAACAATTGTAATTTTTATTGATTAAACTCTTAAAATGTTTACAAGATGAAATGGAAATCAGTTAAAGAATTACAATCACTCTAAACTTTCTCTCTCTTAATGAATTTCCTAACACTCGAAAAAGATCTCTCCTCCAATAGGCCTGCTCGGCTCTTTATATAGGGTATTACATAATGGATGACAGCTAAGCTGTACTTTATTTTCGGGAATGACTTGCGAAATATCGCAAGTATACAAATATATAATCTCGCAACTCTCCTAGATATCGCTAGTCTTCATATCTTTCTCGTGTTTTGGCTGTCGTCATTCATTGCGTCATTTATATTACTCATCTGCGACACCTTCGCCATGCTGTCGTTTATTGATCTCGCAAGGTATTGATGTCGCGATATTCTGATCCTACAGCTTAATAATGTGTGTTCAATTTGGACTAGGTCCCGGGGTTTTTCTGCATTTGTTGTTTCCTCGTTAACAAAATTCTGGTGTCTGTGTTATTTCTATTCCACATTATATTTGTTTATATAATTGAAATATCACAGGTTGTGCGTTGTTCAATCAATTAGAATATCCGACCTTTTGGGTTGTTGATTTAAATTGATTGGCACTTGGATATTGGTCTTTGGTACCATCCAAGTTATATCTCTTTGATAAAGACTCGCAAATTTCTATTTGCTTGAGTAAAGATCAAATCGAGAGATTGAGATATAAACTCTTTGATATATTTTTTATCTAGATTGAGTCTGACTGTTTAGTTGATTCTCTAGAAAGTATATTGGAGTTTGTCCATACAGATTGCTAAGTGAAATATTGGGTGTGGTTGTTAGACCCCCGCTTTTCAATTGGTATCAGAGCAGGAAAACACGTTCAAGACCTTATAAGTTTGTGTTTGTAGCGATCTGACCCTATGGACAGAAACGTCTCTAGAAACGCTTCACCAGGATTAAAAACCAATCATAGAAGAAGTTCTAATAAAATGGTTAATCTCCAGAAAAAGTTGGATGAACGAATCCGGATCAACACTGATCTCATAGCAGAAATTGCAATGCTTAAGGATTTGAAATCTGTCAAAATCCCTTTAATGGATTTGAATAACTCATGTTGTTCCCCTCAGAAGAACAGTCGTAAGTCAGGTGATAAACAACGTTCGCATGTTGTCAAAACTGATATGACCCAGAACTTCTCTGACGATAAAAATGTGTTGGCCCATGTTTGTTTTGTGATTCCTCTAATCACTTTCAACATACTTGTATGTCCTTCCAAAAGAGCCTGAAAGTTGTAAGTATTCTTCACACGAAAACTAAACAACTTAGTGCCTCTCTAAAAGGACGTACAAAACTATCAAGAAACCCTAAACAGGAAAGTACTAATAGTATGGGAGCTTTTGCTTTAAAATCAACATCACCCTTTCAATGGTTTCTTGACAGTGGATGTAGCAGGCATATGACAGGTGATCTCACATGGTTTGTTTCTTCTGACGACTATGAAGGAGGTCCAGTAACTTTCGGAGATCAGCTAAGGGAATCAAGTACGTATCATCCTGCTGGGATCAGATGCGTAGGAGGATAACTGTACCTTGGATCAGTGTGAGATTGATTGGGGTTCAACTACAGTCCAGACCGAAGTTAATTTGGAGTAGGCTAGAGTCTGTAGCGGCTTAATACTGTGTGTTCAATCTGGACTAGGTCCCGGGGTTTTTCTTCATTTATTGTTTCCTCGTTAACAAAATTCTGGTGTCTGTGTTATTTCTATTCCGCATTATATTTGTTTATATAATTGAAATATCACAGGTTTTGCGTTGTGTAATTAATTAGAATATCCGACCTTTTGGGTTGTTGATTTAAATTGATTGACACTTGGATATTGGTCTTTGGTACCATCCAAGTTATATCTCTTTGATAAAGACTCGCAAATTTCTATTTGCTTGAGTAAATATCAAATCGAGAGATTGAGATATAAACTCTTTGATATACTTTTTATCTAGATTGAGTCTGACTGTTTAGTTGATTCTCTAGAAAGTATATTGGAGTTTGTCCATACAGATTGCTAAGCGAAATATTGGGTGTGGTTGTTAGACCCCGCTTTTCAATTGGTATCGAGAGCAGAAAACACGTTCAAGACCTTATAAGTTTGTGTTTGTAGCGATCGACCCTATGGACAAAACGTCTCTAGAAACGCTTCACCAGGATTAAAAACCGATCATAGAAGAAGTTCTAATAAAATGGTTATTCTCCAGAAAAAGTTGGATGAACGAATACGGATCAACTCTGATCTCATAGCAGAAATTGCAATGCTTAAGGATTTGAAATCTGTCAAAAACCCTTTAATGGATTTGAATAACTCCTGTTGTTCCCCTCAGAAGAATAGTCGTAAGTCAGGTGATAAACAACGTTCGCATGTTGTCAAAACTGATATGACCCAGAACTTCTCTGACGATAAAAATGTGTTGGCCCATGTTTGTTTTGTGATTCCTCTAATCACTTTCAACATACTTGTATGTCCTTCCAAAAGAGCCTGAAAGTTGTAAGTATTATTCACACGAAAACTAAACAACTTAGTGCCTCTCTAAAAGGACGTACAAAACTATCAGGAAACCCTAAACAGGAAAGTACTAATAGTATGGGAGCTTTTGCTTTAAAATCAACATCACCCTTTCAATGGTTTCTTGACAGTGGATGTAGCAGGCATATGACAGGTGATCCCACATGGTTTGTTTCTTCTGACTACTATGAAGGAGGTCCAGTAACTTTCGGAGATCAGCTAAGGGAATCAAGTACGTATCATCCTGCTGGGATCAGAGGCGTAGGAGCATAACTGTACCTTGGATCAGTGTGAGATTGATTTGGGTTCAACTAGAGTCCCGACTGAAGTTAATTTGGAGTAGGCTAGAGTCTGTAGCGGCTTAATACTGTGTGTTCAATCTGGACCAGGTCTCGGGGTTTTTCTGCATTTGTTGTTTCCTCGTTACCAAAATTCTGGTGTCTATGTTATTTCTATTCCGCATTATATTTGTTTATATAATTGAAATATCACAGGTTGTGCGTTGTTCAATAAATTAGAATATTCGACCTTTTGGGTTGTTGATTTAAATTGATTGACACTTGGATATTGGTCTTTGGTACCATCCAAGTTATATCTCCTTGATAAAGACTCGCAAATTTCTATTTTCTTGAGTAAAGATCAAATCGAGAGATTGAGATATAAACTCTTTGATATACTTTTTATCTAGATTGTGTCTGACTGTTTAGTTGATTCAATAGAAAGTATATTGGAGTTTGTCCATACAGATTGCTAAGCGAAATATTGGGTGTGGTTGTTAGACCCCCGCTTTTCAATTGGTATCAGAGCAGGAAAACACGTTCAAGAACTTATAAGTTTTTGTTTGTAGCGATCTGACCCTATGGACAGAAACGCCTCTAGAAACGCTTCACCAGGATTAAAAACCAATCATAGAAGAAGTTCTGATAAAATGGTTATTCCCCAGAAAAAGTTGGATGAACGAATCCGGATCAACTCTGATCTCATAGCAGAAATTGCAATGCTTAAGGATAATCTGTCAAAATCCCTTTAATGGATTTGAATAACTTCTGTTGTTCCCCTCAGAAGAACAATCGTAAGTCAGGTGATAAACAACGTTCGCATGTTGTCAAAACTGATATGACCCAGAACTTCTCTGACGATAAAAATGTGTTGGCCCATGTTTGTTTTGTGATTCCTCTAATCACTTTCAACATACTTGTATGTCCTTCCAAAAGAGCCTGAAAGTTGTAAGTATTCTTCACACGAAAACTAAACAACTTAGTGCCTCTCTAAAAGGACGTACAAAACTATCAGGAAACCCTAAAAAGGAAAGTACTAATAGTATGGGAGCTTTTGCTTTAAAATCAACATCACCCTTTTCAATGGTTTCTTGACAGTGGATGTAGCAGGCATATGACAGGTGATCTCACATGGTTTGTTTCTTCTGACGACTATGAAGGAGGTCCAGTAACTTTCGGAGATCAGCTAAGGGAATCAAGTACGTATCATCCTGCTGGGATCAGCGGCGTAGGAACATAACTGTACCTTGGATCAGTGTGAGATTGATTGGGGTTCAACTACAGTCCAGACCGAAGTTAATTTGGAGTAGGCTAGAGTCTGTAGCGGCTTAATACAGTGTGTTCAATCTGGACTAGGTCCCGGGGTTTTTCTGCATTTGTTGTTTCCTCGTTAACAAAATTCTAGTGTCTGTGTTATTTCTATTCCGTATTATATTTGTTTATATAATTGAAATATCACAGGTTGTGCGTTGTTCAATCAATTAGAATATCCGACCTTTTGGGTTGTTGATTTAAATTGATTGACACTTGGATATTGGTCTTTGGTACCATCCAAGTTATCTCTCTTTGATAAAGACTCGCAAATTTCTATTTGCTTGAGTAAAGATCAAATCGAGAGATTGAGATATAAACTCTTTGATATACTTTTTTATCTAGATTGAGTCTGACTGTTTAGTTGATTCTCTAGAAAGTATATTGGAGTTTGTCCATACAGATTGCTAAGCGAAATATTGGGTGTGGTTGTTAGACCCCCGCTTTTCAATTGGTATCAGAGCAGGAAAACACGTTCAAGACCTTATAAGTTTGTGTTTGTAGCGATCTGACCCTATGGACAGAAACGTCTCTAGAAACGCTTCACCAGGATTAAAAACCAATCATAGAAGAAGTTCTGATAAAATGGTTATTCTCCAGAAAAAGTTGGATGAACGAATCCGGATCAACTCTGATCTCATAGCAGAAATTACAATGCTTAAGGATTTGAAATCTGTCAAAATCCCTTTAATGGATTTGAATAACTCCTGTTTTTCCCCTCAGAAGAACAGTCGTAAGTCAGGTGATAAACAACGTTCGCATGTTGTCAAAACTGATATGACCCAGAACTTCTCTGACGATAAAAATATGTTGGCCCATGTTTGTTTTGTGATTCCTCTAATCACTTTCAACATACTTGTATGTCCTTCCAAAAGAGCCTGAAAGTTGTAAGTATTCTTCACACGAAAACTAAACAACTTAGTGCCTCTCTTAAAGGACGTACAAAACTATCAGGAAACCCTAAACAGGAAAGTACTAATAGTATGGGAGCTTTTGCTTTAAAATCAACATCACCCTTTTAATGGTTTCTTGACAGTGGATGTAGCAGGCATATGACAGGTGATCTCACATGGTTTGTGTCTTCTGACGACTATGAAGGAGGTCCAGTAACTTTCGGAGATGGGAGTTGTTGCTACATTAGCAAGAAAGGGATGATCAAACTGCCCAGCGTTCCTGAAATCCATGATGTAGTATACGTAAAAGGTATGACTGCAAATCTTCTTTCTGTGAGTCAAATTTGTGACAAAGGCCATCGAGTTGTCTTCAATGCAAATGGATGTGACATTGTAGACAAAACTGGGAAAGTAATTTTTTCAAGGAACTCGTGGTAAAAACATCTGTTATCTTCTTGATACTCAGTTTAGCAATTGTTGCAATTTGACTAAGGTGGAATCTACACATCTTTGGCATGAGCGTTTTGGTCACATCAATTATCGTCTTCTAACTAAGATCATCAAAAAAGAACTTGTTAGAGGTATTCCCAAAATCAATACAAAGATTGTAGGTGTATGTGGTGCCTATAAAAAGGGTAAACAAACGAAAGTTCACCATAAATCATCTCGAGATATTCTCACTAAAGCTCCACTTGATTTAATTCATATGGATCTCTTCAGACCAATTCAACAACCCATGGTTGCTGGTTAGAAGTATGCTTTAGTTATGGTAGATGATTACACCAGATTCACTTGGGTTGCATTTCTGTCTCATAAAAATGAAACCCTTGATGAATTCAAGATTATTGTTAAACGAATCCAGAACGAACAAGGTCGCAAACTAAAGAAAATTAGGAGCGACCGTGGAACTGAATTTAAGGACACTAAGGAGTTTGAATTTTGTGACGAACTGGGGATTATTCAACAATATTCACCACCCATTACTCCTCAAGCTAATGGAGTTGCAGAAAGAAAGAATAGGAACATTCAGGAAATGGCCAGGGTAATGCTCCATAACAAAAACTTACCTCTAAGGTTTTGGGGGGGAAGCTGTTTTTTACGGCATGTTATTTGATCAACCGTGTTTACTTACGGTCTAAAACCCTAAACACTCCTTATGAGTTGTGGTATGGAAGAAAACCCAACCTGCACTACCTTAGAGTGTTCGGAAGTAATGCTACATTCTAAAAGATCGAGAACAGAGAGGGAAATTCGATACCAAAAGCGATGAAGGTATCTTTCTTGGCTATGCTTCTGATAGCCGTGGTTTTCGAGTATTTAATCTCAGAACCCAGGTTATGATGGAATCTGCTAATGTTATCATCGATGATATTAGTGATTTTTATCATGATAATCCTCCTGCTGAATTTCCTCCAACCGAGACAATTGAGAAAGTCAAAGAAATACCAGAATCAGTTGAAGTTATCCCAACTGTTGCTGATCCTGATATTTCTAGTGACGAGGAGAAGAGTACTGATTAAGCTACTCCTGACGAACAAGAACGTGTCCCTCCACAACACCTCTGGGTTCAAAGGAATCATGATCTCAACAGTATTATTGGGGGAAGAGATTCTACAGCTAAGACTAGAGGGCAACTGCAAAATATGTGCAATTTTGTTATCTGTCACAAGTAGAACCTAGAAATATTGATGAAGCTCTGAACGATCCTTTTTGGGTGAATGCAATGCATGAAGAGTTAAATCAATTCCTAAGACAAGACGTATGGGAACTCGTACCTTGCACCCCCAAAGTTAATATTGTTGGAACAAAATGGATATTCAAGAACAAGTCTGATGAATATGGCACAATTATCAAAAATAAAGCCAGACTTATCGCTCAAGGATATTCACAAATTGAAGGTATCGACTTTGACGAAACCTTTGCTCATGTGGCACGCCTTGAGTCCATTAGACTTTTATTAGCTTATGCTTGTTTTCTCAAGGTTAAGCTCTTTTAAATGGATATAAAATCCGCGTTCCTAAACGGAATTCTAAAGGAAGAAGTCTATGTTGCTCAACCTAAAGGATTTGAAAACCTTGATTTCCCAGATCATGTTCTTAAGCTCAAGAAGGCATTATATGGGTTAAAACAAGCACCTAGAGCCTGGTTTGAAAAACTTACCACTTCTCTTATTAGAAAAGGTTTTTCAATAGGTGGGGCTGATAAAACTTTATTTACCAGATGGAGTGGGAAAGATGTTGTCATTGCTCAAGTCTATGTAGATGATATCATCTATGGTTCAACTTCAGAGAAGCTTGCAAAGGATTTTCAAGTTTCACTTGCTAAAGAGTTTGAAATGAGCAATGTTGGTGAATTAAAGTTCTTTTTTAGGATTACGGATTCAACAACATAAGGATGGAATATACTTATCTCAAGAAAAATATGCAAGGGATCTTGTTACATGATTCGGTCTAGATAAGTCAAGTCTGAAACTGACACCTATGCCCACTATTGGTAAACTACACAGAGATGAGAAAGGAGTAAAAGTAGATCAAAAATTGTGTCGATCTATTATTGGTAGCCTTTTATATCTTACAACCACTAGACCTGATATTTCTTTTAGTGTTGGTTGTTGTGCTAGATTTCAGGCTAATCCAAAGGAATCGCATCTTGCAGCTGCAAAGAGGATCATACGATATGTCAATCACACTGTCGGGTATGGTCTATCTTACACTTTTGATACTAACACTGATCTTTCTACTTATTCAGATGCTGATTAGGCAGGATGTGTAGAGGACATAAAAATTACATCAGGGGGTTTCTACTATGTAGGGCTGAATCTTGTGGCCTGGCATACCAAGAAACAGAATTCACAATCCCTGTCTACATGTGAAGCAGAATATATTGATGCTGGCTCATGTTGCACACAACTCCTATGGATGAAACAAATGCTAGCTGATTATGGAATTGATACTGGAATAATGAAGATCTTTTGTGATAACTCTAGTGCGATTCGAATTACTGAAAATCCCGTTGAGCACTCAAGAACAAAGCACATTGATATAAGGTACCATTTTATTTGAGATCTTTATGAAAATGGTATCATAAGTATGGATTTTGTGCCTTCCGAACAACAACTAGCTGATATTCTCACCAAACCATTAGACACCGCTACTTTTCAACACTTACGGCAGTTTATTGGTGTTGTCTTGGTTCATTAATTGTTTCTATAACTCTTGCTTCTGTGCTTATCTCGATCTGTTGGGAAATTGAGTTTGAAACTCCAGTAAGTGTTACTTCAATTCTGTATTTGTTTTCGTAGGATTGATTTTTCTGTCAGAGTTCTTTGTGTGTTGTGTCAAAAGAAATCCATCTTTTCTTTCGAAATTAAGGTCACTCTTGTTGTTCTTTCGGGAATGACATATTATGGGGGAGCGTTCTTTTTAAACTTGCGCTTAATTGCCATATCTTTGTGGGGAGTGCGGTTGTGGAATATTATAGGGGTTATCTTGTATCTTTAAACTCCTTGATGAAATGCATTTAGCTTCGGCTTTATGATTGCATCTAAATAAGATGATGTATGTTTCTTTCTTTTGGTCATGAAATGTCTCTTTCGGAAATTTCATTAGGATCCCGTTCTTGTACCTTTGCCAATTTTATTGACAAAAAGGGGGAGAATTAATATGTAGTTCACACTACAAATACATATGGTTTTCAGATCATTATGTAAGGGGGAGTGGTTTCCATGTGAGATGGAGTATTGACTAAGGGGAGTGATACATATCACCACAAAGTATTGTTGTTGAAGTTGTGATACAATTGGACTTTGACGATTGTGTAATGATACTATGACACTCGTATAACAATGATTGAGAACTCTTGTTTTCTTATTGTTATAGCTACGGATTTTCAACAACGATGATGCTAAACTTACAACCTTTGGGATCATTGGAGTACTTGGAAGTGACGAAGATTTCGAGTAATGTTGAAGATTAGACATGTGGAATAGGAGCTACAAAAGTTAATTTATTTATTTTTTGTATTCCATATGTATTAATAGTTTTGCCACTAAAATTGACAAAGGGGGAGATTGTTAGAGCATTGCTCGGTCGAACTCGCATGCGTTGCTATCTCAAGCATGTTTGTCAATGTTAGTAATCAAAACTATAAGTATTGATTTCTAGCCTATGTAGCTAAAGGTCTCGGACTAGGATAGAAAGTGTAGTTGAGCTTAAGAACTCCATGGCAATCATCATACAAGACGAAGGACTACTCGAGGAACCGGTGGAACTTCATCGACTAAAAGGTATGTGGAGACTTGAACTTATCTGTCACTCAAAAGTCTATTTACTTTATCTCCTACTCTTGATACAAAAGTCGTTTAGACGTATAGACTTTCATTATACACATTTGCTATTTCATGCCCAATTTAACTCGCCTACCTATTTCTCGAAATATGTCTTGGTAAGCTTTCGCTTTAACCGAATTCATCTTTACCTAGTGATGAAAGTCATGTTATGTTTCAATCACCTTGGAAATTGATCTAACGAAAAATGATCTGTGAATAACGGCTATATAACGTTCTCTGAGAATGTTTCAATGATTGAAATGAGAGTTTAGATTACATAACCATTGGTAGGATATAAGCATTGTTGTGGAAACACATATATGTATAAGTCTTTATTCCTTGAACCAAAGTTTGCGAACTTTGTTGATCAAGAGAAATGGAAGTGGCGCAAGCCAAGTCCATGAACCGGCGTAAGTTCTCACCCGAGAATTTCTGCTGGAGTTTGTGTACTCCTTCCATGAGCTTAAGTCCGCGAACCCAGTCCGCGAACTTGAGTAGGTTATATCTAAAACCGGATGTTATTGAACTAATGTTTATATAAACTAAGGAATGCTTTTGCAAACCGTGGCTATAAAGTTCATGAACCTATTCGAGTGAATCAAACCATTTTTCCTTCGATTGTGTCTGTGTACTTACATAAGATATAAGCAATTGAACAACTCTCTAACTAGTTCATTTGAGTCATTTGAACTAGTTATGGTGAAGAAGAATATGGTTGATATGAGAGTGATCATATGGCTAACCATTTGGTTGACTATTGTTGAACCAACAAATGTTAATATTTGGGTACGGTTCATAAACCCAAAATTGAACATTTCATTTGCGTGTAATAAGCTAAGTTTTCGATCCAACGGTTGAGAAATATTAGCTTGAATCTAATCAGGTTTTCATCTAACGGTGAATATTGAATGCTTTGTTACCAAGCTAACATTGATTGCAAACCCTAATTTGAAAGACTATATAAGGGAGAACTCTAGCAACTGGGAAACCTAATCCCCACACCTTATGTGTGATACTAGTTTGCTAAGCTAGAGTCGATTCTCCTTTAACCTTTGGTTTTCTTCTTCTAAAACCAGGTTAACGACTTAAAGACTTCATTGGGATTGTGAAGCCACACCGATACTACTTTTCTTGTAGTTGTGTGATCTGATCTTGTTGTTTATATCGTACGAGTATAATTGAAATAATTGGCTTGAGATTTATATCTCCGATAGGCAAGATAGAAAAGAAATCACAAACACTTCGTCTCATCATTTGTGATTCCGCAATATCTTTTTTCGCTGCGTCGATTAAGATTATTGTGAGGTGATCAATAATACTAGGCTGTTCTTCGGGAATATAAGTCCGGGTTATTGATTGGTTCCTGTTCACCTTGATTTATCAAATGACGAAACAAAACTCATAGGTTTATTCGTGGGAGACGGACTTATCTATTCTGTAGAATTTTCTGTGTGATACAGATTTGTTTATTAAAGTATTCGACTTTGGGTCGTAGCAACTCTTAGTTGTGGGTGAGATCTTCTAAGGGAATCAAGTACGTATCATCCTGCTGGGATCAGAGGCGTAGGAGCATAACTGTACCTTGGATCAGTGTGAGATTGATTGGGGTTCAACTACAGTCCAGTACGAAGTTAATTTGGAGTAGGCTAGAGTCTGTAGAGGCTTAATACAATGTGTGTTCAATCTGTACTAGGTCCCGGGGTTTTTCTGCATTTGCGGTTTCCTCGTTAACAAAATTCTAGTGTCTGTGTTATTTCTATTCCGCATTATATTTGTTTATATAATTGAAATATCATAGGTTGTGCGTTGTTCAATCAATTAGAATATCCGACCTTTTAGGTTGTTGATTTAAATTGATTGACACTTGGATATTGGTCTTTGGTACCATCCAAGTTATCTCTCTTTGATAAAGACTCGCATATTTCTATTTGCTTGAGTAAAGATCAAATCGAGAGATTGAGATATAAACTCTTTGATATACTTTTTATCTAGATTGAGTCTGACTGTTTAGTTGATTCTCTAAAAAGTATATTGGAGTTTGTCCATACAGATTGCTAAGCGAAATATTGGGTGGTTGTTAGACCCCCGCTTTTTTAACTTGTATAAATAGGTTTTCAACCTATTTCGACAACAACAAGTGTGATCAACACATGTATCCAGAAAACACCGAGAACTGATAGCTTACATTCTGCAAGCCAGTTCCACATTATGATACAAGTCATAAATCAGCCACACCTTCATAATTCAATATTCTGATCTCAAACACCTTCTTCGCTTCCCTCCCTAAGGTCAACCCTTCTCCTTCACTTTGTGACTGAATTGAATCTGGAACGGCCATTTATTGGTTTAGGCCGGAGTCTTACAGATTGATCTTTCGAATCTAAAAGTACTCATGTGCAGTACATTTGTTTAGGGTTTGAATTCGTTTCTCATCAACACACCCAAATTTACCAAAAACAGCAGAATCAGTTTTTACCCCAAAACAAATGGCGACCACAGTGAGAGATGGTAGATCTTAGGTCTGGGGCGGTTACCAATCCTGACGCTACAGGCGCTGATAACACTCCTGGTGCCAATATCCCTGTCGTTAACACTAATGTACTGCCTGCCAGCACAGTCAACACATCACATGGTGTTACATCCTCTAACACCAACACCAGTAACGCCGGAAGCATCCCCTCTGGCGTGACTCCTCCTATTACCAGAGCCAGAGCCGTTGCTACTCATAATATTTCTTCGAGCATGACACCTCCAATCGTCACCAGGGCTGCCACCATTTCTTCATCGGGACGAGAGACTGGAGGAGCCAGAGAAAACTATTACCATTACCGATTTAATGGAGAGACAGGAAGTTCTTTCCAAAGCTCAGACGGATATGGCTGCAACTCAGAAGGAGGTACTCACTTTTCTTAAGACGCTAAAGGAAAGATTCCCACCAGAACCGCGTCGAACCCAAATGGAGCAGACAAGGAATACTCTCATGACACCCGGCGTGAGTGCTTTAGTAGGGCGTATCTTTATGGATGAAGAAGTTCGTGTAGCTCCTGAACAACCATCAGAAAGGAATCAATAGTCCAACTTTATCACACGAGAGGACCGGGAGCAGCTTCTCCAGAATTGAGGCAGGAAAATCCAACCACCATTCATCAGCATCAACCTCCTTATCCTCTTGACGTGCAAATAATTCCCTTTCCAAGAGGATATTCTTCTCCCAGTTCTCCCTTTACGACGGTACTAGTAACGCTCGTGAACACATCTCTCGTTTTTTGGAATCACTAGGGGAGCATGAATACAACCACGTCCTCCGCCTGAAAGAATTCTCAAAATCACTCACTGGAAGGGCGTACACCTGGTACAACAACATCACACTGTACAACATAACCAATTGGTGTGAAATGGTTACCGCTTTCTACAAGAAATATTTCTTTGTGTCTGAGCAAATCACTTTATCAGACTTGGGAAGGATGTTTCAGCGAGAAAATGAGCATCCAAATGATTATGTCAAGAGATTCAGGATTCAATCGCTAGATTGTCATGATCCAAATGTAACTGAGCATCAATTAGTAGAGTTGTGCATTAATGGCATGGTACCCGTCTATCGCGCTTTGCTAGAGAACCTGCGTTTACAAACATTCTCCGAACTTCATGAAGCTGCTAAGCGGTCGGCCTCAACAGCACCAGTGACGAGGTGTCGAACTCGCAAAAATAAATTCCTTACTTCTCTTTAAACTAACTAGTAGTACAATGACAAGCAGGTTCGTTCCTAAGGGAGAGTTGAGCTAAAGTTGTCAATTCAATTTCTGAATATTAATGCAAATATGAGGATGAGAATGATCAAGGACTCTTTCTCAGTCACAAAACGTGATTCTTATCAATATAGCTATGTTTCCGCAAAGTACCCATTACTAATAACCCTAGAATATTTAGTACGCTCAAATATCCCGCAATCTCATGAATTCACCGGACACGGAAGCGCTCGACTACCTGATTATACTTGCCAAGTTTCCTAGAAGTACGCTCTCTAGGTGTGACTTAACAAGTGCATTAAGTTCTGTGAGATAGGCTATTCCTAGTAACAAATACATAGGATCGACTCATCTACTAGTGTCAATCTCTAGACATGGATATTTAACAAAATCCCATAATCAATATCCACGTATCCCTACTTGTATTAAGATTCTCTAGACAATTACGGGTTGAAGAGGTCTTAACTAGCAATAGAATCATCAAACAACCATTCAATTTGCAACTTAAACGATTGTTATGTAGTTAATGGCTATGATGTTCCCGTTGTGGCGGTAGGGAATGTAAACGTTCCTAAGAACATTGGTGAATACAATGCTGCCGAGATACTTGCTGTAAAGCAAAACTCTGACGGTTTGAATGCCATCATACATGTCATTACCCCAGATCTTCAGCACCATGTGACTACGTGCACTTGGTATAAAGATGCTTGGGATATCTTAGAAACCGTATTCGAAGGTAATACCAGTGAAAAGGAAGCTAGGCTTCAAAACCTTAATTCCGATTGGGAAAACCTTTGTATGGCAGATGAAGATTCATTTGATGAGTTTAATCACAAAGTGTCTGAAATTGTTAATGCATCTTCTGTATTGGGTAAGACTATTCCTGAAAAGGACATTGTGATGAAAATTCTCAGATCGCTGCCATCTCGATACGATTCTAAGAAGCATGCCATCGTTGAGGGAAATAACCTTGATACTCTTTCCAGAAGTACTCTTGTGGGAAAGATTAAATTACTTGATCTTGATCAGAATACAGTCAGAACCTCTGCGTTCAATGATGTGACCAGTAACGATTCTAGCTTGTCATGGGCTGATGAATGTTGTCCTAATCATGTTGATTTTAATAAATCACTGATTACACAAAAGATCAAGGACATGGTAAAGAAAAGCAAAGAATCCGAGAGGTCATCCTCTCTCTCTATTGCTTCTAATGATCCAAGTCAAGAAGAACCTCAATGTTCCAATACCTTTCACACTGTTGAAGTGAGTATGGAAAGTTCAGCCTTCTCGGCAGAAGCTCAATGTAACTCAATATCCAGCGAATGCGAGTCGGACACTGAAATCCTAGAATTTCTGAATAAATATGAAGAAAGTCATAAGGAGAATATTCAACTGAAAGAATTGTTGAATAAACTTGAATCATCACTGCATGTGAAGACTCTTGAGATTGACTGTCTTAATGATGAATTCACCAGAACCCTATTTCTAAAAGAAAAAGAGATCAATTCTCTCAAGTGTGACCTACAAAGGTTGTCAGGAAGCTCAGACAAAATCTCAGCAATGTTATTTGGTCAAAAGGCTTTTGGAAACACACAAGTTTTAGGGTTCAAAAGTAAGACTGTGTGCACAACAAACTCAACTGGCTCTAGAACAAAAGATCCTGAGCGTTGTGATAAACAGGAGTCATCTTCACAAAGCAAGCCTCCTCCGATCTGCTCCTTTTGTGGAAATACAAGTATGTTCAAAGTAAGTGTTGGAGATTCAAGAGGAACTGTAAAAGAATTACCAAACTTCAAAATAACATGCAAAAGATGAATCTGACTCTGGGAAAATAGTCAGAGATGCCTGAGCACAAGAAGAAATCCAAAAGAATCAGAGCTAAACGAGGTAAGTCGTTTTACTCAACAAACCTTGAAACGTCTTTCGGAGACACAATATGTGAACACTCTTGTGGATGGGGAAAAACGGTTCGCTGGTTTTTTAGGAAAGTGAAGAGTCGAGCGTGTTGTCGAGACTCCTCAACCGAGCAAACTACTGAACCTCACACAGATGCACCGCTGCAAAGGGGGTGCTTAGATTCGAGAGATCAATCTGTAGGACTCCGGCCTAAACCAAGACAATGGTCGTTCCAGAGTCAATTCGGTCGCAAAGAGGGAGATGGGTTGATCTGTAGGAGGGAAGCTGAGAATTGTGTGGGATCAGTGATGATCAAGGATTGTGGGTGTATTGAAGGTTTCTGCAATATTGTTGAACTGCTAAAGTTGAGTTCTATGAATTAGTTTGTATCGAGTTGTTGACGGATAATGATGATGTTGATGATGATATTTTCCTCGATTTAGACTTATTTATATTGCAAGAATGATGAACCACTGATCCTTATAAGTGTGACGCTTTCTTGAGTGAAAGAATGGGAAAGTGAGAGATCGTGGTAAAGTCAGTTCCATGTCGTGTGGAGACTTAACTGATCGTGCACCCACTACTTTGCTAACTCCTTCAACCGTTGACACAACTTACGCACATTTCTCGTCGTGGATGAATCCACGTGCTGTAGGACGCCAGACCAAAACCCTAGTTGTTATCCCCCAATTTGACGTGATTGATGTCTCACGAATCGTGGAGTCCGCATGACAGACGTGTATTTAGTTTGTCAGTTGTTGACTGATTAGGCAATGAGCCTAGGTTTTGTTGAATCAAGCATGTTTGGCAAATGCTCAGCGATTCATGAATGTTAATGTTGTTTGTCTGAGCAAATATTGTAAATTCAATGAGTTGTTGAATATTGATGAGTTACTGAATATATGTGGATTATTCGAGCAACTGAGCAAGTATTGCTCGATTCGACGAAATACTGATAAATTACTGAATATTGATAGTTTGGATCAATATTCGAGCAACTGAGCAAGTATTGCTCAATTTGACGAATTACTGAATATTGAGAATTTTACGTGCAATTGAGCAAGTATTGCCCAATTCGACAAATTAACGAATGTTGATAATTTGACGTGCAATTGAGCAAGTGTTGCTCAATTCGACAAATTACTAACAATTTATAAAATATTGATAGTTGAATCAATATTTGAGCGACTGAGCAAAGTTGCTCAATTCGACGAAATATTTATTGGTGACGCAACCCAATAAAATATAAAAATATTGGTAGATTACCAGATATTATAATTAATCCCCGTGGATCAACATAAATTCATTTGGTGTTTGAACTCGCTCAGAATAATGATTTGTTGAGCGTTTGTTCGAAAACCCTAATTTTTGATGAATTGCTCATTAGTCGACGAATTGCTAAAAATAGGTCATGAGCAAAGGAGGGACCGATCACATGAGCCCATAGACGTCCATGTGATGCCCAATTGCTCGAGTAAGCGTGCACCAGGGTTCTCAGTTGGAGAGTTGATGAAAGAATGATGATTATGTGTCGGTTTCATCATTTATTGAAATATTGCTGGGTTCAGCATTAGACAAAACCTAAGTATGAAAGATGGGGGACCGACCAAGAGAGCATGGGACCGGCTCTTGGTGGTCACGGGACCAATTTTTGGTCGTTTGAGAAATCTCCAGGTTGGTTGGAGAGAGTTCGGGCCCAGTATGAGCAATTGCGCAAATCAGGTCAGAATTATGAAAACGTGTGGGACCAGCTTTGTGCAAGCCTTAGGGATAACCCTGGTCGGTCATTAAGGAATGCACGTGTTGCCATGGTGTCCGTGTCCCCGTACTAAGAGTTTCAGTATTTTCTGATGTGCGTTCGAGTGATATTGTGGATTTTCAGAAGAGTTTCATCTTGACTGAAATCTTGATTTTTGTTGGAATGAGCATGTATGCTCAATTGATCAATATTTTGTAAATATTAAAATAAGAGTATTTTAACATTTAAAATTGCCGTGAGAGGCTAGCCGGTCATGTGACCATGTTGGCTTCTGAATTTTCATGATTTGAGCAAAATTTGAGAAATTATGAAGAAATCATGATTTTTGCTCAAACTAAGGAGTTTCATGAATTTGAGGGAAATAATAATTATAAAAGACTAAGGATTGCAGGGTGTGGGACCGGCCACGGCTAGGGCATGGCCGGCCGGCTATGTTGCCCGGTCCCCACTCCTTTCCCTATTTTATAATATTATTTTTCATGAATCCGTGATGTTATGGAGAATCCATGAGTTTTTATTGAAACAGAGAAGTTTCATGAGTATAGGGAATAATAATTATAAAAAGCTAGGGATTGTGAGGTGTGGGACCGGCCACGGCTTGGGCATGGCCGGCCGGCTATGTTGCCCGGTCCCGCACTCCTTCCACTATTTTATAATATTATTTTTTTCATGAATCCATGAAGTTATGGAGAATTCATGAATTTTGCAAAAACAAGGAAAGTTGCTAAAATCAAGGAGTTTTTCATGAGTTCATGAAAATAACAAAATAGGGCAAAATAATGGAAGAAGCATGGGACCAGCCACGGCTAGGGCATGGCCGGCCGTCCGGTGGGCCCGGCCCCTGGGCGCTCCTTATTATTTTATTATTATTTGTTGTTTTCTCCTGTTTTGCGTAGGATTCCTCATCTGTCCATATTTTTGGATGCTCGTTCGTGCATCCGGGTGCTCAGTCGTGCATCATTGTCGAGTACACTTACACTATTTTTGTGGGGCTTACTCAGTGATGATCCAGATGCCCGATGTTTGAGTATTTATTGCTAATTCATGAAATTCAGTGTAGAATAATTCATGAAACAGAACAATAAAACGAGTAGTTATTTATTATCAATTCATAGGATCAGCTGTGGATTCGACCATAAACTCGGAATAATAAAACAGGCATTACCATTCCATGGGATCGTGGATTCGACCATAAAATCGGAGTAATAAAATTATCTATTACCATTCCATGAGATTAGCAGTGAATCCGATCATGAAATTGGAATAATGATAATATAAATTATTATTGTCATTCCATGGGATCAGGCCGTGGATTCGACCATGGAATAGGAGCAATTGTTATTTCCATTCCATGGGATCAGGCCGTTGATTCGACCATGGAATAGGAGCAATTGTTATTTCCATTCTGGGAATTCAGTGGTGAATATCACGGCAGAATTAATTTATGTGCATAGTCAGGAGACGGCTAATATCTCGAAGGCGTTCTCAAATCTTACAAGAACGCCCGAGTCTATACACGGTCGCCCTACATAGTCAGGATCAGTGAGTGTCCCTGTCCTGAAGGCGCTGTTGCTCTCAATCTTACGGAGAACCGCCCAATCGTTCTTCTATGTAGAGGGGGGTCGCTCTCATGTAGTCAGGGAACAGTGAGTATCACCGACGTCCTGAAGGCGTTAAGCCCTCTCAACAAACAATTATGTAGGAGGGCCGCCCAATTCTATTATTCTACATAGAGGGCACAATGAAATGCCAGGGATCGAATGCTCAGCTAGTGGAGGCTTTTCTAAAGACATGTTCATCATGGCTTCGTAAAATATGAATCGTCACATGCCTGAAGCCGTATCAGAAACATTCAGTATCATGATTTTACGGTTTTGACCTTTGTTGAAAATCCACCATCAACATTAAGTCCCCTTCTTAGTGAGGAACAGTCATGTTCCGCGGTAAGCATTAGATGGTGATTTTCAGTCGACGAGATCGTGGTTGAACTCGGTCTACAAAGGAAGTTTCAGAATCCTCGATTTGCTCCAATGGTGTTATGTACGAGCAAATGTTCGGGTGAGGACCCTGATAGTGTGATAGTGTGTTATTTTGTGGATATGGAGAGGTGAAATGCTGCTGATTTGGTCGGTCAAAAGTCTAGTTTTTGGTCGATTTAGGATTTTCGGGTCCGAGCCCAAAAAAGGAAACCCGTGTTTTATTAGGTTTTGGAAATAGAATTAATATAAAAGGTAAGTAACCCTAATATTATTATTGTTTTGATCGATTGAGCACCTTCATCACTTCATCACCTTCACGTGTGCAGCAGGGAAGAAAAAATTTTGCCGGAAAAATCAGCGTCGACGCCGCCGCCGATCACCGTCCGGTCAGTTTCCGGCCGGCGACAGGTAAGTGCGATTTTTTTTTTATTTTTTTGCTGTGTGTTTTGTGATTTCATGAGTTGTTAATAAAACAAAAATCCCATAGTTGCATGTATACGTAGGATTTATGAAGAATTTGTTTTTAGAGAACGTATGAATGCCCGTTTTTATCGTTAGTTTAGGAAACGAACAACAATTCCTAATATGGAAGAGATACATAAAATTTGCATAGACATGGTATAGTTGCAGTAGTAAAAGTTTTGTTTATTAGGTTTCATGAAAACCCAAGTTTGTTTTCAAAGCACGGACTTTGCAAATACTTTTAAGAACGTAGGATTGTTCGTAATAAAAGTAGTAAATAATAATCCTTAGAGTTAAAGGAAATTTTTGAAATGTTGCAGCTATTTGGCAGAGATGACTCGATTCCGTAATGATGATGAAAGTGACGTTTCCAGAGATACTTCTGTAGATGATGTTTCCACAGATACATCTTCTAGAGATGATGATTGCTCCAGGGATGGCAATTCTAGAACTTCTCAGGGGAAGGAGGAGATTCCAAAACCCAAGAAAATTCCAAGCACTGAAGACAGGTTCTTTGAATATTTGTATAGGCCAGAAAAATGCCCTTTAGGTTCTTCGTTTCGGTTGCTCATAAATCCCAGGACTACTGCTCAGAATAGGTGGTGTCTCCTTCAGCAATAATTCGGTTCTGTTTAGAAGGGAAACATTATTCGGCTTCTCATGTGGAACTTAAACTTTCTCGGAAGCCGCTGACGTATTTTTCTGGATGGGCAAGGCATATGCTAGGCCACAGCCGTGTGAGGGCCTTGCTGGATAGTGCACAAGTGACGCAAGCCATTCAAGTTACTGGAGATTTGATCATTAATCATGATATACCAGGTATCGTGGCTTTTGTTGCTCGTTGGTGTATTCCTACTCATACCTTCATATGCAGATGGGGAGAGTTCACAATTACTTTAGAAGACGTAGTCGCTTTGTTGCATCTTCCGATCACCTAAATTTCCTGAGAACTCTTGACGAGGAGAAGTCGATATCTCGTACTTTGGAAACTAAGATGCACGAGTTCAATGAGTCTCCCAAATTTTGCTATGCTCAGTGGTTGAGATACTGGTGGCCGAGAGATAGAATTCCTGAAGAACCTGTTGATGGTACCCTATCCATTGCCGCTTTCCTGTGTTTGTGGCTTTCCAGAGATGTTTTTGAGGACAGCGGACATTTGTTGAAGTCGTTAGTGATACCCTTTGCTATTAGGATGGCTAAAGGTGAGAAACTTCCAATTAGTAGCCTGTTTTTAGGTTCACTGTTCGCCAACTTGCACTCTTTGGTTATTGACTCCAGTGTTTCTAACGGTTTCATGAAAATTGAGACATATGCTAATACCATGTTCCTCCAAGCTTTGATGTGGGAGCATCTTGAAAATTATGCTCCGATTCCTCGTAGCATTTTGCAAGGGCCTAATGTCGACACTCGCCATTCTTTCCTTGAGAAAGACAACGCCAGGATCATGAGGTGGTCTACAAAGCAGCCGCAATACAAGATATGCATTACTGATATTCTGGATATTGAATCCGAGTTCAATTTTCGCCCTTGGGTGTCGGTCCCTGATCTCTTCTCACAATTGATCACCTTCAACACTGCTGAAGAAAATATCACATTGAAGACTGGTGCTGATTTGAATGATGGAGAGAGATCCTTTATATTAAGTTGCACTCCTGGCCACCTAGTATCAGTAATGCATGGAGAATTCAGAGTAGAGGAATACAATATTAACAGGGCAACTCGGCAAATGGGTGTCGACCAATGTATCCCAGGTCACCGAATGAACAAACCATCAGTTGAGTATTTGAAGGCTAATCTGGACTGCACTCACGTGGATGGGCATGAGTATTTATCCCCATGCTCTGATCGTGCTAGTTTTGTGACTCCGAGTTACATAGACTTCTGGCGTCAGCAACTTGAGCGTCTGTATGCTTTCGTGATGGATGTTAAGTCCCCAGTGCAAGATTTTCCTTCCCTTGACTCCATTAATGCTCGACCAAGACTAAAGTACCTTTCTCGTGGTGACAATAGGAAGACATCTCCGGAATGTGCACAGGTAGGCCTCTTTTCTTCACGATTGGTGAGAGTAAGATAGACTTATTTTTAATCATTCGTTGATTTTGTGTAGGATGGTCGTGCTGTGAGGCCTCGAATCTGTAAACTTCTTAGATCTTCAAGAAAGTCCCCATGGTGGAGAAGGAAGGAGTAAAACAGCTCATAGAATGATACCGAATAAAATGCAGTCCCCTGCCGCTTCTTTGGTGAGTTGTTAGCATTTTTCTTATCATTGCGGCTTTCTTGTCCATATAATCAGGATCTTAGAAAAGTATTACTAATTTGTTTCAGAATTTTGCTCCATTGGTTATTGACGGTCTTCATCTTTCCTCTATACGAACAACTCAGGAATCCAGCGTTGATGGAGAGGTTGATGTGAGTATCCTTTCATGTAAGTGATTTTGGCATTTCCTTGAATGAAATAATAATGATTATTATTGATAATTACAGGAGGAAATTTTTGTGGAAATCCATCATGGTCATGCTATTCATTCATCTTCGAATAGTAGTGAAAAGAGAGTCCTCAAGAATCTCGACTGAATGAAGATAATGGTACTTCCAATGTTGATGCCGACCCTGTTAACCCCTCGAATGAGTTGGAGACTCCTAAAGTAAGTATCTACTTTGCATTATCTTCATAGAAGTATAATGTTGTTGACTTGTCGATGAATGCATGAGGATCCCGACAAATATATGAGAAATTTTGCCGAAATATGTCATCAGAAAAAATCCAGACCTCAGTTTTTTAGTAAAAATGTTGTAGAATCTTCATTCGACATCAAATTTTCGCGATCTACCCATGTATCTTTAAGCCCAGGAAATTTAAAAGATTTTTCAAAGAAGATTTTTAAGTTTTGAGCACTTTTAGGGGCCGAAATCAACGAAACAGTGAACTTCCAGGAGACCTCCAGAAAATTTTCAGTCGGTATGAGGCCCAATGTTTTGGACACAACTCCATGCTCGTTCATCCGATTGCTATGAAATTTTGATATGTTGTATATGACATCCATACGAAGAGAATGGTATATGACCCAACCTTAGATTCCTTACCAATTGCTCCCATTTATTCGTCTTATACAGAGTAGTATAAAATTTTCCTGACGGACTTATTGAAATACGTGTCTTATGACTTTTATGCTATTTGCTCATGTCTTGGACGCATAGTAGAGAAATTAGATAATGTTAGTTCAATTACATGCTGTAATTTATGATTGCGTTGAGTTCCCATGCTTGGACTGCTCTAATCTCGTGTAATTTTCTTATTAGGTGCCAAATGCCGAAACTGAGAGTAATGAGACCAATAATGATGATTCGAGCAATCCCGGCGCTGTTGATAGTGAGACGACCATATCTGCACTTCAAGGACGTGAGATGGTTGTTACTGATATTGTTGAGGCGATTGAAACACCAACGGTGATTGCTCCAGGAACAGAAGAAGTTGTGCCGAAAGTAGACAATACTGTCCCTGAAGAAGTTGCGCCTATGATTGTTGAAGTTGCTCCTGAGATTGAGAACCGTATAATAGTGCATGAATTTGTTGGTGGATTCAGCGTTTCCACAGGGTATGCCGGAATGTATGAGAAGTTGTGGAAGATGTATGGCAATATCGTCGTTACAAGAGATCCTGAACGTAGCTACTTCTTGACCATGCAATTAGGAAACAAATTGCGTGTCTTAGATGATATCCGTACCAGGCCCAGAAGTATTGTTACTCGAGATGTACTCTTTGATTGGGAGTACAACTTGGAGAATTCTTAGAGACTTGGCTTTTGATCGCTGTCGTAGGCGTCAAAAATAAATTACACTTTCTTACTACTCAAAATATATAATGAAGCAAGGGCAAGAAATGATCGTTCCCACAGAGAGGTCTTGGGTTGTCAATATGTTTCGGTTCTTATATAAATAAAGGGAGTTTTCTGATTTTTATAAACTAAAATAAAATTAAGGCAAAATAATAAAAAGCAAACACGCAAATCAAGGATGTGAAACTATTGGATAAAGGTTTCATCTTCAATTGTAAACAAGTTTTGAATATATGATTAGAATTCGTATTTAATCTCGCTATCATCAAAAGCCCTAGAATATCTTATTGCAAGAATACTCCGTAAATTTCCTAAGTCATCAACACACACATTAGAGCTTCGTATGTGAATTCTACCTTAAGAATAACCTAACGCCTTGCGCTAATTAAGTTCAATTCCTAGGAGCATTAAGTTTCAGAAATAGGCTAATCAATGCAATTGAAATACATTGCGCAAACAATTCGAACAAAGGTCAACTTCTACATATGACTACAAGAGTGTATCACTACAAGCCATAATCATATCATGCTACTCGTATTCAAGGTTATCGCTCGATGATGAACCCTAAATTAGCTATAGATATGGATGTGAGTTCAATCAATTCTAGACTTAACTAAACAAACATTCAATCATATTGCAATACATCAATCATGCAATTATTATAACCCGTAGAAATCAAACAATGATTTTGAGAGAAAACTAATTCATAAAAATCATAACTTGTTTTCAAAATCCAACTACATCTTTAACCAATAAGAATAAATCAACTACTTGGGTTTTAGGAAATCATCACAAAGAGTTTAGAAGAATCTATCATGTGAAACCCTAGAAAACAAGTAGAAGCCTACCTCATGTAGATATTAGGTTTAGAGAAAGAGTTTTCTATTTATATATTAAGCTTTTTGATCGCTGTCGTAGGCGTCAAAAATAATTTTATACTTTCTTACTACTCAAAATATAAATATAGCAAGGGCAAGAAAGGATCGTTCCCACAGAGAGGACTAAGGTTGTCAAATTGTTTCGGTTTCCTATAAATAACATCGGGGAGTTTTCTGATTTTTATATAATAAACTAAATAAAAGCAAACAATAAAGGTAAACAAATCAAATCAAGGATGAGAAAGTATTGGTCATGGATTTCGTCTTCAATCACAAACATGTTTTCAACACAATAACTAGAATTGATATTTTAATCTCAACTTTTATCAAAGGCCCTAGAATACCTTGATCGCAAGTATATCCCGCAAATCTCCTCTTGTCATCAACAAACACATTAAAAGATGCGAATATGAATTCTATCTTAGAGAACAACCTAACGTGTAAAAGCACTAATCAAGTTTAATTCCCTAGATGCGTTAAGTTCTATGAAATCAGGTCAATCAAAGCAATCGAACGTGTAAAAGCACTAATCCGATTTAACAAAGGTTATGGTTCACATATGATCATAAGAATATATCACTACAAACTATAATCATATTTATGCTACTTGCAATCAGGAATTATCAATTTTGCATATAAAAACCCTAATCTAGCAATAAAGATGAAAGCAAACTCAATCGATTCGCGACTCGACTAAACAAACATTCAAATCATGTAACAATATTAATGGTGAATCATAAACGATAGTATGAGACAAAACTAATTTATTGAACAAGAAACATGTTATGTGAAATCCAACTAATCCATAACCAATGATAAAATTCTAGCTCATGTTAAAGGAGTTCATCACAAGAAGAAAGAGAAAAACTTTCATGGTTCTAAACCCTAGAACAAAAGTAGAGGAAAAAGATATGAGATTTTTTTTAGATCCCAAAAAAGAAGTTATATATATCCTCTCCTGTTGTGTGAGTACTGCGTAGGTTTTCCTCAACAAAATCTCGATCAAAGCCTGACCACATTTCAGCCCATTAGCAGCTACAGCCCGTTCAATCCAGGTCCAAGTTCTTCTCTGCCAACTCGGTATCTCACTGAGTCAACTCAGTCGTGACCGATTCCGGCCGAGTGTTGACAGTTTTCTTGTATGTTCCGACCGATTCCAAGCTTTTCATATCATTCCCTGTATAGCCTAACATACATCTAATTGCTCCAGCTTCAGCTTGACCTGCTTGCAAATGAAGCTACAACTCACATTCATTCATCACTTCAGTTAAGCTCAATACCCATTAGCTTTAGAATTCCAACTCCATTCCTTGCTGCAACCTCGCTCATCACCATTGCCTACTTCTAAGCTTCGACCATTGCAGCTGCATCAAACCAGTTACCACTCTGTAACCCTCCATAAACATCTTCACTCCAGCTGCAATGTAACATGCCTACAACACTCGTTTCCGCAACTCAGCTAACACCATTATAAACACAATAATGCAAACCCAATGTTAATTCAGATCAAAGCAACAACTCAAACCCTTATTCTTCATGCTGCTCTTTGTTGTTATCATCACCAGAGGCAACATGCCCTGTATACCTCAATGCAACCACCTTGTTCCATTCAACCCAGCTGCATCTTCTTGTTGTCAATGCTTCATTCCACCTGACACAACATCAACCTAACATTCATCTACACAATGATACATCCATCTTACCTATCTTCGCAACCTGTAGGAACCCATTTTAACACCATCTCTTCTTAGCAATGGCAGCAAGCCACCAGACTCGTCGTTCACATTGTAATCAGTTTGTTGTTGATTTGACACACATGACACACCCATATAGCTCATAATCCATTCAATCTACATTTTATAATTTTCTTCCTGCAAATGCAGTTGCACATTCCATTCTGCAGCTTCAAAACTCAACCAATCAGATTCATCAC
Source organism: Papaver armeniacum (assembly GCA_023531295.1). Classification (NCBI taxonomy): domain Eukaryota; kingdom Viridiplantae; phylum Streptophyta; class Magnoliopsida; order Ranunculales; family Papaveraceae; genus Papaver; species Papaver armeniacum. The sequence goes on along the minus strand of JAJJWW010012829.1, from coordinate 569,473 downwards.
TTGCTCAAGCCACTTTTACTAACTCAGTTTGAGCTTCATTTTCAACCAATACTGCACAGTACCAACTCTTGCCTGCAACCCATTCTACCAACGCCATTCTCATTTCAGCTTCTGCCATTCTCATTTCAGCTTCTGCCATTCTCATTTCACTTCTGCCATTCTCCAATTCCATTGCACCATCCAAAGATTAATCGCAGCTTTGCAACCTCATGTACTCCCCGTGACAAAGATCACCATAAGCTGTAACCATCAGATTCAACAGCTACACAAACTCCCCTGCAAAGTATTCATACCAACTGTAGTTCATTTCTGATTTATCATTCTCACATTCCTCCATCTCAGCGGCACAGAAGCTCAGTTTCTGTAGTTACACTTCCTTGTACAAACATCTCAGCACAAGACCATTCAAGCCTCCTTCATCACTTAATCCAGCTTTGAGCTTATCCATCTACCAAACACAAACCCATCTCTTTGTAAACATTTGAAATGTGTTCTAACCCCAACTGTATTTTCTTCTTGATTTCAATCTGCATCCAAACTCAATTGCTTCCCTGTCTTGTCAATTCAACCATAATCTTAGTTACAAGGCCAGCAACACAAATCCCCTATGCTCATTCACCCGCAACTTCCCTCTGTAGAAACTGGAATTCAGAAGCAACCCCATTTTGTTCTTCTCTGCACTTGAAATCTGCTCTAGCTCATCACCAGAATCACCATTTAACTTCAGTTCTTCATCCCTTTCTGCAAACCCTAACAGATTCATTCTTGACTTCAAATTCCATTTCAAATAAACCCATCTCTGCCTTGTTCTCTGTTAATCACCAAATCTGAGACTAATCCATCAAGCACAATCCTTGCAATTTCATCAACAGGGCCCATGAATATCAGCACCATCCTCTCTATCTTGTTACAGCCGCTACCAGATTCCAAACCTATTACTCTCTTCATCAATCTCTCCACCAGAAACATCATTTTCTTCTTCTATACTTCGATTTCAAGCAAAACAAGTACAAGAACTCAATCTTTCATTCTGCCATACCCTTGAAATCAACAGCTCCAACTTGAATTCAGGCTACCCACAAATTGAACCCATCTTCTCGACTTCATAGTAGCATCATCACCTTCGTTTTCATCTGAATCATCAAACCCTAACCAGTTCCATCAAAACCCATTACAGATGCAATCATCACAAATCCAACTCCCTTTATTTCTGAAATCGACAGCAACAATAACTCCAATCTCAAGTTCATCTTATCAGTACTCTCACCCTAATCGAACCTGAGCTTTTCCATCTCTCAATTTCGTGTTTCTTCTGTGGATTTCACAGATTCTTCTTCTTTGGTTGCAGAGAACAATGGAGAAGAGAGAAAGGGAATTATTACTCAGGGCTTTAAAAGTGGAACGGCTATTTGAACCCACTGTGCTTGGATACAGCCACCCATTGGCAGCCCCTTAACCTTGACTGGGCTCCAGATAGCACCCGCCTGTGAAATGCCCGTGACACCCGTTTTGCGCGTTTTTCCTCTTCGTTTGCTTCAAATGACTCCATTGCACCTAAATACTCAAAATCAAACATAAGATACATAATTCACACGAAAACTCGCAAAGAAAGCATAAATACTAGATATAAAATTAGGTGTTTTAGACACCTATCAAATTCCCCCACACATAGACTTTGCTAGTCCTAGAGAAAATCAAACTAAACAAATACATACAACTCCTTGTCGTCGAGGCTACAGTCACTTTTAGCATAAATAACAAGCCTTTGAACCCCTTGGTGTCCCTAGTGGACGAGTTATAGTCTCGTGAGGGTTTACTAGAGATATACCCACAAAACCTACTTTTCCAACTTACTAGTTCTCTGTAATGATAGCATCCAATGCGCTAAGAAGACATAGAGATTCTGCACACTAGTAATAAGAAGTTAGACACATAAATGAACACAATTTCATCCTTAAAAGTTGAGAGAGAAATAACCATCCCTTATCGAAAGAAATTCGGGTTCGGAGTGATCGAAAGTCTCGACTCTGCCTCACAAGAAAAGGGTTTTATGATATTGCTCTCAATAATAAATAGCTTTTTATGGGTCACACATGTGTCCAGGTAGGAGTGAAGAGAGAATCCTGCGACACGTTGAATGGTAGGAAGGCAAAACCCTCCGAATCGTTTTGAAAACCCACATCTTTTATAATTTTGAAAACCCATTTTTTCTGATAATCTCTAAGAAAGGAAATCAACCACTTAACGAAGGTGTTGATATGCTTACTTACCTCATTATCCGTTCGACGTGCAACTAGCACCACTCTCACAGCATCCATAGAAACGTCTTCGGTCTTCAATCGGTGTCTTCATCTTCGTCTTCGGTCTTCAACTGTCGATGATAACTCTTGAACTTCGTATAATCTTGACAATATGATTCTTTCCTCTTAATCCTTGTTCCTTGAAACTTCATTATAGATATTTCTTCTTTCCATTGGCTTTATTGAAAGAACAAAACTAAAAACAAACCAAAATATGATACAAAGAATTTTTCTTGTCTCTTTTTTTTTTTTTTTTTTTAATTATGAGACAAGAAAAATAAAAGAAATACAAAATGAAAACGAAACAAAACAATAAAACTAGTAATGAACCTAAAGAAATTTTCTCTTATCTTTTTTTTTTTTTTCAATTTTTTTTTATTATTATTATTATTATTTTTTTTTTGTTATGTAGACAAGAGAAATAAATACAAACTGAAAATAAAAATAAAATAAGTACAAATGGCCATGGTGTAAGTATTTTACCGTTTGATTCTTCACAACTTGTATGTCTTGATATCATAAACTTCTCGAACTCTCATCTTTGATCATCTTCGCTCTTGTACAATAGTCTTCAACTTGTAAAAATTCTGCTCCTTGTCTTGTTGCATCTGAAATCTGCTCATTTCTGTACTGTTGCTTGTAAACCTTGAACGTCTTCAATTTTCCTTCGAATTTGTGATGCTCCTCTTGTTGATGATGATGGTGTTTCTATGGACCTGTTGGTGTAGAGAGAGATAAAGTAGATGGTGCTAACTGCGAACAAGATTACAAGTGGTATGTAAGTTAGCAATTCGATGTCACCATCATGGTTGATAAAAATAACACTCAAGAGATCAAAATAGTGCTTCTATTGGTGGGAGGTTGGGCAGCTCACCATTCTGCCCGGAATTTTCGTACGGTGACACACACTCTAAAAGCACAAATTTAGACAGGTACAAAGAATTGAAGGTCGGTGCCTCACATTATGTAACATGGGTAGTCTCCACTATAGGGGACCACTACTCTAATACCGAATTCAGTCTGCACCTTATTTGCCACTAGCATGGTTAAATCCAACTTTAACTCTCATACAATTAAGAAACCCAATCATGTTCTCTGTCATCTCTAAGTTCAGTCACTCTTATGAGAATCTCGATGTAATCTTAGCGACATGTATACTATGTGACTCTAAACTAACTACAAGTTGGAGTTTTTATTCACTAATTTACACAAAAGTTGAAAATTTTGAAAAATTTACAATGCAAATGCTTAACCACTCCCCCACACTTAAACTTTACATTGTCCTCAATGTAAATTGAATCGTCCAAAGAAAGTCAAGGTGGGAAATCTTATAATGATATGCGACAAGAAAAAGTAAAAACAAGAAAAGAAAAAAAAAGATAAGAGATACAAAACCTATGGGTTGCCTCCCATGTAGCGCTTGGTTTAAAGTCGTCAGCCCGACTATATCCTTGCAAGATTCATTCCCCATATACCAACAATCTGAAAAGTTGGGGATCCTTCCACAGAACCTGTTTTGCAAACACTAGCTTCACACAAATATTAGTAATATAAAAGAGAAATGAAGCTATTAACCAATAAAAGTCTCCCCCACACTTATTCTTGTCCACACTTGGAAGTGTATAAAGAATGTAGAAGTCAGGGACTACCATGGTTTCTTGTTTCAAAACCTGCATAGTATGAGAATCAAGTATCTCTAATGGAGGAAATCGATAAACAAAGTCATTCAACAATATTCTCGAAGCACATATATTCAAACCAATAAGAGGTAAAGGAGAAGAAACAATATGCAAAGGGTTAGACAAACCTTGCACAATCTCTTGTATCACGGAATCCTCTTCATCCTTGAAAAACTCAAGTGAATTATTCACCTCATGTATATCATGGTCCTCTATCAAACTTTGCAACCATTCTTCGTCCGTTTCTGCCTTAACCAAAGTCTCGACATAAATATCATCATTACAATCATATGCAAGCTCAATTGGGTCTTCCATAATATTGGTCATATCGATCACACTCTCAACATATTCCTCTTCATTAGACTCAAACCTTGTTGCAAAGTTCTGTAAAACACTAGTTTCATCATACTCATGTACCTTTTGAATAAGTGCTTGATCATTATAAATATCAAGAGTTGAGTCAACTACACTAATGTCATCAAATATCTCCAAAGGTTAGTCCTTTTCAACACATTCATCTTCGTCTTCATTTTCAGACTCACCATAATAAGAATCGTCGTCGGTTTCCCAACCCTTATCACGACGTCGTTTAAGTTCCATATGAATGGTCCTACTAATTTCATCGACAAGCTCTTCCGAGGCTCCATCATCTTCCAACTTGTATAATTTCTGCGCAAGTTTCTTGACGTTCACACGCTTACCACCGCTGGCTACAATAGGTTCTCTTTCCCATGACTCTTCCCTTTGAATGGGGTGAATGATCATAACTACGATCTGGAGTCGGGTAAGAAGAAATGTTCCAAAAATTGGTTTGTGCGACGTTCTCTCTATCACGGTCAAGTTGGTCTAGCCTTTGTTGCATGTCTTGTAATCCATTCAAAATCTGCATACAACTCGAATAAAGCCAATTCGAAGTAGAATTATCCCACCTAGGTGCTTGACTTACATACCCACTACAAGGTTGTTGTTGGTATGTATGAAAATCACCATAAGGTTCTCTAGGATATGCATCATAGCCAATAAATTGGTTTTGATGGTATCTCATAGATGGTGGGTACTTGTCATAGTGTTGAGGTTGTTGAAAACCGTATCCATCGCTCCAATATGCTCCGTCCATAGAAATTGGTACCTGAAACAAGAGTTCTCAAAACTATGTCAAAACCAGAAAATAAGAAAAACTAAAAATAAAACTAAAAACAAAAATAAGAAACCAAAAACAAGTGACAACCGCTGCCTCCCCGGCAACGGCGCCAAAATTTGATCGCTGTCGTAGGCGTCAAAAATAATTTTATACTTTCTTACTACTCAAAATATAAATATAGCAAGGGCAAGAAAGGATCGTTCCCACAGAGAGGACTAAGGTTGTCAAATGGTTTCGGTTTCCTATAAATAACACCGGGGAGTTTTCTGAATTTTATATAATAAACTAAATAAAAGCAAACAATAAAGGTAAACAAATCAAATCAAGGATGAGAAAGTATTGGTCATGGATTTCGTCTTCAATCACAAACATGTTTTCAACACAATAACTAGAATTGATATTTTAATCTCAACTTTTATCAAAGGCCCTAGAATACCTTGATCGCAAGTATATCCCGCAAATCTCCTCTTGTCATCAACAAACACATTAAAAGATGCGAATATGAATTCTATCTTAGAGAACAACCTAACGTGAAAAGCACTAATCAAGTTTAATTCCCTAGATGCGTTAAGTTCTATGAAATCAGGTCAATCAAAGCAATCGAACGTGTAAAAGCACTAATCCTATTTAACAAAGGTTATGGTTCACATATGATCATAAGAATATATCACTACAAACTATAATCATATTTATGCTACTTGCAATCAGGAATTATTACTTTTGCATATAAAAACCCTAATCTAGCAATAAAGATGAAAGCAAACTCAATCGATTCTCGACTCGACTAAACAAACATTCAAATCATGTAACAATATTAATGGTGAATCATAAACGATAATATGAGACAAAACTAATTTATTGAACAAGAAACATGTTATGTGAAATCCAACTAATCCATAACCAATGATAAAATTCTAGCTCATGTTAAAGGAGTTCATCACAAGAAGAAAGAGAAAAACTTTCATGGTTCTAAACCCTAGAACAAAAGTAGAGGAAAAAGAAGTTATATATATCCTATCCTGTTGTGTGAGTACCACGTAGGTTTTCCTCAACAAAATCTCGATCAAAGCCTGACCACATTTCAGCCCATTAGCAGCTACAACCCGTTCAATCCAGGTCCAAGTTCTTCTCTGCCAACTCGGTAACTCACTGAGTCAACTCAGTTGTGACCGATTCCGGCCGAGTGTTGACAGTTTTCTGGTATGTTCCGACCGATTCCAAGCTTTTCATATCATTCCCTGTATAGCCTAACATACATCTAATTGCTCCAGCTTCAGCTTGACCTGCTTGCAAATGCAGCTGCAACTCATATTCATTCATCACTTCAACTAAGCTCAATACCCATTAGCTTCAGAATTCCAACTCCATTCCTTGCTGCAACATCGCCCATCACCATTGCCTACTTCTAAGCTTCGACCATTGCAGCTGCATCAAACCAGTTACCACTCTGTAACCCTCCATAAACATCTTCACTCTAGCTGCAATGTAACATGCCTACAACACTCGTTTCCGCAACTCAACTAACACCATGATAAACACAATAATGCAAACCCACTGTTAATTCAGATCAAAGCAACAGCTCAAACCCTTATTCTTCATGCCGCTCTTTGTTGTTAGCATCACCAGAGGCAACATGCCCTGTATACCTCAATGCAACCACCTTGTTCCATTCAACCCAGCTGCATCTTCTTGTTGTCAATGCTTCATTCCACCTGACACAACATCAACCTAACATTTATCTACACAATGATACATCCATCTTACCCATCTTCGCAACCTGTAGGAACCCATTTTAACACCATCTCTTCTTAGCAATGGCAGCAAGCCACCAAACTCGTCGTTCACATTGTAATCGGTTTGTTGTTGATTCGATACACATGACACACCCATATAGCTCATAATCCATTCAATCTACATTCTATAATTTTCTTCCTGCAAATGCAGTTGCACATTCCATTCTGCAGCTTCAAAACTCAACCAATCAGATTCATCACTTGCTCAAGCCACTGCCATACTAACTCAGTTTGAGCTTCATTTTCAACCAATACTGCACAGTACCAACTCTTGCCTGCAACCCATTCTACCAACGCCATTCTCATTTCAGCTTCTGTCATTCTCATTTCAGCTTCTGCCATTCTCCAATTCCATTGCACCATCCAGCTTTAACTGCAGCTGCAACCTCATGTACTACTGTACATCATCACCATAAGCTGTAACCATCAGATTCAACAGCTACACAAACTCCCCTGCAAAGCATTCATACCAATTGTAGTTCATTTCTGATTTATCATTCTCACATTCCTCCATCTCAGCGGCACACAAGCTCGGTTTCTTTAGTTGCACTTCCTTGTACAAACATCTCAGCACAAGACCATTCAAGCCTCCTTCATCACTTAAGCCAGCTTTGAGCTTATCCATCTACCAAACACAAACCCATCTCCTTGTAAACATCTGAAATGTGTTCTAACCCCAACTGTATTTTCTTCTTGATTTCAATCTGCAGCCAAACTCAATTGCTTCCCTGTCTTGTCAATTCAACCCTAATCTCAGTTACAAGGCCAGCAACACAAATTCCCTATGCTCATTCACCTGCAACTTCCCTCTGTAGAAACTGGAATTCAGAAGCAACCCCATTTTGTTCTTCTCTGCACTTGAAATCTGCTCTAGCTCATCACCAGAATCACCATTTAACTTCAGTTCTTCATCCCTTTCTGCAAACCCTAACAGATTCATTCTTGACTTCAAATTCCATTTCTAATAAACCCATCTCTGCCTTGTTCTCTGTTAATCACCAAATCTGAGACTAATCCATCAAGCACAATCCTTGCAATTTCATCAACAGGGCCCATGAATATCAGCACCATCCTCTCGATCTTGTTACAGCCGCTGCCAGATTCCAAACCCATGACTCTCTTCATCAATCTCTCCACCAGAAACATCATTTTCTTCTTCTATACTTCGATTTCAAACAAAACAAGTACAAGAACTCAATCTTTCATTCTGCCAGACCCTTGAAGTCAACAGCTCCAACTTGAATTCAGGCTACCCACAAATTGAACCCATCTTCTCGACTTCATAGTAGCATCATCACCTTCGTTTTCATCTGAATCATCAAACCCTAACCAGTTCCATCAAAACCCATTACAGATGCAATCATCACAAATACAACTCCCTTTATTTCTGAAATCGACAACAACAATAACTCCAATCTCAAGTTCATCTTATCAGTACTCTCACCCTAATCGAACCTGAGCTTTTCCATCTCTCAATTTCGTGTTTCTTCTGTGGATTTCACAGATTCTTCTTCTTTGGCTGTAGAGAACAATGTAGAAGAGAGAAAGGGAATTATTTCTCAGGGCTTTAAAAGTGGAAGGGCTATTTGCACCCACTGTGCTTGGATACATCCACCCATTGGCAGCCCCTTAACCTTGGTTGGGCTCCAGATAGCACCCGCCTGTGAAATGCCCGTGACACCCGTTTTGCGCTTTTTTCTACTTCGTTTGCTTCAAATAACTCCATACATAAATACTCAAAATCAAACATAAGATACATAATTCACACGAAAACTCGCAAAGAAAGCATAAATACAAGATATAAAATTAGGTGTTTTAGATACCTATCACTTCTCCCATTCTCCAAGAGGATACTCTTTCCAAAAGTAGGTCAAATCTTCTCAAAACCCATCTCCACGTAGTCCACCAAGCCCGTGAGTTAAAACATCTCTTCTAGAAATTCTGGGTCCAAAACTGGGTCGCCGGTTTGCTGACATCATCACCGGAATCCAGTCACCGGTCGCCGGAATTTGGTCACCGGGAAATTATCTCCGACCACCTGAGCCTGTATCCGACTATCGTAACTCCCCACAACTCACTATCCTTCTCCGTAGTTCATACACTCACAATTCAGAGCCATTCATCGCAAATGAACCATCTAAGCCAATTCTTGGATTCTTGCGGAAACGTGCCCAAAAGCGCGACCCGTAGCTCATATATCCGGCCGTCGACTCTTGCATTCGACTCATACCCCCTTCACGATTCAATGAAACTTTACAATCCATACATCAAGCTCCAAAATCCGGCAACCGAAACTAGTACCACCAGCTCGCCATTTTCGCTCACTTTTCGCATTGTTTCTGCAGAAACTCAAAACTGCTCGGGCTTTTACTGGCACTATCTTTTATTCACAATCATGCCCATTCAGTAATGCAATTCAATGGCAGAACCATTCGTTGTATCACTCAAACTCTCCAATCATTCCAAGTAATGCCATAGACTCGCGCAACAGGAAACCACAGCCCATATCTCCCTCTCGCACCAAAGAAGACAACTCGACCTCTCTGGCTTCATAATTCCCTGTAACCTCATTCAATCTAGCTCCAGTCCACCATCTCTTTGATTCAGTTCAATTGCAGCTTCAAATTCCATCTGCAGCTGCATATTTCACTTCTACAAGCATATCCAGCTCCATACTCAGTTGTATCCTCTCCGTTATCGCAGCAACAATACCATTTCCATCGCCAGCGACAGCTTAGCTCACCACCAAAACTCTGCCCAGCAAACTCAAATTACACTTTGATTGCATCCAGCACCACCAAACAAACTCGAACCACTGCCCTGCATTTTTAATCCACCAGTTCCATTTCCTGCGTCAGACTCGACTGCTCCATATCCACTGCAAACCAACAGCACCAGGTCGACTCCATTGCATCACCATAGAGTCAGCTAACTCCTTCGTGCCAATAGCAGCAACTCAGCTCCATTCCTAGTTTCTCAGACAACAACATCACTACCATCATGTTCAATTGCAATTGCAGCTGCAGAACTCATCCTGCAATTTCCAACAGCAACACCACAACCTGAATCCTTGTAATTTATGCTCTCTCCACTGGTCATGTTGAACTAAGAATCGCCACCAGATTCGGTTGCCTATCATGCAGCAACAACATCACCACAAACCCATGAAAATCATCGCTACCACCTGTAATTTCCTGTCACAATTGCACCCTTCACCTTCTTGCATTCAAGGTTAACTCAAAACACCACCAATACCTAGCTTTTCTTCATTTCACTTCCTAAAACAGCACTTAATCTGTCGAGCATAACCACCAATCATTGTAACCCCTTGTAACATCCATGGCAGCACAATCTCCCAGCTGACTTTACTCTGCAAACATACCCAGATCAGTACCACCCCTTGAATCGCAGCTGCAACCATCTTCTTAGTCACCTCAACACACCATCTCTAGACTGCAACTGCAACAACATCATCTGAAGCATCTCATAACCACCAGCATAAAACACCAACACCAGCACAACCTGCACTTCTCCTTCTTTGCTGCCAATTACAGCACCTGCTCTTGCACAACTGCACCATCTGTAACTTTATCAACCAACACACCCCATTCAGTACAAGCACTTCCATTACTATCTTCCATCCATGAATTAACTGTATCACCAGCAGAACCCCCTTTAGCTATTGCACCACCATAGTAACCATTATCTCGAATTCATCTGAGTCACAGTTCATCCCAAGTCAGCCACCAAATCCCTGTAATGCCAACTGCCCAGACTTTGCATAACTCGACCCATTACAGATTCAACTCTGCCAACATAACTTAAACAGTTCTTAACAATTCATGGCCATCAAAATCATCTTCTTCTTAATCACCTGTACCATCTCAATAACAATCTTCTCTTCATTTCGACAGTCGACCCTCAATGCCTTATCATCTTCCCAACAAAACCCTAACCTGTAACCCTAGAACATCACAGATTCAATTAACTAAGCATATCTGTTCTTCGGCACAGCTTCCTCTTGATTTTCTTGATCACGACACTCTTCCTTTTCAATTCTCCATCAATTCGATTACCACAGCCAAACCCTAACCAAAACCAGTCACAAATTCGACCAATTGTTCCATGTCTTCTCAAAGCTCGGAACCCTACTTCCTAGCAACAACACGATCCTCTACTGATTCCTGGAGTTCACCTCAAAACCCTAAGTTTGAATTCTTCTATCTTCCTTTCTCTGTTGAACAATAGAGCCGCCATCAGTTTAGGTAGAATAATAAAAATGATTTCTTCACTGAAACTCAGGTGTTTTGTAAGGAACTGGATTTACACGCCCCAGCTTCGGATATGGGCCAACTGAGTTGATATCTCTGCAAGACTGACAGTCCACCCTCCTTCATAATTCTTGTATTGTCAGTTACAGGGAACTGACAAGCTTAATTACTGATTTTCTCATAACTTTCTCGTATGACGTCGGAGTGACATCATTCTTTCACCGGTGGCTTTGAATCTTCGTTCTCTTCAAGATGATTGAGAAGAAATCCACGATTTGAGCGAGTTCCACTTCTTTTTTCTCCAATGACTATAAAGTACCTAAATAACTCAAAAAACAAACATAAGATACATAATTTACAAGAAACTCGCAAATAAAGCATAAACAATAGATATAAATCTAGGTATTTTAGACACCTATCAAATTCCCCCACACTTAGACTTTGCTAGTCCTCGAGCAAATCAAATCAAATAATTCTAAAATGATACATACAACTCCATGTCGTCGAGGCTACGGTCACACTTAGCATGTATAACAAGCCTTTAAACCCCTAGGTGTCCCTAGTGGACGAGTTTTAGTCTCTTGAGGGTTTACAAGAGATATACCCACAAAACCTACTTTTCCAACTTACTAATTCTCCGAAATGATAGCATCCAACGCGCTAAGAAGACATAGAGATTCTGCACACTAGTCATAAGAAGTTAGACACATAAATGAACACATTCTCATCCTTAAAATTTGAGAGAGAAATAACCATCCCTTATCGAAAGAAATTCGGGTTAGAAGTGATCAAAAGTCTCGACTCTGCCTCACAAGAAAGGGTTTTATGAAGTTGCTCTCAATAATAAACAACTTTTTATGGGTCACACATGTGTCCAGGTAGGAGTGAAGAGAGAATCCTGCGACACCTTGAATGGTAGGAAGGCCAAACCCTCCGAATTGTTTAGAAAACCCACATCTTTTATTCATTTTGAAAAAAACCCGTTTTTTCTGAGGATCTCTAAGAAAAGAAATCAACCACTTAACGAAGGTGGGAATATGCTTACTTACCTCGTTATCCATTCGACGTGCAGCTAGCACCACTCTCACAGCATCCATAGAAACGTCTTCGGTCTTCAATCGGTGTCTTCATCTTCGTCTTCGGTCTTCAACTGTTGATGAAAACTCTTGAACTTCGTAGAATCTTGACAATGTAACTCTTTTCCTCTAAATCCTTATTGCTTGAAACTTCATTGTAGATATTCCTTCTTCCATTGTCTTTATTGAAAGAATGCAAAAATAAAAACGAACTATACAAACCCAAAATATGATACAATGAATTTTTATTGTCTCTATTTTTTTTTTTTTTTTTTTTTTTTTTTTCTTTTTTTTTTTTTTTTTTTTCTTTACATTATTATTATTATTATTATTTTAATATGAGACAAGAAAAATAAAACAAACACAAAATGAAAACAAAACGAAACAAAACAATGAACCTGAAGAAATTTTCTCTTGTCTCTTTTTTTTCATAATTTTTTTTTTTTATAATCTTTTTTTTTTCTTATAATCTTTTTTTTTTAATCTTTTTTTTATTTGAGACAAGAAAAATAAAACAAAAATGTAAGTATAAAGGCCATGGTGTAAGTACTTTACCGCTTGATTCTTCACAACTTGTATGTCTTGATATCATAAACTTCTCGAACTCTCATCTTGATAATCTTTGCTTTTGTATATAAGTCTTCAACTTGTAAAAATTCTGCTCCTTGTCTTGTTGCTTTACTTGAATCTAAAATCTGCTCATTTCTGTACCGTTGCTTGTAAACCTTGAACGTCTTCAACTTTCCTTCGAATTTGTGATACTCCTCTTGTTGATGATGATGGTGATTCTACGGACCTGTTGGTGTAGAGGGAGAAAGTGGATGGTGCTAACTGCGAACAAGAATACAAGTGGTATGTAAGTTAGCAATTCGATGTCACCATCATGGTTGATAAAAATAGCACTCAAGAGATCAAAGTAGTGCTTCTATTGGTGGGAGGTTGGGAAGCTCACCATTCCACCCGGAGTTTACGTATGGTGACACACACTCTAAAAGCACAAATTTAGACAGGTACAAAGAATTGAAGGTCGGTGCCTCTCATGATGTAACATGGGTAGTCTCCACTATAGGGGATCACTACTCTAATACCGAATTCAGTCTGCACCTTATTTTCCACTGGCATGGTTAAATCCAACTTTAACTCTCATACAAGTAAGAAACCCGATCACGTTCTCAGTCATCTCTAAGTTCAGTCACTCTTATGAGATTCTCGATGTAATCTTAGCGACATGTATACTATGTGACTCTAAACTAACCACAAGTTGGAGTTTTTTATTCACTATTTTACACAAAAGTTGAAAAATTTACAATGCAAATGCTTAACCACTCCCCCACACTTAAACTTTACATTGTCCTCAATGTAAATTGAATCGTCCAAAGAAAGTCAAGGTGGGAAATCTTATAATGATATGCGACAAGAAAAAGTAAATACAAGACAAGAAGAATAAAAGATAAGAGATACAAAACCTATGGGTTGCCTCCCATGTAGCGCTTGGTTTAAAGTCGTCAGCCCGACTATATCCTTGCAAGAGTCATTCCCCATACACCAACAATCTGAAAAGTTGGGGATCCTTCCATAGAACCTGTTTTGCAAACACTAGCTTCACACAAATTAGTAATATAAAAGAGAAATAAAGCTATGAACCGATAAAAGCTTCCCCCACACTTATTCTTGTCCACACTTGGAAGTGTATAAAGAATATAGAAGTCGGGTACTTCCACAGTTTCTTGTTCCAAAACCTGCATAGTATGAGAATCAAGTATCTCTAATGGAGGAAATCGAGAAACAAATTCATTCAACAATATTCTCGAAGCACATACATTCAAACCATTAAGAGGTAAAGGAGAAGAAACAATAGGCAAAGGGTTAGACAAACCTTGCACAATCTCTTGTATTACGGAATCCTCTTCATCCTTGAAAAACTCAAGTAAATTATTCACCTCTTGTATATCATGGTCCTCTATCAAACCTTGCAACCATTCTTTGTCCGTTTCTGCCTTAACCAAAGTCTCGATATAAACATCATCATTAAAATCATTTGCAAGATCAATTGGGTCTTCTACAATATTGGTCATATCGGTTTCATTCTCAACACACTCCTCTTTGTTGTAAGGCACACACTCTTTTGCGGATCCAAATCTCGCTATAAGGAACTTTTTTAGAACACTCGAAAATGCATCATCCTCAAGCTCCACCCTTTGAATAGGCTCTTGATCATTATTAAGATCAATGCTTGAGTAATCTACACAAGTGTCGACATATTCCTCTTCGTCTTCATCTTGGTCCCAAAAAGAGTCCATTGTACACCCTTCGGAGATGTCACCATGAGTTGGTTCAAGCAATGTATCATAATCACCGTCACTATCATAGTCAACATAAGATTGGTCCTCGCTGAATTTAGTGTTGCTAATCTCGAACTCATCCTTTTGAATAGGTGAATGATCATTATGACGATCAAGAGTTGAGTTAACTACACAATTATCAACAAAAGTCCCCAAAGGTTCGCCTTTTTCAACATAATTATTCATTTCCTCTATGTATTCATCAATGCCCTTTCTTACGTCGGAAACATCTCTTTGAAGCTCTTGGAGTGATCCATCCAAATTATGAATATAGTGTTCCATTTGTTTGTAAAGCTCATTCGACAAGGCAAAAGTAGAATCACTTACCTCAGTATTGCTAGGCCAATTATCTTCCCTTTGAATGGGTGAATGATCATAACTACGATCAGAAATTGGGCCATACATACTATGAGCACATTCGATCGATGAAACTGGTTCCACGCTTGGTTGTCTACGAATTGACTCCATGCTGTCCGTAAATTGTTGCATTTCATCTACCAAACTAGAAGAAATATGAATAGGAGTACAAGTACCATCCCCTCTTTGTGGTTGCTCACTTACATACCCACCGTAAGAAGGTTGGAATGTATGAGAACAACAAAAAGGGTACGTGGAGAATTGACCATAACCAAAGGATTGGTTTTGATTGTACTCCCCGTAAGGGTGATAGTTGTCATATTGTTGAGGTTGAAAGTCGTATTGATTGCTCCAATATGCTCCGTCCATAGAAATTGGTACCTGAAACGAGATTCTCAAAACTCGGTTAAGAACCAAAGAATAAGAAAAAGTAAAAGAAAACTAAAAAACAAAAATAAGAAACCAAAAACAAGTGACAACCGCTGCCTCCCCGGCAGCGGCGCCAAAATTTGATCGCTGTCGTAGGCGTCAAAAATAAATTACACTTTCTTACTACTCAAAATATATAATGAAGCAAGGGAAAGAAAGGATCGTTCCCACAGAGAGGTCTTGGGTTGTCAATATGTTTCGGTTCTTATATAAATAAAGGGAGTTTTCTGATTTTTATAAACTAAAATAAAATTAAGGCAAAACAATAAAAAGCAAACACGCAAATCAAGGATGTGAAAATATTGGATAAAGGTTTCATCTTCAATTGTAAACAAGTTTTGAATGTATGATTAGAATTCGTATTTAATCTCGCTATCATCAAAAGCCCTAGAATATCTTATTGCAAGAATACTCCGTAAATTTCCTAAGTCATCAACACACACATTAGAGCTTCGTATGTGAATTCTACCTAAAGAATAACCTAACGCCTTGCGCTAATTAAGTTCAATTCCTAGGAGCATTAAGTTTCAGAAATAGGCTAATCAATGCAATTGAAATACATTGCGCAAACAATTCGAACAAAGGTCAACTTCTACATATGACTGCAAGAGTGTATCACTACAAGCCGTAATCATAGCATGCTACTCGTATTCAAGGTTATCGCTCGATGATGAACCCTAAATTAGCTATAGATATGGATGTGAGTTCAATCAATTCTAGACTTAACTAAACAAATATTCAATCATATTTCAATACATCAATCATACAATTATTATAACCCGCAGAAATCAAACGATAATAGTGAGAGAAAACTAATTCATAAAAATCATAACTTGGTTTCCAAAATCCAACTACATCTTCAACCAATAATAAAAACTTAGTTACTTGTGTTTTTGGAAATCATCATAGAGAGTTTAGAAGAATCTATCATGTGAAACCCTAGAAAACAAGTAGAAGCCTCCCTCATGGAGATATTAGGTTTAGAGAAAGAGTTTTCTATTTATATATTATGCTTCTCCCATTCTCCAAAAGGATACTCTTTCCAAAAGTAGGTCAAATCTTATCAAAACCCATCTCCACGCAGTCCACCAAGCCCATGTGTTAAAACATCTCTTCTAGAAATTCTGGGCCCAAAACTGGGTCGCCGGTTTGCTGACATCATCACCGGAATCCGGTCACCGGTCGCCGGAATTTGGTCACCGGGAAATTATCACCGACCACCTGAGCCTGTATCCGACTATCGTAACTCCCCGCAACTCACTATCCTTCTCCGCAGTTCATACACTCACAATTCAGAGCCATTCATCGCAAATGAACCATCTAAGCCAATTCTTGGATTCTTGCGAAAACGTGCCCAAAAGCGCGACCCGTAGCTCATATATCCGGCCGTCGAATCTTGCATTCGACTCATACCCCCTTCACGATTCAATGAAACTTTACAATCCATACTTCAAGCTCCAAAATCCGGCAACCGAAACTAGTACCACCAGCTCGCCATTGTCGCTCACTTTTCTCATTGTTTCTGCAGAAACTCAAAACTAGTACCACGATTCAAAACAGCTTCGGATAAGGTCCACCTGAGTTGATAGCTTTGCAAGACTGACAGTCCACCCTCCTTCATAATTCTTGTATTGTCAGTTACAGGGAACTGACAAGCTTAATTACTGATTTTCTCATAACTTTCTCGTATGACGTCGGAGTGACATCATTCTTTCACCGGTGGCTTTGAATCTCGTTCTCTTCAAGATGATTGAGAAGAAATCCACGATTTGAGCGAGTTCCATTTCTTTTTGCTCCAATGACTCTAAAGTACCTAAATAACTCAAAAAACAAACATAAGATACATAATTTACAAGAAACTCGCAAAGAAAGCATAAACAATGGATATAAATCTAGGTGTTTTAGACACCTATCAGCTTTAACCTGAAGTGGCTTCGTCAGAAGATCAACACCATCAAGGATGCAGTAGTGAAGAATATATCTTTTACCAGTGATGTTGTGGTGGAGAAAATGGCTAAGATTGCTGAGTTGACTCAAAAGCTGGAGTTGGAGAAAGCGGCTTTGCAAGTCTTGGAGGATGCTGAGAAGCAGAAATCGTACTTTGATGGATTTCTTTAGTTTTCTTTCCATAATCTCTTGAACTTTGAACTTCTGAGAGATGTGAGATTTTGATTTTGAATTTCTGGATTGGTTTTGAATTTTGATAGGTTTTGAGTTTTTGAGTGACTGAGGATTTTCTTTTGGATCTCGGATTTGATAGAGATTTTTCTTAAATAAAGAACTTTGATAAATGCTGAATTCGAATACCGGATGCAAGTATTGCAAACGTTTTGGAGGAATTGAAATTATAGGTAAAAGAAAATCCGAAGATGCGAACGTCAGATGTCTTGAGCGTTTGTGTTGGACATAGAACACCCAATGTTGAATGCTTCACGCATCAAAAATCTTGAGCCAATTTTAATGGATCATTGGTATACTCGTCTTGCCCTTGATGTCGGCCAATTTGTAATATCCTCCAGCAACTGACTTACCGATCATAAAAGGCCCTTCCCAGTTTGAGTTCTTTGTGGAATCCAAATTGCGTCTAGTTGTTTTAAGAACCAAATCTCCTTCACTAAATTTGTTAGGTTTGGTTGCTCGTGCCCTGGATATTTTCCGTTTGTTCAGAATTCTTCGCACATCGGGATGCTCTGTTGGCGGAGTTTTCCAATTCTGTGGCACATATGGACACTCGTGCAAGGGAGAATATTTAGGATACTGATTGTGAAACTCGGTCATTATTCTATTAATGACCGTGTTAGTGAGATACTGAATTTCGAGAGGTTCGGCATCTAGCCACTTAGTGAAGTATTGCTGAGGTGAGACTAACCACTCATAACGTGTAGTGACAGCTGAGTCATGAGTAAGATCAAGTCCCCTGACCAGAGTTGCATATTTGAAAATTGGTAATATAGTTGCATGAGGGGAAATGAGACTTGCCTGCTGTTTATGGGTGAAAACTACTCCTGCAGAATTTGGTAATTTGGGGTGTGGATGAGGAATGAATTTAAACCTTTAAACAAATGCACTGCGCGGTGAGTGCTTGTAGATTCGAGAGATCAATGTCAGGCAAGTCCGACCTAAACCAAGAAATGGCCGTTCCGGACTTGTTTCGGTCACAAAGTGAAGGAGATGGGGTTGATCTTAGGGAGGGAAGCGAAGAAGGTGTTGAGATTGTGAAGGTGTTGGCTTGCTTATGACTTGTAACGAAAGATGAGCAGGCTTGCGGTTGATGCAAGCGAGGCTCGGGTGTTTGAATACGATTTGTATTAACACTTGGTTTTTCTGTCTCGTCTGAACTTGTGTTGTTGTTTTGAAATAGGGCGGAGAACCTATTTATACAAGTCATTGAGCCTCATTCACGTCTCTCGTGGGAAGTGGAGGAAGTGGAGTGATGGAGTAGTGGAGTTGTGCGTCGGTACCACACGACCAGTCTTGCCCACTTCTCCAGTTCATCTCTAACCGTCCATGACTTCCTGACACGTTCTTGTGATGGCGCGTTGCACGCTGCACGCTGTAAACCGCCAGACCAATACCCCAGTATATATCCCCCAGTTTGTGACATGATTGATGTCTGGAATGTGTGGATCGTGGATCCACGAAAGATAGCATGTAATCTTTGAATTGAATAATCAGAAGATTCGGGAAGTCGATACTTGTGAAGTATCGTGTGTATTTTATGCGGTATTGCATTACGGTGTGGTAAAGTGATGGGTAATGACTCCTCACTAACCAAATAACTCCTGACCAGGGTTGTATAACCAAGCTGGTGAAGTTGGACGGATGAGATGATCTTTGAGACACTCATCTGCGACCGTTAATGAATATTAGGGTTTTTGAAGAGGAGCGCAAGCATGACTCTTCAGCTTGGTCGAAACCAAGTATGGGAAGAATTTTGGAGAGGACCGACCGGACGTGTATGTAGATGGCATGCTGGTGTACACGTCCATGTCTCACCGTCCCATGAAGGTGCGATCTAGGCCACTCAATTTGACCGACAAAGAGGAGTGGTTCAGATCGGTTTGCGGCGAAATCCTTGCCGCAAAGGAGTTGGAAACCGCATGATATTCCTGCACGCGTTTCAAGACGACCCATATTGGTCGGTCTTAGTCGATCACTCCAGCATGTAGGTGGTAGGCTGGTGTTCACGCCTATACCTGACTGTCCCATAAAAACGTGATCTAAGCCACTCAATTCGTCCTATGAAGTCGAGTGGTCGAGATTAGTTTGCAATTTGGGAGGTGTGACCACACAAGTTTGACGTGCGTTTTGGGATTAACCGGGCATGATATGCCTTGGCCGACCGCATGAGGAGGTAGATGGGCCGCGGTGGTCATGCTATGGTATGATCGGCCCTTGCTTAATCTAATCTGTGACCCTCCATTTGTGCCGGAGAAGATGGACGCGCGTGATGGCTTGAAACCCTAATTTTGGCTTTCAAAGCCGTGCGCCATCTCTTGTTTGGGTGACGATTTTGTCACGGCCAAACATTGTTGGTCTTGACCGATTGGTCAAGTGTGTAGGCGGTCCCACGGTGATCGTGTTGACATGCTCTGGGCCCTTTGAGTCTACATCTACACCCTCCATCTATACCTGCGAAGATGGATGGTTGAGACGCTTTGCAACACATGTAATATGCCGCAAACCCTAATTTAGGGTTTTCCGTCCATAATGCTTGGTATGAACGGTTTCTTGGCAAGCTAGGCCAATGACCGACCATGCGGGGTCGGCCGTGGGTATTCCATACCGCTTGGGGGTGATGGAATTGATCCGGGGTCATCCAATCATGCTTATGGAGTTGGATGATCGCGATCGAATCATATCCGGACCGATACGGTCGGTTCGGATGCTCAATCGGGCTAGTATAACACACCGAGAGGGGCTCAATCGGGCTAGTATAACACACCGAGAGGGGCTCGGGCTAGTATAACACACCGAGAATCAGCCTCTACGGGTATTTCGTACATGGTTTCATTATAGTGCTTGGAGGTTCGTGTTGTTCTCGTAAGAGTAACACTCGATCGTCATGCCACACTGATAATGAGTACTGGAAATACAAGGCTGATATGAAATTCACAGGAAGGGATTGTTGCCACATGCTCCAACCTGGAGGAATTTTATGTATTCACAGAATGGGATTGTTGCTACATGCTCCATTCTTGGTGAATTAAGTGAGGGAGTATCCAACACTTATAAATGGCTTTATCTTTTACAAGATGTCGGCGCATGATTTTTTTTCGTTTTTACAAATTTAACCTTAAACGAAAATCCACCATCAACATTAAGTCCCCTGCCTAGCACATAATGGTTACACTATTGTGTGGTAGGCATGAGATGGTGACAGTTAAAGATAAAATTTATGAGGCAAAGTTAGATGTTACCAGGAGAGACGGGTCATCCTGTCCTTGGAGTATGTTACGTTTAAAAGGCATATAGGAGAGCGTTCCCCTAGTATGATGTTGGTCTTGCCTGCTTCGATCGACCTTTCTATGCCTGCTTCGGTCGAGGGCCCGCTCCGTGCTTGCTCCGCTCGATCGTGGGGTTGTGCCTAATCGACGGATCGCGTGCTGCTTCGTTAGTGGGGCTCTTCGCGCCTTGCTGATCGAACGTGGGATTGAATTTCGTGAGCATGATTCTCATGACATAAGAGAACCGTGTTGTGCAAATAAATATGGTCCCGCCATATATGCTTGATTGAACGTGGGTCCCATATCGTGTATGCCTGACCGAATGTCAACTTTATACCAGCCTCGTGCCCTTGACCAACACCGGTCTTGAAACTTGAGCAATACCGGACTTGACTTGATCAATACCAGACTTGAATATTAAGTAATACCAGACTTGAAACTTGAGTGATACCGGACTCGTCACTTGATCAATACCGGACTTGAAGCTTGAGCAATATCGGACTTGTAACTTGAGTGATACTGGACTCGTCACTTGATCAATACCGGATTTGAAACTTAAGCAATACCAGCGTTGTGCCCTTGACCAACACCAGACTTTAAACTTGTACCGGACTTGAAACTTATACCGGACTTGAAATCAATACCAGACTGAAACTTGCACCTGACTTGAAATCAATACCAGACTGAAACTTGCACCGGACTTGAAAACTAATACCAGTCTTGAAATCCGTACCGAATTTGAGCCGGACCGGTTTGTGTGCTCCGATGTGAGTTGTGTCTTGCCGTGTGTGACTACATCTCTCATGTGCTTTCATACAAGTTCTAACTCCTGCCTTTTATTTCATTGTGGAAGAAAAGAATCCTGTTGAGATGTATTCTGGAGATAATGCTTTGGTACCAAGTCGGGAAGTGTTGGCGGCTTCAAGGATATGCCGAACATTGATGGTGAGTTGTTCACCGCGCCCTTCCAACTATATGAAAATATCTTTCCACAGATAGCCCTCCTCCTATCGACTTCAGGGTTTTTCATGCTCCGCTAGGTCCTCATGAAGGATGGATGAGATGTATGTTGAGCAATGAGTACATCAAAGATAACTTGACCAGAGCGCAGATTGTTGATGTAGCTTGAGTGTTGAAGCGACTTGAGAGGATGTTAAAGTGGCTTCAAATTGCGAACGTTGGGGTGGATCCTGGAGAGTGTTGAAGTAGGATTATGAAGCGAAAAGGGGTCCCGGAGAGAGCATTGAGGCGGCTCTTGAATAGACCATTGAAGCAGCTTCTGCTGGAGGGAGCATTGAAGTGGCTTCCTCTTCAGTTCGATTTACTCTTGCGAATTCCATGATTCTTGACTGACCATCTTTCTCGTGTTGAAGAAGTCCTTGACTGACGGTGAAGGAACTCCATGTTGAGCCTCAGTCCCCAAGCGTGGTTTACATGGTTTGTTCGTAGTGGTTGTTGTCGAGCCAGGTATGGAATATCTTGGACGTTGTTTCATCATTGTGGGAGTCATGCATGTGGTACTGGAGTTGGATTTGATGGACGCGCAGGATGTTGTATCTTGGTGGTTTTCCTCTTGTTCGCTTCAAGGAACCGCTTCTGAAGGTCAAGGTTGTATCGCCCGTTGGTGAGATATATGCCCCGGATCTTGTTCAACCACTGTCGATAGGGTAACTCGCCCGGATCTTGCTCGATATGACGGTTGGACATCGTTATCTTCTTGAGGCTGCTCCCTTGAGGTATCGGCTCCGGTGGAAGATTACCGTCATAGAGCGTTGATACGTTGCACCGGTATTCCTTAAACCAAGTGGCGGTATGGTATAATAAAAATTTCCGAGAGGAGTTCGAAAAGATATCTTACTTGCATCATGCTCGTACATTCTTATCTGGTTGTAGCCGCGCATCCATCCATGGAGGAGAACATGCTTTGTGTTCTGTTGTTTGCATCTACTAACATGTCGATGTCGAGGTAGAGGAGGATTGTTTTTTGGAGCAAGACTGTTCAAGTTTCAAGTCTATGCAGCACCTGATCTATCCATTTTCCTCATGTCTGAACTCAAATCGTTTAACCAACCGGATCCGGGTATGACATGTAGATGATGGATGACCAATTTTCATCTAAATCCGGCATTTCTTCATATCTCCAAGCGAACATGTCCTGATACTCTTTGAGAAGTTCCACGGGCTTCGCGCGTTTATCCGTACTCAAGGTTGGGCTGATGGAGATAGGCCTAGGAGATTCCTCAACGATTTCAATTTCATCAGTTGTGGAATTGGTGCCATCTTGCAGTTTGTTGTGGAGCATCTAGCACTTGCTCTTGTGGTTCGTTCTTTGTTGTAGCATTCCATTAGGTGGAGAGACTGGTAACGGTCTCCCCGCCGATAATGGCAGTCTTGGTATACCGTTTTCCTTTCTGGTCACGACTCGCCATAAAAGTTCGTTCCCTCCTCGTGTGAACGTGGGTTGTGGCTTCACAGTATGGAGAAGAATGCTTCGTCAGCAAATATGCATCGTGGGTACTAGCCCTCAATGATGCAAGTCGGTCTTCTTCCTGAATTGACGCCCACATGGGGAGTGGGATGCAACGAACTTGTCTGATTCTTTCCACGGAGCTTCTCCCGTATGTGCTGGTTTGGTTTCCCTCGAAGTCCGTCATTGTGGTAGGCTTCCGTACGACCTTGCCTGGGAGAACCTTGGATGTCCTGAGAATCTTGAGAGTAATGAAGACGATCCTGTGTACATAAGGGTCGTCTTGAACTCCTGAATCCTTGATGCGTGCGGTGACATGTAGGGCACGGTCGTGACCTTCCTCCGGTTGATTGCAACAAAACGTCTCCGCGCCGATTCTTCGAGAGGTGTGAAATTTCGCATAAACTTTCCACTAGAGAAACCGCTTCCCGATCCACCGGCCTGCGGCTCATAGTGAAACTATGACTTGAGGAGGATCGTTGTGAGGATCGGTCCCAGTGTAGAAGTCTCCATGACAGACCGCTCATATCCGATGTCGCTTCTTTGATCGGGTCCATGTAGGTCCGTGCCGTTGAAGTACCATCTCCTGCGTTGAATGCATTTCTTGTTGGCTCCGGGGCTGTTGCGGGTCATGTGGAAATCGATCGCTTAATGTCTTAAGAAAAGTGAGTACCTCTTTATGAGTTGCGTCCATATCCGTTTGAGTCTTAGCAAGAACTTCCTGCTTCTCCATCAAGTCTGCAATGGTAATGGGGATGGTCCTCCTCCCGTCCCTCCGACTCCTCGTCCTGATGAAGGAGTGGAAGTTGTTGCTCTGGTGACTACCAGAGGTGTTACACTTGATGAGATGTCGGGATTTGCGGCTGCTCTCTGGCTCAGTGATGGGAGGTGTTGTAATATCACCACCGAGTGATCGAATTGAACGTTCCCATCCTCTCGTACTCACGTGTTCCTTGATTGATCTCTCCTTCCTCAAGCATTTCTTCACTTAGTTGAAAGGTCGATGCGGATGGAACAGTCTTCCGAGCTTCGACAAGGGTCTTGAGATATAAATCTTCCAATAGGATTCGTAAGCTGCAGGCTCCATTTCTTTATCCTAGACTTTGTGGTACCCCGGACAAGTCTTTTCCTCTCGTGGAGTTGCCTCGAGTCTTCGTCGGCTGGACCATGTTGTTCTTCTTTCTCGAGTCTCCAGCGGTTGCGCGCTCTTTTTGCCTCTCCGCCGGTAAAGGTGTGACTCTGACTAAGGATTTAGCATTTCTTGCACTTTGCTTGAGTAGATGCATGCCGACCCTTCTTGTAATTGTCTTTGCTATATCATTCAAAAGGCGGAATGTCTCGCTCTGTCTTCTAGTGATACCGGCTTGATTTGCCAAGACATCCTCCAAAGCATTCTATCTACACTCCCCATGGTATCTCGAACCTTTGTGGTTTCTGATGAGGATGCATCGTGAGTGGAAAACCGAAAAATTGAGAATTCAATTTTTGCAACCGATAGATCAACCTCCCACTGTGGTCGCCAATTGTTTATGGGTGCAAACTACTCCTGCAGAATTTGGTAATTTGGGGTGTGGATGAGGAATGAATTTAAACCTTTAAACAAATGAACTGCGCGGTGAGTGCTTGTAGATTCGAGAGATCAATCTGTGCAAGTCCGGCCTAAACCAAGAAATGGCCGTTCCCGGACTTGTTTCGGTCACAAAGTGAAGGAGATGGGGTTGATCTTAGGGAGGGAAGCGAAGAAGGTGTTGAGATTGTGAAGGTGTTGGCTTGCTTATGACTTGTAACGAAAAGATGAGCAGGCTTGCGGTTGATGCAAGCGAGGCTCGGGTGTTTGAATACGATTTGTATTAACACTTGGTTTTTCTCGTCTCGCCCGAACTTGTGTTGTTGTTTTGAAATAGGGCGGAGAACCTATTTATACAAGTCATTGAGCCTCATTCATGTCTCTCGTGGGAAGTGGAGGAAGTGGAGTGATGGAGTAGTGGAGTTGTGCGTCGGTACCACACGACCAGTCTTGCCCACTTCTTGTTCATCTCTAACCGTCCATGACTTCCTGACACGTTCTTGTGATGGCGCGTTGCACGCTGCACGCTGTAAACCGCCAGACCAATACCCCAGTATATATCCCCCCAGTTTGTGACATGATTGATGTCTGGAATGTGTGGATCGTGGATCCACGAAAGATAGCATGTAATTTTTCGAATTGAATAACCGTGTTATTCGGAAGTCGATACTTGTGAAGTATCGTGTGTATTTTATGCAGTACTGCATTACGGTGTGTGGTAAAGTGATGGGTAATGACTCCTCACTAACCAAATAACTCCTGACCAGGGTTGTATAACCAAGCTGGTGAAGTTGGACGGATGAGATGATCTTTGAGACACTCATCTGCGACCGTTAATGAATATTAGGGTTTTTGAAGAGGAGCGCAAGCATGACTCTTCAGCTTGGTCGAAACCAAGTATGGGAAGAATTTTGGAGAGGACCGACCGGACGTGTATGTAGATGGCATGCTGGTGTACACGTCCATGTCTCACCGTCCCATGAAGGTGCGATCTAGGCCACTCAATTTGACCGACAAAGAGGAGTGGTTCAGATCGGTTTGCGGCAGAAATCCTTGCCGCAAAGGAGTTGGAAACCGCATGATATTCCTGCACGCGTTTCAAGACGACCCATATTGGTCGGTCTTGGTCGATCACTCCAGCATGTAGGTGGTAGGCTGGTGTTCACGCCTATACCTGACTGTCCCATGAAAACGTGATCTAAGCCACTCAATTCGTCCGGTGAAGTCGAGTGGTCGAGATTAGTTTGCAATTTGGGAGGTGTGACCACACAAGTTTGACGTGCGTTTTGGGATTAACCAGGCATGATATGCCTTGGCCGACCGCATGAGGAGGTAGATGGGCCCGCGGTGGTCATGCTGGTATGACCGGCCCTTGCTTAATCTAATCTGTGACCCTCCATTTGTGCCGGAGAAGATGGACGCGCGTGATGGCTTGAAACCCTAATTTTGGCTTTCAAAGCCGTGCGCCATCTCTTGTTTGGGTGACGATTTTGTCACGGCCAAACATTGTTGGTCTTGACCGATTGGTCAAGTGTGTAGGCGGTCCCACGGTGATCGTGTTGACATGCTCTGGGCCCTTTGAGTCTACATCTACACCCTCCATCTATACCTGCGAAGATGGATGGTTGAGACTGCTTTGCAACACATGTAATATGCCGCAAACCCTAATTTAGGGTTTTCCGTCCATAATGCTTGGTATGAACGGTTTCTTGGCAAGCTAGGCCAATGACCGACCATGCGGGGTCGGCCGTGGGTATTCCATACCTGCTTGGGGGTGATGGAATTGATCTGGGGTCATCCAATCATGCTTATGGAGTTGGATGACTGCGATCAGATCATATCCGGACTGATACGGTCAGTTCGGATGCTCAATCGGGCTAGTATAACACACCGAGAGGGGCTCAATCGGGCTAGTATAACACACCGAGAGGGGCTCGGGCTAGTATAACACACCGAGAATCAGCCTATACGGGTATTTCGTACATGGTTTCATTATAGTGCTTGGAGGTTCGTGTTATTCTGTAAGAGTAACACTCAGTCGTCATGCCACACCGATAATGAGTACCGGAAATACAAGGCTGATATGAAATTCACAGGAAGGGATTGTTGCCACATGCTCCAACCTCGGAGGAATTTTATGTATTCACGAGAATGGGATTGTTGCTACATGCTCCATTCTTGGTGAATTAAGTGAGGGAGTATCCAACACTTATAAATGGCTTTATCTTTTACAAGATGTCAGCGCATGATTTTCCTGGTTTTTTTACAAATTTAACCTTAAACGAAAATCCACCATCAACATTAAGTCCCCTGCCTAGCACATAATGGTTACACTATTGTGTGGTAGGCATGAGATGGTGACAGTTAAAGATAAAATTTATGAGGCAAAGTTAGATGTTACCAGGAGAGACGGGTCATCCTGTCCTTGGAGTATGTTACGTTTAAAAGGCATATAGGAGAGCGTTCCCCTAGTATGATGTTGGTCTTGCCTCGCTTCGATCGACCTTTCTATGCCTCGCTTGGTCGAGGGCCCGCTCCGTGCTTGCTCCGCTCGATCGTGGGGTTGTGCCTAATCGACGGACTGCGTGCCTGCTTTAGTGGGGCTCTTCGCGCCGGTGATCGAACGTGGGATTGAATTTCGTGAACATGATTCTCATGACATAAGAGAACCGTGTTGTGCAAATAAATGTGGTCCCGCCATATATGCTTGATTGAACGTGGGTCCCATATCGTGTATGCCTGACTGAATGTCAACTTTATACCAGCCTCGTGCCCTTGACCAACACCGGTCTTGAAACTTGAGCAATACCGGACTTGACTTGATCAATACCAGACTTGAATATTAAGTAATACCAGACTTGAAACTTGAGTGATACTGGACTCGTCACTTGATCAATACCGGACTTGAAGCTTGAGCAATATCGGACTTGTAACTTGAGTGATACTGGACTCGTCACTTGATCAATACCGGATTTGAAACTTAAGCAATACCAGCGTTGTGCCCTTGACCAACACCAGACTTTAAACTTGTACCGGACTTGAAACTTATACCGGACTTGAAATCAATACCAGACTGAAACTTGCACCTGACTTGAAATCAATACCAGACTGAAACTTGCACCGGACTTGAAAACTAATACCAGTCTTGAAATCCGTACCGAATTTGAGCCGGACCGGTTTTGTGTGCTCCGATGTGAGTTGTGTCTTGCCGTGTGTGACTACATCTCTCATGTGCTTTCATACAAGTTCTAACTCCTGCCTTTTATTTCATTGTGGAAGAAAAGAATCCCTGTTGAGATGTCTTCTGGAGATAATGCTGGTACCAAGTCAGGAAGTGTTGGCAGCTTCAAGGATATGCCGAACATTGATGGTGAGTTGTTCACCGCGCCCTTCCAACTATATGAAAATATCTGTTCCACAGGATAGCCCTCCTCCTATCGACTTCAGGGTTTTTCATGCTCCGCTAGGTCCTCATGAAGGATGGATGAGATGTATGTTGAGCAATGAGTACATCAAAGATAACTTGACCCGAGCGCAGATTGTTGATGTAGCTTGAGTGTTGAAGCGACTTGAGAGGATGTTAAAGTGGCTTCTGGTGCGAACGTTGGGGTGGATCCTGGAGAGTGTTGAAGTAGGATTATGAAGCGAAAAGGGGTCCCGGAGAGAGCATTGAGGCGGCTCTTGAATAGACCATTGAAGCAGCTTCTGCTGGAGGGAGCATTGAAGTGGCTTCCTCTTGATTCGATTTACTCTTGCGAATTCCATGATTCTTGACTGACCATCTTTCTCGTGTTGAAGAAGTCCTTGACTGACGGTGAAGGAACTCCATGTTGAGCCTCAGTCCCCAAGCGTGGTTTACATGGTTTGTTCGTAGTGGTTGTTGTCGAGCCAGGTATGGAATATCTTGGACGTTGTTTCATCATTGTGGGAGTCATGCATGTGGTACTGGAGTTGGATTTGATGGACGCGCAGGATGTTGTATCTTGGTGGTTTTCCTCTTGCTGCTTCAAGGAACTGCTTACAGAAGGCTGAAGGTTGTATCGCCTGTTGGTGAGATATATGCCCCCGGATCTTGTTCAACCACTGTCTGATAGGGTAACTCGCCCGGATCTTGCTCGATATGACGGTTGGACATCGTTATCTTCTTGAGGCTGCTCCCTTGAGGTATCGGCTCCAGTGGAAGATTACCGTCATAGAGCGTTGATACGTTGCACCGGTATTCCTTAAACCAAGTGGCAGTATGGTATAATAAAAATTTCCGAGAGGAGTTCGAAAAGATATCTTACTTGCATCATGCTCGTACATTCTTATCTGGTTGTAGCCGCTGCATCCATCCATGGAGGAGAACATGTTGTGTCCGCTGTTTGCATCTACTAACATGTCGATGTCAGGTAGAGGAGGATTGTTTTTTGGAGCAGCACCTGTTCAAGTTTCTGAAGTCTATGCAGCACCTGATCTATCCATTTTCCTCGTGTCTGAACTGCAACTGTTTAACCGACCTGGATCCAGGTATGACATGTAGATGATGGATGACCAATTTTCATCTAAATCCGGCATTTCTTCATATCTCCAAGCGAACATGTCCTGATACTCTTTGAGAAGTTCCACGGGCTTCGCGCGTTTATCCGTACTCAAGGTTGGGCTGATGGAGATAGGCCTAGGAGATTCCTCAACGATTTCAATTTCATCAGTTGTGGAATTGGTGCCATCTTGCAGCTGTTGTGGAGCATCTAGCACTTGCTCTTGTGGTTCGTTGCTGTTGTAGCATTCCATTAGGTGGAGAGACTGGGTAACAGTCTCCCCTGCTGATAATGGCAGTCTTGGTATACCGTTTTCCTTTCTCGGTCACGACTCGCCATAAAAGTTCGTTCCCTCCTCGTGTGAACGTGGGTTGTGGCTTCACAAGATGGAGAAGAATGCTTCGTCGGAAATATGCATCGTGGGTACTAGCCCTCAATGATGCAAGTCGGTCTTCTTCCCGAATTGACGCCCACATGGGGAGTGGGATGCAACGAACTTGTCGATTCTTTCCACGGAGCTTCTCCCGTATGTCTTTGGTTTGGTTTCCCTCGAAGTCCGTCATTGTGGTAGGCTTCCGTACGACCTTGCCTCGGGAGAACCTTGGATGTCCCGAGAATCTTGAGAGTAATGAAGACGATCCTGTGTACATAAGGGTCGTCTTGAACTCTGAATCCTTGATGCGTGCGGTGACATGTAGGGCACGGTCGTGACCTTCCTCTGTTGATTGCAACAAAACGTCTCCGCGCGCCGATTCTTCGAGAGGTGTGAAATTTCGCATAAACTTTCCACTAGAGAAACAGCTTCCCGATCCACCAGCCTCTGGCTCATAGTGAAACTGCTGACTTGAGGATGATCGTTGTGAGGATCAGTCCCCAGTGTAGAAGTCTCCATGACAGGACCGCTCATATCTGATGTCGCTTCTTTGATCGAGTCCATGTAGGTCCGTGCCGTTGAAGTACCATCTCCGTGCGTTGAATGCATTTCTTGTTGGCTCCGAGGGGCTGTTGCGGGTCATGTGGAAATCGATCGGTTAATGTCTTAAGAAAAGTGAGTACCTCTTTCTGAGTTGCGTCCATATCCGTTTGAATCTTAGCAAGAACTTCCTGCTTCTCCATCAAGTCTGCAATGGTAATGGGGGATGGTCCTCCTCCCGTCCCTCCGACTCCTCGTCCTGATGAAGGAGTGGAAGTTGTTGCTCACAGTGACTACCGGAGGTGTTACACTTGATGAGATGTCGGGATTTGCGGCTGCTCCGGCTCGGTGATGGGAGGTGTTGTAATATCACCGCTGAGTGATCGAATTGAACGTTCCCATCCTCTCGTACTCACGTGTTCCTTGATTGATCTCTCCTTCCTCAAGCATTTCTTCACTTAGTTGAAAGGTCGATGCGGATGGAACAGTCTTCCGAGCTTCGACAAGGGTCTTGAGATATAAATCTTCCAGCAGGGATTCGTAAGCTGCAGGCTCCATTTCTTTATCCGGTAGACTTTGTGGTACCCCGGACAAGTCTTTTCCTCTGTGGAGTTGCCTCGAGTCTTCGTCGGCTGGACCATGTTGTTCTTCTTTCCTGAGTCTCCAGCGGTTGCGCGCTCTTTTTGCCTCTCCGCCGGTAAAGGTGTGACTCGACTAAGGATTTAGCATTTCTTGCACTTTGCTTGAGTAGATGCATGCCGACCCTTCTTGTAATTGTCTTTGCTATATCATTCAAAAGGCGGAATGTCTCGCTCTCGTCTTCTAGTGATACCTGGCTTGATTTGCCAAGACATCCTCCAAGCATTCTATCTACACTCCCCATGGTATCTGAACACTTTGTGGTTTCTGATGAGGATGCATCGTGAGTTTAAACCGAAAAATTGAGAATTCAATTTTTGCAACCGATAGATCAACCTCCCACCGTGGTCGCCAATTGTTTATGGGTGCAAACTACTCCTGAGAATTTGGTAATTTGGGGTGTGGATGAGGAATGAATTTAAACCTTTAAACAAATGAACTAACGCGGTGAGTGCTTGTAGATTCGAGAGATCAATCTGTGCAAGTCCGGCCTAAACCAAGAAATGGCCGTTCCAGACTTGTTTCGGTCACAAAGTGAAGGAGATGGGGTTGATCTTAGGGAGGGAAGCGAAGAAGGTGTTGAGATTGTGAAGGTGTTGGCTTGCTTATGACTTGTAACGAAAGATGAGCAGGCTTGCGGTTGATGCAAGCGTGGCTCTGGGTGTTTGAATACGATTTGTATTAACACTTGGTTTTTCTGTCTCGTCTGAACTTGTGTTGTTGTTTTGAAATAGGGCGGAGAACCTATTTATACAAGTCATTGAGCCTCATTCACGTCTCTCGTGGGAAGTGGAGGAAGTGGAGTGATGGAGTAGTGGAGTTGTGCGTCGGTACCACACGACCAGTCTTGCCCACTTCTTCTGTTCATCTCTAACCGTCCATGACTTCCTGACACGTTCTTGTGATGGCGCGTTGCACGCTGCACGCCGTAAACCGCCGGACCAATACCCCAAGTATATATCCCCCAGTTTGTGACATGATTGATGTCTGGAATGTGTGGATCGTGGATCCACGAAAGATAGCATGTAATGCTGAATTGAATAATTGTGTTATTCGGAAGTCGATACTTGTGAAGTATCGTGTGTATTTTATGCAGAGTCGCATTACGGTGTGGTAAAGTGATGGGTAATGACTCCTCACTAACCAAATAACTCCCGACCAGGTTGTATAACCAAGTCTGGTGAAGTTGGACGGATGAGATGATCTTTGAGACACTCATCTGCGACCGTTAATGAATATTAGGGTTTTTGAAGAGGAGCGCAAGCATGACTCTTGACTTGGTCGAAACCAAGTATGGGAATAATTTTGGAGAGGACCGACCGGATGTGTATGTAGATGGCATGCTGGTGTACACGTCCATGTCTCACCGTCCCATGAAGGTGCGATCTAGGCCACTCAATTTGACCGACAAAGAGGAGTGGTTCAGATCGGTTTGCGGCGAAAATCCTTGCCGCAAAGGAGTTGGAAACCGCATGATATTCCTGCACGCGTTTCAAGACGACCCATATTGGTCGGTCTTGGTCGATCACTCCAAAGATGTAGGTGGTAGGCTGGCGTTCACGCCTATACTGACTTGTCCCATGAAAACGTGATCTAAGCCACTCAATTCGTCCCGGTGAAGTCGAGTGGTCGAGATTAGTTTGCAATTTGGGAGGTGTGACCACACAAGTTTGACGTGCGTTTTGGGATTAACCATGCATGATATGCCTTGGCCGACCGCATGAGGAGGTAGATGGGCCCGCGGTGGTCATGCTGGTATGACCGCCCTTGCTTAATCTAATCTGTGACCCTCCATTTGTGCCGGAGAAGATGGACGCGCGTGATGGCTTGAAACCCTAATTTTGGCTTTCAAAGCCGTGCGCCATCTCTTGTTTGGGTGACGATTTTGTCACGGTCAAACATTGTTGGTCTTGACCGATTGGTCAAGTGTGTAGGCGGTCCCACGGTGATCGTGTTGACATGCTATGGGCCCTTTGAGTCTACATCTACACCCTCCATCTATACCTGCGAAGATGGATGGTTGAGACTTCTTTGCAACACATGTAATATGCCGCAAACCCTAATTTAGGGTTTTCCATCCATAATGCTTGGTATGAACGGTTTCTTGGCAAGCTAGGCCAATGACCGACCATGCGGGGTCGGCCGTGGGTATTCCATACCGCTTGGGGGTGATGGAATTGATGCGGGGTCATCCAATCATGCTTATGGAGTTGGATGATCGCGATCGAATCATATCCCGGGCCGATACGGTCGTTCGGATGCTCAATCGGGCAAGTATAACACACCGAGAGGGGCTCAATCGGGCTAGTGTAACACACCGAGAGGGGCTCGGGCTAGTATAACACACCGAGAATCGGCTGTACGGGTATTTCGTACATGGTTTCATTATAGTGCTTGGAGTTTCGTGTTATTCTCGTAAGAGTAACACTCGGTCGTCATGCCACACCGATAATGAGTACTTTGGAAATACAAGGCTGATATGAAATTCACGAAGGGATTGTTGCCACATGCTCCAACCTGGAGGAATTTCATGTATTCACGGAATGGGATTGTTGCTACATGCTCCATTCTTGGTGAATTAAGTGAGGGAGTATCCAACACTTATAAATGGCTTTATCTTTTACAAGATGTCAGCGCATGATTTTTTTCCGGTTTTACAAATTTAACCTTAAACGAAAATCCACCATCAACACCTGCGTGCGAAACCTTTTGACAAATTCATGTGCGCTTTCTTCAGGTTTCTGTGTGAGTTCCATCAAGGCTTCGACTCTTCCCAAATGCTTAAAATGTGGAGTGTCTTCCACTTCTTCTGAACTGGAGCTTTCCTCTGAGTCGGAGCTTTCTTTGACATAGAAATGTGCAATTGAAGATGTTGCAGCGACCTTTCCATCATGAATCCATGCTCGCCCAAGAAACATGTCATATCTTGGATCTTCTCTAATTATGAAAAACTTGGTTTCAGTCCAAGTCGAGTTAGTTTTCACTTTGAGAATTATGTAACCGTAAGCATCTCTGGGATTCCTTCATGGTCTCTGACTGAGACAGGAGCGTGCGTTGCTTCTTATCGAGTGATGCCAGTAGCCCTAAGAGTCTTTAGAGGGATGATGTTAACAGCAGTGCCAACATCGACCAGTACTCGCTTGAACTGATTTCCTTTGAGATGGACTGTAGTGAGAAGTCCCCAGTCATACATCTCCTTGTCTGTTACTGGAGGTTCAGGGCGTATCTCCTGAATGTGTAATCGTTTCCCAGTTACAATGTGGTTTAATGCAGCAAACATGTCGTTTCTTTGAGTTTTTGATAAGTATAGTAACTCACAGACATGCTCAATTAGGGATTGAACCGCCTTCTTGACCGACTGCTCAGAGAGTGTGAATGTCTTGATTGGGAGAGGGTTTTTATGCACTCCTTCATTTCTCAGTTCCCCTGAGTCAACCTTTTCTTTGAATATACGCTTCAGGATTCTGCAATCACTTGTCGGGTGACTGACATATCTATGGCAAATGGCAGTAGTGTGCATTTTCCATCAGTTCCTCAGTCGGTTCCTTTTTGACAGGAGGCAATTTGATCGCACCGTCTTGGATCCAAACATCCAATAGTTCGATCACTTCTTCAATAGAAAATGGGAAGTCAGGTGCATCTTGATCGTTCTGTCGATGTTGAGTGGGCGATTGTGCATTCCTGGCTTGACCATCTTTCCTTGGCGCTTTTGAGGGATTGGACGCTGGAGGAGCATTCTTACGTGGTTGTGCTTCAGCTTTTATTTTGCTCCCTTCAGCAACATTCATGGAGGTTTCGACACTGTACTGCTTTTTGATTAGATGTCTGGCATTGCTACTCTGAGTGTCTTTCGATTCCTCTACTTTGACAGTTTTCGTTCTTTCTAGCAAGGCAGGAGCGATAGTTGCTGATCCCTTATCCGCTTCATGAAGTTCTGAGAAGGTCTTAAAACGAAGATTTTCCAGCAAAGCTCTGTAGACTGGGATCATCCCATTGATGCACAAATCTACTAGTTGTTGTTCAGTGACATTTGGATCGTGACAATCCAGAGCCTGGAGTCTGAACCTCTTTACGTAGTCGTTCGGATGTTCATTATTCTTCTGAGACATCCTTCCCAAGTCGGAGAAAGTAACTTGCTCAGAGACAAAGAAGTATTTTCTGTAGAAAGCATTAATCATTTCTCCCCAATTGGCTATGCTCCCTGGTGCGATGTTGTTGTACCAAGTGTAGGCTCGGCCGGTCAGAGACTTCGAGAAACTCCTTCAAACGCACAACATGGTTATGTTCATGCTCTCCCAATGCTTCCGGGAATCGAGAGACGTGTTCTCGAGCATTCCCCGTTCCGTTGTAGAGTGTGAACATTGGAGAAGTGTAGCCCTTTGGAAGAGGGATTCTTTGCGTAGCAGTAGGATATGGAGGCTGATGACGATGGACTGATGGTGCATGTCCCTTTCCCTGGCTATCCATAAAACGTTCCAGATCTTCACGAGTGATGAAACTAGCAGGTTCAGGTTCTGCAGCTTTGCGGGTTTCGTCATCATCAGGGACGGGAATAACTTCGGGATCCAGAGTTGATGTTTTCTTGTCTTTTCCTTTCTCCGAGTTTTGTCTGACATCTTGTCAGTGAGACTTTTGAGATGGTTACATAATTCCTTCTGAGTAGTAGCCATGTAAGTTTGATTTTTAGCGAGCACTTCCTGAATCTTCGTGAGATCAGCGATCGTGGGTGGATTTTCTCTGAGATCCTCAGGATGTCGACCAAAGAGATGATGATTTTCGACATTAGTGTGAGGAGGAGTAGTGTCACCACCACTGTTGGAAACAGGAACGGTTTCTGGAGTACCACCACTATTGCTAGTGCTAGCATTGTTTGGGTTAGGATTGGTAACGGAACCTGATCTAAGATCAACCATTTTGTGAAAATGAGAGATTGCAACCGAGAGATTAATCTCCCACTGTGGTCGCCAATCTGTGGATGGGGAAAAACGGTTCGCTGGTTTTTTAGGAAAGTGAAGAGTCGAGCGTGTTGTCGAGACTCCTCAACCGAGCAAACTGCTAAACCTCACACAGATGCACCGCTGCAAAGGGGGTGCTTAGATTCGAGAGATCAATCTGTAGGACTCCGGCCTAAACCAAGACAGTGGCCATTACAGAGTCAATTCGGTCGCAAAGAGGGAGATGGGTTGATCTGTAGGAGGGAAGCTGAGAATTGTGCGGGATCATTGATGATCAAGGATTGTGGGTGTATTGAAGGTTTCTACAATATTGCTAAACTGTTAAAGTTGAGTTCTATGAATAAGTTTGTATCGAGTTGTTGACGGATAATGATGATGCTGATGATGATGATATTGTCCACGACTTAGACTTATTTATATTGCAAGAATGATGAACCACCGACCCTGTAAGTGTGACGATTTCTTGAGTGAAAGAGTGGGAAAGTGGGAGATCGTGGTAAAGTCAGTTCTATGCCGTGTGGATACTTGACTGATCGTGCACCCACTACTTTGCTAACTCCTTTAACCGTTGACACAACTTACGCACATTTCTCATCGTGGATGAATCCACGTGTTGTAGGCCGCCAGACCAAAACCCTAGTTGTTATCCCCCAATTTGACGTGATTGATGTCTCACGAATCGTGGAGTCTGCATGACAGACGTGTATTTAGTTTGTCAGTTGTTGACTGATTAGGCAATGAGCCTAGGTTTTGTTGAATCGAGCATGTTTGGCAAATGCTCAGCGATTCATGAATGTTAATGTTGTTTATCTGAGCAAATATTGTAAATTCAACGAGTTGTTGAATATTGATGAGTTACTGAATATATGTGGATTATTCGAGCAACTGAGCAAGTATTGCTCGATTCGACGAAATACTGATAAATTACCGAATATTGATAGTTTGGATCAATATTCGAGTAACTTAGCAAGTATTGCTCAATTTGACGAATTACTGAATATTGAGAATTTGACGTGCAATTGAGCAAGTATTGCCCAATTCGACAAATTAACGAATTTTGATAATTTGAAGTGCAATTGAGCAAGTGTTGCTCAATTCGACAAATTACTAACAATTTATAAAATATTGATAGTTGAATCAATATTTGAGCGACTGAGCAAAGTTGCTTGACGAAATATTTATTGGTGACGCAACCCAATAAAATATAAAAATATTGGTAGATTACCAGATATTATAATTAATCCCCGTGGATCAACATAAATTCATTTGGTGTTTGAACTTGCTCAGAATAATGATTTGTTGAGCGTTTGTTCGAAAACCCTAATTTTTGATGAATTGCTCATTAGTCGACGAATTGATGAAAATAGGTCATGAGCAAAGAAGGGACCGATCACATGAACCCATGGACGTCCATGTGATGCCAAATTGCTCGAGTGAGCGTGCACCAGGGATCTCAGTTGGAGAGTTGGTGAAAGAATGATGATTATGTGCCGGTTTCATCATTTATTGAAATATTTCTGGGTTCAGCATTAAATAAAACCTAAGTATGAAAGATGGGGGACCGACCAAGAGAGCATGGGACCGTCTCTTGGTGGTCACGGGACCAATTTTTGGTCGTTTGAGCAATCTCCAGGTTGGTTGGAGAGAGTTCGGGCCCAGTATGAGCAATTGTGCAAATCAGGTCAGAATTATGAAAACGTGTGGGACCGACTTTGTGCAAGCCTTAGGGATAACCCTGGTCAGTCATTAAGGCATGCACGTGTTGCCATGGTGTCCGTGTTCCTGTACTGAGAGTTTCAGTATTTTTTGATGTGCGTTCGAGCGATATTGTGGATTTTCAGAAGAGTTTCATCTTGACTGAAATTCTTGATTTTTGTTGGAATGAGCATGTATGCTCAATTGATCAATATTTTGTAAATATTAAAATAAGAGTATTTTAACATTTAAAAATTCTGTGAGAGGCTAGCCGGTCATGTGACCATGTTGGCTTTTGAATTTTCATGATTTGAGCAAAATTTGAAAAATTATGAAGAAATCATGATTTTTGCTCAAACTAAGGAGTTCCATGAATTTGAGGAAAATAATAATTATAAAAGACTAGGGATTGCAGGGTGTGGGACCGTCCACGGCTAGGGCATGGCCGGCCGGCTATGTTGCCCGGTCCCGCACTCCTTTTCCTATTTTATAATATTATTTTTCATGAATCCGTGATGTTATGGAGAATCCATGAGTTTTTGTTGATACGGAGAAGTTTCATGAGTTTAGGGAATAATAATTATAAAAAGCTAGGGATTGTGAGGTGTGGGACCGGCCACGGCTTGGGCATGGCCAGCCGGCTATGTTGCCCGGTCCCGCACTCCTTCCCCTATTTTATAATATTATTTTTTCATGAATCCATGAAGTTATGGAGAATTCATGAATTTTGCAAAACAAGGAAAGTTGCTAAAATCAAGGAGTTTTTCATGAGTTCATGAAAATAACAAAATAGGGCAAAATAATGGAAGAAGTATGGGACCGGCCACGGCTAGGGCATGGCCGACCGGCCGGTGGGCCCGGCCCCTGGGCGCTCCTTATTATTTTATTAATATTTGTTGTTTTCTCCTGTTTTGCGTATGATTCCTCATCTGTCCATATTTTTGGATGCTCGTTCGTGCATTCGGTTGCTCAGTCGTGCATCATTGTCGAGTACACTTACACTATTTTTGTGGGGCTTACTCAGTGATGATCCAGATGCCCGATGTTTGAGTATTTATTGCTAATTCATGAAATTCAGTGTAGAGTAATTCATGAAACAGAATAATAAAACGAGTATTTATTTATTATCAATTCATAGGATCAGTTGTGGATTCGACCATGAACTCGGAATAACAAAACATGCATTACCATTCCATGGGATCGTGGATTCGACCATAAAATCGGAGTAATAAAATTATCTATTACCATTCCATGAGATTAGCAGTGAATCCGATCATGAAATTGGAATAATGATAATATAAATTATTATTGTCATTCCATGGGATCAGGCCGTGGATTCGACCATGGAATAGGAGCAATTGTTATTGCCATTCCATGGGATCAGGCCGTGGATTCGACCATGGAATAGGAGCAATAATAGATCATTCAGGAATTCAGTGGTGAATGTCACGGCGGGAATTAATCTATGTGCATAGTCAGGAGACGGCTAATATCCCGAAGGCGTTCTCAAATCTTACAAGAACGCCCGAGTCTATACACGGTCGCCCTACATAGTCAGGATCGGTGAGTGTCACTGTCCTGAAGGCGCTGTTGCTCTCAATCTTATGGAGAACCGCCCAATCGTTCTTCTATGTAGAGTGGGGTCGCTCTCATGTAGTCAGGGAACAGTGAGTATTACCGACGTCTTGAAGGCGTTAAGCCCTCTTAACAAACAATTATGTAGGAGGACCGCCCAATTCTATTATTCTACATAGAGGGCACAATGAAATGCCAGGGATCGAACGCTCAGCTAGTGGAGGCTTTTCGAAAGACATGTTCATCATGGCTTCGTAAAATATGAATCGTCACATGCCTGAAGCCGTATCAGAAACATGCAGTATCATAATTTTACGGTTTTGACCTTTGTTGAAAATCCACCATCAACAACTCTGTTCACTCTATTGTTATTTAAATCATAGTAATAGATTGTATCCTTATTCTTTGGAATTGGAAAATAAGGATTACTTCAAGGTTGGTTCAAGTCTTGTAAATCTTTTGTTGATTTTTTTTCTGTTCCATTTTTTGGAAAGTAAATATCTTCTTGTTAAAAAGTGATAATGGATCATGAACCGTGAAGACTTTTTCTGGGTCCTTTAGGGTTTTACTATCCTAGGGTCTATTTATTACTATTCTTCACTTTCTTCTCTAAAGATACAATCTCATGGTCCCTATAACTAGAGGTACCACCAACAGAGATGCTATAGAAGGAGTTAATGTGTATCTGTGTGAAGGAGTCTCTTCTTCAAAGAAAAGGAAGGCAAAGAACACAAATGATGATCCAGGTTCCTCTTCTAATTGCATATTGTCTGTTTGTCATTCTGACAATAACTTTAGGGCTATGGTGAAGGATTTCATCGGGAAAAGAAATGATTTAAAATCTCGAATCATTTCTTCTATAAGAGATTTATCTCATTATGAACAAATGTTGTCTCTAACAAAGAACACCTTGTGTGAACTAAAAAGAGAACTTAGTGAGCTAACTGATACTTCTGAAGATTTGGAGGAATCGAATGATCCCATTATCAATGGTTTTTTCAATAATGAGAAGGAATTCTCTGTAGATGCCCTGAGAAAGCTCTACAATGTCTAGTAAATTTTCTTTTTGTGTTTTTAGAAGAATAACTAGGTTTTTGAATAGCCATTATTGTGAGTACACATAGCTATGTCCAACGATTTTCATCTTCATTATTTTTAGATTTATATATTTAAATTCTAAAGTTTTTTTTGGAAGATGATTTTTGCAATTTTAATCTTTATGATTTTATATATTGCAAATTGTTATGGGATATGTTGTTTACGTCCGTGAACCCGTGACTATCCCATACTTGTTCAAAAGTTATCTCTATTATGTCGATATGAATGTATTGATGGAAGATAGAATGAACTTTTGACATTACAAAAGTTAAAGCCTTTTATGTCATGTTTTGATAAAAAGAAAGGATAAAACTTTTGTGTACAAGGATTAAGTCTATTATATGTCATTGTGCAAATAGTGATGGAAAATAAAATGAATCCTTGTCTATTCCGCAGTATTTGGTCTATCTCCGATCCACAATATTTGTGCATATATTGTGTTGTTCCATAAGGTTTCTTATGTTGAGCACAATCGACTGAGTTGTTCATTCTCTTATGATTAACTTAGTTGTTGCTCCGTGAGGTTCCCTATGTCGAACATGATCAACTAAATTAATCAGTCTCTTTTGGTTATTTTAGTTGTTGCTCCGTAAGTTCGCTTATGTCGAGCATGACCAATTAAATTGATCGCTTTATGTGGTTAATTTGGTTGTGTATTTCAATTGAATTAATCATGGGTTCTCTTATGATTAATTTGGTTGTTATTTTTCGATTGAACTAACTATGGGTTCTCTTGTGGTTATTTCAATTGAATATTATTGGATTCAAATTCATATTTTTCATGCAATTTGTTTGTCCAAAAGAAATCCTTATTTTCTTGTGTAAGTAAGGTCGCCTTTGTTGTTCCTTCGGGATGCCATTTTATGGGGGAGAGTTCTTTTGAACTTGTGCTTAATTGCCATATCTTTGTGGGGAGTACGACTTTGTGGAATTTTTAGGGGTTATCTTGTATCTTCATAACTCCTTGATGAATGCATTTAGCTTCGGCTTTATGATTGCATCTAAATTTGTTGGTATGTTAATACACCTTTTGGTCATGATGTATCTCCGTGGAAATTTCATTAGGATCCCACTAATTTTCGTACCTTTGCCAATTTTTTTGACAAAAAGGGGGAGAATTAATGTGTAGTTCACACTACAAATACATATGGTTTACGGATCATTATGTAAGGGGGAGTGGTTTTCATGTTGAGATATGTATTGACTAAGGGGGAGTGATGCATATCACCATAGTGTTATTGTCAAAGTTGTGATACAATTGAACTTTGATGATGTGTAATAATACTATGACACTGTATAACAATGATTGAGAGCATTTTGTTTTCTAATTGTTATAGCTACGGATCTTCAAAAATTGTGATGCTGAACTTACAACCTTTACGATCATTGAGTACTTGGAAGTGACGAAGATTTCGAGTCGCGTTGAAGATGCCAAGGAGATCAAGCATGTGGATAAGAAGCTTATTTTTTATCTTTTTTGTAATCCATATGTATTGATAGTTTTGTCACTAAAATTGACAAAGGGGGAGATTGTTAGAGCATTGCTCAGTCAAACTCGCATGCGTTGCTATCTCAAGCATGTTTGTCAATGTTAGTGATCAAAACTATAAGTCTTGATTTCTAGCCTATTTGTAGATGTCTCGGACTAGGACATAGATAGTGTAGTTGAGCTTAAATCTCTCGACGTTCATCTCTTGAAGACGAAGAACTACTAAGGGG
The DNA here is from genome assembly GCA_023531295.1 of Papaver armeniacum. Classification (NCBI taxonomy): domain Eukaryota; kingdom Viridiplantae; phylum Streptophyta; class Magnoliopsida; order Ranunculales; family Papaveraceae; genus Papaver; species Papaver armeniacum. The sequence goes on along the minus strand of JAJJWW010012829.1, from coordinate 527,490 downwards.
AGAAGGTATGTGGAGACTTGAACTTATCTATCACTTGGAAAGTCTATTTCTACTATCTCCTATATTGAGACATAAGTCGTGTTACGATATAGTTTTCTCTATACACATTTTAGATTTCGAGCTGAGTATATCTCGCTTACATATTTCTCGAAATATGTGTTGGTAAGCTTTCGCTTCGACCAAGTTCATCTTATATCATGAGAAAATTGCCGAGTAGCATCTCACATGGTTTGTGGGATACAATCATTTGGTGTAAGACTTGGAAGGTTTCAATAATGATTATTTCAATATCTTGAAAATTGCTTTGATGCTAATAGTGTGTGAAAACGGCAATTGACATTATAGAAGAATGTTTCAATGATTGAAAGAAAGATTTGATGATGTAACCATCTTTGGATAAGCATATATAGTGTGTTTGCACATTAGTGTATAAGTCCATAAACCGGAAGCCAAGAGTATGCATATGTGTGTATACGAAATTGGTGAAGGAGACAGGTTAAGTATGTACGCATACTGGCGGAAGTTCTCAGACTGAGAATTTCTGCTGAGTTTGGTTTTGCAAAACTCTTAACTAGTCACCTTAAGTATGCGTACATACTGGCGGAAGTTTTTGAACCAAAAATTTCTGCTGAGTATGAAAACTATACAAACTCAAAACTGGTTGCTTAAGTACGCTTACCTGTACGCATCCTTAAGCTGGTTACTTTGTCAAATCGGTCAAGTCCATGAACTTAAACATTTAAATCATAAGGAATGCAATCTTTGCAAACCGTGGCTATAATGTTCATGATTGATTCAACTGAATCAAACCGATTTGATTTAAATTGTGTTTTCTAAACAATTGAACAACTCTTTAACTAGTTTCATTCGAGTCATTTGAACTAGTTATGGTTAAGATGAATAAGGTTTATATGAGAGTAATCATATGGCTAACCTTGGTTAAATATTTGTAAACCAACCTGGTGTGCACGTTTAGGTACGGCTACATAAACCTAAATGAGGGTACATTTCATTTGTGTGTAACAAGCTAAGTTCGATCTAACAGTTGAAAGATATTAGCTTGGTTGAATCGGGTTTTTCATCTAACGGTGAATATTGAATGCTTTGTTACCAAGGTAACTTGGATTGCGAACCCTGATTTGAAAACTATATAAAGGAGAACTCTAGCAAATGGGAAACCTAATCCCCACACCTCCTGTGTGTTACTAGTTGCATAACTAGAGTCGATTCTCCTTTAACCTTAGGTTTCTTCTCGAGACCCTGTTGGTTAACGACTTGAAGACTTCATTGGGATTGTGAAGCCAGACCCAACTATTATCTTTATAGTTGCGTGATTTGATCTTGCTGTTTCTATCGTGTTGAGTACAATTGAAATAATTGGCTCGAGATTTTATATCTCCGATAGGCAAGATAGAAAAGTAATCACAAACAAACTTCGTCTCATCGTTTGTGATTCCACAATAACTTGTTTCGCTAGTCGATTAAGTTTATTGTGAGGTGATTGATAATACTAGGCCGTTCTTCGGGAATATAAGTCCAGTTTATCAATTGGTTCCTGTTCACCTTGATTTATCAAAAGACGGAACAAAAACTCTTGGGGTATTTATGTGGGAGACAGATTTATTCAATCTTATAGACTTTTTTGTGTGAAAAAGATTTATCTATCATGTCTTCGATTTTGGGTCATAACAACTCTTAGTTGTGGGTGAGATCAGCTAAGGGAATCAAGTGTGTAGTATCCTGCTGGGATCAGATACGTAAGGAGTGCAACTGTACCTTGAATCAGTGTGAGATTGATTAGGGTTCAACTACAGTCCATACCAAAGTTAATTGGTAGTAGGCTAGTGTATGTAGCGGCTTAATACAGTGGGGTGTTCAATCTGGACTAGGTCCCAAGGTTTTTCTGGATTTGCGGTAAATGTTTGTGTTATTTCTTTTCTGCATTATATTTTTTTATATAATTGAAATATCACAGGTTGTGCGTTAAGATCAATCAATTAGAATATCCAACCTTTGGTTGTTGATTTACATTGATTGACACTTGAACATTGGTCTTTGGTACCGTTCAAGTAACTCCTCTTATATTCAATTAGGCTCGCAGATTTCTATTTGCTGATTGCGGATTGAATTAAGAGTTAGAGATATTAAACTCTTTGATATACGTTAATCTAGATTAAGTCTGACTGTCTAGTTGATCCTCTAGAAAGTGTATTGGAGTAAGTCCTCTCAGATTGCCAAACGAATTGTTGGGTGTGGTTGTTAGACCTCCGCAGTTTCAGAGCCGTCTATTCGGAGAGGAAAGTACCCTAATTAGTAGAAATCTCTTACGACCGCTCGTTTAAAGACTTCTGTGGGATCAAGACACGTCTACGAGTACCGTTGGTGGGAAACTGGATAATTGCAGTTTATTTTAGTTTTCGATTGATTTGATTGACTAACGGTTGTTGAACTTTGATTGCACCTAGTTTGTTTATTCTTGAGAATCTTTTCTTCTGATATAAGATTCACCCAAACTAGATTGAAGTGTAGAGGGGCTCTTTAGAACAGTTTGTAGATTTAAAGACATCTTGTGATAATCCATTGTTAACAGACTCCGTTCTGTGCGTGATTGATCACAAGAGATTCAAGTGGTGTTGTGCAGGTGTTCATTGAAGATTAAAGAAGATTTGAAGACAAAGAAGATTTCTGATTTGGTTTTTATATCTTTGGGTGTACACAAACCTTGATCGGCTGGGATCCAACTAGAATCAGATTTAATCGATTGATTAGTTGTGTAAGATCGGCATTACCTTATAGTTTCTTATTTGATTCTGTTAGAGCACTGCTCGGTCGAACTCGCAAGCGTTGCTATCTCAAGCTTGTTTGTCAAGTTTAGTTGCCAAAACTATAAGTCTTGATTTCTAGTCTACTTATAGCTAAGTCTCGAACTAGGATAGAAAGTGTAGTTGAGCTCTAGACTCCACGGCGATCAACATATAAAGACGAAGAACTACTCAAGGAACTGGTGGAACTTCATCGACTAAAAGGTATGTGAAGACTTGAACTTATCTATCACTCAAAAGTCTATCTACTCTATCTCCTATCTTGAGACAAAAGTCGTATTGCTATATAGACTTTGATTATACACATTTGCTATTTCGAGCCGAGTTTATCTCGCTTATCTATTTCTCGAAATATGTGTTGGTAAGCTTTCTCTTTGGCCAAGTTCATCTTTACAAATGAAGAAAATCATGTTGATTATTTCAATATCTTGAAAATCTCTTTGATGAAGAATAGTGTGTGAGTAACCTCTATTTAATATCCTCTAAGAATGTTTCAATGATTGAAATGAGAGTTTAGAATATATAAACTTGAATGGATATAAACATTGTATGTGAACTCATACTTGTGTAAGTCCAAAATCCTTGAACCAAAGTATGCGTACTTTGCTGCCAGATAACGGAACTAAAGTCCGCGTACTGTCGGAAGTTCACGTCCCGTGAACTTCTGCTGGAGTTTGTGAACTGAAAACAAACTTAATCCGGGTACTTAAGTATGCGTACAGGTATGCATACTTGAGTGGGTTATTTTCTAAAAACGGTTTATTCGTGAACTTAAACTTATATAAACTAAGGGATGCATAATTTGCAAATCGTGGCTATAAAGTTCATGAATTGATTCGAATGAATCAAAATCGTTTTTGCTTCGATTGTATCTTATATACTTCTATGAGATCTAAGCAATTGAACAACTCTCTAACTAGTTCTTTTGAGTCATTTGAACTAGTTATGGTGAAGATGAATATGGTTGATATGAAAGTGCTCATATGGCTAACCATTTGGTTAACTACTGTTGAATCAACTAAGTGTCCACGTTTAGGTATGGTTACATAAACCTAAATGAACGTGTGTTTCATTTGTGTATAACAAGCTAAGTTCGATCTAACGGTTGAAAGATATTAGCTTGAATCTAATCAGGTTTTCATCTAACGGTGAATATTGAGTACTTTGTTACCAAGGTAATGATGCGTGTCGTAGGTGCAATCAAATTAATTAATATTTCCACTCAATTAAAAATAATATAATGGAAGTCAAGTTCGTTCCCACGAGGAGCAAGAGATTCTAGTTGTAAAAATTGTCACGAAAGGGGGGTGTAAAAAGCAAAAGAAAATAAACAAAGCAATTAAAAGATAAAGTTGAAAGCAATAAGAGAGATAAGATCAAGGAATCATTCTTCGTTGCAAAACAATGATTAAAGTTATGTTCTTTTCATCCACTTGTTATTAGTCACAGATTATCACCAACCGTAGGATAGCAGGTCCGCTTAGCTAGCCCCAAAATCCCTTATATCACTGAGTAACAAGTCCGCTTAGTTATCAGATTCTATTCAAAAGAACCACCTTGAGGTTCGCTTACAAGATGTAATTCCCCGAATGCATTAAGATCTATGAATTTAGGTTTAGTACTAGTAGTTAAACTCGGTTCGGTTGGTCCACTTTCTAGCGTTGTTTTTACACACAATCGCTCCACGGAATCCCTCCGCAAGGTCTCGTGTTTTCTACTTGTGTAAAGTGTCAAGAACGATTACTTATTCCCTAACTTATACTAGATTTAGATTAAACTAACAAATCAATTTAGCGTGCACTCTAAACAATCTATCAATCAATCATGAATGAATAAACATTCCTATTAGTAAAAACAATCGATAATCATGTGAAAAATCTCAAGATAGAATTGAAACAAAACTCAAATCATATATTAAGAACTAGGAATTCATCCTCAATCAATAAGAAAATTAGCTACTCATGTTTTTGAAATTCACACAAATAATAATTAAGAAGAAGAATTGAAAGCAAAAACACAAGTGTTGTGTGTGTAGAGAGGTGTGTAAAAAGATGTAGAAAACTTCTCTATTTATAGGCTTCAATATTCTCCAAATCTTCCAAGGAATAGAATCCTTTTCCTTTAGCAATTCAATTTCCAAATTCAAGTCTTTCTCATCTTCCATCTTCTCTTTCCAAGTTTGAGCCCAATTCTCCATCCAATTCCTAGTCCAAGTCTTCACACCCATGAGAGAAGTCCACAGAAAATTATGGAATTTTGGTCGCCGGAAAACTGGTATTATGGCCGGAATCCGTCACCGCCGGCCACCTGAAAATTTCACCGTCACTGGTATATTCGACGGAATATTCCGTCAGTCCACCGTTAGGACTAACGGTCAAAATGGTCAAACCGTCAGTCAATTGGGTCAAGGGAGCAGAGAAGTCAGACACCGAGTCAGCTTCTAACTCGGCTGATTGGGCTGACTGGATTGGGTTGAATCGGCTCATCGGCCGGTACCGAGTTAACTCAGTCGGGTATAAAATCCGACAGAGTTCCGTTTGTTTTCTGGGCATATCTCAGGCCAATTTCAGGCCGATTTTAGCTTCATTCCCTGTGTCAATTTCCTAACATACATCTATTGTTTCATCACTTCAATTGCTGCTTCAAACAGCTTCCATTCCTGCAACAGAGCTTCAATCTAAACACACATCATTACTCGAAAGATCACCTCCCACGCTTCACATCGAACATCATCGTCTCTTCTCGGTTTCAACTCGATTCATCTCTGAGTTCTTCTCAGCTACAGCCCTCAACAATAATCGAACCAGACTGACCCATTTCACTGAGCTTCAACAGCATCAGGATTACCGTCTCAATCCAAACCCAGACTCCATCTCTGAGAACACTAACAGCAGCTCGTTCTTCACAAACCCATCTCCAATTTGCAGTGACCAAAACCATGACTTGCTCGATTAACATCTTCTGCCACAATTTCTCGATCTCTCTTTATAACTCTCGATCTATTCTCTCTCTCTGACTGCAACAGCCCCTTTCTTCATCTCGATTTCCTTCTCAGTTCATCTCTCGAACCAATCAACAGCGCCATTGCTTCTCTGATTTATCAAACTTATGTTCTTCAATCGACTAACAGAATCCATCACAAACATCTATAGCTTCATCCATCTCGTTGAATCAACCCTTGACTTGAATTTATCATCAATTTCTTATTTGGGTTTCGATCTGCTTCTTTCTCGGTTTATCAATTGCACGAACCCTAATCAATTTTCTCGATTTTTAACAGCAGCAGCCATGGCTGTTTTCTTTCTCACTTTCAGGTGGAGCAGAAATAAGAGAATGATTGAGAAAGAGAATTCTCTTCTCGATTTAGGGTTGAGGTAATAAAGCTGGGTCTGGATATTCAGCATCCGGTCATTTGATAAGGGATACCCAGTTGGCAATCCCATAAGTGAATAACAGGTAGACGCCCCTTAACCTCATTGGCCTATCTTTAGTGCTCCTCCAAAAGAGAGTTGCCCCTTAACCTTGACTGGTCTCCAGATAGTGTTCGCCCATGAAATGACAATTTTGCCCTTTTGCTCAAATTGGGTGATTTCTTCTTCTTTTCCTCCGTGTGACTCCATAGTAGCTATAAAACTCAAAACAAGCGTAAAATACATAATTTACAAGAAAAAATAGCAAAGAAAGCATAAACAATAGATAGTAAATAGGATGTATTCTACACCCTATCAGGTAACTTAGATTGCAAACCCTGATTTGGAAGACTATATAAAGGAGAACTCTAGCAACTGGGAAACCTAATCCCCACACCTCATGTGTGATATTAGTTGTATAAGCTAGATTCGATTCTCCTTTAACCTTAGGTTTCTACCGAGACCTTGTAGGTTAACGACTTGAAGACTTCATTGGGATTGTGAAGCCAGACCCAATTATTTTCTCTGTAGTTGCGTGATCTAATGTTGTTGTTTCTATCGTATTGAGTACAATTGAAATAATTAACTCAACATTAATTTCTCCGATAGGCAAGATAAAAGTAGTCACAACTATCGTCTCATCGTTTGTGATTCCACAATATCTTGTTTCGCTAGTCGATTAACATTATTGTGAGGTGATTGATAATTCTAGGTTGTTCTTCGGGAATATAAGTCCGGGTTATCAATTGGTTCCTGTTCACCTTGATTTATCAAAAGACGGAACAAAACTCGTAGGTATTTCCGTGGGAGACAGATTTATTTATTCCTGTAGACTTTTCAGTGTGATACATATTTGTTTATTAAAGTCTTCGACTTTGGGTCGTAGCAACTCTTAGTTGTGGGTGAGATCACCTAAGGGAATCAAGTGCGTAGTATCCTGCTGGGATCAAAGACGTAAGGACCGCAACTGTACCTTGGATCAGTATGAGATTGATTGGGGTTCAACTACAGTCCAGACCGAAGTTAGTTTGTAGTAGGCTAGTGTCTGTAGCGGCTTAATACAGTATGTGTTCAATCTGGACTAGGTCCCGGGGTTTTTGTGCATTTGCGGTTTCCTCGTTAACAAAACTTCTGGTGTCTGTTTTATTTCTTTTCCGTATTATATTTTGTTATATAATTGAAATATCACAGGTTGTGCGTTGAATCAATCAATTGGGAAATCCGACCTTTGGTTGTTGATTGAAATTGATTGATCCTTGAACATTGGTCTTTGGTACCGCTCAAGTTAATTTCTCTTGTATTCAATTAGACTCGCAGATTTCTATTTTGCTTGAGTAAGTATTGAATCGAGAAATTGAGATATAACTCTTTGATATACTTTTTATTAAGATTGAATCTGACTGTCTAATTGATTCTCTTAAAAGTATATTGGAGTTAGTCCATACAGATTGCTAAGCGAATTATTGGGTGAGGTTGTTGTACCCCCACTTTTTCAATTGGTATCAGAGCAGGCAAACACGTTTAAAGACCTTATAAGTCTGTGTTTGTAGCGATCTGACTATATGGACGGCAGTAATATCTCTGACAAACGCGTCACCAGAAAGAAAAGCTCTGTCTCGACATTATATATCAAAGAGAAAGATTCGTCAATCTCAAATATAGAAGAAACTAGTATTCTAACGAGACAGACAGACACTGGCATATGTTATTCCGATTATCCTTCAAAAGAGTCTATCTCCGTTGATGAAAGGGAAACAACTGAAGAGAGTGAACATCATATATTACATAAGAGAATATGAAAAAGGGAACTGGAGCAAAGCTCAACAATCCTTTAACGAGCAACACATTGTGACTACAAAAGAGGAACAACCTTGTGCACCATGACACCAAGAGAGGGTTTCTTTCCAACAGCTCTTACAGCTTCCAGTATTGATAGAAACCCAAGGAACATTCTTTACAAGTTTTTCAAAGAATTTAAGAAGATTACAAAAAAATTACATTCCTGATTTCTTTGTTTCCAACTTGTAACACAAAGTCTCTGCAGATAATGTTCAGTACTGCACATGGAAACTCTTTTGATGAAAAGAGACATCCTGACATTCTCATAAGAGAGGGCAGTATCATTATCTCGAGAAGGTGCATCAGGGTTTGACTGATGAACAAAGTTAAGTTCAGAGATTGAACTAACCAATATATGAGGTTTAGATACTTCTTGTATTATCCCCAAATTTTCAGAGACACAGGTGACAGGGGAATACCCTCACTGATAAGAAGATCAATATCAACCTCAACATGGATATTATTCATCATAACTTGATTTAGTCTATCAAGAGATTCTTGCTCTTTTTGAAGATATAACTGAACTTCAAGAGACAAGATCTCAAGCATTTTCTCAAGCCCTGAAAACACTTATAGAGATTTTAAACCTGGTGGAGGTTTAGATAGAATTTCTTCTACAGATTTTACTATATCAGTCACGGAAGAGAATTCTAAAATCCCTAGATCTGGTGGTGCACTTATTGAGATAGCACTTCTATCCATAGAGTCAGATCGCTACAAACACACACTTATGAGGACTTAAATGTGTTTGCCTGATCTGATACCAATTGAAAAAGAGGGGGTCTAACAACCACACCCAATATTTCGCTTAGCAATATGTATGGACAAACTCCAATATAATTCCAAGAGAATCAATTAGACAGTCACACTCAATCAATGGAAATATATCCAAGAGTTCGTATCTCTATTTCACAATGTAATCAAAATCAAACATATAAAAATCGGTGAGCCTGGTTATTATGTGAAACAACTTGAACGGTACCAAAGACCAATGTTCAAGTGTCAATCAATATAATCAACAACCAAAGGTTGGATTCTCTAATTGATTGAAATACGCACAACCCGTGATATTTCTATTATATAACAAAATATAATGCGGAAAATAAATAACACAGACACCAGAAATTTTGTTAACGAGGAAACCGCAAATGCAGAAAAACCCCGGGACCTAGTCAAGATTTGAAAACCATACTGTATTAATCCGCTACAGACACTAGCCTACTCCAAGTTAACTTTGGACTGAAATGTAGTTGAGCCCTAACCAATCTCACACTGATCAAGGTACAGTTGCGCTCTTTACGTCTCTGAATCCCAGCAAAACTCTAACCTAAACTATAAAGATACACGTTGATCTAATTTTTTATAGTGGTAAGGAGGTTGTCGTTCACTCGGACTTGATGAGATTGATTCTTAAGGCTGAATTGAAGAAAATAATAAAACTAGCAAAAATATACAAAATATGAGTAACAAGATGGAGGGACACTGGGACTCAGATTTCACCAAACAACAATTTTATGCGATTCAAATATCAATTCTAAACAGTTATAGCTCATATGATAAAAATTCATTGACTCTAGTTCATTGCCTAAAGTGGATTTCGAAAATAATGGATGTAAATCTAAAGCATGGGATATCAAAACATTTACGCAAGCATAACCCATCAATTGATATGATAACCATTCAACAAAAATCATAAATCAATTAAATAACAATGCAAATAGTCATAATAAAATTAATATAATTACCGCATTCATGAGATTTGGTTTCCTCCGTCGTCCCAGATATGGGGTTTAGCTCCTCATAATAATACCAGAGACGATAATATGATTAAATAATTTTATTTTATTAATCACCATTGGAGTTCTCACAATAAACCGTACAATCCTTTTTCTAAAATAATAATAATCAGAAACAGTAGAAAATAGAATTGAAAATATTAAACTCCGAATGAAATAATACTCTTGGCGGACTACCGGCCTCCAAAGATCATCCCCCACATACGTTGCCCAAAATCCACTTTTTATATTGCCACACATTCCTTTTTCGTCACTTTGAAAATGATCCAAAACCAACGCCAATTCTCGTCATAGTATCAAATGGTTTCCATAGAAAGATATATTTCCGCCGCATCTCCATCACATGAATAACTGCACCAAGATTTTTCCTAAAGGATATCTTTTGACTTCCCAAAGATAGCATCCAGTCTCATGCATCTGTATGGAAGCACGGACCAAATCCATTTATAATTGGTAAATGTTTAGTCGACATTTCCTTGGCACATGTCAACTCTTGCTAAACACCATGACCCCCATAAGGAAATAATAAAGTGAACAGCAAAAGGACTATGACTGTCCCGTATAAGCCCATCATCCAACATTTCTTGAACCAGCTGCTATACCGTGTATGAAGATAATCTTTTAAAATGGTTGAGGCACATATGTCAAGTCCCAAGTGAGGGACCTTTCTAAGAGTTAAAGCACATGGAGAATGATAATTACCCCCAAACTTAGAGTTTTCAGTGTCTCTAGAAAGACTAGTCACAACTTCCCTAATTTCATGGTCATCAGATTCCTGAAAATGGTCAATTGATTCTTCTAAATCAGGTTCATCCTCACTCATCTCTACGAGTTCATTTTCTTTTTCTAAGTCTAATGTTTCTAAATCGCTAGATTCTAAAACAATATTCTCAGAATAAACTCGTTCCTCAAAACTATCATCGGCTTCGTGAAAAGGAAATACTACATCGTCTAAAACGGGGGTATTTTTTAGTCAAATCCTCATCCTTTTGAATAGGTGAATAATTATTAAAATTATTTGGATTTGAACCAGAAATATTATTGTCATTATAAAGCTCAATTGGAGTAACAAATTCCTGATCACTATGCCTACATATTTCATATTCTTCATCAGCACTATCCTCATCATAATCATCATAATAGCATGAAAATGGTTGAACCCCATCTAAATAGGTAGTGTTACCAATTCTAACCTCGTCATCTTGATTATGTAAATAACTATCCTCATTTTCAAGGGTACTATTGGAAACACTATATTGGAAATTATGATTATTTTGAGCAGTTCTTTTCTGGGCCTCTAACAAAAGGTTCTGAGTCGACTCACATGACTTCCTGATTGAATCTAGGAAAGAAAGTTCACTCGTTGTATTGCTTTCGTCCATAACTAAGTTATTCATTTCTGCTAACTTACGTGTCGACTCAGCTAACTTACGTGTTGACTCTAGTAGAGAGGAATTTTGCTCGTACGACCGGTTGGCGTGTGGACAACAAGGTAGTTAATATCGTGTATCGGTCGGGTCCTATACACCTATACAAATGATAATATCTGTTTTTATAGGCGATACATCATTAGGATTTTTTTAATATTTATTATTTATCAAACAAAAAAATATATTGATTATTGATATATAACCATAATAAAAAGTAATAATTGTAGTAAACATACTTCAACCTTACAAATAAGAGGCGGTTGATTAGAGCCTTATACTATCAACAACAAAACCAAACATTGAATGTATGTTAGCCCATCAACATCACATTTATAGTAATTACATCCACCATAATCATATATGAAGTTACCAAAATTAGTGGAGTTACTTTCTTGAATTAAAAGTTCAAGAAATTATTATCAAAAGACAAAATACATTAGTGATATATTAGTGTACAAGTGAAACCTATATTATCGGTGTACAAGTGAAACCGATATATCGGTCCGTACCGGACGATACACGCTTTTTTATCGTTTCTCCTTCGTATCGTCGATATTTTCAATATCGTAAAGATTTTTTCCTATATCCTATAAAAACCTTTAATATCGGCCTGTACAACCGATATTGACTACCTTGGTGGACAGTAATTGGGCTCACCATGGTATGGACCGTATCCTTCAAAAGTTTGATGTTCCCAACCACTATTCACACTATGGTCAAAGTAATGTCCATTTTGAAAATCAGTCGGATATTCGTTGTATTGGCTATTGTAATACCAGTTCGACATTCTATTTTTGCACGGGTTTGTGTTGTCAAATAAAACCCACTGACAGGGGATTCGCGGGTGTTCAGAAAAACTTACCTCCCGTTCCAGACGGGGGATGAACCGTTGAAGTCGACTCGAGCCACCGACTCCGATGTCAGTGTACGAACCCGAGGGGCCGAGACGGTATCGTAACCGTCGTCCTTCCCTGCAGCAGTTTTATTTAAACGAACCCTTCCTTAGGGTTTTTAAAAATAATAATGTCCAAAAGTCCAAAAATTAAAAAGTCCAAAAATAAAAATAAAAATTACAAAAATAATTACCTAATTACAGTTTCTAAAAAAATAAAAAATAATAATAACACTATACACAAAATTTTCTTCTTCACTCCGTTCGGATCTCTCTTTTCTTTCCTATTTTGGCTTTACTTTTCTTTTCAGCTCTTTCTCTTTTTCTTTCGCTCCACTCCAAATCTGAAAGCAAACAGAAATACCAAAGCGCGTAAAAAAGAACAAAAATAATAATAAATAAAAAAAACTAAAAACAAATCTATAAACAAGTCTGCGTCGGCGGCGCCAAAAATTGATCTAATTTTTTATAGTGGTAAGAAGGTTGTCGTTCAGTCGGACTTGATGAGATTGATTCTTAAGGATGAATTAAAGAAAATAATAAAACTAGCAAAAATATACAAATATGAGTAACAAGATGGAGGGACACTGGGACTCAGGATTTCACCAAACAACAATTTTATGCGGTTCAAATATCAATTCTAAACAGTTATAGCTCATATGATAAAAATTCATTGACTCTAATTCATTGCCTAAAGTGGATTTCGAAAATAATGGATGTAAATCTAAAGCATGGGATATCAAAACATTTACGCAAGCATGACCCATCAATTGATATGATAACCATTCAACGAAAATCATAAATCAATTAAATAACAATGCAAATAGTCATAATAAAATTAATATAATTATCGCATTCATGAGATTTGGTTTCCTCCGTCGTCCCAGAGATGGGGTTTAGCTCCTCATAATAATACCAGAGACGATAATATGATTAAATAATTTTATTTTATTAATCACCATTAGAGTTCTCACAATAAACCGTACAATCCTTTTTCTAAAATAATAATAATCAGAAACATTAGAAAATAGAATTGAAAATATTAAACTCCGAATGAAATAATGCTCTTGGCGGACTACCGGCCTCCAAAGATCATCCCCCCACATACGTTGCCCAAAATCCACTTTTTATATTGCCACACATTCCTTTTTCGTCACTTTGAAAATGATCCAAAACCAACGCCAATTCTCGTCATAGTATCAAATGGTTTCCATAGAAAGATATATTTCCGCCGCATCTCCATCTCATGAATAACTGCACCAAGATTTTTCCTAAAGGATATCTTTTGACTTCCCAAAGATAGCAGCCACCCTCATGCATCTGTATGGAAGCACGGACCAAATCCATTTATAATTGGTAAATGTTTAGTCGACATTTCCTTGGCACATGTCAACTCTTGCTAAACACCATGACCCCATAAGGAAATAATAAATTGAACAGCAAAAGGACTATGACTGTCCCGTATAAGCCCATCATCCAACATTTCTTGAACCAGCTGCTATACCACTGCCTTTTGTATGTAACGGCATCTATAAGGTCATTGAAAAATTGATAAAGAAGACGGTTTTAAAGGGATTTTGTGATCTAACTCTCTAGGTGGAGGGAGTGTAGATGGTTCAGCAAACACATCTGCATAATCTTGAAGTAAAGAAGTAACTTCTGGAGGTGTAGGAGTGAGAGGGGTAGCAGAAATGGAGAAAAACTGACCAATGAGGGCAGGAGTGTTGTTTTTAATAAATTTGAAGAATGATTCACCACTAAGCAAACTGCAAGAAGGATTGGGTGAGTGCCCCTGCAGTGTGATGAGCTTCCCATGATGGTGAAATGAGACTTTGAGATCAGCCAAATTGAACATGACATCTCCTAGCCCTTTTAACCAGTCAACACCTAACACCATATCACACCCACCTAATGGAAGTACTCTCAGATCTATAGAAAAATGATACCATTGCATAGACCACTGTAAATCTTGAAAAACACCCTCACCGATAGTTGTGTCACCATTTGCTACTGTGACTAGCATTTTTCCAGTTTGAACTAAGTGGAGATGTAATTTGTTGGCTAGTTTTGCATCCACAAAACTATGAGTACTTCCTGTATCTATCAAGACAAAAATATCATGGTTATTAAGTTTGTCAGGGACTCTAATAGTATTTTGATTCACCAACCCAGTCAAGGCATGGAGAGAAATTTTCATGGCAGTGTCCCCTGAAGTTGTAGGAGAAGCAGCTTCTTCTTCTGAGTCATCAATATGTGGAGAAGAGTTGTCCACATCAGAGGCAACTAGCATGAATAATTGTTGAGTTTTACAACGATGACCCGGCTTGTAAAACACATCACATTTATAACATAAGCCTTTGTCACGTCGAGCTTGTATTTGAGCAGGTGTAAGCCTCTTTATTGGAGGTAATGATGGTTCAAGCTTGGTAAGGGTAAGGGGGTGTGTAATAATTGGTTGATCAGATGAAAAGGATGGTTTAGGAATATTGGTGAGTGGTGTTAGAGAGGGTTTGTAGCTAGATGATGGTGAAAAAGAGTTGGATGATTGTGTGAAGGGTCGATTAAATGGTCTAGCTCGTTTCAGTTGAGAATCAACTGAAGCTTGTTGTAAACGAGCTAAATAGAAAGCCTCAGAATCAGAACTGGGTTTGAACATTTGAACAGGATTACGAATTTCTTCTTTTAATCCACTTATAAAACTCATAGTGAAATAATCCTCAGATAAACTGGGATTCTTATTTTTCATAATAGCCTTCAAAGACTCATATCTCTCAAAGTATTCTTCAACTGTAGTAGTCTGAGATAATTTATTGAAGCTACCAACATAGTTATCATAGGCAACATCTTCAAATCGAAAACAAACATCAGAAGAAAACATATTCCAATCAATAAACAGTTTACCCTCTTGATAATCCAAAAACCATGCATCAGCTGCCTTATCATCCATATGAATCGAAGCTAAATCTACCCTCTTAGAAGGATCAACAACATTCAAATAAAAGAATCGTTCACATTTACGAAGCCAAGCTCTAGGGTTAGAACCATCAAATTTGGGAAAGTCAATTTTAGGTTGACGAAGAAAATCAGATGAAGGAGAAATCATACCAGAAGCAAACTCAGACTCAGTGTGTTGATGAGCGTCATTAGTTTCAACAGAAGCACCTGGATCTGGAGGTACTGGAATACGAAGGTGTCGACAAATCGTAGCGAACTGAGAACTCAAGGTTTCTTCGATTGAAGTGATCTTGAGCTTGATGTCGGAAACATCTTTTTCCAAAACTGATAAACGTTCTCCATCAAGTTTTTGTTGATGAGCAACGTCCTTTACTGTAGGTGCTTTCTCACCTCCTGTCATGAATCAAACACAGGATCGACGAAGCTGATACTCTCTCCTAATGACTTGCTCAACAATTCCCCTAAAAAGATCCCCCCTCTAAACAGACTCATTGAGCCCTTTATATAGGGTAATACATAGTGGATCGACTAAGCTATCCTTTATTTTCGGGAATGTCTCGATCGCAAATGTATTCATTCTCGCGACACTTCTTGACCCTCGCCAGGTTTCGTGTCTTCCAATTGTTTTGGGTGCCGTTATTCATCGCGTCGTTTATTTTAGCTCCCTGCGACTTCCTCGCACAAATGTTATGAATCAACAAGGAATTACAAAATCACACTAGCAGTAACCTACTCTTCCAAGAGGAATGAGCCTGAATTTGATTTATCTTCTTTATTATCTGATTCCACATAAATCATTTGCCATAAATACAACAAATTCTCTCAACACTAACTCTCACTTCTAGCCGTCCAATTCCGTTCTACCTAACCATCCAGTGGCTAACAAAACGATCGGAATGGACCACTCTAGGACTGACACATAAGAAGGGAAGAATGAACAAATTACAGTCCACCGTTCACACTCACTGAGATACAGACTTACTCGGTCTCTGCTCACTGAGTTACAAACTGACTCAGAAATAAGGCAGGGAAATAAACTGACTAGTTCAAGTACTTGGCATATGACATTTTACTACACGGGAGACTCTCGTGTAGTGCTTTTTTAGTTTTGCCCATAATGAATTCACTCGTTCATTTGAGCGACTCCTCCTTCGCATGAAAGAGTTAGTCTTCATTAAAGGACTACCCATAGCTCTTGCTCTTAATTTTTTTTTCAAATAAGTCTTGAAAGAAGATGATGAAGGCATCAAGCAAGTCTAACATATTTAGTGATCGGAAAGATGGGTTGTATTTAACTTTATAGTGGGTTGTAACTAAGGGGTATCACTAGTATTTTTCAGGGGTATGAAGGAATGCCCTACGAAAATCCACATAAACGAAACATCCTCACCCAGCAGTCGGTACCCAATGCAGATCGGTACCGTTAGCATGTATTTACTGTCCCATGACTTTTATTTGAAAATAGCGTCTCTCGTGTTTTGGAAGTAAAATCCTGGTGGACTCCTAGAGTGAGCATCAGGTCCTTTGGTTTCCAAAGAGCAGAGAATAGAGATAATATAAAACAGCGCTCCATCTTTTATCCTCCAATCTCTAATCTCTTTTCTGCTAAAATGGCTAAATTGGCTTCACACCATCTAATTCCAGCTCTAGGGTTTCCTCTGAAGAGATCATCCTTTTGTACCCAATGGAGAAATCCCAAAGGAGAAAGTATCAACAGTTTTTCTGTACTTATTAAGCGATTTTCTTCTTCACCTAAAGTCAGTATGAGCTTGAAAGCTGGTATAGTTGGACTTCCTAATGTCGGAAAATCCACTCTTTTCAACGCTGTTGTAAGTTTCTACTTCTCACTATCACTATACTCTTCTCACTATCGGAAAAGGCTTGGAACTAGTCGAGCAGTGATTCTATTAATCTAAATTCAGAATCCGAGACAAGAATAGGGACATATTTCTTGATGGCGAAAGAAAAAATAATGCCATTTTAATTGTGTGTATATATGTTCATTATGTTTAAGTTTTTTCTACAAAAGATGCATACGATATATTTGACAAATTGAATCTGGTTCATGTTTTAGCTTATAAGCCGTTAAGTATGTTTTTCATCTAAGAGCGAGTCTTATGGTGGAATCTGGCTATTCCCAGCTTGGAAAAAGTATGGAATGTCAAGTGGACACTTATTCTATTTTGTGATCAATGTGGTAATACAGGCTAACACCCTTCGAACACCCTATAAGCAGTGCAGTAAAATGAGAGGGGAATTAGAATGGAAACCATATCTTCTATACGAGAGGTGGAATTTATTCATTTTTAATTTGTCCGGAGAGGTAGTTAAGCTTCTTAGTTCTTTTCTCTCTAGAATATTACAGCAGATTCAGAATTGCTGGAGAGTGTGGCAAAAGCAGGATGAAACTTACTGTCATTTTTTTTTTATCATTATAATGCTTTTTACTCCTTGGAATGTTGGACCTTTTTGTTGCTCCACTGAGTTCCATATACTTGCAAGCAAACAACTAAACAGGGTTTGGATGTTTGCAAATACATAAAACTAAGTATACGGTTTGAATGTTTAGGTTATGTGTCTCAAATCTTTTTGATATGTTCTCAGTTGTTCTCAGTTGTTCCAAGTATATCATGTTATGATTACATAATGCAGATAATTGCTTCTTTCACTTAATGCTATCTTAGCTCGTCAGCTTGCAATCTGCATGTACTTGTCTTTCTTCATGATGTGCATATCAGGTATGGATAATGGCTTCTGATACTCTCAGGTTGAGAATGGGAAAGCCCAAGCTGCCAATTTTCCTTTCTGTACAATAGAGCCGAATGTTGGGATTGTTGCAGTCCCAGATCCACGTCTCAATGTGCTTTCAGAACTTAACAAGTCTCAGCGTGCAGTCCCAGCATCAATAGAATTTGTAGATATTGCTGGGCTAGTCAAAGGAGCCAGTCAAGGGGAGGTGATAATTTGTAATATGTCCTCAATGAGCTCTATATACATTTTGTTTGTTGATGTACTGAAATTTACAGTTGTAGTTTCCTTGTCCATTTTATAATCTCATACATTGGACTAACCATAGTCTTTTTTATTCATAGGGTTTAGGAAATAAATTCTTGTCACATATTCGTCAGGTGGATGCCATACTTCAGGTTCGTGTTTCTCTTTTCTGTTGCTGTAATCCTCCAGGCGTCCCTTCTGGTTTTACTTCTCTTTGGTGTCAAGTTTCAATAATTTGCAGTTCATTACCTTCTGATGAATTTTTCTAGTCAATTTCCTTCCTGGTGATTGGTTATTGTAATGAGACCGAAACTACAGTCAGCGAGATATGAAAGGTAGTTGTTAAATATGCTTAAACATGTAGCACTGTTGATGCATTTGTAATAATAAAAAGAAGTGACACTGTTGATGCATGATCAACTGCGTCCCAGTTTTGCTATATAATTTAGATAAGAAATAAGAGTATTAACACAGTCGTGAGTTTCCAACAGTTCTGTACTAGAGTTGTTATTTCCTAAAACTTACAAATTTGGGAAAAGTTTCTTTTTCTTTGATATACTAGTTTGGAAAGACCTCTAGTCAATAGATGGCGTGCTAGTTCGTACATATGAAGAATGAAGTGATTTCTCTAGAAAAAGAATTCAGAGAGGAAATAGAATTGATTTCTGCTAATCAAGGATTCAGAGAGGGAATAGGATGAAGGGAGATGCAACACCTTAGGTAAAGTAACTCTGAAAGAGTGAAAGGTAAAGCAGTAAACATCTTCTTATCGATTAGCTAGAGAAATGCAACACCTAAGGTTATTAACCTTTAAGGTAAAGCTGTAGAGTCATATCATTTTAATTGGAATTACATTTATCTTCTTATTCAGCAATCTTTTAGTTATGTAGCAGCAGGCCAACGTAACAATTGTTACTGATTGGCACTCTAAGGACGGATGCTGGAAATTGCGTCCGTAGTTGAAACCATAAGCCGGAAACAGACTACCACAAACATCTGCGGGAAGAAGAAGATGAGGTAATTGAAGGGTCATCAAAACCAAATGGGAAGTTGGCATCTGCAGAGAAAGAAGAGAGAGTTTCCCTTGCTCAGACCGCTCTAATACCCAAATCTACCAAAAAAGAATTATTATTGGTGTGACGCTTTTGAGGAAAGTCTTCTGATGGGAAAGGTCTGATCCATTTTCAGGTGTGGAACCGATAAAAAGACCCAATACCTAGGCTTACGTCCAAGCACTCTGGGTTTGGAATACTATTTCTAAGGGAAAACCTGATTCACTGAAACTTAAGGGGTGAGTTACTATCTCTTAAAATTAACAACATAGAAAGAGCTCTAGTCTACAATTCGTGTGCTAGTTGGTACACATAGAAGAGGGGAGATTTCTGCTAGAAAATGAATTTTAGAGAGGGAATAGGATGAAGAGAGATGCAACAACTAAGGTAAAGTAACCTTCAAAGGTAAAGTTGTAAGCGTCTTCTCATCAGTGACATAGAGAGATGCAACACCTGAGGTAAATTATCCTTGTAGGTAAAGTTGTGAAGGTCCCTCGTTATTAGAATAAAATTTCCATTCTTATTCAGCAATTGTTAGTTCTATTGTTTACTTGTTTGGCAACACGTTGTATATCTTATTGGAGTCTAGATTGATCAAAGAGCTTCAAGGTAATTGAAATGTTTAATCTAGCATTACCTTTTTCAAGTTTCGAGATTAGGTGAACTGAAGTACCTAATATATTGAAGCCTTCTACTTAAAATAATGAAATTGGAAGGAGTTAGTGGGAAGGAGGAGAAGATAGAAATTGGAGTGTGTAAAGAATAATAGGGGTTCTCTTTGCACATCAACCCAACTACATCGAATATAATATTGATGCCCAAAGTGTAGTTGGTGAAATGACTGATGCAAAAGAAAAAAAGGCTCTAAAGCTATATAAGACTGGATTCAACTTGAAAAAGAAAAACAGCAAGCTGAAAAAGGTGCTACAATCATTCTTTTAGACCCCAGTGAAACTAGGAGGCCTGGGAAATTATGTTGGGGAAAAGAAGGAAATAGATATCACTTTTTTTCCTTTACTATATTCTGTTTTAAGAATTTTGCCAGGGATGTTTGGATCCAACATCTCTACACAGCCATTATTGAACTAGAATTAAAATCTCTTATAGTTCCTAAGCAAATCATGATTGGCTAGTGTTTTAGGTAGATCACCTTGAACATGGACAAGGTCAATCACCAAATGGCAGAACCACTTTGACTGATTTAGACTATTGTTTGCTGTCTGTCACCTTGCACCAGTTCTGAATAGAATAAGTTCATAGTTTCATGAGAATGGTCAATGGTGTACATGATGTGTATGTTGTCTATGTTTTCACAATTGGTCTTTACGGCCGAGGCTTTTGGCTTCAGTGCTGGGGAGAGACAGAACTGGCAAACCTTCAAGAAGTGGGGTATGGTTTGTCCTATTTGGCAAGTAAAGTAAATTTTTCTTTTTTCCTCCTAAATGTTACTTGAAGAAAATTCCTGACCTTGGATGTACAGCCAGAACTGCAAAAGAAAAAAAAAAAGAAAAAACGAAGTACAAAAGAAACAGGATTCTTATGTATCACTATTGTATTCACTTTTGTATTCACTTGAAGTAGCCCTAACAAAAAACATTTCACATATTACCTGAGCAAGTAAATAAAGTACTTAGAGAGAGAAAACTTGCAGTCAATTCTAATCCTTTTTATTGACCGAGCAGTTAAAGACTCTTCTAAATCCTGCTAGAAATTGTGCAAAATGTAGCGTAATGCTTCCGTTCAAGAGCTTCACAGGTCTGCTTGTTGAAATAGATGTTTAATGTTTCAGGTTGTTCGCTGTTTTGAAGATAATGATGTTATTCATGTGAATGGAAAAGTCGACCCCAAGTCCGACATTGATGTAATCAACCTTGAGCTGGCTTTCTCAGATCTCGACCAGGTATGCAATCTAGAGATTTCTGGGATCAATTGTTGGCTGATGGATACTTGGATACTTGCATCATTAAGTTTGGTTGTTAACAATCTGGTAACATAAAGAATTCTCCTAGTACGTAATGCATAAAAGAACATTGTATCCATGCATGGTAAGAGCACCGCTTATGAATTCTATCTAAGGGAGTATTCCTGCAGTTTCCTCTCAACTCTATTTTCGTAACATCATTCATCGTCTTTGAAGTTCTATATCCTGTTCATTTTTTAATACTCTTATCGTTTATGGATGCCTAAGCAAGGTAATAGAATTATAAGTTGATCTAATTGGACCAACTTACAAGAAATGCAGATTGACAAGAGAATAGATAAACTGAAGAAAGGAAAAGTGAAGGATTCACAATCAAAAGTAAAGGTAAGATCTATGTAAGTGGTTTATGTATTATCGTAGCTAACACGACTTTCTTCATCCCAATGTTTAATATTGTTGGATGCATGCTCGGTGCTCCTTATACACTACAATATTTAATCCTTCTGAAATGTTGCAATTTTGCTGAATATATACCAGGAAGAAGCAGAAAAGTCTGCTTTGGAAAGAATTCAACAAGAACTCTTGGATGGAAAACCAGCACGATCAGTAACACTGACAGATTATGAGAGAGAATCTATAGATCATCTTTGTTTACTCACAATGAAACCTGTTATATACGTTGCAAACGTAACAGAATCGGATCTTGCCGATCCTGAAAGTAATCCGTATGTCAAAGATGTGATGAACCTTGCGTCTCAGTTGCAGTCTGGAATAGTATCAGTATCAGCACAGGTATGCTGTTTGTAAGATGTTTCGGAAGTTATTTGATCTTTGTTGTTCATTATGGAGGTTCTTCCAATGGCCGATTCTAAATATTTTCTAGTCAAACATCATTTATATAATTATATGTTTTGCCATTATATTTTACTGCAGTAGGTTGTTCCTAGTAATCATATTGCTTATGATACTTAACATATCAAAGATACACATTTGTAACGTTTTAGGTAGAGTCCGAGCTTACTGAACTTCCATCTGAAGAAAGAACTGAATTTTTGAATTCTCTTGGTGTCAACGAAAGTGGCCTTGGAAATCTTATCAGAGCAACATATAGTCTGTTGGGATTGCGTACTTACTTTACATCTGGGGAGAAGGTGCAGTTGCTTAAACCATGCCATATTCTTCTAAAGGCTAGTATTTCATTTTTGATAGTCTATGTAATTGTTCCCTTTGGCGTTGCAGGAAACAAAAGCATGGACCATACTTGCAGGTTAGCTCTTTCTTTACTTCATATTTTCTTAAGTGTATATTTCAAACTTTGCATAGAGTTTCTCTTTAGCAGATAATTGCTGCTTAAAAGTCATTCCAATACAGTTGTGAACTGGGTAACTGAATGTTAAAGTTTTTTAGAACCGTTGATATTAAATAAGACGTTTCTTGGATCTATTATATAAAACCTGCATTGCCTTTTAAAGGTCTCATGTAAATTATAAGGCTGTCAACCAATGCAATGCTTTATACTTTGTGATAATTAGGAATGACTGCACCACAAGCTGCGGGAGTTATACATTCGGACTTCGAGAAAGGCTTCATCAGAGCTGAGACGGTATGATTCAACAAATTTAGTTTATTAACAACATATATGAAAAGTCTTTTAATCTTCATTTAAATTTTATCTGTTATCTCATTTTCTTTATTGATAAAAACTTTTCGTAATTGATCATGAGCTCATAATCAATTATTGTACAGGCCTGGCTATCTTTATGGAAAACATTTATAATACTAATGAGATAAAAGAAGTATGAAAACACATCACGAAGGTTTAAGTATTCTTGTAGTGTGTTAAAAAAATCAGTGTCCTTGGCAAGACGTTCAAAAAAGTAACATAGGAGTATGATTTGCTTTAAATCTCCATAAAAGTGATCATTACTTAAACCAGCAGTGTAAGTTAAATTTCCTGTCGGTAACCTAAGTGTTTGTCATTTCGACTGAAATTTTGTACCTCGGTACAGCATAATTATAGTGTCAGAAGATTCTAGTAAAACCAATTAGTAGAACTTGTATTAGGGGGAGGGTATGCGCGCAAGACGCACATGCGAAAAACCAATGTCCTTTATGCTGGGTGATTTTTTCGAAACACCAATAAGATTAATGTTGCAGCTAATTTTGTGAAGCCATGTTACACAGGATTATTCTAGCTCGGTTGTGCAACCTCAATGTGCATCAAATCCGATGATCTGCCTTATAAGCAAAAACTATTTGTTGTTTCCTTTAATCCAACTGGTTAAATAACAAACCATCCAAAGGATGGCAGGGATGGTAGTAACATACCATTTTTTTCGGCGGTTCTTTGAGATCTGACGGTTCAAATTTGAAATTAGAAGATCCAACGGCTGAATCTGTTAGATATTTGAGAATTGGTTAGTGTATCAATGAGAGTGTTGCTGGTCTCGAAGGGTGGGAGTTTTTAGAATTATAGTAACAAAGTCAAACCATGGTGTTATGCTTCAGACCTTTACATTTTAAAATGTTATGCGTTTTAAGTTATTTAGGTACTCAGTTTTTGTTATGACACTGATGATGGTCTTGATGATATGGTCTAAACCATGGTGTCTATGGTATATACTGCTTCAGGTAGCCTATCATGATTTTGTTGCAGCTGGGTCACTTGCTGCTGCAAGGGAGAAAGGATTGGTAAGTTGGTGATACATTTTTCTTAGATCATATTATGGTACGTACTAGTGGCTGTCTGCACAGAAATCACTCTACATCATATGAGCGGTGGGCAATGGCCATACCTTATATTGGACAGGAGTCTAGCTAACGATAGAAGACTGAATGCATATTAGAGTTTTCGATTCTAACTCACATCCAGCGGATATGTGTTTCCGTTGGATTTTTTTTTGTGGGGTGGAAATGAATTTGATTAACTTGTGTGTTTGCAGTTGAGATCTGAAGGTAAAGAGTATGTAGTTCAAGAAGGGGATGTCATGCTCTTCCGCTTCAATGTCTAACTCAAGGTCCGTTCGAACAAAGATGAGTAATTCTATTCACTTCCTGCTTTGCTGGGTGGTCATGTGCACATGGTTCAGGTAATAACTTTTACATATTCAAGGCTACAGAAAATTTTGATGAATATAATGCAACCTGAAGAAGGGAAGTGGTAACTGAAATCTGAAATTATATATTCTTTTAATTTGTAGTGAAAGGAAACTATACACATTGCCAGGAAAAGATAAGGAAATAATTAAATTGAATGTTATGCTTCTTATGCTCTGGTGAACAAAAAAAAGAGAAAGGTTTCGGTTCCTATTGAAATTGTAGTTAAGCTCAATCTGAGTTATGCAAAGCTCGAGTGGGTCCCCTCGACTCATGAAATATTGCAACTGTACGGGTTTTGGATTAGAACTTCGTGTCTAGTGATGTTAGGATCATAGAAGTAGAACTTAAGACACAAAATACGAGATTGGCACATTTGGTTTTATCTACATATGAACTGTTGAGTTTGACAATTTTTGTGAGAAATTTAAAGAGTAATATGCATGTGGTTTATAATTTTCATGTACATTGGATAAAAGGAGCACTTAATTCTTTTCATGTACATTGGATAAAAAGAGCACTTACAAAATCGGAGTTCAGCTATCGATCATTTTATGCACAGTAGTTTAGTATCCAAATGTATATGTAGGTTTCGAGAATACAGAGGTGGGAAATATCTGTCACCAAAACCCTAGACCAGATCACCAAACCCTAGGTCTAGTCCAGGAAATAGTACGCAGATCACCTCTTTGTACACTAGTTTCTTCTATTTATAACGTCTTTTCATATAACTAACTAGGGAATGACCTGTGCCGAAACGGCACGGGTTATTTCATAGGTTGATTGGCTGTGATTGTTCACTTTACATCTAAAACCACCAACTGAAAGGCTGATCAAATAGTTTGACTTAGAATCTACCAAATATAGAATTAGATGAATCATGGGAAGGATGAAAATCGGGAAGAAAAAAAAAGTTGGGGACAATTTTGGTTATTTCAGATGAGAATCAAATGAATCGAATTCTTTTTTCTTCAAAAGCCGGCTTCACATGAAGGAGAATTACTTAGAAATGGCAAAAACCAAAACCTTTGCAATGCCCAGATTTATGTTTTTCAGATTGGGGATGCAAAATACCCATGACAGAATGAAGGCTTAAAACGACTAATTCATAAAATGTTGGGGTATATATTTAAAAAACATAGTTTTGTAATTTTATGCCAAAATTAGAGAGATAGTGTGGTGGTATTATTTGAGCTCCCACACTATAGGCATGGGTTCAAATCCCACCCCATACATTTCCACTAGGGTATATATATTATATACTATATACTTATATTATATTAGTCCGGGAGCGGGGCCTTGGGGATTCTGAACCTAGATTAGAAGGTAATAGTGGGGGTTCAATACCTAGTACTTTACCTAGTGCTGATTCTGAACCTAGATTAGAAGAACCTAGAAGTGAAGGAACTAGGATCACTGAATTTGAACCTAGATGCAGTAAAAGAGCTAGGACTGAGACAAAAGATAAAAATCCCGATTTTGAATTTTACGCTATAGAGGAAGAACCTTCTAATTTACAAGAGGCGTTTAGTTCTGTAGAGTCTAGTTTCTGGCAAGAAGTTGTAGATAATGAATGGGATTCTCATATGTCTAATGGAACTTGGCGAATGGTAGATTTACCACCTGGTAGTAAGCCTATCGGTTGTAAATGGGTTTTGAAAAGGAAACTCAAACCTGATGGAACAATAGATAAGTACAAGGCTAGACTGGTTGCTAAAGGATTTAGGCAACGAGAGAACGTGGACTTTTTGATACTTATTCTCCTGTTACTAGATTAACTTCTATACGTGTTTTGATTGTCTTTGTTCTTCTTTGCTCATAATCTTGTTATTCACCAAATGGATGTTAAAACTGCTTTTCTGAATGGTGAACTAGAAGAGCAAATTTACATGGAACAACCTGAAGGTTTTGTAATTCCTGGACAAGAACAGAAAGTATGTAAGCTAGAAAAGTCTCTTTATGGTTTGAAACAAGCTCCTAAACAATGGCATGAGAAATTTGATAATTTAATGATTTCAAATAACTTCAGAATAAATGAGGGTGACAAATGCATCTACTATAAATCTGAGAATGATGTGTCTGTGATTGTTTGTTTGTATGTGGATGATTTGATGATATTTGGTTCCAATTTATCTTTGTCAATGATACTAAAAGCATGCTTAGTTCGAATTTTGACATGAAAGATTTGGGTGAGGCCAGTGTAATATTGGGAATCAAAATAACTAGAACTAGTAGTGGTATTTGTTTAGATCAATCTCACTACATTGAAAAAATTCTGAGGAAATATGAATATTTTGATTGTAAACTGTTTTGTACTCCGTTTGATCCTAATGTGAAATTGTTTAAGAATACTGGAGAAAGTGTTAGACAATCTAAATATGCTAGTATAATTGGAAGTTTGCGTTATGCAACCGATTGTACTAGACCCGGACATTGCATATGCGGTGGGAGTTACGTGCGGGTTTACCGGAATCCTAGTTTGACACACTGGGATGCTATTGAGAGGGTTATGCGGTATCTGAAAAGAACTATAAACCTAGGATTACACTATAAGAGGTATCCCGCAGTCCTTGAAGGATTTAGCGATGCTAATTGGAACACTCTTTCAGATGATTCCAAGGCCACCAGTGGATATGTTTTTACTATTGCTGAGGGGCGCTGTATCTTGGAGATCAAAGAAACATACAATTATAGCCCAATCTACGATGGAGGCTGAATTGGATGCACTAGCTGCTGCTAGTGAAGAGGCAGGATGGCTGAAGAGTCTGTTGTTAGACATTCCAGTATGGGAAAAACCGATACCAGCCACTTTGATCCACTGCGATAGTACCGCGGCTATCAGAGTAGTAGAGAATTGTTATAATAACAATAAGAATCGACAGATACGTCGAAAGCACGACACAGTTAGAGAATTTCTCACAACTGGTGTTGTTAGAGTAGATCATGTAAGGTCTGAAGGAAATATAGCTGATACTTTGACGAAAGGATTAGCAAGAGAAAATGTATGGAATATATCTAAAAGTATGGGACTTTTGCCCGTGAGAAGTTGAGTCATTTGTAACGGATACCCAACCTAGAAATAGGTTCAAAGGGACTAGACGAAGTTACAAATGATATGATAGAGTCATGCATTCCCATAGCATGATATCCTGAAGTGGGAAACAGGTTGAGTATTTAACTCTTAATGATGTCTATAGCTCTTAAGTAAGAGTGGGATACACAGGAGTATTCTTGATAGACTCACCTATACGAATGTGAAGGTGTGGCCGCCTTCTATGAGAAATTGGGCATTTCTCTAGATCATTTGTTAAAAAGGGATAAGCACATGGCCTTAATGTGCGAACTTAAGAACTTTACTCTAGATATAGTTGTGTGTGTTAAATAATCTAGTATTAGTTAGAGTTCAAGACGCGAGTCACTCTAGTCACCTGGTACTTAGAAAGTTTAACACTATGTAGAGGTTCAAGTCGAAAGGCACCTTTGCAGATGCACAACTATACAACACTTGCTCAATGTTTTTGAAATATAAGTAGGGGATTGTTGGGGTATATATTTAAAAAACATAGTTTTGTAATTTTATGCCAAAGTTAGAGAGATAGTGTGGTGGTATTATTTTGATCTCCCATACTATAGGCATGGGTTCAAATCCCACCCCATACATTTCCACTAGGGTATATATATTATATATTATATACTTATATTATATTAGTTCGGGAGCGGGGCCTTGGGGGTCTTGGGAGGTCGGCTGATCCAGAAACTTATTTTTGCCGTTTTTAACTTAAATTTTAAAACATATTTTAAGTAATTACTTTATCAATTAATTGTATTGATTGAGTAATTATATTCTTACCATTTTCTTTGTAACTGGCGAGAGGATTTTTTATGTGTGCATTAAAGCCTGATTTATTCTCATTAAAAACCGCATTGATTATTTTCTGAGTTATAAAAAGGCAGTTTTTGGAGAAGATGAATAACAGTTTTGTTTTTTCATCCATTTTGAATTCTGAGCAAGTGTTAGAGAGAGTATTTGTTAGTTTGATTTCTCATAGTGCAGAGAAATCGAACAAGAGAGTATCAACTGTTTTATCCCATAGGGTTTTCGACAAGAATCGACTGCTAGCACACAATCAAGAGGCAGAGTCGCGAAACACCTTAAAGATAGCGACCTAGTCCGCGACTCAGCTGTTTGAGATTCGTTTTTGATTTTGTGTTCCTTGTTTCCAACATAAAATCACATCACTTTGCACAACGTGGCATGCTCCTTAAAATTTTAGTGCTATAGTATGTTATATCTAGATTTCATCCAATGTGTAGTATGTTAAAACATTAGAGTCGCAATCCCATGAGGCTAATAAGGGACTAACCACCTGTACAATTCTATATTGTCATAATCCCTTATTTGACACATTAATAGTGAGAAGGTTGAACTTGAAAGCATGCCCTGGATGCTACAGTTCAATGCAGTTTGGACTTCTTCAATAACAGGAAGATGGAAGTCGAGGAGCTTTTTCCTGAAAATTCCACCAACAAATCCCTTTTAGCAATTCACATTCCTTGCATAGTAATTTAGTTAAAATTTTAGTATGAAGTGAGGTACCAAAGGAACCAAGAACATTTTTCAGACAAAAAATTTAGTCTCCAAATGGTAGACATAACAACATGAAGTGAGAGAAGTCGTGATCCTTTTTTTCTGCTCTCCCCTCTCTCCTCTTTTTTAGTTCTTACAAACTCGATCATGGAGTAAAACTTGCTCCGAGCCTCCTGGTAAACTTCTGAAGGGCCAGAAATTATGGAATTGCAATCTTCTCACATCAATAAAAAGGGTTTGGTTTGGGTTTTACCTAATCGCCTATTTGATTAGAGCTGCACATGGGTCGGGGGGTCGGGTTTTAGCTAATACCAACTACCAATCCAACTATAGCGGGTTTTTATTTTCATGACCAACCCCGCACCCACAAACATCGGGCGGGTTTTTGATCCGCCCGCTACGGGATGGTCGCGTTCGGGTTTAAACCCGCTTTAGATTGTAGTTCAATATTTTCTGCAAGTTTTTCACCTGTAATGGTTATATCTGTACCTGCTTTATATTCAATGATCATTCATACACACATGTTTTAAAGTTTAAACATACTTCTTACTTAAGTTCTTAATTACTTAAAATATCAAACCATAAACATAAGTCTTCATTGTTAAGCTTAAGTGTTGATTTCGATTGTTGTCGATTGTTGGTGAAGATTCGAAGTAGTTGTTGTTGTTGTTGTTGTTGTCGTAGGTGAAGAAGAAGAACTGAGGAGGCCGAACATAGAGGAAGAGACTAGAAAGTAGAGAGAAAGAGGGTTATCTTATCTACAAGTACCATTAGGGTTTCAATAACGGACGACTAGGATTAGTTTTATCAATGGTGTATATTTAGCGGGTTTTTTCGGGCAAGTTCGGGCTGGTTTTAGCTAATACCAACTACCAACCCAATTATAGTGGGTTCTTATTTTCATAACCAACCCTGCACCCACAACGGGCGGGTTCGGATTTAAAACCCAGGGGTTTAACGGGTACGGGCAGGTTCGGCTAAGTTGGGCGGGTCTTGTGCAACTCTAATTTGATCCTCTCGTAACTTTTTTGGGTCTCTAATTTTCTTGTAATTTCAAATTTTTTATCTTTCTTTTCACTAAGTTTTTTCCTCCTCTGTTTATTTTTCATATAGTTGGAAACGAGATTTTAATCAATTAAGGTAAAACTAAAACTCATACACGACTTTAAAATCCTGGCAAGATTGGGGTATACTCAAACTAATTGGGGTATACCCAATAAGACAAAATCGGGTCATTTTGAAGTAAAACCAAGCCACCCCTTCACCTTGTTTTTTCTAAATGGCTAATATGCCCTTGGTTAATTAACACTAAAATTCTGATTTGGTTAATTAATTGAGTTTAGATTAAAATTTTCAAATTATGAATTCAGTAGATTAACCTTTTGATCCGTCTTATGAGTTCGATTTCGATCCAAAAATTTTGGTTTTGAAAATGCATAAAGCCGGCAAGGTCGTGGTTTGAATAAGCTTCCGACCATACATCCGCCGGAATGGTCAACTTTGAATAAGCTGCCGACCATATATCCGCCGGAATGGTCCTCGGATGAAGAACACGCCGACTATCTTGGGCAGCAATCTTACGGTCGGCATGTAAATATTTCCTACCCTTCCGGCTATATTAAACTCGGCATGCAAAAAAGAAACAACATTGTCGGCTGACATAAAACCTAATCCTTTATTCATTCAATTTTGGTTACTACATTGATTGAAAGATAAAACCTAATCCTTGTCGAAGGAAAAACGAATGCACTTAGCATGTGCATCAAGCCTTTGAACCCCTAGGCGACCCTAGTGGACGAGTTATAGTCTCGTGAGGGTTTACATACATTGAAAATCCTTCAAACACAGTCATCAAGGGTCCATAGTATAATGCAACAACTTCATTTCTCCTTGGGATTAAACCTTGATTTCTATCCTCTCGATACGGATCAAATATCACCTCTTCCGCAGTCAATTTGTCGATGGCGTCTCGGAGTTGCATAAGATTTTGCGGCATTTCCACTTTGACGTAAGAGTTGTCTTTGAACAAAGAAGGGAAGTGCTCATATATCCAAACCTATGCAAAAAGAAAAAAAGTTTAGTAAGAACCTTATCTTACGAGAATTTTGCGAATATAAATGTTCTAGACAATAAAATTACCTGGAAGAGACATGTGTTTCCGTTAACTTGCTTAGTGAGTGCCCTAGAACATTTTGTCAACTCATTGTTCAAGAAGGCGACCACCGCAGTACCCCAAGAATGCCCACGCATCTCATGTAAGGGATCCAATAGTTGCAAGTAACTGGCCTCGACTTGGTTTCCTGGAATCGTCGGGAAGATACATTTGCCCAGGGTGTATAGCAAATAAGCGTCCGCGGTAGCATTGATTCGCACCGGGTGCACTATTCCTTCCCTATCAAGGATTTCCCGAGTCTTCCATAATCTGTCCCTCAACTTCTTTACATTAAACTTCTTGGTTAGTCGACCATCCTTCTTGTCAAGAACATCATCCGTCTGAACCTGATTCCAATCAAAAAATTTCTTGCTCAATTCGTAAATCTTTCCAAAAGAAATGGCATTATCGAAGCCCTCACTGACTGCTTTTCCATCAACCTCGAGGCCTAGAATTTGTTGACCATCATCGGGAGTTATTGCCATCTCACCGAATGGGAATAACATAGTATCAGTCTCTCCATAGAACCTCTCACAGAATGCAGATACGGTAACTTTATCATGATTAATATTCGAACTCTCCACCGCAGGCCACAACCCGGAGTTCCTCACAATCACTTTCACCTCCTCACATTCCACGCCAAGATCCCAAGTATGAGTCACTGAACACGAAGCTTGGCGCCTCATAAGACGGATGGCATGCTTGTGATCCTAAATACCAAAAAAAAAAAAAAATGAAAATAAATACAAACACTTGACGCAAATTTAATTAAGATAGTTACACACTTGAATAAATAACAAAGACGGATTAAGATTACTTACGATAGTATTATGGACCGTACATGCCCATGAGTCTTTGTATCCAAAAAGAACATCTCCACCATCTGCTGGGGTCCCTTTTGGAGGCTCACCTTCTTTCAGTGCAACCATCAAGTATTTGGGAGGCATGTGAGAATCAGCCGGTTTAGTGATCACCCTCTTCTTCGTTCCGGTTGAAGTTGAAGCCGAAGCTTCGGTGGCTTGAACAATAGCTAGAGTTTGTTCTCCTTCTCCATCTCCATCTCCATCTCCATCTCCATCTCCATCTCCTTCTTCTTCTTCTTCTTGTTCCTCTTCCTCTTCAACAATTTCATCTTCGATGATATTCTTACCTTTATCTCCATTACCATCATCATCATTACCATCATCATTACCTCCTCCAGCCTCAGGCATGTCTTGATCACCATCATCATCATCATTGTTACCTCCTCCAACAGCCGAATTGGTTTCATCAACATCATCATCATCACCTCTTCTACCAGATGGAATTGATTGGTCTTCATCTGGAGTCTCGTCTGAATCATTGGGTTCAGATAGTGGTTCTAAGACCTTTGTCGTTCCCGGCACAACATATACCCCTCGATGTTTTGAAGACAAGAGTTTATCACCAACACGAGGAGGGTTTGAAGGAGGACTAAGAGCTGCTTTCAGAGCTGCTTTCTTCTTTGCCATTCGCAATCTGAACAAGAACAATGGCCGGAAAGGTCGACCAAAAGATGAGTGCCGGCTAAGACAAAGCCGGCAGTGTATCATCAAAATAGCCTTCCGGCGCACAAAAAATATAGGATTTTTCACTAAACTGGTCGGAAAGGTCCATTTCCCACACATCGCCGGCTGACAAACAACCGGAATGGTTTTATATAAATACCCTTCCGGACTAAAAAATTCTAGGCATCAGGAAACATTCTAAACAAGTAGCCGGAAGGGTAAACAATAATAAGATGCCGACTTCATTAAAAAAAAACTTACGCCGGAAAGGTATACAGATGAATAACCTGCCGGCCCTGCTAGTAGCGGTTACAGAAACTTACAGCCGGCAAGTTCTTCAACCTTATACCCTCCTACCAAACCCTAACTATGAAATCCGGAAAGGTCGATAACAAAAAACCTTGCCGGTGTCGTGAATCGCCAATTCACAAATTCGAATTTTCTGACCTAATTTGACATGCAAACATGAAATCGAAGTACTAGAGTGAGTTTAAACAAGCCCTTACTTTCTTAAGCGCACCATTTCACGTGTTTCAGCGGGTTCAATTACTTCTTCTTCAACCGTTTTTTCTTCACTTTCTTAGCAACCAAACTTGCAATTCCAGGGTTATATTCATTGGGTTTTCGATTAGTTTCTTTCATACGAGTTGCCTTCTTCCATGGTGGATCCATTGATGAAGACTAATCGGAGTTTTCGAATCGACGATTTTAACGAATTGATCGACGAGTTTTGGTGGTGGTGGGGGTGATGGAGCCGGTAAGGTTGTGGAGGAGAAGAAGAAGAGAAGAAGATGAAATGAAGAGAATGGAAACTGATTTAGGTAGTAATTAGAGTTATAATGGGAAAGGGTAATTTTGTAACTTTACCCATAGACCTCCCCCTTTGCTCTTAAAAAAGAGTCCCTTTAAAATTGGGTATACCCCAATTAGTTTGAGTATACCCCAATCAAGCCAGGTTTAAAATAACTGAATCAAAAGAAATTTATCCTACATATCCATAATAAGAAAAATAGAAATTTTCTTCTTGTCTTTGCCTGGTTTCTTCGTTTAGATGTCGCCGCTGCACTCTGGCCACTCATCGAACATGATAAAACCATTTGGACCATAGCTACTTGTCTCCATGAATATTTCAGTGAACTCATCCCCTTGTTTCGGTCTCTTGAAATGTTAACAAATGATGCATATGATGATTACGGCACTCATAAACTATCTCATACAGCAGAATGATGGCCATCTTTCTTACTCTTTTCTGTGATTGAATATGTGTAATGCGGGTGTTTTTGTCTCTTGATTTTGCTTGGTCACAAGTCTTATTTATATTGGATTTCCTTGGAATCACATTTAATATTTTCTCTGCATTTTCAACTCTAAAATCATCTGTATCTGAAGCCTTTCGTCCCATTACTGAATGTGGCTTGTAAAACGTTGGTAAATGCTAGTTTGATTTATTTACATGTACCATCTTTATTCTAGAATATCAATAACTTCTGTCTTCTCTTACCGATCAAAAAAAAAAAAAAAAAAAAAAAAACTTCTTTCTTCTCCTCTTCTTCCTTGAATGAATGGGAATTTTTTATCCGGTACCGATGGCATTTTATCTCCCGCTCCGGGGAGGTATTGGGGAATGGGATCTCTGAACGGTCATTTTTATAAAATAATACTCCCTCCGTTTTAGGAAAAGTGATACTTTCACTTTTTCAATTTGACCTATTTTTAGGCAAAAATGAAAAAGTGAAAGTATCATTTTTCCTGAAATGGAGGTAGTATTTTAAAAAATTTTGAATTTGAATTCAAAAGACTTTGGGTTCTTAGGGGAAGTAAAACTTGGTTGGCACTGGTCAACTATATCTTTCAAGTTTTCTTTACACCCTTCCCTGACTGGGTGGAAAATGTAAGTTTTCTTCTCGAGTGATTTGTCACTCGTTTTTAAGGGTTTCTTTTTGTTCCTTTTTTTTGAAAAAAGAAAAAAACTGAAAACAACGTTCAATGTCTCTCTAATTTTGGTAAATTCAAGTTTACGACACTGGTCGTTCGAACTCTTTTTTTGGGTTTTTGCAACTTTGTACTAAGTGATCAAGTTTTATTTATAAAATGACATATAATCATTATCCTTTTGAAATAGATGTTTTGAATTTGTGTTTCTGGGTGGGGGTTTTAATTTGTGAAAACACTGGTCTTTTTTTGTGAAACTCTCACTGTTATGAACTTTTGTAATATAGCCTTAAGTTCTTCTTTTGGTTTCTAAACTTTAAATAGTTCTCTTGTTTTATTTCTAAGCTTTTGGTTTCTTGGCCCTTCTCCTTTGGTCCGGGAAGTTAGGACACCGGTCCTTTTTTTTGTTTTCCCTTGATTGCTTTGGCATTTCTTTTACTGTATTTGCGCTCAGATATGCTTACATCTGACTATTTCCCTTCTCTCTTAATTGGTCTTTCCCTGTCTAGTTAACACAGTAAATCTCTTTAGAGTAACTAAATCTCAAAAAGTTGGTTTTTGTTTTATCTCTTTTGGAAAGACAGCTACGACTGTACTTTCTACAGCCATGCTCTATAGTGTTAGGAAGCCTTACCTCTATAACATAGGCTTATGTCTCTCTCTTAACGTGTCTTTTTTCATGAAAGATCTTTGCTTCCCTATCTTTGCTATTTAATGCACTCCCTCGTCATCTGTTGTCGCTATCCCATTTCCTTTTGCAACCTTTCTTTGCAGAAGAAGTTCCCGTCTCTTTCTTTTAACTCTTCTCTGTAAGAGTTTGTTTCTTATTACACTTTGCTGCTTCCTCTTTGTTTTTATTTCCTGTTTCTTTTTCCTCTTCATTAAATGAACTTACCAATGTTTTTACCGGTGGGTTTACAACCCATTAATACTCAACCGATCTTAAGACGTGCATCTATCATAAAATTTCCTCCTCCTCCTTTATACCCAATGATTATTGAAGATATTAACTGCAAAAACACTCTAGTTGGCAGAGTTTTCTCCACCTATATCTTTGATAAAGACTACATCAAATACGCCTTAAAATATAGATGGGGCCCTAGAATTAAATTCAAAATATCTAATTTTTATGAGAACTTGTTTCTAGTTGAATTTCAGCAAAGAGAACATGTTGCTTTAATCCTGGCATATAGACCCTGGCAGGTGTATGGTGATGCATTTCCCATGTGCCCTATTTTCTCTTATGGTTTAATAGAAAGGGATGCACTTAAGTTTATCTAAGTTTGGGTCCAACTTCTAAATCTCCAAAACTTTCATTACCATGACTGCATCCTAGCTAGGATTTGTAAGAAGTTAGGCAGAGTCTCTGAAATACACCCCCTACTGCTATCCCAGAACCTGGTGACCTTATTTTTGTAAAAGTGGAATTTAATGTAGAAAGACAATTACCCAATTCTGTTAGAGCAAAGGTTGGTTCAAATCCTGAATCAGTGATTCATTTTGTCTATATGAATCCACCCAATCACATTTGTCTAAACTGTAATAGATTGGGACATGTTCAAGCTAATTGTGCCATATTAGAGAATCGTATGGCTTTTTCTTCTGATGCATCGATGAGCTCTCCTGTTTTTTTGTTCTGTCCTGCTTCTGTGCTAGCTGATAATAACTTGATTGATACCGATGATTTCTTTGACAGTATTTATGGGCCTGACTCGGTTTCAACTAGTGTTGAGGAGGATGAGTCAGGTGGGCAGTTTGTTTCTATTGATGGGCCGGATTCGGATTCTGATGGTTATCCATCAAATCTGGGTAAAACACTGTTTTCGGATCTTTCGCCCGTTACCCCTAGTTTTTCACCTTTACCCGATTACAGAGAAATCTCTGATTGGAATTTCAAAACTAGGTCAGAAGGCTTTCTAGGTTATGTGGTAGAAAAACCTATTTTTTGTCTGGGAGAATCATCTTCTGCTCCTTCTAATTTTATCGATCTAACATCCCCTCATCCCTCAGACGATCAATTTTTCACACCTGAAGATGAACTCCCTGTGAAACCTGCTTTGATAATAACTTTTTCTTCTTCTACAATCGAAATTTCAGATTCTAGTTCTTCTAATTCACTGATTGCATGTTGTTGCCATCTTCTACTCCTTTTAATCCATCATCTCCTCCTCCACCTACTTTACGAGTAGAGGGAAATTTGGGTCAAATTAATTTTAATGAGTACGGGTCTTTCTTAGGAAAATCAGAAAAAAAATGTTTCAATTTCAATCCCTATTGAAGAGAAGATTGTTTCCATAAAGAAGGTTGCTGATGAAGGATACCAGGGGGCTCAGGTACTTTTCTAAACTTCATATATCTCTTGAATTTCATATTTTCCTGCGTTTACTGTGTTTATATCCAAAGTTATTTGAACTGCTGATTTTTCCCTAATTCACTAGTGTTATCATATAGAAGCTCAAATTCATAGTCTTAGTTTTACACACATAATCTTATCACATTACTTCCTGATTTTCTTTTCTTTGATTGACATATTAATCTTTTCTCAATTTCCTGCTTTGCTTACTGTGTTATAATACTTAAACTCTAATTATTTGTACCCTTAGTTTATAAGGATGAGATTAGTTGCTTGGAACACTCAAGGTTGTGGGAACAAAAAAAAACTCAACAACATCTGCATCATATCATTAGAAATGAAAAACCTGATATCTTGTTTCTGTCTGAAACAATGTCTCAGAGACCTTTTCTTAAAAAACTTCTAGCTGATTACCCAAAAACTTTCTTTGTTGATCCCATTGGCAAGGCTGGAGGTTTGGCCTTGGCTTGGATTGATGGTTTCCATTTTGACATTGTTCAATGGAATAAAAATATGCTTAATGTTCTAATAAAAACTAATTTTCATGAAGACCTCTGGCTACTAATGACCTTTTATGGTTGTCCTCATAAGCCTCTTAAAATAGAATCATGGAAATTCCTGGAGGACATAGCACTTAGACTAGCTCATACTTGTATGCCATGGGTTGTAATCGGTGATTACAATTGTTGGTGCAAAATTAATCACCCCAACAATCTTCGAGGTGTATGTATGATGATCGAATCGCCGCCGTTAATTAGATTCTCCAAAGAATTTTTGATTGAAAATGGTGGGGGTACCTGCAAAGACACTCCGATGCTAAAATCAACAAGAGTTATATGCAAGTAGGTTGTTAAGAAAAGGAATAGAAATTGTGTACCTTTTGTGCTGAGATTTAGCCTCTATATATAGGCAGAAATAGATGTAGCTTTAGGGTTTTGATAGTTATCCTAATAACTTCCCTCATCTGTATAAATCTCAAATAACATCCAGATTCATGATAAACCCTAATATTTATCATAATCCTCATTTATCTTAAATAATAATTATCTTGAATAATAATTATAAATATTTAAGATAATTATCCTCTTTTATTTAGGATCCTGCATTTATCTTAAATAACATTAATAATTATAAATAAATAATTATTCAAGACTCTTGGGCTTCAATAATGAGCCTAGTGGGTTTCCATAATAAACCCACTGGTTTCCCTAACAACCCAAATCCAGGCTTCCATAATAAGCCACATGGGTTTCCTCAATAAACCCACCGGTTTCCACAATAAACCGTATTAGGCTTCCATAATAAGCCATGTGGGTTTCTACAATAAACCCACCGGTTTCCACAATAAACCGGATTAGGCTTCCATAATAAGCCATGTGGGTTTCTACAATAAACCCACCGGTTTCCACAATAAACCGGATTAGGCTTCCATAATAAGCCATATGGGTTTCTACAATAAACCCACCGGTTTCCACAATAAACCGTATTTGGCTTCCATAATAAGCCACATGGGTTTCCTCAATAAACCCATCGGTTTCCACAATAAACCGTATTAGGCTTCCATAATAAGCCATGTGGGTTTCTACAATAAACCCACCGGTTTCCACAATAAACCGGATTAGGCTTCCATAATAAGCCATGTGGGTTTCTACAATAAACCCACCGGTTTCCACAATAAACCGGATTAGGCTTCCATAATAAGCCATGTGGGTTTCTATAATAAACCCACCGGTTTCCACAATAAACCGGATTAGGTTTCCATAATAAGCCATGTGGGTTTCTACAATAAACCCACCGGTTTCCACAATAAACCGTATAGGGCTTCCATAATAAGCCACATGGGTTTCCTCAATAAACCCATCGGTTTCCACAATAAACCGTATTAGGCTTCCATAATAAGCCATGTGAGTTTCTACAATAAACCCACGGATTGGTTTCCTCAATAAACCAACTGGGCTTCCTCAATAAGCCTTGTGGATTTCCTCAATAAACCCACGGGTTACCGATATTAAATAGCTTGTGCGGCACGCACATATACTATTTTAATAGGGTACAAACATCGCCCCCTCTTAATTCTCAACTTGTTGATGGATTAAGAAAATCAATAGAACTAACCTTCTCGGGTCGTTCAAATTCGCCATATGCTGCTTATCCGATAACCTTCCGTGGCCTTGGCCAGCTTGTTGTGTGGATTTGCCCCAAAGTCGTCTTAATAACTCAAAGCACCAAAAATGTACTTAATCATCTCATAAGCCATTGTTCTTTGTAAGATATTGTTAGAACTATTTTACTTTGCATGACAATTCATTTCCTTGGTTTTTCTCTTTGATAGAAAAACGCTCCAATTTATCTCTTTAATAGAAAAATTATCAGGATTAAATTAATAACTCAACTTCGACTTTGAGAACATACCTCACTCGAACGCAGGTTGCTCCCGTATCTTGCTAGGCACATTGATTGCCCTTATGCTCCCGTAATGGCCTTGAATTTTCCGACTCAACGCGCTTGTGTCTGCAAATAATGAATGTGCGACAATCTCTGGTGTACAGGTTGACTGTCGACATTCATACATTTTCTTTCATAATAAGCTATTGGTTTCTACAATAAACCGAACTGGGCTTCTATAATCAAGCATGTGAGTTTCCACAATAAACCCACTGGTTTCTACAATAAACCAAATTGGGCTTTCATAATAAGCAATGTGTTGGTTTCTTTAATAAACCACTGGGCTTCCTTAATAAGTCATGTTGGGCTTTCTCAATAAGCTAGACTTGGTTTCTTTGATAAACCACCGGGCTTCCTCAATAAGTCCGACTGGGCTTCCTCAATAATCCAGACTTGGTTTCTTTGATAAACCACCGGGCTTCCTTAATAAGTCCGATTGGGCTTTCTCAATAAGCCAGCTGGGCTTCTATAATAAGCCATATGAGTTTCTTTAATATTTTTCCTTTGATACTTTCGCTCCATTTTAGCTTCAGCTTAATTATGTTGAAACACCTTGTTTTCTCCTTTCTCTTTATTAGAAAGACATCGCACAATTTCCTTTATAATCAAATACTTCGTCTGTCTTTCTCTTTACTAGAAAGACATAGCAACTGTTCCTTTGATAACCAAAATACTTCGTCTTTGTCTTCCTCTTTTATGGAAAGACATTGCAACTACTTCTTCTTTGTCTTCCTCTTTTATAGAAAGACATTGCAACTATTTCCTTAATAACCAAAATACTTCGTCTTTTTCTTCCTCTTTTATAGAAAGACATTGCATGTATTTCTTTAATAAATACATGAAAAAAGTGTTCTCAATTGTGACGATAAACTTGATTTATAATGTAATCGTGGAAGACTTACCTCCCAAGGCGTTCGTTCCTTCCACCTTAGTCGCCCCCATTATTCCAATTATAATGAAAAGGATGCGTCCTATTATTTGACTTCCTTAACCATGTTGGTTTTGATTGAATGCTCGGCGTCACTTTAGCCGCTCCCAATATCTGTAGAGATATTTCCAAATAGCAAAGACGCCCCCAGGTGAAGCAAGAACTAGATCCATTATATCCAATCCTCACTTGCTAGATGGATCTAAGCTTATGGTATCTTTTCCGTTGCCATCTTATTTCTGGACTCATCGTGATTTTTCCTTTTGGAATCGCCATCAAAATGTTGTCTTGGTGTGGCGTGTCCCTCGGTTCTGGACCCTTTCGTCGTACATGACAACTTTTCTTTCTTTGCTTATCTTCAATTGATTATGTTGCTGACGAACCTCGAGCAATAAATCAAAGAACTTTGAATTCGATCATGTTGCTATCCACGAACCTCGAACTCGGTCATATTTCTTCTCCAAGTGCATGCAAAAGTTTCTCGAACACAAAATTTTTTGCTTCCATGTTGTAGTGAATCGAAATACGATTCAAACGAGCCAAAAATCACTCAATTCGAACTTAAAACGAAGAAGTTATTTATGAAACAATATTTCCACGAAGCACGCATGAAGGGCATTAAGATTATTGAGTCATGTATCATTGCACAAATGAACTTGCAAAGACGGATGGTTGAAAGATGGAAGGTTCAACTTAGAGGTCATGGGATCGATCCTCACTTCTGAACATATTTTTCATCTTTTTCTTGAACTGCCAAGGCAATATCCTGACTGGATCTGAATGCTGACATGGCAGACAATGAGTGGACAGATGTAGCTGACATGGCGAGCATGTGTTGACTGGACAAGGCAGTTACTGCTGACGTGGTAGTTGGTTGGACCCGTAAGGTATGAACCGAGTTGGGCCACCCAGTGATACTTGTCATCTTTGTATTAGTGATCTCTGTTGAACCGGTTCTTTGAACCTGAAGCTGGATCTGTGGCTGGACAGATCCTACGGACATGCTCTCCTGAATCTGACGGTGAAGATTTGCTCGATCTGGAGCTGTATTTGAAGTTGGATGAAGATTATGTTTTGGCAACGCTTTCTTCAACCCTTTGTCACAGTTTCTTCAACAATTTCGCAAAGGTTTGTTCAAGCTCGCAACAATTTCTTCATCCTTGTAACGGTTTCTTCAACTGTTTCGCAACAGTTTTCTGAACCCTAACTTTTTTCTTTTTTACAACTTTGGCA
Organism: Papaver armeniacum; assembly: GCA_023531295.1. Lineage (NCBI taxonomy): Eukaryota > Viridiplantae > Streptophyta > Magnoliopsida > Ranunculales > Papaveraceae > Papaver > Papaver armeniacum. The sequence goes on along the minus strand of JAJJWW010012829.1, from coordinate 486,126 downwards.
GAACTTTCAGCGACTTTTTTAGATCTTCCCAGAACCTTCTGAAACGTTCAGAAAGCTTCCGCAACTCTCTGAAAGTGTTTAGAACTTCCTGCAAATTTCTTGTACCTTGTTGGAACTTACTGCAACTTTCTCAAAAGTTGCGAACGAACGTGGTTATACTTTCTGCAACTTTCAGAAATGTTGCGATCTGATTTGCTTCCATTTCAAACGTCTTTGAAACCCTAGTTTGCAAAACCACTTGAAAAAACTTTTCTCAAATGGGGGGAGCACGATCTTTTTTCGTAGTCCCCTTAGTCGGCGCCAAAAGATGTTGGTGCAAAATTAATCACCCCAACAATCTTCGAGATGTATGTATGATGATCGAATCGCCGCCATTAATTAGATTCTCCAAAGAATTGTTGATTGAAAATGGTGGGGGTACCTGCAAAGACACTCCGATGCTAAAATCAACAAGAGTTCTATGCAAGTAGGTTGTTAAGAAAAGGAATAGAAATTGTGTACCTTTTTTGTCTTTGAGATTTAGCCTCTATATATAGGCGAAATAGATGTAACTTTAGGGTTTTGATAGTTATCCTAATAACTTCCCTCATCTGTATAAATCTCAAATAACATCCAGATTCATGATAAACCCTAATATTTATCATAATCCTCATTTATCTTAAATAATAATTATCTTGAATAATAATTATAAATATTTAAGATAATTATCCTCTTTTATTTAGGATCCTGCATTTATCTTAAATAACATTAATAATTATAAATAAATAATTATTCAAGACTCTTGGGCTTCAATAATGAGCCTAGTGGGTTTCCATAATAAACCCACTGGTTTCCCTAACAACCCAAATCCAGGCTTACATAATAAGCCACATGGGTTTCCTCAATAAACCCACCGGTTTCCACAATAAACCGTATTAGGCTTCCATAATAAGCCATGTGGGTTTCTACAATAAACCCACCGGTTTCCACAATAAACCGGATTAGGCTTCCATAATAAGCCATGTGGGTTTCTACAATAAACCCACCGGTTTCCACAATAAACCGGATTAGGCTTCCATAATAAGCCATGTGGGTTTCTACAATAAACCCACCGGTTTCCACAATAAACCGTATTGGGCTTCCATAATAAGCCACATGGGTTTCCTCAATAAACCCATCGGTTTCCACAATAAACCGTATTAGGCTTCCATAATAAGCCATGTGGGTTTCTACAATAAACCCACCGGTTTCCACAATAAACCGGATTAGGCTTCCATAATAAGCCATGTGGGTTTCTACAATAAACCCACCGGTTTCCACAATAAACCGGATTAGGCTTCCATAATAAGCCATGTGAGTTTCTACAATAAACCCACCGGTTTCCACAATAAACCGGATTAGGCTTCCATAATAAGCCATGTGGGTTTCTACAATAAACCCACCTAAGCCCACAATAAACCGTATAGGGCTTCCATAATAAGCCACATGGGTTTCCTCAATAAACCCATCGGTTTCCACAATAAACCGTATTAGGCTTCCATAATAAGCCATGTGGGTTTCTACAATAAACCCACGGGTTGGTTTCCTCAATAAACCAACTGGGCTTGCTCAATAAGCCTTGTGGGTTTCCTCAATAAACCCACGGGTTACCGATATTAAATAGCTTGTGCGGCACGCACATATACTATTTTAATAGGGTACAATCAACAATCAAATCCTCAGTCCCAATGAAAAGATGGGAGGATTACCTTTTAATAGTATTGAAGCTGAGCCTTTCAATATATTTCTTCAGAGAGCTGGTCTCTCCGACTTAGGTTTCAAAGGTAACTTATTTACCTAGAATAATCAAAGGGAAGGTAATAAGAATATCCAGGAAAGACTTGACAAGGCTTATACAAATGATGATTGGATAAGCTGTTTTCCTGAATCCATGCTTACTCACCTTCCCCATATAGGATCTGATCACAGTCCCATTAGGTTGGATTTAAATCCAATTTCAAATAAGTACCAACATTTCCCTTTTAAATTCTTCGACACCTGGCTAAACGAAAAAACTTGTATTCAGTTAATTATGAATACTTGGAATTCCTCCTTAATGAATGCAAGTGATGTAGTTATTGAAAATCATCATACTGTAGGAGAACATCTAGCAATTTAGAGGAAAAACGTTTTTGGGGTGCCTGATAATTGTTTTTCTAAAATCTTAAAAAGAATTGAAAATATTCAGTCTTATGAGCATTCTCATAATAAACAACTTCTTCTTAACGAACAATTTTCTGAACTAGAATCTCTCTACGACATACAAGAATCCATGTCTAAAAAAATCTCTAGAGATAATTTTGTTAAATTAGGGGAAAGAAATACCAAGTGTTTCCACTTAAAAACTCTGAAACGAAGAAAACGAAACAACATTGATTGCTTGCTAGATCAGAAAGGGGAAATTTTGAAAGATAAAGTTCATATTGCTGCTGAACTTAAATCTCATTTTGAAACGCTTCAACCATTCCTGACCCTGAGCTTATGGGGCTAATTCCTAAAATTATTTGTGATAAGGATAATTTTAAATTGCTTCTTCCTCCAACTGCAGAGGAAATCTGGTTGGTTGTTAAATCAATGAAACCGAATAAGTCACCGGGACCAGATGGATTTCTGGTAAGCTTTTTCAAACATAATTGGAACCTAGTGGGAAAATAAATTGTTTCAATTATTCAAGAGGTTTTTAAAACAAAAAAATTGAATCCTAAACTCAATGAGACATTCCTTTTCTTGATCCCAAAAACTAAACACCCTCAATCACCTAGTGATTTCAGACCAATAGGATTAAGCAACACTCCTTACAAAATCCTATCAAACCTTCTAGCAAATAGGCTAAAAACAATTCTTGACAAAATGATCTCACCTTTTCAGTCAGCTTTCTTGTCATCAAGACAAATAGCAGACAATATTGTTGTTGCTCATGAGGTGATACATTCTCTTTAAAAAATTAAAACCAAAAATGGTGGTTTAGGGATTAAAATTGACATGTTGAAAGCTTTCGACAGAGTCAATTGGGACTTTCTGATCCAAACTCTTCCTGCTTTTGGATTCAGTAAGGATTGGTGTAACTTAATACATCAATTTGTTTCCACTGCTTATATTGCAGTTCTTTTAAATGGCAGTCCAGGGGAATTCTTTACCCCCACTAGAGGCTTGAGACAAGGAGATCCGCTATCTCCCTATCTCTTCCTCATATGTATGGATGTTTTCTTGAGGATATTATCGGCTAAGGAAAAGACTAAACACATAACAGGTATAAAAATCTCTAGACATAATCTCCCAATTTCTCACCTTCTCTTTGCAGACGACTGTTTGCTTTTCTCAAAAGCAAATCTAGTTAACTGCAAAAACCTTTTAAACATCATAAGCCAATTTAGTAATGCTTCAGGCCAGCTTATAAATTTCTCTAAGTCAAGTATTTTTTTCAGTAAAAAAATTCATTCCAAGCATCAAAGAATTATGATCAAACTTATGAAAATTAAGAAAATAAGTATCTTTGATTCTTATCTAGGGGCTCCTTTATTCATTGATAGGTCCAAAATCAAAACTTTTGACAAAATAGTCGATAACATGGAAAACATGACTCAAAGTTGGAATGGTACTTCTATGGTTCAAGCTAGTAAAATGATTCTGATAAAATCTGTTTTATCTAGTATGCCTATCTATCAGATGGGATGGTTTTCTTTACCAAAGAAAATAAACAAAATAAATGCAATCCAACGGGATTTTGGTGAGGAAAATAAAATCATCACAAAGGATTCTGTCCAATTGGTTGGGGTTTCCTTTGTCATCCAATGGAATTAGGGGGGTTAGGTTTCAAGGATGCAGATTTGATGAATCAAGCCATGATTGCTAAACTGACTTGGAGATTAGCAACCCAACATAATACACTTCTAGGAACTGTTCTTAAAATAAAATACTTTAACAATTAAACTATTTTTCATGCTAAAATTTTTTATAATACCTCTTGGATTTGGAGATGTATATTACAGGGTGTCTCTCTAATTCACAAATTCAGCTGCTGGGAGGTAGGTGACGATAAGTCGATAACTGTTTGGACAGATAAATGGATACCAGTTATGTAAGATAATCTCTTAACTTACTGTGGTAGCAAATTAAATTATTTAACACTTGTTTCTGAGCTAATTAACTTAGAAACACATAAGTGGAATGAACAGATGGTTAGAAATAAATTTCCAAGAGATCTTGATGAAACGATTTTAAACATTCGTATATTCACAGATATTCAAAATAACTTGAAACAAGACAAACTTAGATGGTTACTAACAAATAACGGAAAATTTTCAGTTAAATCTATGTACAAAAAACTAAAAAATCCATCTGTAGATGATAACATGTTAGATAATGCTACCTTCTGGAAAGCTTTCTGGAAACTAAACATCTCGTAGAGAATAAAATTTTCTTATGGAAATGTATCCACAATATTTTGCCTATCAGTAAAAAATTAGGCCAATTCATGAAAGATATAGAGTTGAACTGTGTTTTCTGTAATCATGAGTGCGAATCTCTTAAACATCTTTTTTTCGAGTGCACTTATGCAAAGACGGTATTCATGTTACCCTCTAGTAGGTCTAAACCATAATAATAATGCTAATTTCTCTTTTGCAAATATGTATGCTGATTGGATTGCAGGGGTAAGTTCAAACTATGACATGGAGATAATGGCAACCAAATGCTGGTTGATTTGGAAGGAAAGATGCCTTAGGATCTTCCAATCCAAATCTACCACAAGTGTTCAGCTAGCCCTAGCTGTACAAAGACACCTAGCTTTTTGGTCCCCATTAAAATCACTTTCAGATGAAAACATGGGCCAAGAAGTCAACAGTTCCTCTAACTCTTCTATACAGGCAATTTACATAGGACAAGGATGGACAAAACCACCTCCAAATCAATTTAAACTAAACTTTGATGCTTCATGGATTGATGCTTTAAATTCTGCTGGTTATGGTGTCGTGCTGATACATGATTTGCTAGCCAAGCCAGAGCTGGGACTTTCCAAGCTTCATTTGCAGAAGAAGCAGAAGCTCTGAGTATGCTGGAAGCAGCAAAGTGGGGTAAGAGTATTAAAGGACTTCTGGGTGGAAGGTGATTGTCAGAGACCGATACACTATGCTCAAGGCAAAGCAAGCAATATTTTTTGGAAGAACAAGGCACTTATAGAAGAAGCAATGAAAATCTTGCATTCATGTCATCATTTTTTGGGTCTTACTTACATGAATAGAAGATGCAATGTTGTGGCTGATACCCTGGCAAAAGAAGCAAGAAAAAGACAGATTCACAAGCAACAGTGATTGCAAATGCCATTTTTTTTTCTTTCTTCTGATTTCAATTTCTCAAACTCTTTTGCTTTATCTAATTTTGTAATCAGGGTAAACAATATGTTGGTAGAAGCCAATATTTCAAGTCCCCCAACTGAGATAAGGGAAACCAACATTTTGGAAAATCCTATGTACTAGTTTCCTTATCAATCTACTTAATCTTGAGGAAAAAAAAAAACATGAAGGGAGCATGGGAAATAATGGTCCATTTTTTGTTTAACCTTATTCAGCTTGCCCAGCGTCCCACACTTAACATGTTTTAAATAGCTGCACGTCCACACATTCATCCTTAACTTGATTCCATTGAAACAATAAAAAAGAGTTACAGATCAATGTAACATTAACCCCATGATTGCCAGTGAAGAAATGGACATCTTGGCCCTCTCTAGCATAACCTTCTTCAAGACCGATTGATCAACTTATAAAACAAAGACAAAGCATGTTGAAAATTGATGCGTGTCGTAACCACAACAAATTAATCAATATTTTTCCACCTAATTAACAAGTAATATAGTGTAGTCAAGTTCGTTCCCACGAGGAGCAAGAGATTTTTAGTTGTAAAATTGTCACAAAGGGGGGTTTTGTTTTATGAAGCAAAAGAAAATAAACCAATTCAAAGATAAAGTTGAAATCAATAAGAGAAGTTAGATCAAAGAATCCTTCTTCATTGCGAAACAATAAATCAAGTTATGTTCTTTTCCACTTTTTATTAGTCACGGATTATCACCAACCGTAGGTAAAGCAGCTAGATCAGTGCTAAACCCCTAAATCCCTTGTATCATCGGATACGGAAGTTCTCGACTACCGGATTCTATTTACCAAACCACCTAATAGTAGATCACTCAAGATGTAATTTAAATAAACGCATTAAGATTTATGAACTTATTAGGTTGATATTAGTAGTTAGACTCTTAGATCAAGGTCTACTTGCTAACGTTGTTTTCACACACAATTGCTCCACGGAATCCCTCCGCAAGGTCTCGTGTTTGCTACTTGTGTAAAGAGTCAAGAAACGATTACTTATCCCCTAACTTTCACTAGCTTTAGATCAAATTAACAAATCAATTTAGCGTGCACTCTAAACAATCTATCAATCATGAATGTATAAACATTCCTAAAAGTAAAAACAAACGATAATCATGTGAAAAACTTCAAGATAGAATTGAAAACAAAACTCAAATCATATGTTAAGAACTAGGAATTCATCCTCAATCAATAATAAAATTAGCTACTCATGCTAAGGAGTTCACACAAAGAATAAAGAAAAGAAAAGTGTTGTGTGTGTATAAAGGTGTGTAAAAAGTATCTAGAAAATTAGAGAACTTCTCTATTTATAGGCTTCAATGCTCTCCAAATCTTCCAAGGAATAGAATCCCTTTCCCTTTATAGCTCAACTTCCAAGTCCTTGTCTTTCTCATATCTTCCATCTCCTCTTTCCAAATCCAAGCTCAATTCTTCATCCATTTCCAAACCCAAGTCTTCACACCCATGAGAGAAGTTCACACAAAATTCTGTAATTTTAGGGTCGCCGGAAATATCCTGGTATTACCAGAATTTGGCCAGAAACGGCACCGGAAAATACTGCCGATCACTGATATATCCGCTGCAGTGCAGTTAAAGCTAACAGTCTTACTGGTCAACCGTTAGTCAGCGGTCAAGGGAGGAGAGTCAGTCAGCTGGTCTTTATCAGGGCTGAGTTAGCTTACTCGGCTGAATGACCGAGTTGCAGTGTTGGATCGGTATGGGTTGACTCGCCGGAGCATAAAAATGGACAGAGTTTCCTCTGTTTCCAGTGCATTCTCAGGCCATATTCAGGCCGATTTCAGCTCCGTTCCTGCACAATTCATTACATCAACCTAACATTCATCTATTTGAGAGTTCAACAACATCATTCCCTCATTCCCTGTGCAGCAACACTGAATCCCTGATTTCTTATTCTCTGAATACCACCGTCCCATCATCTCCACAGCAACAGATACCCATCACAAACAACGACAGCTTCATCCATCTCGATTAACATCCATCTCAATTGTAGAGACCGCCAACAATATCAACATCTCAGCCATTATCAGATCCCTTTGAGCAGCACCACCCTTGCAAATTGGTCTCAGTCTATCAATTCGTCACCAACCAATGTCTGTTCTTCATATAACTCATCTATTTCATCATGAATCCATCGATAGCAACAACTACAAATCCATGGTAGCTCTCATCATCTTCTCCGATTTCTCTACGGATCGAACCCCGTGAAATCAATCACATCAAGAATGAGACAATTCATCATAACCCGAGAGTTCTTCTTTATGTTCATCTTCTCTGTGTTCTTCTCATGCCCTCGATGTCGATTTCGATTTCCTCCATCTGCCTGGCTGCGCCTCTATTTCTCTTTCTCAATTTCTTCTTTCAGTGCAAATGATTGAGAGTGAAAGATAACTCTCGATTTTAGGGTTGGACGGATACTCACACCCAATGATAATTACACCCTCTGATAAGTGATAAGGGATACCCTGAATGACAACCCCTTAACCTTGGCTCCAATGTGTTTAGTACTCCTCCAAATAGAGTTGCCCCTTAAGCTTGACTGGGCTCCAGATAGTGTTCGCCCATGAAATGACATTTTTGCTCTTTTTGCTCAAATTGGGTGTTTTCTTCTTCTTTTCCTCCATGCGACTCCAAAGTACCTATAAGACTCAAAACACGCGTAAGTACATAATTTACAAGAAAACATAGCAGAGAAAGCATAAAAATAGATAATAAATAAGGTGTATTCTACACCCTATCAAAAACCCTGACACGAAGTCTCTTTATTCTAGATTCACCAACAAAACTCAATGCCATCACAAACGAAAAATTGAAGGTGTTGTATGTAAAGATTTACATCATGAAAATACCCTAAATATGGACTGAAGACCGACACATCTGTATAATGGAGTGAAGATTTAGATCATAAAAATTCCGTAAGTATCTAACTAATGTGTATGCTACTTATGTGAGCCGCTATTTCGCATGCGTAAATTGTATAAGAATAATAGAAAACTAATGTTTTAGATTTATAAACAACAGAAAACAAAGGCCTTATAATTTCCAATCACAGGACCTGGGATGTGACATCACTACCGCTATGTCCTGCATCTTCCTTTCAGTAAGTAGCATCCTTTACGGCAAAAACAACACTTCGTAATTGCAAACATCCACGAAAATGTTTGTTGACACTAAAAGTATACACAACAATGGATGTTTGCTCCTAAGTTGATTTTGATTTTTCGTAAATGATGCTACTTACTATGCTAGTGCTACTAAGCTATCGGGTCAAAATTATAGCTCATAAGCATCATCAGTATCAAGATATCCACGAACTCGGTTTTAACAATCACCAAAGAAATGTAATTCATTAACATCTTAAAAGTCGAAAGAAAATAATTTTTTTTTTGCAATCATCAGCAACTTCCACGAAACAGGATGTAGTACCTCTCTAGGTCTGCAAAAGCTTGTTGAACCTACAAAACAATTTAGATAACTAGATTAATGCCCGTGCTACGCACCGGACATTCTTTTTCTTTTAACTTAACGTGCACAGACGAACGATTTGGTGTGCACGGGGCTTCGTACCGCCTCATGACGATGATTTGGTAGGCGGGGCAAATACATTGAATATGTGTGGATTTTATTTATTTTTCCTTTTTGTTTTCACATAATATATGTGAAATATATGGATTTTTTTCTTCTTCCTATGTAGATTAATTTGGAAAAAAAAAGTCATAATATATTAAGTACTCGATTTCCGAATTAAATTTAGACTTTTTAAGGTAGCGTTTTACACATGGAAACCAAAACAAAATTTCAGTCACCCCTCTAGATTTAGAGTAAAGGCAAACGAACCGATAAAAAAATATGAGTACATATAATTAATATAGCGAACATTACATTTCCATCACGAACCGTTTCATTTAATGTTGAAAATTCTATGAGACTTACAGTGGACTACCTTCCTCAAAGCCACAATGGCCTTTACGTTGCTGCCAGAGAACTATGGTCCTAAAATATTACAAATGATAAGTAAAATGCTAGGCAAATGGTTATCATGTATGGAATTTGTTGCCTGATTTCTTTCAATTGCACCTGATGCAATTGATTTACATTAGTGCCATTTTTTAGGGCAGAAAATAATTATGGAGATGATGCATAAGTAGAAGAATATAACAAAAAATTCTAGAAGGAAAAAGAGCATAAATAGAAATGTCAAGAAGGAAAGATAATTCTAGACGGAAAAATATATTAGGTCTGTAAAAAGAAACAAAGATAACATGAAGAAGAAAAAAAAAAAGGAAAATGCCGACAACATACAACGAACGAAAGATCAAGTGTGAGAAAATACACTTTGCCAAACAAATATAATTGAGAGCTTACTTCGGAATTGCTCCACAACGTCACGTTTGTCGCATACTGGTTAGTCGCTTTGGTTGGGTGCAATGCACGGAGTAGAGAACAGAAATCACACAATATTAACTATGATAAGCATAATGTTATATGCCCACGATTATGATATGGAGTATTATCAAGATTAATATGATAAAACTTGATATTAAATCAAAAGACTAACCATTTGATCATTTCCTTATTCATCACCAGCAGCTGTGGTTTTTAGTCATCGTTGCATCTTGTAAAGTTGATGATTCCCCTCCTTGTTAAGAAACCCCATTTGTTGCCTTCTTAGCAACAACTTCTTGTCCCTGCTCTCCCTTCTTTCGTGGAAACTCAAAAAGTAAGAGCAGGCTCAGGATCTAAGTTCGGATCCACACCAAAATTATAACCAGCACCACCAGATGCCCGCTGCTGCAACCGAACTACTTCCGTATCCCCGGTGAATATGGATGTGTTGCAACCTAAAAACGAAACGTCAGTTTAAATGAAGCAGAATAAGTAGCAGAAATCTGCATAAGAGCTTATGAGAGTTGCTCGATGAGGACTTTAGAGAGAACATTAGGACCGGAATATGACTACTAACTCTGTTGTTTGCAGAAGTAAGGAGAGCTCCAAGTTTTTTTGGCTTATCATCACCTTCTCCACCAAAATCAACAATGTCAAGGGCAACACTGTTCTTTTTCACCTTCTTAGTGAAACTGCAAAAACATAGGTAATACAACATATCAACCTGAGAGTCCAGAACTAAGTAATATCTTGATATCCATTATCCATGTTAACTAACACAACCCAGACACCAATTTTTTTAATCAATATCAATGAAAAAATTGCACAAACAACACCTTCACACAATAATGTCCCCGACACAGCATCACCACCATAATGGAACCAACAAAGTTATGCAGGGAATGGTATAAATTTACGGATGCATAAAATCGAAAATCGAAAACTTGCCCTGCTGCCATTTAGTCCACAAAATAGCCAATGTAAACTCAAACCTAAAAAATGAACAATTCTCATAGGTTTCGATACAGACACAACTGTTAACCTCAAAATCAATTAAAAACAATAAATATTTGAAATTTCCACCAATTAAAGTCGAACAGACCGCTAGCCATCATTCCACTAAACATAATTCTTAAAAAGAATTGTAGGGAGAAAAAAGAAAACCTATGGTCTTCGATTCTGTTTAAGAATCGAGGTTGACTGCCTAACACCACGGGCCCAATGAATTATTTTTTTTAATCATACAGGCTATACATCTTGGCAGCATCTAATCAACTAAGAAGTAGTAAAAACACACAAATTTGCAGTAACAATCAAGTCAATCATAAACATAAGCAATTGGAACTCTAAAACCTCATAAATCTATTTATTTCATAGGATCACTGGTGAATTTGAATGGAATTAAGTGCGAATATATCAAAAGAAAGAACATATACAAAAAATAGTCACCAGTTTAACAGTTCCATTAATGAATAGATATTCACAATAGTAACAGAATCTACAAAGTGAGTTGTTACCTTCTTACTGTCGATAAACTTAACTGAGAAACTGTTGTCGGCGAGCCATTCCAGCATTCTCCATGAAACCTAAACAATGATCGACTCCAAATTTCCAAACGGAGTAATCCACCTTTACAACATACTGCGTGCACAAAACCGAATATTTTTGACGTCAGTAAATATTCGAAATCATCTTAAAAGCATATTAGAATGAAATAAATTAACAATTGGATACGCTGTATTTTCTTGCATTATATGTTTGCAAAACTTTAAAACCATAAACACATCTTGTATTATATTTCACTTTTTTGGGCAGATTCACGATAACTATCTTTTTGACCAAACTTTAGTATAAAGATGTGTGAAATATAAACTGAAAAAAATTGTACCTTGTTGTAAGCCATTAAACTATAATCAGTGAGAGCAATGCAAACAAATTAAGAAAGCAGAATCGATAAATCAGCCTAAACTACCAAAAGCCGACCTTGTTTTAAGCCATTGAACTATACCAACAACAGAGCATTGCAAGCGAATTTTGCAAACAGGTTGGTCAACTGACGTATTCGTTTCGTGCTCCCCTACAAAATGCAAATAAGACGCCTGTCCCAGATGGTTTACCTAACGTATTCAGTTGTATGCACACATACATTACTTTCCAATGACACCAAAACTTTTCACTTTCTCCAGATTCAGTAACTCCAATACCATTCATTAGCTTGAGCAAATATGTCTGCAATTACCAACCAAGTCAAAATTTTAGGTCAAAACATAATTTGTATAGAAAAATCAACTAAAACTTCATGACTAACTCATAGAAAAAGGCAGAAGGCAATTTGACATAATTAGGGTTTGTAATTTCGCCTCAATTCTTCATCAAAATCAGCATGCAGTTCAATCGATGACCAAATCAAAATTTAAAATACATCACGATCATCTCTTCAATAGCTATATGATTGCAACAGGAATACCAAAAATCTTATACAATTTCCCAACTAACATTCAGTGACTCAAAAACAGGCATACCTCCAAGATACTTTGTTGTTCTCATGTCTTCATTGCATTTTGTGGCCTAAAGTCAGCAGCACCGGGAAGAGAAACAACATAAAAAGACCGCGTAATTCAGTTGGTTGTTCCTAATCATGATTTTGATCTTCTCAAACTTCTTTAGCTTTGTCTCGATACTTATTCTCGCCCTATCAAATCAAATTTCAAAAATTTGAATGCAATGACAAAACCCTACATGATAAAACCCTAATATGTAATAGCTAATGAAACAACAACAGAATAAATTGGGATGACTTACTTTTGCTTGGAATTTCTCTTCAGCTCCAAAAGCTTCGAATCAGGTCAAGGGGTACTCAGCTTCTTTAAGTTTTGAGCTATTAGTAGGCTCTCGAATTCAAATTACAGAGTTTTGATTAAAAATTTTAAATAGCCAAATAAATTTTCACTTGAACTTTGTTGAATCCTATTTCTGCCCAAGACTGCAACTTCCACGGATCAACTGCTATAGTAGGAGTTGAGCTCACGATTGTAGCTCATACTGAGAGAGAGGATAGATGAGAAAGATTGTTAAACTTATGTGTCTAATAGCAAGTTCGCACTCAGTCATTGAAAGAAGACTGATTCTGATTGCTTCTTAACACGAACTCCTTTATTAAGGATGGGTTGGGTAATGCTTTTATTTTTCCAAAAGCACTTTCAAAACCTATATATGTCAATAATTGTTGAAATTGGTGTTTGGTAAAAAAAATATCAAAGTGCTTATTATCCAAAGACTTCCTATTCCTCAATTTTTAAAAAACCTAGGAGGAGCTTTTAAAAAGCTACAAAAGCATAAGTTGTGGTCCCACCAAAATTTAATGCTTGATTTATCTTTTTTGTCCCTATTTTATTTTGTAAATGACAAAAATTACCCTTAAATATATATACAATCAATTTTTATTTCTTATATTTTATTTTCAAACTATTGTATGATACCATTTCATTTAATTTGTCAAAAATAAAAATAAAAACAAATTTTAAATAATTACTTAATTTTAGTTTATTTTTTGTTTGAAAATTATATATATTTAAAATTGGTTAAGTAAAAATAATTTTTCTTGACAATCATAATAATAGTAATAATTAGTAAATTTTAATATTTAATCTATTTATATTTAATAGTAAAAAAATTAATTATTTTTAACCCCAATAAAATTGAATAAAACTATTTTTAGAGATATGTCTGTTTTTGTCATTTGCCACAACAACAATGGTTGAATCTAGTATTTTACCAAACACACTTTGATTGTTTTTTTAATCAGCTTTAACTTTAATTAATATTTTACCAAACGTCTAACTTCTTTTTTCTCACAGCACAGCACAGCAACGCACAACAGAAAAGTGCTTTTACAAAAGCTGCAGCAATACCAAACTAAGCCTAAGTGGGAAACATTAACAGGATTTCCTTAATTTAACGAAATTACCGATTTCCCTTTTAACAGAGTTTCATATTTTTTTTTTTCTAATATTTTAAACGATTTGGACGTAAGTTTTGTTGACCCTAATTAAAGTAGTAGGAAATACCATTAGGTCCTAGGAATAATATATTAGGATGAGTCTAGTCCATTTGACCCAGTCAAATGTCTGTTTGGTCCTATTTGATAATATAAATTATAGTTTGGTCCTAAAAATTATTGTTTGGTCCTACGCTGATGTCATGGATGATGTAAATGTCACCTTGTAGTGGCAGAAATACCCTTTTGGATAAGGACCATATATATAGTCAAAAGGTAAGAGAGATGGAATCATTTTCAGATTTACTTTCTCTCTCATCTTCTTTTCTTTTCTTTTCCGGATCTATTTTTTTCTCTCTTTTTTTTTCTTTGTGAAACAAGAAACAGATTTCATGTGAAGATGAAGATGAAGATGTAAACGAAAGATTGAAGATGTAAATGATTTTTAGGGTTTCTTCATCGTTCTGTTGGTGCTACTGTTGAAGATGTAAACGATTTTTCCAGGGTTTTCTTCATCTTTTTCTTCCTGCTGCTGTAAACAATGGTGATGAAGGTGAAAATCGATTTAGATGTTTAGATCGGTAGTTGTAGATGATGAATACGATGATTTTGGTACTGTTGAATAATATGATTTTTTTAGGGTTTTTTTTTCTGCTGCTGTTGACGATGAAGATGATGAAGAAGATGAAGATATGATGATGAAGAAGATGAAGATATGTTGTTGTCATTTGACGATGAAGACGATGGTGTTAATCTTGATTTTGATGATGAAGAAGATGAAGAAGATAAAGATCTGCTACTGCATTGATGATGAAGACAGTGGTGTTTTTGAAGAACGAAGATGTTGCTGCTGCTGTTGAAGACGACGAAGATGATGAAGATACAGTTCATTCCAGAAATGAACTCTGTTTTTATATGGACTTCATTCCAGAAATGAACTCTGTTTTTATATTGAGTTCATTTCTGGAATGAAGTCTGTTTTTTTTAGGTTTTTATATGGACTTCATTTCTGGAATGAAGTCTGTTTATTTAGGTTGTTATATGGACTTCATTTCTGGAATGAAGTCTGCTTTTTTAGGGTTTTATATGACTTCATTCCTGGGATGAAGTCTGTATTTTAGGTTTTTATATGGACTTCATTTTCTGGAATGAAGTCTGTTTTTTTAGGGTTTTATATGGACTTCATTCCTAGGAATGAAGTCTGTTTTTTTAGGATTTTATATGGACTTCATTTTCTGGAATGATGTCTGTTTTTCTAGGGTTTTATATGGACTTCATTCCTGGGAATGAAGTCTGTTTTTTTAGGTTTTTATATGGACTTCATTTTCTCGGAATGAACTGCTACAAGAAAATAATTAAAAATTAACACGGAAGGGTATTATTGTCAGTTTAATATTTTTAAATAATTATGGACCAAACAGTAAAGGCATTTGACCAAAGGACCAAACAGACATGGACCCACCTAAAAAAGGACCAAACGATATTTTTCCCAGTAAAGTACAGTTAAGTTTAGGTGTAAATACGGTGTAACTAAATAATTCAAGTTTAAACTCTAACATAAGTATTGTCTACTACTTTTTTGTCAACATAGTTACTAACGAACAAGTAAGTAGCTTATGTAAACTAAGTGTAAAAAAAAATTAATTATTCCAACCAATAGAGTTATGCAAAGTGTCCTCACCATAGCTTCTACATTAGAAAAGGCCTTTCTAGGCCAATATGAATCGAGGATTTCATCACCGTTTAACGTGAGAGCATATTTTGTCAAGGCCTTTAAGTGGGAAGATTTCGGAGAAAATTCGTCAAAAACACCATAGTTAACGGATCAGCTCTTGAACAGTGCCGGAAGTATTTCATGCCTATCAGCCATTGAAGAGCACATTTTAACAAAAAATTGGCCATAAAGCAAAATGCTTATAATACTAAAGTTAGGGTTAACTCCTTACCTCAATAAGAAACTTAATATACCAAACTTCACCACCAAAGTTGACGCCGTTGTTGTTCGTAATTGCTGATAGCTACAATGAAAGAGAAGAAAAAAATTAGTGTTATTTGTTCATAGTACACATTTAGATTCTCCCTAAATCTATAATACAAAACATGAATTTTGAGAGAAAAACATGTGATCCAACCACCCCAGTCTCATCTTAGCCAAAGACATCTAACGGCTGTGGTGTTTGTAACCCCTTTCTAGCCCTCTTAATTACTTCCTCTTCAATTGAACGTTATAGCCATTAAATGGTAGCATTACAACAACAAAACTGAAAATATAAATGCTACAATAACTTTCAACCATGTCTTCAAAAGAAGAAAAAAAAGTGTGTCAATCTTCAACAATCTGCAAAACACACAATATATTCTTTTTAAAAATAATAAGAATAATTGTTATCTACTCATGAAAAATTCAAAAATACAAAGCATAATTTCCATTGTACTCATTGAACAAATGGAACAATCGAGTAAGGTGAGGAAAGTTACGTGGAGTGCAAAACCTTGGGGGTTGTAATATGGAAAACCAAAAAAAAAGGCAATCGAATAAGCCAACCTTAATCAACCTGCAAAACAAAAATAACATTAGAGTTGCCATATGTAAAACCCAAAGAACAAAAAACTTTAGAAAAATATATACTTAGAAAGAAAACGCTGCAGAAATCTCTTTGGGAATAAAAATTGTTCACGGACTATTTTGAGGAAACTTTGCAGCTAGAAAGAGGAAGAATGGATGATCTTCATGTGGTGGGTTATGGACAAATGAGAAACTTTTACATTTTTGGAAACGGATGGAAGATTGTTTCGTTAGAATCTTCCAAAACATTTTTCAAAAAATTTTACATTTTTTGAAACCACTTTCTCATGTTGATTGATAAAGATTGTTTTGTTAGATTAATATAAGAATAAGAACAGTTTTCCAAAGGAAGAGAGACCGAAAAGGAAACGTTATTAAAAAGAAATGAATTTCTACTCAGCCGTACATAATAAATAGAGCTAATACTTGGGGCATTAGACGGTCAGATAACATTTTGAGAGATAAAGGTTGTATCCAACCATCCCAGTCTCATCCCAACCAAAGACATCCGATGGATGTAAGATTTGTAACCCCCTTCAATTATAAATATACACTCTCAAGTGACTCATCCAGGCATTTTAGGGCTCCATGTACAGAAACTGTGTGGGTATACAATTGTGAATCGAACAGAAATTCTTAGTTTACTTGAAGAGTAGAAGAATTAACAACAATGCACTAAGAAAATGTAGAGATTTTTCTTCTAATGGTCAACTTTATTGTACTGAAAACTTTTGTATTGAAGTATTCATTTTTCAAATGGTTTTTTTTTTTTTTTTTAATCTGTGGGGATTGGTCTTGGGATTATGTACATGATATCAGCTGGGAAAGCTGAAATTCACAAGATGAATGAGGCTACAAATACAATATCTTTTGTAATTTAAAATATGTGCTTATAAATTATGCTCGTCAATCTCGCTACCATGAGAACCCCGATGGTGAAAAAGCAAATGCTAGATCACCCAAGGTAAAGACAAGGATAAGCAACCTCCTAAAATATATGTAAGTACGGATTATGCATGGCCAGATTTGGATTATTCATCAATAAACGTGGAGTCTGGTAGTAGTATACTAATAGAAGAGCCATATTTTTATCAGCTGCAAGCAAAGCTGGAATGTGAACTGCAAAATTTCTAATCAGGTAGACTTCTTAGAATGTAGCACGTCATTTCCTATATCTGAAAACAAGTTGTATATGCCTTTGGGCGAGATTATTAGAATTAGTATGTACCAAGTCTCTTCGTTATTTGGGCGAGTCACAGATCAGGTTGACTTTGTGTTTATGGGTGAAAACTACTCCTGCAGAATTTGGTAATTTGGGGTGTGGATGAGGAATGAATTTAAACCTTAAACAAATGCACTGCGCGGTGAGTGCTTGTAGATTCGAGAGATCAATCTGTGCAAGTCCGGCCTAAACCAAGAAATGGTCGTTCCGACTTGTTTCGGTCACAAAGTGAAGCGAGATGGGGTTGATCTTAGGGAGGGAAGCGAAGAAGGTGTTGAGATTGTGAAGGTGTTGGCTTGCTTATGACTTGTAACGAAAGGTGAGCAGGCTTGTGATTGATGCAAGCAAGCTCGGGTGTTGGAATACGTTTTTGTATTAACACTTGGTTTTCTGTCTCGTCTGGATTTGTGTTGTTGTTTGAAATAGGGCGGAGAACCTATTTATACAAGTCATTGAGCCTTATTCACGTCTCTCGTGGGAAGTGGAGGAAGTGGAGTGATGGAGTAGTGGAGTTGTGCGTCGGTGCCGCACGACCAGTCTTGCCCACTTCTCCTGTTCATCTCTAACCGTCCATGACTTCCTGACACGTTCTTGTGATGGCGCATTGCACGCTGCACGCTGTAAACCGCCAGACCAATACCCCGTATGTATCCCCCGAGTTTGTGACATGATTGATGTTCTGAATGTGTGGATCGTGGATCCACGAAAGATAGCATGTAATCTTTGAATTGAATAACCGTGTTATTCGAAAGTCGATACTTATGAAGTATCGTGTGTATTTTATGCAGTACGCGCATTATGGTGTGGTAAAGTGATGGGTAATGACGCCTCACTAACCAAATAACTCCCGACCGGGGTTGTATAACCAAGATGGTGAAGTTGGACGGATGAGATGATCTTTGAGACACTCATCTGCGACCGTTAATGAATATTAGGGTTTTTGAAGAGGTGCACAAGCATCACTCTTCGACTTGGTCGAAACCAAGCATGGAAAGGGATTTGGAGAGGACCGACCGGGTATGTGTGTATACAAAGCATGCCGGTGTGCACGTCCATACCTCACTTTGTCCCATGAAGGCGCGATCTAGGCCACTCAATTTGACCGGTAAAGTTGAGTGGTTGAGATCGGTTTGCGGCAAATCCATTGCCGCAAAGGAGTTGGAAACCGCGTGACATCCCTAGTTCGGGCACGCGTTTCAAGACGACCCATCTTGGTCGGTCTTGGTCGATCATACCAGCGTGCGGGTGGTAGGCTGGTGTTCACACCTATACCGATTATCCCATGAAAACGTGATCCGAGCCATCCAAATCGTCCGGCGAAGTTGAGTGGTCGAGATCGGTTGTGGTTTGGGAGGCGTGGCCATGCTAGTTTGGACGCACGTTTTGGATTAACCAGGCATGATATGCCTTGGCCGAACATATGAGGAGGTAGATGGGCCCACGGTGGTCATCTTTGGTATGACCGGCCCTTGCTTAATCTAATCTGTGACCCTCCATTCGTCTTTGGAGAAGATGGACGCGCGTGATGGCTTGAAACCCTAATTTTGGCTTTCAAAAGCCGTGCGCCATCTCTTGTTTGGGTGACAATTTTGTCACGACCAACCATGGTTGGTTTTGACCGATTGGTCAAATGTGTAGGCGGGCCCACGGTGATCGTGTTGACATGCTCTGGGCCCTTTGAGTCTACATCTACACCCTCCATCTATACCTGCGAAGATGGATGGTTGAGACTGTTTTGTGACACATGTAATATGCCGCAAACCCTAATTTAGGGTTTTCCGTCCATAATGCTTGGTATGAACGGTTTCTTGGCAAGCTAGGCCAATGACCGACCATGCGGGGTCGGCCGTGGGTATTCCATACCGCTTGGGGGTGATGGAATTGATCCGGGGTTATCCAATCATGCTTATGGAGTTGGATGATCATGATCGAGATCATATCCGGACTCGATACGGTCAGTCCGGATGCTCAATCGGGCTAGTATAACACACCGAGAGGGGCTCAATCGAGCTAGTATAACACACCGAGAGTCGACCTATACGGGTATTTCGTACATGGTTTCATTATAGTGCTTGGAGGTTCGTGTTACTCAGAAGAGTAACACTCGGTCGTCATGCCACACCGATAATGAGTACTGGAAATACAAGGCCGATATGAAATTCACTGAGAAGGGATTGTTGCTACATGCTCCAACCTGGAGGAATTTCATGTATTCACAGAATGGGATTGTTGCTACATGCTCCATTCTTGGTGAATTAAGTGAGGGAGTATCCAACACTTATAAATGGCTTTATCTTTTACAAGATGTCAGCGCATGGTTTTTTATGGTTTTTTACAAATTTAACCTTAAACG
Source organism: Papaver armeniacum (assembly GCA_023531295.1). Lineage (NCBI taxonomy): Eukaryota > Viridiplantae > Streptophyta > Magnoliopsida > Ranunculales > Papaveraceae > Papaver > Papaver armeniacum. Next base: position 466,206 of record JAJJWW010012829.1, on the reverse strand, counting down.
AAAATCCACCATCAACATTAAGTCCCCTGCCTAGCACATAATGGTTACACTATTGTGTGGTAGGCATGAGATGGTGACATACATATATACTGAAATGACCAGGCTAAAGTAGATACATATTTACCGGATAGTCAGGCGTTGCCCTGGAACTGGTTGGTTCTGATTAAGGATGCGAAGGAAACATGACTTGATCTGGTGAGTCGCTTTGGTTCCTCTTGTACATATTTGAGCTCGGCCGCTTCTTCAGGTGTACTTCCTTCATCATACACGGCTTTCCTCAGGTATATCTGATAAGCCTCATCGATTGTTATCCCGAATTAGCAGCCTTCATAGGTGGCAAGTAAAGACTTCTTTTTTCTTTTGGGATTCTGTCGACTTGTGAGATTATAAAGAATCGTCTCACGTGGTAGTTTATTCTATATCTCAGGTATTGCTCTGATCTTCTGATTGACTGATCGATTGATTTGGTTTTTTGATTTTTTTTTTTTTGTGCGCTCATAACCTCCTCTCCTTTGCAGTTTATCATGGAAGCGGCTGACGATCATTCTGTTGCTTCCCCAGAAAGAAGTTTCGAAGTTGACAAGCCCGAAAACCGTGCACACGAAGATGTAATGGCTAAGATCGATCTTCCGCTTCGCGAAGTCGGTCGTGCTATACAGGGGATGTCTATCTCCCACCTTCGTATTGCCAGAGGACGTATCTGTGCACTTTCAGCTGCGATTGACATGGAGGAGCGGTGGAGGCGCGAGGAAACGCTGCAGACACTAGTAAGCGCAAGGGCAGAGAGATTTGCAGCGCGGTTGAAGAGGCGGAGAGTTGAGCATAAACGACCTCCGAGTGAAGACAAGTGTGATTACCCGATCCAGGACGGCGTGATAATTCTTGATTCTGATACAGACGAACCTGAACATGTGAAAGCAATTTGCGCGGCCCCTGGTGTTGCTATGCCCTTTGATGCTGCTCCCGCTGGTGATGTTGGGATGGAATGCGCTGCTGCGGAGATGTCTGATGAAGCAGCTGAGGTAGATTTCGAAGGGAGGAGCATCAACAGGTGACGGCGCTGAAGCAGAACCTGACAGTGGTGCAGGCGATGTCGATCCTCTTGACGGCTAAAACCTCTTTTCTTCTTTCTTCTTTCCAAGTATATTTTGTATGCTTGAACATCTTCCTTGTACTCGGTGGCGGCCGGGTTCAAGGTTTTTCCTCCATTTGATTGTTTGAATAAATTTTTTTCTTTTATAATCCTTTGTCAAGACTGCAACTTAATCAAACCTTCTCGGGCGCAAGGGTGCGCCTTCACACGTAATCCTTAGTGATAAAAAAGTAATACTATAATGGAATATCCACGGACTGTGCTCCGATGCAAGATCTTCTTGGCTTTGTTTGGGCGATGGCTCAAATCATTTTCCTTTTGTGCACACGTTCTATTTCCTTCTTCCCATGAGATGCTTGTTTAGGATTTCCTTTCTTGCTTAGTGTGTTGATTTAAGCCGACTCAGGGCTTTGTGTTTTTAGTGGTAGAGAGGTTCTCAGATGGAAATAATACTTCAATTAAATTGAGAATTGAAAATTGGAACCCTAACTGTGAATGCAAGTATTGCAATCATTTTCTGGAGGAATTACAAGTATGACATGAAACTGCAAAAAGGAAACACGCTGGAAAAATAGCACAGCGTTTTAAAGAGTGGAGGATGCTGGAAAGTGGTAGCACAGTATCTTAAGTTCGGTAGGGTTTGAGCCATCGTGAGTGAATTGTTATGCCCTCTAGTTTATCGAGCGTTGATGAGTTTGCGGTAGCCGCCTAGGATAACATCTCGCTACAGTGCAGTTCATCTTCTCTTTCGGTAGGCAAGTCGGGTGGAGTGGTCATCTTCACCGTCACGCTCCCAACATTGAACGTAGTCGCCTTCGTCACCGTGTCTCCAATTCCAAACGGGTTTGGTCGTGCGAGATACTTGGACCTTGGCCTCATCGTCTTTGACCAAAACAGCTTTCCACGCTCCCGATAAAACGCTTGAAATGGCCGGCCTCCCATTCACATCTCTTAGTCGGGGTTGGTTTGTTGATTGGAGCCAGTCCCAGGACTTATCGAATGAGGGGCGGTAGGTTGCAAAGAGAGTTGTGTGGTGAGACTTACTTGACATCGGGACCTTTCAATGTATGCCGACGGAGGCTCTCCCGGAAGTTGTGTCACATCGGCACGTTGTTTGGTACGGCAGCAAACAATCATCAGGAGGTCCCAGAAGGCGTGTTGGAGATTCTTTCAGGTACCGAAACCGGTAGAGGACAGACTTCCAGTATGGCTTTGTTGTCCTGCATCCAAGAGCGCCCTAGGATCATGTCGTAGTTGGGATGATCTTTGACTATGTAGAACTTTGCTTGCGTCGAGGCATCACCCAATTTGACTTCAAGATCAATGTATCCATATGCATCTCTAAGCTCTCCTGCTGAATCTTTAACTACAGTTGGGTGACGAGTAGCTTCCTGCTTAGAAATCTTTGCCGCTCTCAAGGTCTTGACATTAATGATGTTAAATTCGGAAGCCGTATCAATTAACACGATATCGAATTCAACGTTTCTCAAACGAGCGACGGTTAGGAGTCCCCAGTTTCCATTGCTCATGTCTTTCAGGAAAGACTGGGGTTCCTGGACTGCTACTGGATGCAAACGCCTACCTGACACAACGTGGTTGAGGGCCGCAAATATGTCTTGACGCTGTCCTTTGGAGAAGTACAAGATTTCACATATGTGCACCATCATAGATTGTACGGTCTTGCGAACAGAATCCCCAGAAATCATGCAGTTCCTGATAGGTAAAGGGTCTCTATGAACACCCTCGTTTCCAAGCTGGAGTTCCCCTGTCTCTACCTTTTCCCTGAATATTTGTTTCAACCTGTTGCAATCTTTGGTTGGATGATGGACGAACCTGTGGTAGCAACAGTATCTGGGATCTGCCATTTCTTCCTCGGTTGGAGGACGTCGATAGGGGGCGGCTTTACGGCGTCATCTTGGATCCACGCTTCCAAGAGCTCTATCACTTCATTCATGGGAAAAGGAAAACCCGTGTCTTTAGTGTTTTGTGCAGGAGTTTTGTCTGCTCCTTTTCGAGACGAAGTCTTGTGTGCCGGGGATGTCCGCTTGGTTTGTTGTTCCGTCACTGGAGCTTTCCTTTTCTCTCCTCCGCCCACTACACTCACAGAAGGACCGGTGTTGTATTGCTTGTTCGTGAGGCGCCTGCTCCCTCGACTTTCACGTAAATCTTCCCTTCGAACGACTCTGGTTCTTTCTAGCAATGCTTTGTGCAGTTGTTCTTTGAACGCTTGGCAAACTTCATGGAGTTCGAGAGAACGTTTGAAAGCCTGGATTCTCTAACAGAGCGCGGTATATGGGTATCATCCCGTTGATGCACAACTCCACCAATTGTCGTTCGGTGACGTTCGGGTCATGACAATCCAGCGCTTGAGTTCTGAATCTTTTGACGAAGTCGTTAGGATGCTCGTTGTTCCGCTGAAGAATTCTTCCTAGATCCGAAAATGTGATTTGTTCGAGACACGAAGAAATACTTTACGTAGAAAGCACTGACCATCTCGCTCCGATTGGATATCTTTGTTAGGCGCGATGTTGTTGTACCTGTGTACGCCCTCCCCGTAAGTGATTTCGAGAATTCTTTCAGGCGCAGAACATGATTGTATTCATGTTCCCCAAGGATTCCAAGAACCGAGAGACATGTTCACGAGCATTACCGATGCACTGTCGTAGAGGGAGAACTGGGGAGAGGTGTAACCTCTTGGAAGAGGGATTCGTTGCATATCTTGAGGGTATGGAGGTTGGTGTTGGTGTGCATCCGTCAGATTTCCTTTGCCTCGGCTTTGAAGGAGTCGTTCTAGATCCTCACGTGTGATGAAGTTGGGTGTCTGGTCCCTTTCTCTTGAACATTCAGGAGCAACACGAGCTTCTTCACTCATGTGGGCCCGAGTGGAAACGCCTGCTCCGGTGAATTGAAGGCATTTCTTGTTGGCTCCAAAGATTGACGTGAATCCTGCGGCAATCGTTCAGTCAAGGTCTTGAGGAAAGTGAGTACCTCCTTCTGAGTTGCGGCCATATCTGTTTGAGTCTTAGCAAGAACTTCCTGTTTCTCCATCAAGTCTGCAACGGTAATAGACGGTGGTCCTCCTCTTGTGCCTCCGGCTCCTCGTCCTGATGGGGGAGTGAAAGTTGTTGCTCTGGTGACCACTGGAGGCGTTACACTGGAGGAGATGCCGGGATTTGCGGCTGCTCTGGCTCTGGTGATGGGAGGCGTTACACCTACGGGGATGTCTCCTGCTCCGCTAGTGTTGGTGATAGAGGTAATGGCTCATCGAGATGTGTTGGCTACGGTAGCTCCACTAACAGGTACTTCGACACCAGGATTGTTATCCACACTAGCCCCATCAGAATTGATTGCTGATCCAGACCTTAATTCCACCATCTTGAAATGAATCGTTGATTGAATTGATTCTAAGATCTACCCTTTTTGAAATTGATAAAATTGAATCGGATTTTGAAGAAATTGACTTTACAACCGAGAGATTAACCTCCCACTGTGGTCGCCAATTGTTTATGGGTGAAAACTACTCCTGCAGAATTTGGTAATTTGGGGTGTGGATGAGGAATGAATTTAAACCTTAAACAAATGCATCACGGGTGAGTGCTTGTAGATTCGAGATATCAATGCATGCAAGTCCGGCCTAAACCAAGAAATGGCCGTTCCGGACTTGTTTCGGTCACAAAGTGAAGGAGATGGGGTTGATCTTAGGGAGGGAAGCGAAGAAGGTGTTGAGATTGTAAAGGTGTTGGCTTGCTTATGACTTGTAACAGAAAGGTGAGCGGCTTGTGATTGATGCAAGCAAGCTCTGGTGTTGGAATACGTTTTTTGTATTAACACTTGGTTTTCTGTCTCGTCTGGACTTGTGTTGTTGTTTGAAATAGGGCGGAGAACCTATTTATACAAGTCATTGAGCCTTATTCACGTCTCTCGTGGGAAGTGGAGGAAGTGGAGTGATGGAGTAGTGGAGTTGTGCGTCGGTGCCGCACGACCAGTCTTGCCCACTTCTCCTGTTCATCTCTAACCGTCCATGACTTCCTGACACGTTCTTGTGATGGCGCGTTGCACGCTGCACGCTGTAAACCGCCAGACCAATACCCCGTATGTATCCCCCGCCAGTGACATGATTGATGTCTGGAATGTGTGGATCGTGGATCCACGAAAGATTGCATGTAATCTTTGAATTGAATAATTGTGTTATTCAGGAAGTCGATACTTATGATGTATCGTGTGTATTTTATGCAGGTACTGCATTATGGTGTGGTAAAGTGATGGGTAATGACGCCTCACTAACCAAATAACTCCTGACCAGGGTTGTATAACCAAGATGGTGAAGTTGGACGGATGAGATGATCTTTGAGACACTTATCTGCGACCGTTAATGAATATTAGGGTTTTTGAAGAGGTGCACAAGCATCACTCTTCAGCTTAGTCGAAACCAAGCATGGAAAGGGATTTGGAGAGGACCGACCGGGTATGTGTGTAGACAGCATGCCGGTGTGCACGTCCATACCTCACTGTCCCATGAAGGCGCGATCTAGGCCACTCAATTTGACCGGTAAAGTTGAGTGGTTGAGATCGGTTTGCGGCAGAAATCCATTACCGCAAAGGAGTTGGAAACCGCGTGACATCCCTAGTTTGGGCACGCGTTTCAAGACGACCCATCTTGGTCGGTCTTAGTCGATCATACCAGCGTGTAGGTGGTAGGCTGGTGTTCACACCTATACCTGATTATCCCATGAAAACGTGATCCGAGCCATCCAAATCGTCCGGCGAAGTTGAGTGGTCGAGATCAGTTTGTGGTTTGGGAGGCGTGGCCATGCTAGTTTGGACGCACGTTTTGGATTAACCAGGCATGATATGCCTTGGCCGAACACATGAGGAGGTAGATGGGCCCACGGTGGTCATGCTGGTATGACCGACCCTTTCTTAATCTAATCTGTGACCCTCCATTCGTGCCGGAGAAAATGGACGCGCGTGATGGCTTGAAACCCTAATTTTGGCTTTCAAAAGCCGTGCGCCATCTCTTGTTTGGGTGACAATTTTGTCACGACCAACCATGGTTGGTTTTGACCGATTGGTCAAATGTGTAGGCGGGCCCACGGTGATCGTGTTGACATGCTCTGGGCCCTTTGAGTCTACATCTACACCCTCCATCTATACCTGCGAAGATGGATGGTTGAGATTTTTTTGCGACACATGTAATATGCCGCAAACCCTAATTTAGGGTTTTCCGTCCATAATGCTTGGTATGAACGGTTTCTTGGCAAGCTAGGCCAATGACCGACCATGCGGGGTCGGCTGTGGGTATTCCATACCTGCTTGGGGGTGATGGAATTGATCTGGGGTCATCCAATCATGCTTATGGAGTTGGATGATCATGATCGAGATCATATCCTAATGATACGGTCGGTCAGGATGCTCAATCGAGCTAGTATAACACACCGAGAGGGGCTCAATTGGGCTAGTATAACACACCGAGAGTCGGCCTGTACGGGTATTTCGTACATGGTTTCATTATAGTGCTTGGAGGTTCGTGTTACTCTGTAAGAGTAACACTCGATCGTCATGCCACACCGATAATGAGTACTGGAAATACAAGGCTGATATGAAATTCACAGGAAGGGATTGTTGCTACATGCTCCAACCTGGAGGAATTTCATGTATTCACAGAATGGGATTGTTGCTACATGCTCCATTCTTGGTGAATTAAGTGAGGGAGTATCCAACACTTATAAATGGCTTTATCTTTTACAAGATGTCAGCGCATGGTTTTTTCTGGTTTTTTACAAATTTAACCTTAAACGAAAATCCACCATCAACACTTTGTTAAATAATTTGTTCCCAGTGTAACCATGTATGACATCAGTCGAGTTATGAATAAGCTACTCTTAATAGCCAATTGTAGAAGGTAATACATGAATATAATCGATATTAGTAAGTCTTAAGTAAGTATTCTCTCCTTTTTTATGAAGGCAATTAATTATGTATATTATTAGTAAATAGGATTGTATGCTTATTAGCATTGTTTTACTACTTTCAATCAAGTGTCATTCCATTGGTAGTGATTATGCTATTTTCATTCTTAACATTTAGTTTTATATCGCAACACTCATTTCAATAGTCTCAGGATGTGGACAAAGGGGAATATTTGCAACGAAAGAAAATAAAGTTCTTGCGGATCTTTTGGTTTATCCAGGTGAATAAGAGTATAAAATTGAAAATTGTAGGGGCTATCCTTGAGAGAGGTATGTATTTATATTATTTTCATAGTTGAACTTGAATTGAAAATTATTTCATGTTTAATTTGTTAGATATAAGCAAGTCAAAGAAAAAAAATGACTAATGTGTGACTGCGATTTTATATTGGCAGATGAATATAGTACTACAAATTGATGACTGAATTACGAAGCACTAATTTACACAAGACAACCTAGATTTATTTAGTACTGGAACTTAACCCGTGCCGTAACGGCACGGGCCTTGATCTTTGTTGAGTTGTAACAGTTAACGAATCATGTAGGCCCTAATTTCAATTTTTGTATGATCATTTTGTTTCCCGTCTGGTTTAGAAAAGCTCTGCATTTTATATTGTCTATATATATGGATCTTCTCAAGTTTCATTTACGTGGGTAAATATGCTGCACCTTTGGCCCCGCAACATATTACCAATGGCTACGTGAATCATATGTTCCTAAAATATTATGACATAAATGATTAATATTTATTTTTGATTTCCGACAGGAAAAACCTTCATGTTTTTCATCGATTAGGATTAAGTCTTAATTTTTTTTTTTGCCTTTTTCAGTATATTATATGGAGAGGAGATATCATAGTGCTACACAACCACACTATATTACTTTGGTGTTATCATCTACCAATCTAACCTGAACACCCAAAATTTCACTGTAATAACATTATATATTTCCCAAGTGTTAAAAAAAAATGAAAAAAAAAATTCTTAACTCACTGAGATTGTTTTATTTAGGTCCATCCCTTAAAATGAGATAATGCTCTACATGAACAGTGAAATTAAGATTCTTATAAAAGATTAGGCAGCCAGCAGCTCCCCTCGAAGCCAAATCAACTATCAACATCGTCCATAAAATTCTCCTCATCCTTCATGTACGTGTCGCATGCCCCCATATATCTGTGAAAGCTTTAGTTCCAGCTGATTCACCTGCTATTCTCATGTTAGCCATTCACCATATTGGTAGAAAATCGAAAATCCCCAATATGTCATGAGGTTGAAGTTCCTGTAACTTGTATAACACCCATTAGATCTCAATGTTTTAAATGTGTGTCCATTAATTTAACGAAGTATTAGTATGGGAACCTTTGACATCAAGTCTTCAATGAATTAAAGTATGTTGCTCATGAGTTATGTTTGATGAATGCTTTCGTAACTTAAAAATTCTGGGCCTTCCTCTTATATCTATACGTAATAGTATAATATGTCGGTACCTGAAGGATAATCTGACGAAGCAGGACCACATAAAGAACATCGGACAAATGTTGAACTCCCTGGTGGGTAGGATCGGCCTAACCTCAAGATGATTGGAAGTGCAATGAAACTTCTATAGAGACGACTACATGTACGGCTGTAACTATGACGGAGCAAACAGAAGTGCTGTTAATACATATTAGATTGCGGTTAAAATCAGAAGTGTTGTCAATATGTTGTTTGTAACCAAACTGCACATCTTCATCCAAGTTTTTAAGTAAACTTGCAATATTGGAGGAAGTAGATATTGTTATCTGTGACACCAATAACCATCATTAATACAACTATAATATTATCTCTTCTTGTTGCTACTTCATAGATATCTCGTGCAAACAGGGAATTAAGATATCATTAATTCAAAATAAAACACATAAAAAATGGATGCAATTATTTCCAAGGCTATAATTGGCGAAGAGGTGCGCAAGTTCCTAAGGTATTAAGAGTCGCCGCAAGTACAACAATAAAATTATTGAGAATATAACTCAATCCGGTCGAGCTTCCATAATATGACGATGGAGGTTCTTAAGAATCGGAGGTAACCATTGCATGAACAGCAAAAGCAAGGGCTTTTGATTACTGTACAGTTCAGGTGAATATGACCTTTTGTATTCCGGGCTTTAGGATAGATGAGACAGACAATCTCAAAACTTATAAAATAATTTCAATAGACATAAGATCAACTAACATGTTCCCAATCAAATCCAGATTATGGGCAACTAAAAATGGAATCCCCTTGGACTTAGATCTTTCTTCTTCCTGTTATCATCACTTAACTCAGCCAGATAATTGTCAACCAAAAATAACTTTGTCTAACAATCATGTAGCTATTTACTGATAAAAAATATATGATAAATGGCATTGCGAAGCACAAACTAAAATGCTAAACCGTATAAGGAAATTGACATGGGCAAAGATCTATACCTTTTTTGATGCAGTCCACAAATCGCCCTTTTCCTTGATAAGTTCGGGATTTATTTATTTATTTACGATTTTCGGTCATCGTCATTGAAAAATAACTTGCGAGAGATTATCCCGTATTGAGTGGTATGAGCCATACAGAAGAATCTGGATGTCAGTCCACTACTTCATTTTAAGAAAGTCACTTTGTTACAACATATATGCCCGGATAAAAACATATGCATTTCCACCAAGTATCTTCCTCTTGCCTGACATAACTGTCGTGTCTACTATCACTCACTAACCTCTAAATGTTGGTTTGGACCTACACATAGATTAAAAAACAATGGTTATCGCCTAATGGGATTAACCACAGAGGAAAGCTTAACGGATCTAAGAAAACTAAAATAAATTTACAAATTTTCTTCATTATCTCATTACCAAAATTCATTTGCTAAAAGTACAGTTATGCTTTCAGATAGATAGGAAACTACTTACCAGACTTGAGACTCTTCACCGCAACTAATTTATCACTCGGTAACACATCTTTGTGTACATAACTGAATTCACCTTGACCCGACGTTCGATCGGCTAATGCTAAGTTTGTTTTGGTTAAAAAATTGTAAGTTGTATACTATGTAACTAATACTACTCCAATAAAAAAAAATTCCTTCAATTTCGTTACTATTAATGGATTGCGATATGGAGGATACTGCTTTGTGGATGCAACAAAAACTATGATAAAATACAAACTTCAGTAAGTCCACCTAAACTCGAAATCCTATTATAACAACATATCAACAAATCATTTTTTTAAAAAACAAAAAAAAACCATATCAACAAATCGACATTAAATTGGAATGCATTGTTCAGAACCCCCAATAAGCGTGAATTTCAATAATTAATTTCAGAAAAATAATCACACATAAGATAATAATTTGAAACCTGAATTTGATAAATGCATCAGTGTAAAATATTTAATGTTAGATGACAAATTGATATGAATAACAAAAAAAAAAAATTTAATTAATTCAATAGAGAAAAGAATTACTTTGGCGGGGATCAAATCGAAGAGGAGTTGATGTTGCAGGTTCAAGTGGCGGAGTAGTATTATTATCTCCAGCAACCTCTAATGGAAAACGGAGGAGGAGTGATAGATTTTGCATCTTGTTCTTATATCCGTGGAGAGTTTAATAGACAGTTCTAAATTTGGATTAATCTAAACTTTTTTTGGGGTATTTTTATTATCGATATACTTCTTACTATCCAGAATGATTAATATACCTGATATTATCAACAAAACGGAGAAACTCAATCCAACTTTAGAAACTGGTTTAGAAACCCTAAACTCAAAGTAGAAAACAAAATCAATTTTGTTTCATGAGTTAATAAGGTCAATTCCAAATCACTTCTAAATTTGAGGGAGAAAGGATTAAGACACTGAAGTTCATGATTAAGCAGCAGTAGATAGCGAAGAATTTGAGGTCTGAGGCTTTTGGTATGGGAGAGGGAAAGAGAACGATTTGGTGCACGGTTACTCATTTCTCATTCTCAAAACTAAGGCACACGTACAGAAGAAGGGTTTGGCGTGGACAACCACAGCCATGGATTTATCTATGCCAAAGACAAATCTGAGCCACCACTTATACAGGCAAACTTAGCCAAACTGTGTTTTATACTCTTGATTAAAGATTACGGTTATATGAGCAGATGAGGAAATTTACTATCTTATAAAAGATTTGAAAGGAAATTTATATACGTAACTGTAAGAATCTCAGTCCAATGAAAAACTCAACACCACTTTAGTAAATTTATTTTATGCATTCATTTTAAACTTCTATAATATTCTTCTTTTATTGGAGTGTTTGCTAACTGATTAATTCTTAAAATTGCAGCTGATTACACATTAGAGGTAGGCGTGTTAGCTACAGTTGATACCAGATAACGAGAAACTCCCCATTTCTGAAGACAATAAAATAAAATAAGGTTATAATGGTTAAGAATTCTACTAGCTACTCTTAGGAAACTTCTCAAGCACATAAAGTTGAAATTCCAAAGCAAAGAAAGCGATATAGATAAAGGTCATCTTCTAGGAATTGTGTTTGCCTCTGTGCGAAAAAACCTTGAATTGCTTCATATACAACCTTCCCCTTCACTGAGAGACCACCGAGAGTTGATTTTTCTTGCTTAGCTAATATATTTGGCGGAATCGATGATTTCGAAAGGGTTTGCATGGAATAATGGTTGCCCTCCTGATAATTATCTCATCTATGTCAGCATCAAGGAAGCAACTAAGGAACATCGTCAGCATTGGACTGCCGTACAACTTTAAGTTTTCGGCCTTTGAAGTTCTTCGTTGTTTTCTCTCCAACACGTATCTAACTGGTCAGTTATGTGAACCGCCATAGATAAAAAAAAAATGCATTTCAAGGATGTATAAAATTGGAATTAGTTTTTTTTTGAACATGTCGTAATCAAATATGAGTATGCAAGGTGATCCATAGTCTAGGAACAATGCCGCATCCAAAGATTGCCGTTACTTTCTGCTAATTTTTTTTATTGTGTCTAACATTGAATTAACCACAGGCTATATGGAGTTACTTCAGAGCTAATTGGTGCATAAAACCAAATTCACAATAAGTGGATGACAATGACCAATTTGAAGCAGGGAGAAATCATAAGTGTAAGTAAATCAAGTAACTGATATCACCCGGTTGTTTAGTGTACCACAATTTATAAATTTACATGTCAATTAAGTTAAAATTTTTAATTCCCATCTCGACTTCTTGCTTTAATTTTTTTATCGACCCAAGTATGTAACACATAATATCTTAGTTTTTTTATTGTAATAACTAAGTCCTTGACTAACTGTTAGTTTGTTTTCAGGTTCGTACAACAACTTTTTCTTTAGGGTATGCCAGAGAGTTTCCCAAGTTACCTGAAGATTATTCTTAAGGTAGACATACTTGCTTACGGAATTCTACTACTAGATTACGAACACATTAAGTGATTGATTCTCCAAGTCCTTTAAGTGATATCATAATTAAGGTATAAAATACTTTCTGTCATCACATAGTATCACTTTTGGCATCATAACTTAGTTGTTTGTTTGTTTCCAAGAAACTGAGATTCTATCATCATACCTGATTGACCATGTCCGCAGTCTACTGTAGATTTTAGTTGATTTTGATGGATTGGAGTATGCCTACATACATGGGTATCTCTGGCTTTGTAAATTACATTTATGTATTTTTTTTATATCCACTTTTTAATTTGACATGTATATATTGACATTATAAAGAACAATAAAAATAAAATTTTTCACATGCCATCACGACTTGGGTCGTGATTTTCCGAGAGACTCAGATTTTACCTTTGGGGGTTAACAATTAGCTCTCAGCAAAAATAGACATTCCGGGTTACTCTCAGAATTCGCATATACATTGCATATAGGCTTTAGGAGTAGAAACGCTGCGGGTATGCATAGACATTGCATATAGGTTTGAGAAGTAGAAATGCTGTGGTCTTGACAATTCTTAGTCCGATAACCAGTGGATGCATATACTCCGGCATTTACCACTGGAAGTTTAAACTGGGATGGAGAACAATGCACATAGCATTGCGGAACAATTTAACAACAACACACGATTTAACAACAACACTTAACATTTGCAGAGAAAAGAAAATAACAGAGATAAGAATGATTGAAATGTTGGTGGTGGTAGTTGAGGTCTAAAACGTAGTATAATTTCTTTTCAAAAAAATTAACGATTATTACCATAATTATTGTAACATAAACATGTTCATAATATAACAGTATTTTTGGGTTGTCCAGAAATTTTCAAATAAATAATAATAATAATAGGTTACAAATCCAACAAAACAATCACATGATGTATTACTAAAGACGATGCATTCCCATGCCGTAACGGCACGGTTTAAACCCTAGTTAACTCACTAATACAACTCTTCTGGCTAATATATCCGGATTACTACTGTCAACATATGAGTACCTAAACTACCCTCCAGCTAACAATAACTACCACATATATCCTAGTGCCGGTATATGACAATAACTTAGACCTTTCTCTTTAGACAAGACAAACACTAGGTTAGTTAACTAGTTTTTTTCTTGTCAAGGCATTCGATTAGACTTGAACAACCGAATCCTCCAATTTGATAAGTCTAACTAAGATCAGAATTAACTTAGTTTCTCTTATCGGAATCGGTTTGGACTAAACAAATGATCCCGTATTTTTTAAGCCATAAACTATACATACAAACCAAAATAAATTGACTTGCACAATTATTTTCTTAACCGGAAGCAATTGAAACAAACATAGACATTATAGCACCGCAATTGCACCAAATTTCGTTAAGCAAAAACACTTGATACCCAACAATAAAGAAGATACCAAACAATAACCCAAATAAATTGACACAGTTTTTCTTAACCAGAAACAACCGAATCACACACACACACACACACACACACACACACACACACACATCCATACACAATAATGAAACATATCAATTGTACCGAAATTTTGTTAAGCAAAAGCAAAATATATGCAATATAAACAGGCTTTTCTGAAACAGGAAAACGATCAACTAACAAATTTGTTACATCAGATTCTGCAGCCTCTTCTCCCCAGAAAGATATATCATTAAGCGCAAGTTCAAATAAGAACTATCGCCAGTGTGTTTTCATCCGCTCGCAAGAAAAAAAGAACAACAACAAAAGCAACCTTTACCAGAGAAAGGTTGAATTGGTTTTAACTAATGCGTGCCAATATGAAAAGTTGAAAACCCGAAACACATATGTTATGCTAAACACAACTCATGTAAACATAAATTGATTCAACATATTGTGACTTTTCACATATGAGTTTCAATCCGAACACCTTATGATCCTTTGATAAAGCCTACCAACATGGGCTAGAGCTTAATCCCACTAAATCAAAAAGTCACACAAACCATAAGGGTCTCATCATATGAGATTGAATATTAAGGTTGATGAAAACCGAAATCAGACATCCCATAAACCAAATACACATAGCAAAAATATAAACATTCATTCACAGGCTATGTAATCGGTAACTATCACAAGAAAAATTATAAAATAATAATTTTATTCATAAATAATGATAGTTTTATTCAAAATAGACCTTCTACAATAATTGAAGTAAATCAAAAAATTGATGTCTATTTTCTGTAAATAAGAATTTAATCTTTTTTTTTATGAGCAACTTAATCCTTCATATCAGTACTAGAGGAAGGCATGTTATTACTTTCAGTCTTGAGCTTGTGAATTTCTTCAAGAAGATCGATAACCTTGTTGCTTGACCATAATTTCTTGAAGTTGAGATGCTTTCGTGAAGGACTCTGCAAGAACATGTAATTTTGTCTTTGATTGAACACGAAATTGTGTCAATATCTCAATACATTGATCTTTCTTCAACATATTCTCTCTTTCCTTCTTGCTAAGCCAATCTCTATTTTGATATTTCTCTTAGGTTTCTTAGCATCAAGAGATGGTGAAGACTTAGGCCTAATTTGGTATTGCTGCAGCTTTTGTAAAAGCACTTTTCTGTTGTGCGTTGCTGAGCTGTGCTGTGAGAAAAAAATAGTTAGACGTTTGGTAAAATATTAATGAAAGTTGAAGCTGATTAAAAAAGCAATCAAAGTGTGTTTGGTAAAATTTCAAATTCAACGATTGTTGTTGTAGCCAAGGTAGTTAATATCGCGTATCGGTATCGTATCGGTCGGGTCCTATACACCTATACAAGTGATAATATATGTTTTTACAGGCAATACATCATTTAATATAGAATTTCAAATAATTATAAAATCATAGTAAAAAATAATAAGAATCATACACATATCTCAAATTTCCAAAATAGAAGGTGGTTTATTAGCTAACGTTGTGATTGTTATTTCATTATGCCGGTAAATCTTTTTATTATCCTTCATATTTATCTTTTATATTTCTCTGCCTTGCAATCAAATATGGTTTCTATCTTATATCTTACCATATAGTCATTGATTTTATATTATAAATATATTAGGGATTTTGACCTTCTCCAATTGACATTGTACTTTTCTGTAAAGACTAGATGCATGTTGATGAAAAATTTATTCACGAAATCGATATTATCGGTTTACAAGTAAAACCGGTATATCGGCCTGTACCGGCCTGTACAACCGATAATATCATTTAGTTTGTATCGCCGATATTTTTGATATCGTATAGGTATTTTCCGATATCCGATAAAAACCTGTAATATCGGCCTGTACAACTGATATTGACTACCTTGGTTGTAGCAAATGACAAAAACAGACATATCTCTGATATTAGTTTTATTCAATTTTATTGGGTTTAAAAATAATTATTTTTCTTACTATATAATATTAATATTCATACTAATTATCACTATTATTATGATTGTTAAAAAATTATTTTACTTAATCACTATATATATACATACTAGGGCTTAACCCGTGCCGTAACGGCACGTGCATAATTTTTATTTAGTTATGCATTTTCTGATATATGAATACTAAATATAATATTTATTAATATCAAGTTTACCCTTCTTATCATTACAAAAGTAAAGAAAAACCCGATAGATATATTTATTCTTCACTCAAATTCTTTCTAGCATTTTCCGCCTTGACATTCTCCCATACTATGCCTCTCCTTTCTCGAGTTGCATCCTCAAGCCAGCCATGAAATTATATCAGAATTAATTTTTACATATTTTTTCCCCCAAAAAACATTATTTGATATGTTTTTTAGTTTACAAAGATATCTTATCAATCCTTTAAAATGGTATTACCTTTCTACATCTTCCTTATTTTAGTGAACGATGTTAGGTTCCTCATGGGCCATAAGAACCTACTATGGGCCGGACCACATAGCACCTATGTTGTCCCTACTTGATCACCTTGGGATAATAGGTGTGCGGTTTTAATCTAAACGGCCTCGGTGCTACGTAAGGAGATGCACAAGCTTATTAATCTCCACATGTACTTATCTTTCTCCCATTTGACTATCCCTAGCTATACATATGTGGTTTATCGCGCCACATACTCCAACAATCTCCACATTGGCGAGATTAAACCACTTCACCAGTCCTATCAGACTCCATCATATGATTACCATCTATATGTGCTACTCATCGATCATGATTATTTTCACTATGCGCCCTGAAATCCTACTCCACCTTGAGTTAATGAGAAGGCAAGTACTAATTCCACCTTGACCATTTCCTTGCGCACCTTGACATTAACTCCACCTTGAGCATTGCCTTGGCGATATAGAACCCTGCTCCACCTAAGTTTATGGGTGAGACACTAACTCCACCTTGAGTGCCAGTTCAACTTTGGGCCTTAGCTGCTCCATCTTGAGTCTGACTCCCACTTGCGCCCTAAACCGGGTGGCATCCACAACCACTTTTACGTTCGGACAGTAGCCCCAACCATGGGATGTGATCCCAATTGTTAGGATCTTCACGGACCATCGGGCACTACTCAAGGCCCGACCACGTAACCCCCAACCCCACTTGACCACCTTGAGATAAGAGGCCTCGGTGTTATGTATGGAGATGCCCAAGCTTATTAAGCTCCACATGTATTCCTGTTTATTCCATGAGGGACTATTCCTAGCTATATATATGTGGTTTATCGCGCCACATACTCCAACAACCGAGCAGAACCAAGACATTAAACTATGTAAGTTTTAACAAAATTACAGCACCTGAACTCATTCGTCTCAAGAATAATTGTATAGATATTAACAATGTTCGGACCCTTGTTGCTTTTTTCACCTTTAAGAATAGTCTGAAAAGAGTAAAACTCAGAATTCACTTTACAATACATAACGTGTTGTATGTTCTTACAATTTCAATCAATGACATAATGAAAATCTAATTCATTCACTTAAGCAATTATATTTTAAAATGTTAAGTCATTTATGATGGCGTCCATTTTACTCACATACGATATAGTTCTAGTTTTTCAAAATTCCCAGATATATTATGTACATAATTCAATTCGGAAGGAAGAGTTCACCGAATGGAATATAGGTAATGACTTGTCCTTTCGTAACATTGTGGACTTTTCAACATAGTTGGATCCAGATTTGGTAAAAGCATTGTATTTATGCGTTCTCGGGCAAGAGTAATCTAGGGATGGCTACCTCCAAGAAAACTGTTGATGGATGACCGCATCAGTGTCAGTTGAAAATCCCACATTGTCGGATAACCGCAGTGACTAAGTGGGGACAGTATTGGCGGAGGATCAGGTTCTTACCAATGGTATTAGAGTCGACCATGGGTAACATGTCGAGGGTGAAAGAGTATGTTTGACGGATTGTGTCAGGAAAGGGTCTTATGAGCGAGAAAATCCAGAGTCAAGGATTGAACATATTCCGGAGCCGAGGAAGGCTCCAAATTAAGTTGGTGGTATCATAGTACTCCGACTCGGCAGGTAGAATTCGTCAAATGGTAATGGTTTGTCCTTTCCTAACACCGAGACCTTTTCAGCATAATTGGCTTCATAGTTGGCTAAAATATCTATAGTTAAGCATGATCGGTATTGAGTAATCCTGGGATGGGTGACCTCCAGAGAAGTTGTTGCTGGATGACCACAACGGTGACCATTGAAAGCCCCATACTGTCAGATGACCGCAATGGCTAAGTGAGGACATTATCGGTAGAGGGTCAGGCCATTACATTTTACGACATTACGCTTCCAAATGTAGGTTATTAGTTGCATAAAAATAATAAAACCATGATTAGTTAGTAAGTCAAATTGTTAAGTACTTAACCTAATAACAACACGCTCTACTAACAATAAACTATGTTATCCATCATCATTGAATAATAATAACGTTAAACCATTTATCAAGAAGTACATGAGACAATGCGAAATTACTCACTGGGCACCAATACTTGCCTCCGTCACTAGGCCCACTTAAATAATTGTTAACCAATCTAACTAAGTTTGATACTGCTTTTTTTCTTTAAAAAAAAAAGTACTTTGAACACATATTTATGGCAATATTTTTCCACCCTAGTGTTTCGTAAAGATTTCATAAAGTGTACTTTATGCAAAATACTTCCAAAATCTATCAATTTTAAAAGTGGGGCAGAAGGAGCTTTTAAAAGCTTCAAAAGCAAATTCTATAGTTCACCCTAATTTCATATTTTATTTTCCAATTTTATCCCATTTTTTTTATAACCGACAAAAATTATCCTTGAATTTATATATCACCAATTTTCATTCGTTATTTATTATTCTTTAAAGATATATTTTTTTTTTTAAATTTCAAACTACATTTTATGTTATACCGTATCACTGAAATATACTTTAATTTATCAACAATAAATATTAAGCAATTTTTGATTTTTAAAAAGTGGTTAAGAAAAATAATATTTTTAGTAATAATACTAATTAGTAAATTTAATATTACATATATGTACTCTAATAGTAGAACATTTTACTTATTTTAAGCACAATAAAATAGAATAAACAATTTTCATGAGAAATGTCTCGATTTTGTCATTTTCTCACTAACTATAAATGAACTTTGATATTTTCCTATTAAAATAAGTTTTCGCTGTAGTTTATAATGTGCAACCATTCAATTTTTTTTTTTCTATAGATCTCGGCACAGTAACATACATCGGAAACCATTCAATTGCTTTTTTTACATAGCTCGGCAAAGTAACGTACATCGGAAAAGCACTTTTGTAAAGCTCGCAGCATACCAAACTAATCCTAAGTATAAAAATATCCATATATTTATTATCATCATTAGTAGAATAATTTATATATTATCATTTTTAATTTGACATTTAATAAAATATTTTCATGGCAAATTAAATAGATTATTTATTATGAAGAATTATGGAACCTTCATGACATGATAAATTTTGTCCGTTAGATGCATTTCTAATCCTAATCACAACCATCACTTATGACAAACGATTACATCCATAGATGTATCTCTTGTGAGGACAAATCTGAACCAAGAGTTCAACGGCTGGATAACATTTTGAAGACAAATGAAAGACAAATAGTGGTCCAGATTCAACCAGAAAGGAGACAAATGAAAGACAAATAGTGGTCCAAATTCAACTAGAAACAGTGTTTTTAGTCGCCTCTCTCCAGTCTAGGTCGTGCTTGCACTTCCTAACTGAATGACTGGAGTTTATGTTCAATGGACAAGCATTTTCTCTGCCACACGCAAGCTTTATTTAATTCATTCTCCACCATCTGGGAATATCAAGCGTGTTTTTTTTTTTTTTACACTTCGGTTACGCCCCCCAAATTAGAAGAAACTGGAGAACAAACACTAGAACGAACAATCCTTCTATGTCCCTCTTATCAATTTTTTTCGACATATAAACTAAAACGCACGTCTGTGCATTGAAGGGATTCTCCATTTATAATCTATCAGCCAATTCAGAAACGACATCGGTTCTTCCACTACGCGAATTCTCGAACAAGTAGGTTTTCTCATTACTCTCTTCAATTTTGCTGGATTTATTTGCTTTGTTTTTCATTGTGGTATATTCTTTTGAATTCATTTTGATTTTTTCATAGAGATATAGTTTGGGTTAAGGACTATTTTGTTCTTCAAGTTATGTTGGGGTTGTTTATCTAATTTTGGAGACTGCATGTATTTTTTGTATACATTTCGTTTCTTTCCTTCCCTGTACCGTTCCTTTGATAAAAGATTGCACAATCAAATAATACTTGACAAAATGTCTATAACAAAAGACAATTTTACTTACCAAAACTTGAATGTTTCTCAGGTTTCCAGATTGGATATCTAAATTTTACTTGCATCATTATCCTCCATATCCCTCATGTTTCAAAACAATATAGTGATCTTTAGATTGACACATTTTCCTCCATATTTTCTGTGTTTAAGTGATGCTCTTTTATTTTTACCATTTTTTTTTGGTTTGGTCTATTCGAGCATCCAAAACGAACTACTCTATGTGGCATCCCAGTTGACCAGTATATTCTCCATGTGCATATAATATTACAGTGCCGAACCCATGTTCTTTTTTCATGATTAAAGTTGATGCAAACTCACCGGAGAAGAAAATGTGACTAATTAAGGCTCCCTGTGACCAAATGGAACAACAAACTGATTATTACATTGAAGAAGACATTGTAAGTATTTAGGAAATATTGTTGCAATATATATATTAATATCTCATTAGGTATTGAGCTTAGATATAAGGATATTATTATTAAACGTAAACCTGATAGATTCTATTTGCAGTACAAGCGAAAATTCAACTGCAAAGCGAAAATTCGACGATGAATGGTACTATATGTGATGTGAGTATTGTGGCCATCAGATTCCTGAAGTGACTATACGTAAACACTGTCAAGAGTGTCCCAACGTAGTAATTCGACCAGTACCTTGGTAAGAAAACTTCTTCCAAGTACACAAAATTTTTATGCTGCAACATTATCATACATACTATAATATCACTAATCTAGGTTTAAGCTCAAACTGGCAGTTGAGCATTGCACTGATGATAGTTTATGAGAAAACATAGTGGTCCCACGAACAATAGTTTTATGTTCCTGAAAAGAGCGATGCTTAATAATGCATTAATAATGCACTACCAGTTAGAAAGATACTCGCTCAATATAAAGAAAACATAGAAACTCATTGTGTCTTTTGTAATCATCAATGCGAATCTTTGAAACATCTTTTCTTTGAATGTTCTTATGCCAAGTCTGTTTGGATGCTTCCTCCATTGGCTGGATTAAATTTTAATTTAACATCAGACCTTCCTTTCATGAGTCTTTATTCTAACTGGATTGCTGGCAATTCAAATAATAATGTAATTGAAATAGTTGCTACAAAATGTTGGATTATTTGGAAAGAAAGATGTTTGAGAATTTTTGAAGGAAAATCAAACACCAGTCTACAAACATCTTTAACTGTGCTGAGACATCTGAGATTTTGGACTCCAGCCCTTTTTGATGTAACTACTGATCTAGACTCTAGACTAATAATTGTGATTTAGAACAACACAAATTCAACCCATTATTATGTTTCCCAATAACTTCAAAAGATGGAATCCACTTTTGGATCGAAATTAACAATTATAAAATAAACTTTGACGCTTCTTGGGTGGATGAGAATATTCTTACGGGGTATGGACTGATTCTTCTTTAAACAAACATTTGTTGACTATCCACCAAGCTGGATCTGGGACCTTCTATGCCTCCAGTCCCGAAGAGGCGGAAACTCTGACTCTTCTTGAAGCAGCAAGGTGGGCGACTAGCATGAACTGTCAGAACTTTTGGATCGAAGGAGATTGCAAGGGAGTAATTGATTTCGCGCTAGGCAAAGTAAACACAATACATTGGAGAAACCAGGCAATTATTTCTGAAGCTAAAAGGGTTTTAATGTCATGTGAGTCTTTTTTGGGTTTTTCTTTCAACCATAGAAGTAGTAACAAGGTAGCAGATGCTTTGGCAAAACAGGCAAGAAATCAGGGGTACCATAGACAACAATGGAGACAAATGCCATCGTTTATTCAACATTATTTAGATTTTGATTCCAGCTTTTTAAATTCAAATGCTTTGTACTTACAATCTGAGGACAACAAGTCATTGGAAGTTTCTCATATCATAGTTTCTACAACTGAGATAAGGGCAGCCAACAGCCTAAATAGCCTCCTGTAACTTTTTGGTTGCATCAATATATTAACTTTCAAAAAAAAAAAAAAAAAGAGCGATGCTTTAGCATATTGTATCATATATGTGAGTTGGAAAGAATTGGAATTTTTTTTTTGATAAGTCAAAATTTGTATTATAGATAACAAAATTTACAAGAAATAATTTACAAGAAAAGAGGTCACAACAACCCCAAAAACTTGTAAACTATTTGAAACGAAAATAAGCCACATTTGGATATTCAACTGAATTTAGCCTCCCATTAAAATGCACTCCCACTTCATTAGCCAGTAAACAACCGCGCTTAGCAATTTTATCTGCTGAAAAATTCGCCTCTCTAAAAGTGTGAATGAACCTTATAGATGACCGGTTGTCAGCCGAGCAAAAATAATTTCACTTTCTCACTCTACTAAATATAAATGAAGTACGTGATAAGAAAGAGTTCGTATCCACAGAGAGGCAATTGTTGTTATAAAATTTCAGTTTCTAAAGTAACCAAGGGGGGATTTTTGTTTTATCTAAGCAATACAAATAATTGAAAGCAATAAAATAATTTGAATAATCAATAAGGAGAAGATATTGGTCATGGGATAGTATCATTCACAAACATGTATTTTCATCAATGATTAGAATTGATAATTTAATCTCTCATTTACTAAAAGTCCTAGGATACCTTGATCGCAAGAATATCCCGCTAATTCCCTGATTTCATCACAACCACATTAAAAGATGCATATGTGAATTCTTCCTAGAAAGCAACCTAAAGTGTAAAAGCACAATTAAGTTTAACTCCCTCAAAGCACTAATTTCTATGGAATAAGACTAATCAAGGCAATCAAACGTGTAAAAGCACTAATTCAATTTAACCAAGGTATTGATTCATATGCAATTATAAAGATGTATCACTACAAGTAATAACCACACTATGCTACTTAGAATCAGGGATAAACAACTATTTCGTATTGAAAACCCTAATCTAGCAATAGAGATGAATGTAAATCGGATTGATTCCGGACTCAACCAAACAAACAATCAAATCATATGACAATATTAATAATGAATCATAAACAATAAAGTATTGAGACAAAACTAATTCATAGATTTAAATAACATGCTGAGAAATCAACTTTATCCCATAACCAATAATATGTGTTTAGATACTCATAGCTATGGAGTTCATCATAAAAATATTAATTGAATAGAAGAAGATGAACAAAAGAAAACCCTAGAAGCGTAAACAAAAGCGGCTCTCTCCAAGTTCCAAGAATAATACGTGATACCCCTCAAGTTGTAGAAGTCTTTTCTTTAAATAGCTCTCTTGTTTCCAAAATTAGGTCTAATGTCAAAGGTCCAATAGATAGAAGTCCACCAAACCCATATGTGAGAAAAACCCATGTAGAAAATATGCCCAAAAATATGTCCCCGGAAAACTGGTATTGTGGTCGGAACTTGGCCGGAAAAGCCGTCGTCAAGCATCTCAGGTGACCGGCAAAGTCAAACCGGTCACCAGTCAACTGGGTCAACTCGGTCAAGGTAAGACCGAGTCAAATCGGGTAGTCAACTGAGTCAGGTTCGAGTCAGGGCTGAGTCTGGTCCTCTGGCTCAGCTGAGTGGGTTAGTTGCCAAGCCAAAGCAATTTGCACATGCCATGACCTCTGTTGCACCATGATAACGCATTATGGCTTCAGTGTTGCACCTCATGCCT
Organism: Papaver armeniacum; assembly: GCA_023531295.1. Lineage (NCBI taxonomy): Eukaryota > Viridiplantae > Streptophyta > Magnoliopsida > Ranunculales > Papaveraceae > Papaver > Papaver armeniacum. The sequence goes on along the minus strand of JAJJWW010012829.1, from coordinate 442,296 downwards.
GCCATTACACCAGCTCCCATTCTGCAGCCTCTTGTCTATCTGCACTTCACATACATCCTCAGCAACACTCCATCCTCTCATAACCTGCAATACCCATTCCATGTCTGCCTTCAACATTAGCAACAACACCTTCTTTTACTGAACTTCCGGCATAAAACCAAGCTCAAGTCGACCACCAGAACTCGGTTCAAAAAATCTGTAGCAGACCTGGGTAATACTCAGGTCAAGAACTTTCCGAAATCAATCCAGGCTCGAGCCAAAACTACCAAACACCAAGCCATCTCTGTCGTGTTCTTTCAAGCTTCGAACACCTCTCAAAAAACCCCTGTAACTTGTACTCATTCCTTGTACAGCTGCAATGCACATCACTGCCAACTTCAACCACCTGCAACTCAGCTTCCTCGGCCTCAGTGTTGTAGCTTCCATCCTTAACAACACTGCCTGCAACTCAGGTTCAACAGTATCATCACCAGTTCAAAGATCATTTCCAACTAGCTCCAGTTCATCTTTGCATTTCACCTCGGTAGCAGCTGCACTCTGCCAGTTCTATCATCTCAAGCAAGAAACAACGAATTCCAGCCAATTCTGTCCAACTACGCCACTAAACTCCATCACTATTTTACCAGCAACAGTTCATTACCACTACCACTGACCACAGCATAACCCATCCTTCTTCAGTTCATCTCAGTTAAACTCCTTTGGCAGAGACACTGTTCCCTTCGCAACCTGCTATGAAGCATCTCCACCAGAACCAACACCAACAATGGCTACCACCACACAAGTAACAACAACCTCCAGCATTTCTCCCTTGTACCACCAGCACTACAGCCTTCTGCCATCAGCCTTAGTGGCAGCAACTATAACTATGCCACTTTCCTTGCTCAATTCTTTCACCTGCAGCACAATATCATTCCCTGCAACTCATGAGTTTCTTGTTCACCACCAATGCTAGCACATTCCCTATAGACCTAACATACATCTATACTTTAATTCAGACTGAACTAATGTCACCACCTGCAACACCTCAGACTCCAACCAATTCATCTCCAACTGCAGATTTTTCTCACAGATTTGCAACATCATTAACACCACTAGCTCTTAACCCATCTCTGCAAATACATCCACCAGGAAGAATACCACCAATTCCATCTGAACTGCAATCACAATTCTAGCTTCAGCTCAGACATAGCTTTAACAACATACAAACTTCCATTCAAGTTCATTCTGCAGCCACACAAACTCGTCTTCCAGTCGCTACACTAAAATCTCCATCTCAGCTGCTCTATTGCACCAACTGCAATCAACACAAGCCATCAGTACAAATATCAGTGCCATTCTCTGCACCACCTTCCAGCACCAACACAACCACTCACTACTACCTGTAGCTTCTAATTCTTCTTTATCAGCAACCAACAACTAATATGTCATAGAACCACTCTTTAATTCATCAACTCCCAATTTCTCAGTTTCAAAAACATCTTTAACCCATCGATCTCGGTAACAATTTCTTCAAAACCCCTTGTCAGATTCCATCTCTGTTCATCACAGAAACCCATTTTCTCACTGTAATTTCACAGATTCAATACAAACCCAACTTGTAATTCTTAATAAATCAAACATCAAACCCATTTTAATCTTCTCATTTCGATCACCAGATTTTAGCAGGAACCCTAAATCGACTTCAGATCTCCTTCATTCTAAACAGCAAACATCAAACCCCTCTTTAATTTGTCACTAATTCTGTAGCTTCTTAATCTTCTCCAATTAGCTATAAACATCAGCAGCAGAAACCCTTGTTTCTTCCCTGAATTATCAGCTTCAAACTCTGTCAAAATCACCACAGATTCGAACCCTAGACTGTTACTTCTCCATCATTGAACAACATCAGATTCAGTTCTTCATCATCTTTCATCTCAGTTATGGCCACAACCCATTACAAATTCTTCCACCACAGTAGCCATCTCTCCCTACATCTCTCGATCTCTCTGATAAAATGATGCCGCCATGATTTCTCTATTTCGGGCAGAAAGTAAAATGAGGGCTTCTCTGAATTTTAGGTGTTTGTGTAGGAATCATAGATGGTTATAGCCACCCAGATAAGGCAGATAAGGGGTAACCAAGGTGATTCTAGGCACCACTCATTAGATAAGGTCCATCATTGTTGTTTGGCTGCCTTTGCTTCTCTAGACTAAGTTGTAGTGGCGGTCTTCTATCGTCGGCTTGGCTCAATAACAGTTGCACATGAAATGGCGCTTTTGCCTTTTACACTCCAAATGGACGATTTCTCATTCTTTTGCCCATAATGACTCCAACGTACCTAACTCAAAAGCAAACATGAGATACATAATTTACAAGAAAACTCACAAAGAAAGCATAAACAATAGATAGATATCACGGTGTTTTACAACACCTATCAAATTCCCCCACACTTAGACTTTGCTAGTCCTCGAGCAAATCAAATAAAATAATTCTAAAACATACATACAACTCCGTGTCGTCGAGGCTACGGTCACACTTAGCACGTATAACAAGCCTTTAAACCCCTAGGTGTCCCTAGTGGACGAGTTATAGTCTCTTGAGGGTTTACTAGAGATATACCCACAAAATATGCTTTTCCAACTTACTAGTTCTCCGAAATGATAGTATCCAATGCGCTAAGAAGACATAGAGATTCTGCACACTAGTCATAAAAAGTTAGACACATAAATGAACACAATCTCATCCTTAAAAATTGAGAGAGAAATAACCATCCCTTATCGAAAGAGATTCGGGTTCGGAGTGATCGAAAGTCTCGACTCTGCCTCACAAGAAAGGGTTTTATGAAGTTGCTCTCAATAATAAATAGCTTTTTATGGGTCACGCATGTGTCCAGGTAGGAGTGAAGAGAGAATCCTGCGACACGTTGAATGGTAGTAAGGCAAAACCCTCCGAATTGTTTTGAAAACCCACATCTTTTAATATCTTGAAAACCCTTTTTCTGACGATCTCTAAGAAAGGAAATCAACCACTTAACGAAGGTGGGAATATGCTTACTTACCTCATTATCCGTTCGGCGTGCAGTTAGCACCACTCTCACAGCATCCATAGAAACGTCTTCGGTCTTTAATCGGTGTCTTCATCTTCGTCTTCGGTCTTCAACTCTTGATGATAACTCTTGAACTTCGTAGAATCTTGACAATATAACTCTTTCCTCTAATTCCTTGTTGCTTGAAACTTCATTTTGGATATTTCTTCTTCCATTAGCTTTATTGAAAGAATACAAAACTAAAAACAAACCAAAATATGATACAATGGATTTTTCTTGTCTCTCTTTTTTTTTTCTCTTTTTTTATTTTTTATTTTTTATTTTTTATTTTTTATTTTTTTTTAATCTTTTTCTTATGAGACAAGAAAAATAAAACAAATACAAAAAAATAAAATGAAAACAAAAAAATAAAACTAATAATGAACCTCACAAAATTTTCTCTTGTCTTTTTTTTTGTTTTTTTTTGTTTTTGTTTTTTTTTACAAGAGAAAATGAAATACAAATAATTAAATAAAAATGCAAGTACAAAGGCCATGGTGAAGTACTTTACCGCTTGATTCTTCACAATTTGTATGTCTTGATATCATAAACTTATCGAATTCTCATCTTGATAATCTTCACTCTTGTACAATAGTCTTCAACTTATAAAAATTCTGCTCCTTGTCTTGTTGCTTTACTCGAATCAAATCTTGCTCATTTAAATTGTTGCTTGTAAACCTTGAACGTCTTCAACTTTCCTTCAAATTTGTGATGCTCCTCTTGTTGATGATGATGGTGTTTTTATGGACCTGTTGGTGTAGAGAGAGATAAAGTAGATGGTGCTAACTGCGAACAAGATTACAAGTGGTATGTAAGTTAGCAATTCGATGTCACCATCATGGTTGATAAAAATAGCACTCAAGAGATCAAAATAGGGCTTCTATTGGTGGGAGGTTGGGCAGCTCACCATTCTGCCCGGAATTTACGTACGGTGACACACACTCTAAAAGCAAATATTTAGACAGGTACAAAGAATTGAAGGTCGGTGCCTCGCATGATGTAACATAGGTAGTCTCCACTATAGGGGACCACTACTCTAATACCGAATTCAGTCTGCACCTTATTTGCACTGGCATGGTTAAATCCAACTTTAACTCTCATACAATTAAGAAACCCGATCATGTTCTCGGTCATCTCTAAGTTCAGTCACTCTTATGAGAATCTCGATGTAATCTTAGCGACATGTATACTATGTGACTCTAAACTAACTACAAGTTGGAGTTTTTTTTATTCACTAATTTACACAAAAATTGAAAAATTTGAAAAATTTACAATGCAAATGCTTAACCACTCCCCACACTTAAACTTTACATTGTCCTCAATGTAAATTGAATCGTCCAAAGTAAGTCAAGGTGGGAAATTCTAACATAAATGTGACAAGAAATCAGAAAAAATAAAAACAAGACAAGAAAAACTAAAAACAAGACAAGAAATAAATACAAGATAAGAAATACTCATCCGATGGGTTGCCTCCCATTTAGCGCTTGGTTTAAAGTTGTCAGCCCGACTATCTCCTTGCTTTCTATGACTCCTCCAGAGGGAGTACATCCACAAAGTTAACTCCTTCCACCACTTCGGAAGTGAAATTCTCATAATATGGTTTCAACCGGTGCCCATTAACTTTAAGTTCTTTTCCTGTAGCTATGCTACGAATTTCCACTGCACCATGAGAAAACACATTAGTAACAATAAAAAGTCCAATCCATCGTGACCTTAATTTACCCGGAAATAAATGCAAGCGAGAATTAAACAAAAGTACTTTCTGCCCAATGCAAAATTGTTTCCTAGAAATCATGTTATCATGAAATGCTTTCGTCTTTTCCTTATAAATGCGTGAGATTTCAAATGCATCATTGTGAAGCTCCTCTAGCTCTTGGAGTTGTAACTTCCTTTGCTTTCCATCCCCATCCATCTCCATATTGCATTTCTTAATAGCCCAAAACGCCTTATGCTCAATTTCAACGGGTAAGTGACAAGGTTTACCATACACAAGCCTAAAGGGAGACATCCCGATAGGTGTCTTGTATGCGGTTCTATAAGCCCACAAAGCATCATTAAGTCGCATGCTCCAATCTTTACTTGTTGGATTCACCGTCTTCTCTAGTATAGACTTCACCTCTCGGTTAGAAACCTCGGCTTGTCCATTTGTTTGGGGATGATAAGGTGTTGCAATCTTGTGCGACACATTGTACTTCTTCAACAAGCTTTGCAAAAATCCTGTTTTTGAAGTGAGAACCCCCATCGCTAATTATGGCTCTTGGAATTCCAAACCTTGCAAAAATATTAGCTTGCAAAAAATCTGAAACCACTTTAGAATCATTAGTTGGGGTGGCCTTAGCTTCCACCCATTTCGAGACATAATCAACAGCAAGTAAGATATAAAAATTCCCATGGGAGTTGACAAAAGGACCCATAAAATCAATACCCCAGACATCAAAAACTTCAATAAATTGAATAAAAGTTTGTGGCATTTGATTTCGGGCACCTAGATTTCCTGTTCTTTGGCACCTATCACAAGTTGTACAAAATATATGTGCATCCTTAAACAAAGTTGGCCAATATAAACCGCTTTCAAGTACCTTGTGAGCGGTTTTCTTACTCCCAAAATGTCCTCCGTAAGCATAAGAGTGACAAAAAGACAAGATAGAATTAAATTCAGATTCGGGAACGCACCTTCGTATTACTTGGTCACTACAATGTTTCCACAAGTATGGATCATCCCATATGTATTGGTTCCCCAACTTCTTAAGTTTGTCCCTCTCAGCACGAGACAAGTTCTTTGGGATTTGTGTAGACACCAAGTAATTCACAATATCGGCATACCATGGTTCTCCAAAGGCAATTGAGAATAATTGCTCATCCGGGAAACTTTCACGCAATGGGATATCTTCCTTGTCCACAGCAAGACGGCTCAAGTGATCCGCAACGGTGTTCTCAATTCCTTTCTTGTCCTTGATTTCAATATCAAACTCTTGCAAGAGTAAAATCCATCGTATGAGCCTCGGTTTCTCCTCTTTCTTTGTAATCAAGTACTTAAGCACTGCATGATCAGAAAAGACAACAACTTTTGTACCAATTAGATAAGAGCGAAACTTTTCCAAAGCAAAAACAATGGCTAACAACTCTTTTTCAGTGGTTGTGTAGTTTTGTTGGGCCTCATTTAACGTTCTAGAAGCATAATAAATAGCATGAGGAATCTTCCCCACACGTTTCCCAAGCACCGCACCAACCGCATAATCACTTGCATCCTGGGTTGCACAGACGCGGACGCGTAGACGCGGACACGACACGACGCTGATGCGGACACTACAAAATTTTCAAAAAATTAGGACGCGGACACGTATATAATATTTTATTTATATATATAATCATGTATTTATACAACAAAGTCAAGTATTTCGACCCTAAAAATTAGAAAATGATGTTACATATGTATAAATTTCAAAAGAAAAGAAGATATCGTTTGTTTATACACGCCGAATGTCAAATAATCAGTCACTATTAAACACATAGCACCATCAAAATGCATTCTTAGATCAACACATGTTCTACTAAGGGTATACGTGATGTCATTTCCAATTACAAAATCCTAATAAAGACCTAAATTATTGATCTAAATGTTTGTCTTTCTTCATTTGGTTAATAATAGTAAAAATAAAGGAAAAAGTTTATATGAAAATGAAAAAAAAATGCGTCGGACACGCGTCATCGGTGTGTCCAAACTAGACGCGCGCAGGACGCGCAAATTGGTGCGTCGGACACGCGTCGTGTCAGTATCCCACGTGCGTCCCGTGTCCGCCGCGAGTCGGACGCGGACACGGCTCAAGAAATGGAGCGTCCGTGCAACCCAGCTTGCATCACACATGAGCTCAAAAGGCTTGCTCCAATCCGGTGGTTTAATGATAGGGGCTGAAATCAAAAGTTCTTTCAAACGATTGAATGCCTCCACACACTTTTCATCAAAGTTAAAAACCACATCTTTTTACAATAAGTTACAAAGTGGTGATACTATCTTGGAAAATTCCTTGATGTATCTACGATAAAAACCTGCATGACCAAGAAAAGAGCGTATCTCCCTCACCGTAGTGGGAGGGGTTAAAGCACGAATAAGGTCTATCTTAGATTTATCAATTTCCAAGCCTTTAGAAGATATTATATGGCCTAAAACTATGCCATGAGTTACCATAAAATGGCACTTCTCCCAATTCAGCAAAAGGTTTGTTTCAACACATCGTTCAAGGATTAAAGACAAATTATTCAAGCAAAGGTCAAATGAATCACCAAAGACACTAAAATCGTCCATGAACACTTCGATTATGTTTTCAACATATTCTGAAAAGATACTTACCATACACCTTTGAAAGGTAGCTGGAGCATTGCATAAGCCAAAAGGCATCCTTCTATAAGCAAAAGTACCGAAAGGGCAAGTGAAAGTGGTTTTCTCTTGATCCTCCGGTGCTATCACAATCTGATTATAACCTGAATAGCCATCAAGGAAGCAATAGTAAGAGTGCCAGCTAAACGTTCAAGCATTTGATCAATAAAAGGCAATGGAAAATGATCTTTCCTAGTGGTGGCCATTCAATTTCCTATAATCAATACAAACCCTCCAACCGGTTTGCACACGAGTTGGGACAAGTTCGTTCTTATCATTCTCCACCATTGTCACACCTGATTTCTTTGGTACTACTTGTACCGGGCTCACCCACTTGCTATCGGATATGGGGTAGATAACACCCACTTCCAAAAGCTTGAGTATCTCCTTTTTCACAACTTCCATCATGGGAGGATTCAAACGACGTTGCGCTTCCCTTGTAGGCTTTGCATCGTCCTCCAAACGGGTTTTGTGCATACAAACGGCAGGGCTTATACCCTTGATATCGGCAATTATCCATCCTATGGCCGTCTTGTACTTCCTTAACACCCTTAGAAGTTTTTGCTCCTGTAAATCACTAAGCTTGTTAGGAACAATCACAGGTAACTCTTCATTATCACCCAAGTACAAGTACTTTAGGTGATCGGGAATAGGTTTCAATTCTAAAATTGGAGATTTAACAATTGAAGGGACAAGCTTTTCATCACTGCATGGTAAAGAAATAAAAGAGATATTATGAGTTTCCGAGCATCCTTGTAGTGAGTTAAGATCACCAAGGGCTTCCTTGACTTCATTACCACACTCTACACCATTATCCATGGATGTAGTTAACACGGTTTCCAAAGCATCATCACCATTTAATTCAAACATTTGTTGTGCCAATGTATCCATAACATCAATGGAGAAACAAGAGTGGACATCACTAGGATATCTCATCGTCTCGAAAATGTTGAAACGTATTATTTCTCCATCAAACTCCATGGTCAACGTTCCCTTGTCCACATCAATTATGGTTTTCGCCATTTTCATGAAGGGACGCCCAAGTAGCAATGGAAGAGACGAGCCCGGTAAACCTTCATTCATCTCTAACACGCAAAAGTCAGCTGGAAAGACAAGTTGATTAACCTGCACAAGAACATCCTCAACAATACCCATTGGGTATACATTAGAGCGATCAGCTAATTGAAATACAATTTCAGCCTTTTTAAGAGGACCAAGATCAAGTGAATTATACATTGATGCAGGCATAACATTAACGGATGCACCTAAATCCAACATAACTTTGTTAAATGTTGTGTTACCAATTGTGATGGGAATATCAAAACTACCGGGATCCTTGCACTTAAGTGGGAGTTTGTGTTGTAAGATTGCCGAAGCATTCTCCCCCACACTAAGCACTTCATTACCTTTGAGCCTTTGCTTATTGGTACACAAGTCCTTCAACACCTTTGCACACTTTGGAACTTGCTTAATAGCATCAATGGGTGGTATGTTCACATGGATCTTCTTTAGAACATCTAAAATCTCTTTTTCTAGTTCCGCCTTCTTAGAACTTGCAAATCTGCGAGGAAAAGGTAAAGGAGGAACATAAGTAGAAACCAGAGTTTTAGAGTTAAGAATAGGTACCTCAGAAGTTTGGGGAGAATCCTCATTCTTCTCCTCCAAAACAGGTTCCTTTGGTGTTTCCACCTTGCCCGAATCAGTAACTTCGGGTTGCACAAGTTGTGTACCACTTCTCAACGTAATATCATTGACACCCTCTTTTGGGTTAATAGGTTGAGAAGGGAGTTTCCCACTATTTTGTGCCTTCAATTGGTTCAACTCAATAGCCATGGAGCCCATTTGTGTCTGCAACTCCTTGATAGCACTCTTAGTTTCCTGCTGACTTTCTTTAAACATGGTGGAAATGCCTTGCATAAAAGTTTGAAGCTTTGCATCGATATCAGAACCTTGATTTTGCATTGATTGTTGTGCTTGTGGTTGCTGAAATTGTTGTTGTTGTGGTTGAAATCCACTCGGACGGTTGAAAGTAGGTTGTTGGATTGCACCTTGCTTGTTGGCATAGCTAAAATTGGGGTGATCTCTCCATCCCGGATTGTAAGTGTTAGAGTAGGGATCATACCGTCTTTGTTGATTTGGAAAGACCGCATTAGCTTGCTCGTCCTCATAAGCTTGAGAGGAACTTGGTATCACCGCGGATGCAACTTATTGCATCATTGCTGTCATGTTACCCATTTTTTGACGAAGTTCCTCAACCTCGCTCACTTCATTTACTTTCCTAAGAAGCACATCCGAACCACGACTCAAAAATTGTTGAGAGTTTGCTGCCATGTTTTCAATCAACTCTCTAGCTTGTGCCACCGTCTTGCTCACTAATGCACCACCACCCGCAGCGTCAAGAAGATTCCTATCACTTGATTGGAGTCCTTCATAGAAGTATTGGATGATCATAGCGTCACTAAATTGGTGGTGAGGGCAGCTTGCCACCAATCTCTTGTATCGTTCCCAACATTCATATAAGGATTCTCCCACATTTTGCTTCATCCCACAAATCTCCTTGAGAATTTGAGTAGCCTTTGATGCAGGAAAATATCTCTCTAAAAAGAGTTTCTTCAGCCCATTCCATGTCGTGACACTTCCGGAAGGTAAATAGTACAACCATTCCTTAGCACTATCCATCAAAGAGAAACGAAAAACTTTCAACATTGCACCATCCGCCTCAACATCCTCTAGAAGCATGGCCATGAAAATGGTGTGGAAGTCCATAAGATGCTTGTTTGGGTCTTCATTCACCATGCCATGGAACTTTGGTAATTCTCTAAGCAACCCCGGCTTGATCTCAAAAGTAGAGTTTGTTTGAATACACCCCTGTTGTGTATCAAGCCTATGAGAAGCCAAGTCCTTGAGTATACGATTTGCATCACCCATTGTTTCTTCTTCAACTTGTGGTTCGTCTACGAATGGAACCTCTTGTTCTCCTTCTAGTTGTAACTCTTTTCCCACTTCTAACTCTTGATTTTCTGTTGTGTCTTGACTTGGTTGGAGTATTGTGCCTCTTCTAGTACCTATCCCGCACCTTGGGTAGTTCCAATCTTTAGAAGCCAGGGATTAGGTACCTGAAAACAATTCTCACAAACAAGTGAGAAACAAGACAAGAACCGAAAAGCAAAGATAAAAGCAGAAATTATAAAAAGAAACTAAAAACTTAATGACAAGCCGTATGCCTCCCCGGCAGCGGCGCCAAAATTTGACCGGTTGTCAGCCGACCAAAAATAATTTCACTTTCTCACTCTACTAAATATAAATGAAGTACGTGATAAGAAAGAGTTCGTATCCACAGAGAGGCTATTGTTGTTATAAAATTTGAGTTTCTAAAGTAACCAAGGGGGGATTTTTGTTTTATCTAAGCAATAAAAATAATTGAAAGCAATAAAATAATTTGAATAATCAATAAGGAGAAGATATTGGTCACGGGATAGTATCATTCACAAACATGTATTTTCATCAATGATTAGAATTGATAATTTAATCTCTCATTTACTAAAAGTCATAGGATACCTTGATCGCAAGAATATCCCGCTAATTCCCTGATTTCATCACAACCACATTAAAAGATGCATATGTGAATTCTTCCTAGAAAACAACCTAAAGTGTAAAAGCACAATTAAGTTTAACTCCTTCAAAGCACTAAGTTCTATGGAATAAGACTAATCAAGGCAATTAAACGTGTAAAAGCACTAATTAAATTTAACCAAGGTATTGATTCATATGCAATTATAAAGATGTATCACTACAAGTAATAACCACACTATGCTACTTAGAATCAGGGATAAACAACTATTTCGTATTGAAAACCCTAATCTAGCAACAGAGATGAATGTAAATCGGATTGATTCCGGACTCAACCAAACAAACAATCAAATCATATGACAATATTAATAATGAATCATAAACAATAAAGTATTGAGACAAAACTAATTCATAGATTTAAATAACATGTTGAGAAATCAACTTTATCCCATAACCAATAATATGTGTTTAGCTACTCATAGCTATGGAGTTCATCATAAAAATATTAATTGAATAGAAGAAGATGAACAAAAGAAAACCCTAGAAGCGTAAACAAAAATGGCTCTCTCCAAGTTCCAAGAATAATACGTGATACCCCTCAAGTTGTAGAAGTCTTTTCTTTAAATAGCTCTCTTGTTTCCAAAATTAGGTTTAATCTCAAAGGTCCAATAGATAGAAGTCCACCAATCCCATATGTGAGAAAAACCCATGTAGAAAATATGCCCAAAAATATGTCGACGGAAAACTGGTATTGTGGTCGGAACTTGGCCGGAAAAGCCGTCGTCAAGCATCTCAGGTGACCGGCAAAGTCAAACCGGTCACCAGTCAACTGGGTCAACTCGGTCAAGGTAAGACCGAGTCAAATCGGGTAGTCAACTGAGTCAGGTTCGAGTCAGGGCTGAGTCTGGTCCTCTGGCTCAGCTGAGTGGGTTAGTTGCCAAGCCAAAGCAATTTGCACATGCCATGACCTCTGTTGCACCATGATAACGCATTATGGCTTCAGTGTTGCACCTCATGCCTGCCATTTCACCAGCTCCCATTCTGCAGCCTCTTGTCTATCTGTACTTCACATACATCCTCAGCAACACTCCATCCTCTCATAACCTGCAATACCCATTCCATGCCTGCCTTCAACATTAGCAACAACACCTTCTTTTACTGAACTTCCGGCATAAAACCAATCTCAAGTCGACCACCAGAACTCAGTTCACAAAATCTGTAGCAAACCTGGGTAATACTCAGGTCAAGAACTTTCCGAAATCAATCCAGGCTCGAGCCAAAACTACCAAACACCAAGCCATCTCTGTCGTGTTCTTTCAAGCTTCGAACACCTCTCAAAAACCCCATGTAACTTGAACTCATCCCTTGTACAGCTGCAATGCACATCACTGCCAACTTCAACCACCTGCAACTCAGCTTCCTTGGCCTCAGTGCTGTAGATTCCATCCTTAACAACACTGCCTGCAACTCAGGTTCAACAACATCATCACCAGTTCGCAGCATCATTTCCAACTAGCTCCAGTTCATCTTTGCATTTCACCTCAGTAGCAGCTGCACTCTGCCAGTTCTATCATCTCAAGCAAGAAACAACGAATTCCAGCCAATTCTCTCTAACTGCGCCACTAAACTCCATCACTATTTCACCAGCAACAGTTCATTACCACTACCACTGACCACAGCATAACCCATCCTTCTTCAGTTCATCTCAGTTAAACTCCTTTGGTAGAGACGCCGTTCCCTTCGCAACCTGCTATGAAGTATCTCCACCAGAACCAACACCAACACTGGCTACCACCACACAAGTAACAGCAACCTCCAGCATTTCTCCCTTGTACCACCAGCACTACAACCTTCTGCCATCAGCCTTAGTGGCAGCAACTACAACTATGCCACTTTCCTTGCTCAATTCTTTCACCTGCAGCACAATATCATTCCCTGCAACTCATGACAAGTTTCTTGTTCACCACCAATGCTAGCACATTCCCTGTAGACCTAACATACATCTATACTTTAATTCAGACTGAACTAATGTCACCACCTGCAACACCTCAGACTCCAACCAATTCATCTCCAACTGCAGATTTTTCTCACAGATTTGCAGCATCATTAACACCACTAGCTCTTAACCCATCTCTGCAAATACATCCACCAGGAAGAATACCACCAATTCCATCTGAACTGCAATCTCAATTCTAGCTTCAGCTCAGACATAGCTTTAACAACATACAAACTTCCATTCAAGTTCATTCTGCAGCCACACAAACTCCTCTTCCAGTCGCCACACTAACATCTCCATCTCAGCTGCTCTATTGCACCAACTGCAATCAACACAAGCCATCAGTACAAACATCAGTGCCATCTTTAATTCATCAACTCCTAATTTCTCAGTTTCAAAAACATCTTTAACCCATCGATCTCGGTAACAATTTCTTCAAAACCCCTTGTCAGATTCCATCCTTGTTCATCACAGAAAACCATTTTCTCACTGTAATTTCACAGATTCAATACAAACCCAACTTTTAATTCTTAATAAATCAAACATCAAACCCATTTTAATCTTCTCATTTCGATCACCAGATTTTAGCAGGAACCCTAAATCGACTTCAGATCTCCTTCATTCTAAACAACAAACATCAAACCCCTCTTTAATTTGTCACTAATTCTGTAGCTTCTCAATCTTCTCCAATTAGCTATAAACATCAGCAGCAGAAACCCTTGTTTCTTCCTTGAATTATCAGCTTCAAACTCTGTCAAAATCACCATAAATTCGAACCCTAGACTGTTACTTCTCCATCATTGAACAGCATCAGATTCAGTTCTTCATCATCTTCCATCTCAGTTATGGCCACAACCCATTACAAATTCTTCCACCATAGTATCCATCTCTCCCTGCATCTCTCGATCTCTCTGATAAAATGGTGCCGCCATGATTTCTCTATTTCAGGCAGAAAGTAAAATGAGGGATTCTCTGAATTTTAGGTGTTTGTGTAGGAATCATAGATGGTTATAGCCACCCAGATAAGGAAGATAAGGGGTAACCAAGGTGATTCTAGGAACCATCATTGTTGTTTGGCCCCCTTTGCTTCTCTAGACTAAGTTGTAGTGGCGGTATTCTATCGTAGGCTTGGCTCAATAACAGTTGCACATGAAATGGTGCTTTTGCCTTTTACACTCCAAATGGACGATTTCTCCTTCTTTTGATCATAATGACTCCAACGTACCTAAAAACTCAAAAGCAAACATAAGATACATAATTTACAAGAAAACTCACAAAGAAAGCATAAACAATAGATAGATATCACGGTGTTTTACAACACCTATCAAATTCCCCCACACTTAGACTTTGCTAGTCCTCGAGCAAATCAAATAAAATAATTCTAAAACATACATACAACTCCGTGTCGTCGAGGCTACGGTCACACTTAGCACGTATAACAAACCTTTAAACCCCTAGGTGTCCCTAGTGGACGAGTTATAGTCTCGTGAGGGTTTACTAGAGATATACCCACAAGACCTGCTTTTCCAACTTACTAGTTCTCCGAAATGATAGTATCCAATGCGCTAAGAAGATATAGAGATTCTGCACACTAGTCATAAAAAGTTAGACACATAAACGAACACAATCTCATCCTTAAAAGTTGAGAGAGAAATAACCATCCCTTATCGAAAGAGATTCGGGGTTCGGAGTGATCGAAAGTCTCGACTCTGCCTCACAAGAAAGGGTTTTATGAAGTTGCTCTCAATAATAAATAGCTTTTTATGGGTCACGCATGTGTCCAGGTAGGAGTGAAGAGAGAATCCTGCGACACGTTGAATGGTAGGAAGGCAAAACCCTCCGAATTGTTTTGAAAACCCACATCTTTTAATATTTTGAAAACCCTTTTTCTGACGATCTCTAAGAAAGGAAATCAACCACTTAACGAAGGTGTGAATATGCTTACTTACATCGTTATCCGTTCGGCGTGCAATTAGCACCACTCTCACAGCATCCTTAGAAACGTCTTCGGTCTTCAATCGGTGTCTTCATCTTCGTCTTCGGTCTTCAACTCTTGATGATAACTCTTGAACTTCGTAGAATCTTGACAATGTAACTCTTTCCTCTAATTCCTTGTTGCTTGAAACTTCATTATGGATATTTCTTCTTCCATTGGCTTTATTGAAAGAATACAAAACTAAAAACAAACCAAAATATGATACAATGGATTTTTCTTGTCTCTCTTTTTTTTTTCTTTTTTTTTTTCTCTTTTTTTTTTCTTTTTTAATATTTTTTTTATGAGACAAGAAAAATAAAACAAATACAAAAAAATAATGAAAACAAACAAAATAAAATAATAAAACTAATAATGAACCTCACAAAATTTTATCTTGTCTTTTTTTTTTTGTTTTTTTTTTTTGTTTTTGTTTTGTTTTTGTTTTTTTTTTTTGACAAGAGAAAATGAAATACAAATAATTAAATAAAAATGCAAGTACAAAGGCCATGGTGAAGTACTTTACCGCTTGATTCTTCACAATTTGTATGTCTAGATATCATAAACTTCTCGAATTCTCATCTTGATAATCTTCACTCTTGTACAATAGTCTTCAACTTATAAAAATTCTGCTCCTTGTCTTGTTGCTTTACTCGAATATGAAATCTGCTCATTTCTGTACTGTTGCTTGTAAACCTTGAACGTCTTCAACTTTCCTTCAAATTTGTGATGTTCTCTTGTTGATGATGATGGTGTTTCTATGGACCTGTTGGTGTAGAGAGAGATAAAGTAGATGGTGCTAACTGCGAACAAGATTACAAGTGGTATGTAAGTTAGCAATTCGATGTCACCATCATGGTTGATAAAAATATCACTCAAGAGATCAAAATAGTGCTTCTATTGGTGGGAGGTTTGGCAGCTCACCATTCTGCCCGGAATTTACGTACGGTGACACACACTCTAAAAGCACATATTTAGACAGGTACAAAGAATTGAAGGTCGGTGCCTCGCATGATGTAACATAGGTAGTCTCCACTATAGGGGACCACTACTCTAATACCGAATTCAGTATGCACCTTATTTGCCACTGGCATGGTTAAATCCAACTTTAACTCTCATACAATTAAGAAACCCGATCATGTTCTCTGTCATCTCTAAGTTCAGTCACTCTTATGAGAATCTCGATGTAATCTTAGCGACATGTATACTATGTGACTCTAAACTAACTACAAGTTGGAGTTTTTTTATTAACTAAAAGTTGAAAAATTTGAAAAATTTACAATGCAAATGCTTAACCACTCCCCCACACTTAAACTTTACATTGTCCTCAATGTAAATTGAATCGTCCAAAGTAAGTCAAGGTAGGAAATTCTAACATAAATGTGACAAGAAATCAGAAAAAATAAAAACAAGACAAGAAAAACTAAAAACAAGACAAGAAATAAATACAAGACAAGAAATACTCATCCGATGGGTTGCCTCCCATTTAGCGCTTGGTTTAAAGTCGTCAGCCCGACTATCTCCTTGCTTTCTATGACTCCTCCAGAGGGAGTACATCCACAAAGTTAACTCCTTCCACCACTTCGGAAGTGAAATTCTCATAATATGGTTTCAACCGGTGCCCATTAACTTTAAGTTCTTTGCCTGTAGCTATGCTACGAATTTCCACTGCACCATGAGAAAACACATTAGTAACAATAAAAGGTCCAATCCATCGTGACCTTAATTTACCCTAAATAAATGCAAGCGAGAATTAAACAAAAGCACTTTCTGCCCAATGCAAAATTGTTTCCTAGAAATCATGTTATCATGAAATGCTTTCGTCTTTTCCTTATAAATGCGTGAGCTTTCAAATGCATCATTGTGAAGCTCCTCTAGCTCTTGGAGTTGTAACTTCCTTTGCTTTCCAGCCCCATCCATCTCCATATTGCATTGCTTAATAGCCCAAAACTCCTTATGCTCAATTTCAACGGGTAAGTGACAAGGTTTACCATACACAAGCCTAAAGGGAGACATCCCGATAGGTGTCTTGTATGCGGTTCTATAAGCCCACAAAGCATCATTAAGTCGCATGCTCCAATCTTTCCTTGTTGGATTCACCGTCTTCTATAGTATAGACTTCACCTCTCGGTTAGAAACCTCGGCTTGTCCATTTGTTTTGGGATGATAAGGTGTTGCAATCTTGTGCGACACATTGTACTTCTTCAACAAGCTTTACAAAATCCTGTTTTGAAGTGAGAACCCCCATCGCTAATTATGGCTCTTGGAATTCCAAACCTTGCAAAAATATTAGCTTGCACAAAATCTGAAACCACTTTAGAATCATTAGTTGGGGTGGCCTTAGCTTCCACTACCACTATTTCACCAGCAACAGTTCATTACCACTACCACTGACCACAGCGTAACCCATCCTTCTTCAGTTCATCTCAGTTAAACTCCTTTGGTAGAGACACCGTTCCCTTCGCAACCTGCTATGAAGCATCTCCACCAGAACCAACACCAACACTGGATACCACCACACAAGTAACAGCAACCTCCAGCATTTCTCCCTTGTACCACCAGCACTACAGCCTTCTTCCATCAGCCTTAGTGGCAGCAACTACAACTATGCCACTTTCCTTGCTCAATTCTTTCACCTGCAGCACAATATCATTCCCTGCAGCTCATGACAAGTTTCTTGTTCACCACCAATGCTAGCACATTCCCTGTAGACCTAACATACATATATACTTTAATTCAGACTGAACTAATGTCACCACCTGCAACACCTCAGACTCCAACCAATTCATCTCCAACTGCAGATTTTTCAAACAGATTTGCAGCATCATTAACACCACTAGCTCTTAACCCATCTCTGCAAACACATCCACCAGGAAGAATACCACCAATTCCATTTGAACTGCAATCTCAATTCTAGCTTCAGCTCAGACATAGCTTTAACAACATACAAACTTCCATTCAAGTTCATTCTGCAGCCACACAAACTCCTCTTCCAGTCGCTACACTAACATCTCCATCTCAGCTGCTCTATTGCACCAACTGCAATCAACACAAGCCATCAGTACAAACATCAGTGCCATTCTCTGCACCAGCTTCCAGCACCAACACAACCACTCACTACCACCTGTAGCTTCTAATTCTTCTTTATCAACAACCAACAACTAATTTGACATAGAACCACTCTTTAATTCATCAACTCCTAATTTCTAAGTTTCAAAAACATCTTTAACCCATCGATCTCGGTAACAATTTCTTCAAAACCCCTTGTCAGATTTCATCTCTGTTCATCACAGAAACCCATTTTCTCACTGTAATTTCACAGATTCAATACAAACCCAGCTTGTAATTCTTAATAAATCAAACATCAAACCCATCTTAATCTTCTCATTTCGATCACCATATTTTAGCAGGAACCCTAAATCGACTTCAGATCTCCTTCATTCTAAACAGCAAACATCAAACCCCTGTTTAATTTGTCACTAATTCTGTAGCTTCTCAATCTTCTCCAATTAGCTATAAACATCAGCAACAGAAACCCTTGTTTCTTCCCTGAATTATCAGCTTCAAACTCTGTCAAAATCACCACAGATTCGAACCCTAGACTGTTACTTCTCCATCATTGAACAACATCAGATTCAGTTCTTCATCATCTTCCATCTCAGTTATGGCCACAACCCTTTACAAATTCTTCCACCACAGTAGCCATCTCTCCCTGCATCTCTCGATCTTTCTAATAAAATGGTGCCGCCATGATTTCTCTATTTCAGGCAGAAAGTAAAATGAGGGCTTCTCTGAATTTTAGGTGTTTGTGTAGGAATCATAGATGGTTATAGCCACCCAGATAAGGTAGATAAGGGGTAACCAAGGTGATTCTAGGCACCACTCATTAGATAAGGGCCATCATTGTTGTTTGTACCCCTTTGCTTCTCTAGACTAAGTTGTAGTGGCGGTCTTCTATCGTCGTCTTGGCTCAATAACAGTTGCACATGAAATGGCGCTTTTGCCTTTTACACTCCAAATGGACGATTTCTCCTTCTTTTGCTCATAATGACTCCAACGTACCTAAACACTCAAAAGCAAACATAAGATACATAATTTACAAGAAAACTCACAAAGAAAGCATAAACAATAGATAGATATCACGGTGTTTTACAACACCTATTAATAGACGTATAGTGTCTACAAATCACCGTTCATCTATTCTTTGCAAACCAAGGAATTGAATTATTTTTGATAGCTTCCACCACTCCCATAGAATCTGATCGCACACAAATACGAGAAAAATCCCATTGCATAGCCCACTCCAAACCAACAATAATGCCATACAACTCTGCTAAGTAATTCGTCGTAACACCAAGACCAATACTCATAGCACCGAGAACTGAACATTGCGCATCTCTAGCCACTACTCCAGCACCAGCAATGCCTGGATTTCCTCTCGCAGCACCGTCGTAACATAACTGAAGCTCATTAGCATCCGGCGGATGCCAAAAACACTCCACAGGTTGCAACATCGGAAGCATGACCTAAGAGTTAATACTCCTTTTGGTTGAAGGGACATTTAGGGATGAAACAAAGTCAATCACTGTTAGTTGGATATGCACCAGAAAGAACAATTTGACGAACTGAAATGAGGCAATCAATAGATGCATCAGCTGCTGACCTAACTTCAATGTGATTTATCTTCCCTCGGGTTACTTAAACTCTTAATGTCCAGTTTACTTTCAAATGTATTCATTACCATACAAATATGTATTTCATAGGTTTCAACGAAGGTGCTATTTATCATGGGTTACTAGCTATTGAAAAGGTTGCAGTATAGGATGGCTTGGTTTCACCATTCAATAGTTTTCGAACCAGTGCTTTGGGAATGGTCCCTGATTGCTGGAAAGGACGATAACTACCAATCTGTTGGGAATATATGTTTTAAAAACATTATTTATTTCCAATAAATTAGTGTCTCATTAAAATGGTTTTAATATGAAAATTATTCTTCATCTTAAAGAATAATTTGTTTTGAGTTAATATCAAAAACCGTTTTTTCTTGAATGAGTTAATGATGTTAATTAACATCTTAATAATGTTTTCCATAAAAGAAAATTTAATTTTGCATTAATTTTGACCGTTATGTATTTGTGGTTTTAATGGTGTTAACTCCACCATAATAACTTTTTCAATAGCATTTAAAAATGTTTTTGAAACTCTTGAGTATAAATTAGAATTTTGGTTGGAAAAACAATATTAGAAGAAGAAGAGTTTTAGGAGCCTTTTTCTTATAGAAAGTTTTCATTTATGTTCCTTGAGTTTTAAAGCAAAATGAATTTGTGTGAGAAAGAAAAACAAGTGTGTGATCATCCTTGATTTTTCTAAAGGTATTTATGAGCAAGAATGAAGTGTAGAAGTTTCACATCCTCTCATCGTGCAAGAGCGATTGTGTAAGAGATTGATCTCGACTGTTTTATCCTGGGGACGACGCGCCATTGAAGAACTGCTTGCACAATCTTGGGCAGAGCCGCGAAACATCTTAA
This sequence comes from Papaver armeniacum, assembly GCA_023531295.1. Classification (NCBI taxonomy): domain Eukaryota; kingdom Viridiplantae; phylum Streptophyta; class Magnoliopsida; order Ranunculales; family Papaveraceae; genus Papaver; species Papaver armeniacum. The sequence continues at coordinate 421,791 of JAJJWW010012829.1, read as the reverse complement.
AGATAGCGACCTAGTCTGCGACTCAGCCATAACGTTGTTTGTTTCGTGTTTGATTTTATTTGTTGGGCAGGCATAATTCGACAATTGTTCCAACACAATCCACTATGAGTCAAAAGAAGCACAATTATATAAAGCACAATTGTATAAAGTGGTTAGTCAATTACAGTAAGTTGTTTATTGTTCTCTTGATTTAAAATATTACTAAACATTCTGCTGTGTTTTCCAGTACACAGGCTTCCTCAAGCTGTAGGTGATGCTCATTCTCTAAAATGAATAAGAAGAATATGTGCAGTCACTTACTTTGGTGATGGCGGCACAAGTGAGATATATTTCGAATGCATGGTTGTTGTCATACTACTGGGATAATATTTTGTCGAAGATGTTTATATAGATCAAATTCCAATGTTTCTCTGTTGTCACACAAGGGTTTTCATGGGTACGCAGGCTCATTGTGGTCGTAATAGTCCTCCATAGTCGTTCGACGAATCATACACCATTTGTTGCAGAGTTCTTGATGCAAGAGGTCTACTACAGCTTCCCAACCGCTCCAATCTGTATGGAATCATCTTTATGCTAAAATTCAAATGGAATTCGAATATTGCTAAAATTGGGAGCTTAATCTGTTACTACTGAATTTGATTTTTCATATTTGTACTCTTGGGTATGTACATATATCTATGTTTCTGCAATAATTTGAATTTCTTTCAATTTTTTGGGTACTTATGCTATTTCCATGATTCTTTCGCTTTTTCTTACTTTTATCTCTTTCATGGGTGATGGTGTGAATTTTGAAAAGCCCAGGATCTCCGAGTATTTGAGAGCATCTTGCCAAAATGTTGTATTTGCAAAACCTCCTCTAATAAGAAATATCATCCATCTTCGGTCGTATTCCCCTGTTTGATTATTTGTGTATGTTAGAGCATAGCTCGGTTGAACCCACTAAGCGTTGGTAGGTCAAGTTAGGTTGTAATATTTTAGTGAGCCAAAACTCATTTTAAGAGTCGCTTGATTATGTACTAGAGTCAACTTCGTATAGGTTAGCTTGAAAGTATTAGGATATGAGACATTACAAGTATTGCGAAGACTTGAAAAAGTGAAGAAGTAAGGAGTTACAACGACAACATCATCCTTCCACTTGAGGTTAGTGATATTTGACTTGAACTGTTTCATTCCCTAACGTATCTTTCAAGTCGTGCATATTGAAAACAAAACTGCGAAGCATGAATGATTATACTCTAGTTAGACATAGTATTAAGGAATACAATATGAGGTTTATTGCTTAACCATTAAACTTTGTATATAAGACATCGACATAATCGTTTGAATGCTATTGTGATTATGTATGGGTATAAGGTGAAGATTTCATCATAGGAAACAATGTTTTACATTTGTTTTAAGGAAGTAAATTCATGAACTTGTTTTGTGAATCGAAAGAGAAATCGCTGGGCATTATTGATATTGTTATTCATTGCATATCTTTTGAACTACCAATATGTGTGATTAGTATAGCCGCTCATGACTTGTTTATGTTCTTGGTAAAACTATTCACAAAGGCATGACTTTTGTATTGGTATGACTTTTATTAGTGTAACCGATCTTAAGTAATCACCTGAGATGGTATGTGTTAGAGCATTGCTCGGTCGAACTCGCATGCGTTGCTATCTCAAGCATGTTTGTCAATATTAGTGATCAAAACTATAAGTCTTGATTTCTAGTCTACTATAGCTAAGTCTCGGACTAGGATAGTAAGTGTAGTTGAGCTCAAGAACTCCATGGAAATCATCATACAAGACGAAGAACTACTCAAGGAACTGGTGAAACTTCATCGACTAAAAGTTATGTGGAGACTTGAACTTATCTATCACTCAAAAGTCTATCTACTCTATCTCCTATCTTTGAGACAAAAGTCGTTTTGCTATTTAGACTTTGATTATACACATTTTCTATTTCGAGCCGAGTTTATCTCGCATATCTATTTCTCGAAATATGTGTTGGTAAGCTTTTGCTTTGGCCAAGTTCATCTTTATCTAGTGACGAAAGTCATGATATGTTTCAATCACTTTGAAAATTGCTTACTTTGACGAAAAATAGTTTGTGAATAACAACTATATAATAACGTCCTCTAAGAATGTTTTAATGATTGAAATTGAGAGTTTAGATTATATAACCAATGTTGGATATAAGCATTGTGTGGTAATATATATATGTATAAGTCCTTTTTCCTTGAACCGAAGTTTGCGAACTTTGTTGATCAAGAGAACCGAAACAAGAGCTGTGAACTCAGTCCGCGAACTGGCGGAAGTTCTCGACCCGAGAAATTCTGCTGGAGTTTGAGAACTCCTTCCGGGAACTTAAGTCCGCGAACTAAGTCTGCGAACTTAAGTTGGTTATATCTAAAGACGATTGTTTGTGAACTTATATTTATATTAACTAAGGAATATAAAATGCAAACCGTGGCTATAAAGTTCATGAACCGATTTGAGTGAATCAAATCGTTTTTGCTTCGATTGTGTCTTGTGTAGTTACATAAGATTTCCTTGCAATTGAACAACTCTCTAACTAGTTTATTTGAGTCATTTGAACTAGTTATGGTGAAGAAGAATATGGTTGATATGAAAGTGCTCATATGGCTAACCATTTGGTTAACTATTGTTGAACCAAAAAATGTACATGTTTGGGTACGGTTACACAAACCTAAAATCGTGCATTTCATTTGTGTGCAACAAGCTAAGTTTTCGATCCAACGGTTGAAAGATATTAGCTTGAATCTAATCAAGTTTTCATCTAACGATGAATATTGAATGCTTTGTTACTAAGCTAACATTGATTGCAAACCCTGATTTGAAAGATTATATAAGGGATAACTCTAGCAACTGGGAAACCTAATCCCCATACCTTCTGTGTGATACTAGTTGTATTAGCTAGAGTCGATTCTCCTTTAACCTTAGGTTTATTCTTGAAAACCAGGTTAACGACTTAAAGATTTCATTGGGATTGTGAAGCCAGACCGATACTACTTTCTCGTAGTTGTGTGATCTGATCTTGCTGATTCTATCGTGTTGAGTACAATTGTAATGATTGGCTTGAGATTAATATCTTCGATAGGCAAGATATAAAAGTAGTCACAAAACTTGTGAGGTGATTGATAATACTAGGCTGTTCTTCGGGAATATAAGTCCGGGTTATCAATTGGTTCCTGTTCACCTTTATTTATAAAAAAAAACGGAACAAAACTTGTAGGTATTTCTGTGGGAGACAGATTTATCTATTATCGTAGACTTTTCTGTGTGATACAGATTTGTTTATTAAAGTCTTCGACTTTGGGTCGTAGCAACTCTTAGTTGTGGGTGAGATCAGCTAAGGGAATCAAGTGCGTAGTATCCTGCTGGGATCAGAGATGTAAAGATCGCAACTGTACCTTGGATCAGTGTGAGATTGATTGGGGTTCAACTAATGTCCAGACCGAAGTTAGTTTGTAGTAGGCTAGTGTCTGTAGCGGCTTAATACAGTGTGTGTTCAATCTGGACTAGGTCCCGGGGTTTTTCTGCATTTGCGGTCTCCTCGTTAACAAAATTCTGGTGTCTGTGTTATTTCTATTCCGCATTATATTTTGTTATATAATTGAAATATCACAGGTTGTGCGTTTGAATCAATCAATTGGAAATCCGACCTTTGCTTGTTGATTGGAAATTGATTGATCCTTGAACATTGGTCTTTGGTACCGTTCAAGTGATTTCTCTTGCATTCAATTAGACTCACAGATTTATATTTGCTTGAGAAAGAATTGAATCAAGAAAGAGAGATATAACTCTTTGATATACTTTATTAAGATTGAGTCTAGTTGATTCTCTTGAAAGTATATTGGTGTTTGTCCATACAGATTGCTAATCGAAATATTGGGTGAGGTTGTTGTACCCACGCTTTTTTTAGTATGATCGATTTTGTGTTATTGGTATGACCGACTCTGGGTAAAGGGGAACCGATCCTAGTAAGAGGTGTAACCTATCACAAAGGGGAATCGATCCTTGTATGAGGTACATCAAGTTTTTAGAAGAAAGGGGAACCGATCCTATGGACATGTGCAACACGTTTTTAGGCAAATAGGAACTGATCCTATGGATATGTGCAACAAGTACAAGTTAGATACCATATATATGTGGGGAGCCGATCCTAGTACCTAGTCAACCAAATTTTGGTAACTAGCGTGACTATGCATAGTACTCACATGGAGGTAGAACCGAAACTTATTTTGGTAGAACCGTGAAACTGATGATTGGTGATTGAGTGTTGTTGATCAATCACGTAGTTCTTGAAAGACAAATGAACCAATTCTAAACTTGTTTGGAAGTGTGGCAAATCGGTTTCAAGATTGTAAGTATGAAAGAGGACTTACAAAGTAAGGATGTCGACATACTTTGAACATGTGCAGTAACGCTAATCTTTGATTGTTCAAAGTTATTCCTTAATAGCTAAATGAAGAAAATCCCGGATCGAATAAAATAAATTGAGAATCTTTTATTTAAGGTTTTTAATTTTATTTTTGGAAAATGAAAATTAGTAATGTGCATTTGCTAGTTGGAGATTTTCTAACAGATTTTCGGTCAATATTTGGACAAAGCATTTCCAGGAATTATGGAAACAGAATATGGAATATATTGCATATCTTGAGAATATTTTCGGTTTTGGAAATTCCTTGGTGTCCAAACTTCTTGGTCTATAAATATGAAAGTTTGCATTTCGAGCAAACTAATCCTCGTACATCAAAAACTATCTCAGTTGTGCTGCTACTGGTGAAGCCGCCTATTCAGAGAGGAGAGTAACCTAATTAGGCGAAATCTCTTACGGACGCTCAGTTTAAAGACTTCTTTGGGATTGAGAAGCTCTATTATGTGGGAAACTAGATAATTGCGGTTTATCTTTTGTTTTCGATTGATTTGATTGACTAACGGTGGTTGAACTTTGATTGCACCTAGTTTGTTTATGCTTGAGAATATTCTCTTCTGATATAATATTCACTCAAACTAGATCGAAGTTTTGATGGGGATCTTTAGACTGTTTGTAGATCTAAAGACGTCTTGTGATAATCCATTGTTAACAGAATCCGTTCTGTGCGTGATTGATCACAAGAGATTCAAGTTGATTGTGTGCAGGTGTTTATTGAAGATCTAAGAAGATTTGAAGACAAAGAAGACTTTGAAGATTTCTGATTTGGGTTCATAATCTTTGGTGTGCATAATTCTTGTTTCGGTAAAAGAGGATCCAACTATAAACGGTTTATCCTTGTGGTAGATTATATTGATTAGTTGTGTAGATCGACATCAATACAATTCTTTGTGATTAAAAGTATTGATTGCAAAATCTTAACAATTACTTTGGTAGTTGATAATAAGTTAGATCTAAGAACCTGTCAAAGGAGTTTATTAAGATAAACAGAAGAGCCTTTTGTCGAACTCACATCACTTGGTTGAAAAGAGTTGATACCAAACATATTTGTTGTTTCTTTACTGTTTGGAATACGAACCAAATGAATTGTTCCAAGTAAGTGACTTATTACAGGTCGGAGGCGTGGGAATATAGACGGAACTAGGTGAACTATAGGTTTAGTTGCTTGGTCTCAACTATACAAAGTTGGTTTGATTTTGTATAGCGGCTTAATCCTGAGAGTATTCAATTCTGGACAAGATCCCGGGGTTTTTCTGCATTTGCGGTTTCCTCGTTAACAAAATCTTGCTGTGTCATTTACTTTTATTTTCCGCAATTATAATTTAAAGTAAATTACACAAACGTTAATTCCTATTTACTTGATAAGTAATCCTATTGTGTTTGGTTAAGTCCGAACCTTTTATCAAGTAAACATACTTCATTGTTGTATTGTCTCGATCTCGTATCCATAGACGATCACACGAGTGTGAACCGATTTGTTGTATTGTCTCGACTCAGTCCATAAACAATCAATTTCGGAGAAAGGACTTATAAGTGGAAAAGTTTTAGATTGAGGTATATTTGGGTACCCTCATCTTTTCAATTGGTATCAGAGCAGGCAAACACGAAAAGATCTAACAATCTGTGTTTGGTGAGATCCAACCTATAAGAAATTGAATGTATGTCTGATTTAGTTAACGTTATGCAAGAGTATGACTACTCAAAAGTTGAAGATGTTACTACTTCGTTGAATCATGATCCAGGAGTTGCGAAAACATCTGTGTCCATCTATGATGGAAAGGAAGATGCTGATAAAGAGTTGGTAAAACTCTTAAAGCCTATAAAATCTCTGTCTTCTAAAGTGCTGATATTAAAGACGGAGACAAATCTTCTTAAACATGAGATCATAGATAAAGACATTCAACTGAATATTCTAGCCATAGAGAATATGGATCTCACTGTCAAATTAGAAGCTCTTGGTAAATCTCTTTCTCAAGAAAAGGAGACACGTCCTATGACTCTGACTAATGATGCTGTTGTGATTTCTTTTGATATTGAGGAAACTAAAAGTCCTTGGTCGACTTTTACAGATTGTGATAAAACCGGTTTAGTCACATCTGAAACAGATCAAGATGATGGTAGTTTTCCTAACTACATCAAGTCAGAAGAGGATAAGAAACCATCTTCTATATCTTCTGATGATCAAACGAAATCTTGTCCAAAGGAAACTTTGAACCAATTCCGTGAAAGTGATCTTAAGGAATACAATTTTCAGTCACTTGACAGGAAACTTATACTTCTTCCACATACGGTGGTAAAAATATTGAAAGAAGTTTCTTTTCTTAAAAAACTGAAAGACCATTCCTCACTAGAAAGACAGATTATACCACTACCCTATAACATCAACTCAAAAGAGTTAGAGGAAAGAGTTGATAATCGCTTCTGGAAAAAGGTTCCTCCTCACCCATATCGAAACAATTCTCGTTTTGATGAAGAACGACTCCAGAGGGAAAGGAAAGAGAGAATCTCTGCCAAAAGAAACAATCAGGAATTTCCGATAATTGTTTCAGATAATCACACTGATGTGGATCATAAGGAAGTCCTTAGAATGAGAAAATCTTATGAAAATCTCATCGAAAGAATTAAGAGAGATTTATTTATCTCTGAAAATTCTCACGTCAGTACAGTTTCTCCACATGATCATATCTCTAGAGTTAGAAAAGATCATCGTCTTGGGAGAAAATATTTTGGGCAGAAATTCCCGAAGAGAAACATGAACTATGTTTCTGATATTCACTGTAAGCTAGAAAAAGCTTACTCCGATGCAACTTAGTTGTATCAAAATTGTGCACTCTCATCCTTTTTCCGTGCTCTTATTCGTGGATGGGAAAGGCACAATAAAACTAGAACACATTTGTTTGTGTAGTTGTTTATCAGAAAAGTTGTGACACTTGATGGATAGCTGCGAATCCATGGTTGTCTGAAAAATGTTCATGATTAACATGATCTTCCAAAAATAGGTTTTATTTAGAATTTTTGAATTTTAATAAACCTTCCAGTATGAGAAGTTCGGACAAAGGAAACGAAATATATTTCTGTAATATTTTCGGATTTTCTGATATTTTCGGTCCGAGAGTTGTCTCTTCTTAAAGGGAAACTATCTCTTGCCTGTATTATTGAAACCCTGATCAATCCTTACTTATATAACCGAGCATGCATCCAATAACTCGCAATATCACAAAGGCTAATTAGGAGGAAGCTCAAAAGGTTAAATATTGTCAAGGAATCAATACAGAGAGGAAGAAGAAAAACATATCAAAAATCATGTCTGATTATGATTCTGATAGTTCAGTTGGATCACAAGATGAGTCATGTCTGTTGGCTTACAACCTACAAGATCCAACCAAAACCAAGTGGATTCGTTCTGATAGTATGATTGACTATATCCAAGGTTTTGAAGAACTAAGAACCAATCTCATAATAACGGATCGAAATCAGGACTGGCTCAAGGATAAGATTGAGGAAACAAAAGCTGATATTGCTGATATGAAGGTTCAAGTTGAAAAACTTGAGAAACAGGAAGTGGTTGCAGACAAGTCTCTTGAGACATGCTTTAAAAGTTTGAACACCGAAGAAACCTCAGTGAACAATAAGAGCACCACTAGAGATTAAGTTATATGCTTTAATACTTAATCCTAAGAAAATAGACATTTAAAATCTTGATTTTTTTCAATGGTTGTATTAGGTCTATTATGAATAAAACTATTATTATGAATAAAATTATTTGATTTATAATTTTTCTTGTGATAGTTTTTGATTTACATAGCCTGTGCTTGAATGCTTTATTTTATTGCTATGTATGTTTATGGGATGTTTGATTTCGGTTTTACTACCTTGATATTCGATCTCATAATGTTGTGAACCCTTATGGTTTGGGTGACTTTTTGATTTAGCAGGATTAAGTTCTAGCCCATGTTGGTAGGCTTTATCAAAGGATCATGAGGGGTTCTGATAGAAACAATATGTGAAAAAGTCACAATATGTTGAATCGGTTTTGGTTTAGCATAAAAGCATATGTGTTTCGGGGTTTTCAACTTTTGCTTGCAATAGTTAAAAATCGGTTTTCAACCCTTCTCTGGTAAACGTTGGTTGTTTTTATTCTTTTGTTTTGCATAAGGATGACAACATAATGATATTTCGATATCAATTCTCCCTGGAAGAAGATGCAAACATATTGGAAAAGAGGATGCGGAATTTCAGGTAACGAGTTTGTTAGTTAATCGTTTTCCTGTTTAGGAAAAGCCTGATTTTATTGCGTATATTTATTGCTTTTGCTTAACAAAATTTTGGTACAATTGATGTTTATTCCATTATTTATGTATAGATGTGTGTGTGATTCAATTGGTTCCGGTTAAGAAAAACTATTGTTATCTTGCTTTATTGTTTGGTACCTATCGTTTAGGCTTACAAAATTTCGGTGCAATTGCGGTGCTTTAATGTCTATGTTGTTTCAATTGCTTCCGGTTGAGGTAAATAATTATGCAAGTTGATTTATTTGGCTTGTATGAATTGTTTATGGATTAACGAAAGAAAAGGTTGACGGGATGAATTGTTTAGTCCAATTCGATTCCGGATAAGAGAAACTAAGTTAATTCTGATCTTAGTTAGACTTATCAAAGTGGAGGTTTCGGTTATTCAAGTCTAATCAAATGCATTAACAAGGAATGCTAGTTAACTAACCTAGTACTTGTCTTGTTTAAAAGTTAAAGGTCTAAGTTATATAGATAATTAAAACCTGATGAGAAAAATAGAGTTATCTTTATTTTGGTCTTATCGAACAAGCGATTGTATTTGTACAATCGGTTTAGCAAAGGAACTAAGGTGCTTAGTTGATTTTTGGTTTACTAAACTATTAGGGAAAATTGCTTCGGGCAATTGTTTCCTTGGTAACATATCAAAACAAAATTACTTTGTAGTTTCGGTTTTGATATTGGTTATCAAAAATGGTGTGTGGAACCCTCGTGCTTAACTCTATAGGTTGCAAGTCTATTTTGAGATTTGTAAGATCCTTTCGGTTTGTCCTTTATTTTTTTCGTTTCTTTGTCATTTTTTGACAAAAAGGAGGAGAAATATATGGATTAAACAAGTGATACTGGTATTGATTTATATTGATTGGTATCACTAAGGGAAAGGACAATGGTGCTTAAACGTTTATCTAACGAAAGAGTAAAAGCATAGACTAAGGGGGAGTAACATATCATATGATACTTGTAGTTATATGGACTACAAAGGAATAACAAAGACGCGCTGATTGAAAATCTACCTATCTTACCTTTATGGGGAGTATTAGCTTTGTTATTATAATGTCAATAGCGGCATTTATGGATTGAATGTATACAGGTTATTATGCTGTTGAATTTGGGACTCAAGCGTATGTGTAATGAATTCTAGTAATTTGTTTATCCATATGATGTAAGAGTTTTGTCACTAAAATTGACAAGGGGGAGATTGTTAGAGCATAGCTCGGTTGAACCCACCAAGCGTTGGTATGTCAAGTTTGGTTGTCATATTTTAGTGAGCCAAAACTCATTTTAAGAGTTGCTTGATTATGTACTAGAGTCAACTTCGTATAGGTTAGCTAGAAAGTATTAGGATATGAGACATTACAAGTATTGCGAAGACTTGAAGAAGTGAAGAAGTAAGGAGCTACAATGACAACATCATCCTTCCACTTGAGGTTAGTGATATTTGACTTGAACTGTTTCATTCCCCAATGTATCTTTCAAGTCGTGCATATTGAAAACAAAACTGTGAAGCATGAATGATTATACTCTAGTTAGACATAGTATTAAGGAATACAATACGATGTTTATTGCTTAACCATTAAACTTTGTATATAAGACATCGACATAATCGTTAGAATGCTATTGTGATTATGTATGGGTATAAGGTGAAGATTTCATCCTAGGAAACAATGTTTTACATTTGTTTTAAGGAAGTAAATTCATGAACTTGTTTTGTGAATCGAAAGAGAAATCGCCAGGCATTATTGGTATTGTTATTCATTGCATATCTTTTGAACTACCAATATGTGTGATTAGTATAACCGCTCATAACTTGTTTATGTTCTTGGTAAAACTATTCACAAAGGCCTGACTTTTGTATTGGTATGACTTTTATTAGTGTAACCGATCTTAAGTAATCACCTGAGATGGTATGATCGATTTTGTGTTATTGGTATGACCGACTCTGGGTAAAGGGGAACGGATCCTAGTAAGAGGTGCAACCTATCACAAAGGGGAATTGATCCTTGTATGAGGTGCAACAAGTTTTTAGAAGAAAGGGGAACCGATCCTATGGACATGTGCAACACGTTTTTAGGCAAAGGGGAACCGATCCTATGGACATGTGCAGCAAGTACAAGTTAGATACCATATATATGTGGGGAACCGATCCTAGTACCTAGTCAACCGAATTTTGGTAACTAGCGTGACTATGCATAGTACTCACATGGAGGTACAACCGAAACTTGTTTTGGTAGAACCAGAATTATGAAACCCATGATTGGTGATTGAGTGTTGTTAATCAATCACGTAGTTCTTGAAAGACAAGTGGACCAATTCTAAACTTGTTTGGACGTGTGGTAAATCAGTTTCAAGATTGTAAGTATGAAAAAGGACTTACAAAGTAAGGATGTCGATATACTTTGAACATGTACAGTAACGCTAATCTTTAATTGTTCAAAGTTATTCCATAATAGCTAAAGGAAGAAAATCACGGATCGAATAAAATAAATTGAGAATCTTTTATTTAAGGTTTTTAATTTTATTTTTGGAAAATGAAAATTAGTAATTTGCATTTGCTAGTTGGAGATTTTCTAAGAGATTTTAGGTCAATATTTGGACAAAGCATTTCCAGGAATTATGGAAATCGAATCTGGAATATATTGCATATCTTGAGAATTTTTTCGGTTTTGGAAATTCCTTGGTGTCCAAACTTCCTTGGTCTATAAATATGAAAGTTTGCATTTCGAGCAAACTAATCCTCGTACAACAAAAAATATCTCAGTTGTGCTGCTACTGGTGAAGCCGCCTATTCGGAGAGGAGAGTAACCTAATTAGGCGAAATCTCTTAAGCCGCTCAGTTTAAAGACTTCTTTGGGATTGAGAATCTCTATTAGTACCGTTGGTGGGAAACTAGATAATTGCGGTTTATCTTTTGTTTTCGATTGATATGATTGACTAACGGCGGTTGAACTTTGATTGCACCTAGTTTGTTTATGCTTGCGAATCTTCTCTTCTGATATAAGATTCACTCAAACTAGATCGAAGTTTCGACGGGGATATTTATATTGTTTGTAGATCTAAAGACGTCTTGTGATAATCCATTGTTAACAGACTCCGTTTTGTGCGTGATTGATCACAAGAGATTCAAGTTGATTGTGTGCAGGTGTTTATTGAAGATCTAAGAAGATTTGAAGACAAAGAAGACTTTGAAGATTTCTGACTTGGGTTCATAATCTTTGGTGTGCACAATACTTGTTTCGGTAAAAGCGGATCCAACTATAATCGGTTTATCCTTGTGGTAGATTAGATTGATCAGTTGTGTAGATCGGCATCAATATAATTCTTTGTGATTAAAAGTATTGATTGCAAAATCTTAACAATTACTTTGGTAGTTGATAATAAGATAGATCTAAGAACCTGAAAAAGGAGTTTATTGAGATAAACAGAAGAGCCTTTTGTCGAACTCACATCACTTGGTTGAAAAGAGTTGATACCAAACAAATTTGTTGTTCATTTACTGTTTGGAATACGAACCAAAGGAATTGTCCCAAGTACGTGACTTATTACAGGTCGGAGGCGTGGGAATACATACGGAACTAGGTGAATTATAGGTTTAGTTGCTTGGTCTCAACTATACGAAGTTGGTTTGATTTTGTATAGCGGCTTAATCCTGAGAGTATTCAATTCTGGACAAGGTCCCGGGGTTTTTCAGCATTTGCGGTTTCCTCGTTAACAAAATCTTGCTGTGTGATTGATGTGACTCAATAATGTTGTAGAAAGTGGTAGTAAGGTTGTCGTTCACTCGGACTTGATGAAATCGGTTCTAGGATTTAATAAAGAAAAATAATAAATATAAAGAATATATACAATTTATGTCACAAGATGGAGAGAGTTACTGGGACTCGGGATTCCACCAATTCTTACATTCATGCGGTTCATCTATTAATTCCGGACAATTAAGGCTCATAAAGTACAAATATTGACTCTAATTCTTTGCCAAGGTAGATTTTATAAAGAATTATATGTAACTCACAAGCATGGCGCATCTAAAGTACCTAAGACTAAGCATGCGACATCTAACGAATTCACAAATAATCAATAAAAATCATAAATCAATTATAATAGTGCAAATAGTCATAAAGGAATTAAATAGAATTACCACATGGGTGCAAAACAGCTTCCTCCGTCGTCCCAGTGATGGGTTCTAGCTCATCATGTTGGAAACACGCTCAAAATTCATTATTATTGCTCAAAAATGGTTTACAAATGATGAACAAAGGAGAATAAGATGAAAATCGGGTTTGCAACAGTTATAGATGTTGCAAACACTGTTACAAACTACGATAGAGAATAAGTGCGTCTGTCTCGTAAGTCTGCCCCTCCGTATTACGACCCTCGGCTTTGTGTCGTAGACACTGTAGAAGAACGACTGCTTCTGGCGGTCCGTTCTTCGTGTTCTTCAGGGAAGCAGCAGCAGAGAATGGTCTTCTCTGTAACTTTGATTTTCGGCTCTTCTTGCGTTCTAACACCTCCCCAATCTCTCTGTCCCCATTCTAATGATCCTCTACAACTTATATAGCCTCTCATGCAAGAGAATCCTCCCTCATAACTCCGAGTATTCTCAAAAATCTTCTCATGCAGTTGCGGGAGATAATTCCCAAAATTAACACCTTCACGCGTCGCACAAAGAATCTAACCCCTCCAAACACGCTTCCAACTCATCAAACATTGGTTCAACACGCTCAGGCCACGATGAATCTTCCCGGAATAACAAGAAATCCCGAGAATAACTTCACCATATATATGGTTCCCTGTTTTCTTCTCGTGGGAATTCCAGCCAATTTGGATCGAAACCAGCACCTATACCAGCCCTGTTAGGCCCAAAGGAAGATACCCAATCAATTCCAGCCCTTTAGTCTCACGGGAAGAGCTCCAAATTCGCAACCCTAATTCTGCCCGTGAAACCAAGCTTTTCCCGCCAATTTCGAATTTTGAAATGGAGAAGATGAAGTGCCCCGATCCAAAACATGGGCGCCTTTATCAGCTTGGGTGCCTGGGGTGCCCTTATCCAAAATGAGGGTGCCTTTATCACTTTTCTCCCGGGGGTCCAAATAACACTTTTTGAGCAACTTTTTCCACACAAGTGTATTTCTCCAAAAACACCTACACACACATAAAAACACCAAAATTAGTACAGAAATCGAGACCAACAATAGAGACAATGAGGACAATTCAGACACAAAAATGTGTCTATCAAATACCCCCAAACTTATTATTTGCTAGTCCTCGAGCAAATTTATTCTAGAAATAAAAATCATTTGAACCCCTAGGTGGCCCTAGTGGCGGAGTGTTGTCTCCGGAGGGTTTACCAGAGGTGTACCCACAAAACCTTTACTCCATACCCTAGCTATCTACGCAAAACATTGGAAGGCACTAAAGAATCTCCTTGGTTGGCATACTTATTGACTACAGGAGGAAGTACCCTGATGCGAAATTCCAATTCTTTGTACACGAGTTTGCACTCAAGCATACTAAAATTCATATAAAGTGACAGAGCTCTACTCGGATAGTCGCACTATGGACATCAATACCCGAGTCAAAACTAATCACATGGATAGATCAAGAAGATGGATATAGAGAAAAACATAGATGGTTTTGATTTTTACTAAGTGAACGGTGTTTCCCATATCTCGTCTCAAGGCCTCCGCCAAAATGAACCTATCTTAATGGACCGAGATACTAGTCGACTAATATCAACACACCGGGCATATACAAGGGAACCAAAGTGGTCGATAATCCTAACTCTAGGTCAACACAACTGGCATATACAAGGGTTCCAGTGGTCGACTTTATTGAATTTATTCCGGTTGGTCTGATGGTCTGGTCTCTCTTTCTTTTTTTTTTTTTTTTTTTTTCTTTTTTTTTTTTTTTTTTTTTCACTTTTTTCTTTTCTTTTTTTTTTTTTTTTTTTTTTTTTCTTTTCTTTTTTTTTTTTTTTTTTTTTTTTTTTTTTTTTTTTTTTGTATCTCAATCACTCTAATTCACCCTAGCATCGGTAACAACTTGATTCGTGGGCCCCACCTAATCACTTAGAGAAACATAGTTTAAAAACGAAACAAAATAAAAATAGAAGTGAAAAGGACTCAACGAGATTGGTGAAACTATCATGTTATTTCTAACACCTGAACTCGTGCTTTTATGAATAGACTCTTTAGATGTTGCCATCTAATCGATTGGTTCCTCAACTCCTACAACCAAAATGCTTCCATCCACTTAGATTGGTTAGTGCCATCCTTAATACGCATAAATTTCTAGGCTCTGGAGTTTAACAATGCAACTAAAAATTTCTCCCATACCCCCAAACTTAAATCTAACATTGTCCTCAATGTTCTAAAGATAAAATTAAAAGCATGAACAAGGAGAAACTGTTACCATTTGAAGTAAAAGAGTTAAGGAAAGTTATTACCGTGTTGCAAGAGCATGGGTTACCTCCCAAGAAGTGCTAAGTTTAAAGTCTTTAGCCAGACATTGGAAAGGATTAGTCACCTCGAAGAATCATATAGCAGTGAACTTAGGAATAATCTGGGTCATCTGGATCAAAAAGTGCTAACCACAAGAAGAGGAGACTGCAACAGACCAGAAGATATCCAACATACCCTTATATATTGTTTTGTTTAAGACAACTACATCTAGTTGTGGTTTGGGTTCGGAGCTCTATAAAAGGGTCTAGATAACATATTTTCATGGGTTGCGTTTCCTTATGAGTTAGATCCGAATGTTCGAGTTTTAGAGTCCTGGAAAAACTCAAATAAAAACTTAGAAGCACATAATAATAACTGAATAATTGAGGATCTTCTAAGTCAATCGGTTTTGACTTACACAAATGACCACAATAAGATTGGTGGTCTTCCTTAAGCAAATGTGTCGACCTAATATCCTAAAGTAATTAGGTTTAGTCTCAAAACTTAATAATTGACACATCTGAAACTTATACGTTCCCACAATTGGAAGGAAGGTTCTTGGTGGGAAAACAAAGTCAATCGTGGTATCATAGCCTGGGTTAACCACATCAACCAGAGTATGGGTTTCTAACAACTGAACTTCTTTATGGACACAACTAGGTTCAGGAAAAAGTGTATGAAGATAATCTTTTAAAATGGTTGAGGCACAAATGTCAAGTCCCAAGTTAGGGACTTTTCTAAGAGTTAAAGCACGTGGAGAATGATAATCACCCCCAAACTTAGAGTTTTCAGTGTCTCTAGAAAGACTAGTCACAACTTCCCTAATTTCAAGGTCATCTCGATTCCCGAAAATGGTCAATTGATTCTTCTAAGTCAGGTACATCCTCACTCATCTCTACGAGTTCATTTTCTTTTTCTAAGTCTATTGTTTCTATATCGCTAGACTCAAAATATACTCGTTCCTCTAAACCATCATTGGCTTCGTAATCAAAAGGAAATACTATATCGTCTAAAACGGGGGTATCTCTAGTCAAATCCTCATCCTTTTGAATAGGTGAATAATTATTAAAATTATTTGGAATTGAACTAGAAATATTATCATCATTAAGCTCAATTGGAGTAACAAATTCCTGATCACTATGCCTACTGATTTCAAATTCTTCATCAACACTATCCTCAT
Source organism: Papaver armeniacum (assembly GCA_023531295.1). Lineage (NCBI taxonomy): Eukaryota > Viridiplantae > Streptophyta > Magnoliopsida > Ranunculales > Papaveraceae > Papaver > Papaver armeniacum. Next base: position 405,442 of record JAJJWW010012829.1, on the reverse strand, counting down.
CATAATCATCATTATAATAATATGAAAATGGTTGAACCTCATCTAGACAAGTAGTGTTACCAATTTTATCCTCGTCATCTTGATTATGTAAATTGTCCTCATTTTCACGGGTGATATTGGAAAGAATGTATTGGCAATCAAGAGTAATTCGAGCAATTCTTTCTTCCGTCTCTAACTCTAACCTACGTGTTGTCTCAGCAAACTCACGTGTTGACTCAGTTAACTTACACGTTGACTCAAGAATCCTACGTGCTTCATCTAGAGAAGAGGAATTATAAGAATTTTGCTCGTATGACCGGTATTCATGTGAATAGTAATTGGGCTCACCATGGTATGAGCCATAATCTTCAAAAAGGTTGGCGTTCCCAACCACTATTCACACTCGGTCATAAAAAGAGTGATGTCCATATTGTTCGATTGGATATTCATATTCATTGCGATGGCTAGTATAATACCGGTTTGACATCCTAACTGCAAGGGAATTCTACACAAACACAAACAAGGCCGACTCGACCACAAAGAAACCTGCGATTTCTAGCAAACAAAAAGCATGATGGCTCCACTTAGATTGTTTTCTAGACCAGCTTCTAATCCTTCGAAAGGGAATTCGTTACAATCTGAGCAAACCCCTCTTGGAATCAATCCGAGTATAAGTAAGTTGAATAGAGGCGAGGAAGGCTGCGTGGAGCTTTGATACCCAAGGCCTCACCGCATTACAAGGCGGCGCGGTCACGCATTCAACTCACGAAACCATCATGAACTTCAAAGTTTGCTTAAAAGAGTAACCAATATTTTTCGAACGACTTTCCTATTAAGCTCGTTACCCTATCGGTCTCGTTCTATTCAAAATTTTAGGCTTAGGTTCGTGTTTGGCCAGTCCTTGCCCTTTACTAGGAAATTAAAACAGCCGTTTTCAATACCTCAACATATATGCATACAAAATCATCCAGTAAACCCGCTGACAGGGGATTCGCGGGTGTTTAGAATTCTTACCTCCCGTTCCAGACGGGGGATGAACCGTTGAGGTCGACTCGGGCCACGACTCCTATGTCATGTACGAACCCGAGGGGCCGAGGTGATATCGTAATCACCGTCCTTAGCTGTGCATTTTATATTTAAATTACCCTTCCTTAGGGTTTAAAATCAATAATGTCCGATAGTCCAAAAATTAAAAAGTCCAAAAATAAAAATACAAATTACAAAAATAATTACCTAATTACAGTTTCTAAAAAAAAAATAATAAAAATTAATTACACTATATACAAAATTTTCTTCTTCACTCCGTTCGGATCTCTATTTTCTTTCCTATTTTGGCTTTGCTTTTCTTTTCAAAGACTTTATCTTTTTCTTTCGCTCCACTCCAAATCAAAGAAAACAAATACCAAAACGCGTAAAAAGAACAAAAATAATAAAAAATAAAAATAAAACCTAAAAACAAATCTATATACAAGTCCGCGTCGGCGGCGCCAAAAATTGATGTGACTCAATAATGTTGTAGAAAGTGGTAGTAAGGTTGTCGTTCACTCGGACTTGATGAAATCGGTTCTAGGATTTAATAAAGAAAAATAATAAATATAAAGAATATATACAATTTATGTCACAAGATGGAGAGAGTTACTGGGACTCGGGATTCCACCAATTCTTACATTCATGCGGTTCATCTATTAATTCCGGACAATTAAGGCTCATAAAGTACAAATATTGACTCTAATTCTTTGCCAAGGTAGATTTTATAAAGAATTATATGTAACTCACAAGCATGGCGCATCTAAAGTACCTAAGACTAAGCATGCGACATCTAACGAATTCACAAATAATCAATAAAAATCATAAATCAATTATAATAGTGCAAATAGTCATAAAGGAATTAAATAGAATTACCACATGGGTGCAAAACAGCTTCCTCCGTCGTCCTTGTGGTTGATTGCTTTGAAATTAGGTGATGGGTTCTAGCTCATCATGTTGGAAACACGCTCAAAATTCATTATTATTGCTCAAAAATGGTTTACAAATGATGAACAAAGGAGAATAAGATGAAAATCGGGTTTGCAACAGTTATAGATGTTGCAAATCAAATAGTCATTACAAACTACGATAGAGAATAAGTGCGGTTTACAAATGATGAACAAGGGAGAATAAGATCTCGTAAGTCAAATGCGCCCTCCGTATTACGACCCTCGGCTTTGTGTCGTAGACACTTTGTAGAAGAACGACCGCTTCGGCGGTCCGTTCTTCGTGTTCTTCGAGGAAGCGACGGCAGAGAATGGTCTTCTCTGTAACTTTGATTTTCGGCTCTTCTTGCGTTCTAACACCTCCCCAATCTCTCTGTCCCCATTCTAATGATCCTCTACAACTTATATAGCCTCTCATGCAAGAGAATCCTCCCTCATAACTCCGAGTATTCTCAAAAATCTTCTCATGCAGTCGCGGGAGATAATTCCCAAAATTAACACCTTCACGCGTCTGCCAGCAATCTAACCCCTCCAAACACGCTTCCAACTCATCAAACATTGGTTCAACACGCTCAGGCCACGATGAATCTTCCCGGAATAACAAGAAATCCCGAGAATAACTTCACCGTATATATGGTTCCCTGTTTTCTTCTCGTGGGAATTCCAGCCAATTTGAATCGAAAACAGCACCTATACCAGCCCTGTTAGGCCCAAAGGAAGATACCCAATCAATTCCAGCCCTTTAGTCTCACGGGAAGAGCTCCAAATTCGCAACCCTAATTCTGCCCGTGAAACCAAGCTTTTCCCGCCAATTTCTGAATTTTGAAATGGAGAAGATGAAGTGCCCCGATCCAAAACATGGGCGCCTTTATCAGCTTGGGTGCCTGGGGTGCCCTTATCCAAAATGAGGGTGCCTTTATCACTTTTCTCCCGGGGGTCCAAATAACACTTTTTGAGCAACTTTTTCCACACAAGTGTATTTCTCCAAAAACACCTACACACACATAAAAACACCAAAATTAGTACAGAAATCGAGACCAACAATAGAGACAATGAGGACAATTCAGACACAAAAATGTGTCTATCAGTCATTTACTTTTATTTTCCGCAATTATAATTGTTGTTATTATAATTTAAAGTAAATTACACAAACGTTAATTCCTATTTACTTGATAAGTAATCATATTGTGTTTGGTTAAATCCGAACCTTTTATCAAGTAAACATACTTCGTTGTTGTATTGTCTCGATCTCGTATCCATAGAAGATCGCACGAAGTGTGAACCGATTTTTTTTATTGTCTCCACTCAGTCCATAGACAATCACTTTCGGAGAAAGGACTTATAGGTGGAAAAGTTTTAGATTGAGGTATATTTGGGTACCCTCGTCTTTTCAGTGTAAGAATATTTTTATGAAAAATTAAGAAGAACACCAACGTATGTATTCCTGCATCATTCGTCCTGAAATTATATATAAGGTCATGACAGTAGGCGACAATACATGGAAAAGGCGGAGTGATGACATTTCTAAAAACTCCTCCTCCCCATCTTTTAAAAATCGAGGAATTTGGGAAGTGTTTTCGATAAAAAGCACTTTAATTTTTTTACCAAACACAAATTTCAAAAATTATTGACATATATAGGTTTTGAAAGTGTTTTTGGAAAAAAAAAAAAAAAGCTTTACCAAACCCAGCCTTATTCTTAAAGAGATCTTTCAGATCAAGCGCCTTTGCAAGAGAAGACATCGGATCCTGAGGCATATAGTTCGGACAAGGAATGACCAGAGAATGAGAGAGATCTTTTCATATTTTTCATACTACCGAAAATATAATATTCCTATTAATACGAATATATTTTCAATTACTAGATTTTATTCCCATAATCTACACATAAATGCCTTGATTTTTGCTTCCCCACATACATAATTGGCACACAAGGTGAGGATGCACTCTAATACCGATTAAGTGGTATTAGTATGAGATTTTCTCTTATAATAGGATTTAGAAAAAACATGGTGTTCTTGATCTAGTAATGTATGATTCAAATATCTTCTCTTGTTACCTCGAATTAACGAAGTTTCCTGAGATAGGTTGGAATTGCGTATGCACTTCTTAACAATTCTTGTTTTTGAGACAGTTTCACACTTTGTCTTATTTTTCCCTTTACTGTTAGATGATTTTTCAACATCGGAAGACATGCCCATTTTACAATGGTTAAATCACTAATGGAGCAAGAGGGAATCAAATTAATAACTAGTGCAATATTAGTTGTTTCCTCTTCCTCAGAATTATATGAATCATAGGTCTCGTCTAGAGTTATAGCTAATGCCTTGCTTCCAGTGTATTTCCTAAGATTAGGACAGTCTTTAGCCATATGACAAAAACCTTTACATTTAAAGCATTGTGGCTGATATTCATCATCTTCTTCTTGATCCTTTTTGTTCTTGATTGGAACTCGATCATGGGTCTTAGAAGATCGATGAACATCTATCACAAATCTCTTATTTCTTTTCTTTAAGAGATATCGAAACTGCCTTGTGATCAGTGATAATGTTTGTTCTACATCATCATCAAAATCTTTTGCAATCAATTCATCAGAATTATCCAACAATCTATTTTTCTCCGCATGATCTTTTGGAAGTTTTTCAGCTCTGAAAGCAATTCCTTTAGCTTGAATAGATTGTAATTCATGATCGAAGATCTTTAACTTCCCAACAAGTGTGCTTCATGAGAGTTTTGAAAGATCATTTGCCTCTATGATTGCATTCTTCTTAGATTCGTATCTAGATGGCAATGACCTGAGAATTTTGCACACTATATCCTTTTCATAAATAGTCTTTCCAAGAGAGAAAGAAGCATTTACTATCTCAGAGAGTTTAATATGAAACTCTTCAAAAGTATCATTGTCATCCATTCGAAGGTTTTACCAATTAGATGTGAGAGTTTGAAGTTTAGCTTCCTTTTCTAATGTGTTTCCTTCGAATACGATCTGAAGATTATTCCAAGCTTCATGTGAAGATTGGCATGTGGATACATGATGTTGTAGATCACGGCTTACAACATGTATAATAACATTCAAACCATCTGAATTCTGCTTTGCAAAATCGTTTTCTTCGCCTGAATAATCCACTAAGCATTTAAACTTAGTTTTTGAACCTTCCATTTTCGGGAGATTATAACCATCAAAGACTAATAGCCAAGTATTAAAGTCTCGTGATTGAAGAAAAGATCACATAAAAGATTTCCACCATATATAGTTTGTTCCGTCAAATCTTGGCGGTACGTTAACGGGAATCGAACCCTGTGAGCTCGAGTTCATTTCTTGTAGGTTAGATCGCACCAAACACAGATTGTTAGATCATTTCGTGTTTGCATGCTATGATACCAATTGAAAAGATGAGGGTACCCAAATATACCACAATCTTTTTGTTTCAACCTATAAGTCCTCTTACCGAAAGTGATCATCTATGGACAGAGTCGAGACAATACAACAAATCGGTATTCACACTTTATGTGATTGTCTATGGATACGAGATCGAGACAATACGACTACCAAGGTATGATACTTGATAATAGGTTCAGACTTAACCAAACTCTACAGGATCACTATCAAGTATATCAGAGTTAACTTTTGTGTTTTTTATTTTTAATTATAATAAACAATTATAATTGCGAAACACAGCAAGATTTTGTTAATGAGGAAAACTGCAAGTGCGGAACACCCCCGGGACCTAGTCCAGAATTGAATACGCCTAGAATTAAGCCGTTATACAAAATCTACACCAACTTCTTATAATTGAGAGCAAGAAACTACCCCTAGTTCCATTAGTTTCCTCAGTATCCGTGCGCTTCCGACTTCGAAGGTCACGCGCTGGTACAATTCTTTTGGATCGGATTCCAAACAGTAAAGGAACAACAAATCTGTTTGGTAACAACCCTATTGATTCTTCAAGATAAAGATATCTCAAGTCATATGAAAAGGCTCTTCTGTTTAATATAAAACTCCTTTGCCTGATTAGATTAATCTATCCAATAACTACCCAAGCAGTTAAGTTTAGATTCGCAATCAATCAGTATAGATCTCAACGAGAAACTATAAAGTGATGCCGATCTCAGGCAACTAATCAATTGAATAAATCCGATTCTAGCCCAGCCGATCAAGGTTTGTGCACACATAAAGATATGAGAACCAATAAGAATTCTTCTTCGTCTTCAAATCTTCTTTAAACTTCAATAATAACCTGCACAACACCACTTGAATCTCTTGTGATCAATCACACACAGAACGGAGTCTGTTAACAATGGATTATCACAAGATGTCTTTAGATCTACAAACATTTACAAATATCCCGTCGATACTTCTATCTAGCTTGAATGAATCTTATATCATAAGAAAAGATTCTCAAGAATAAACAAACTAGGTGCAATCAAAGTTGCAACAACCATTAGTCAATCAAATCAATCCAAAACTAATAACACTGCAATTATCCAGTTTCCCACCAACGGTATTCATAGAGTTTCTTGATCCCACAGAAGTCTTTAAATGAGTGTTCATAAGAGATTTCACCTAATTAAGATACTTTCCTCTCCGAATAGACGGCTCCACCAGAAACAACAAGAAATGAAATTTTCCTGGCTCTTAGGAAAGTTTGCTAGAAATGCAAACTTAGGTATATATAGATCAAGGATGTTTGGGCACCAAGGAATTTCCAAAACCGAAAATATTCTCAATACTTTCAATGAATAGCAAAATTCGGTTTTCCTAATTCCAATAAATGCTTATCCAAATTTCCGAAATCTCAATAGAAAATCTCCAATTAGTAAATGCACATTACTAATTTTTATTCTCTAGAGGAATGCATTTAATTGCTGGTAATTAAAGCGTATAAAACCAAAAACCTTAATTAAAAGATTCTCAATTTACTTCGGCACAAGATCTCCTTGAGTACTAAGGAATATCTTTGAACAATAAATGATAAGATTTACTTTACATGTTCAAAGTATGTTGACATCTTTTCTCTGTAAATCCTTATTCATATTTACATGGATTTACATTCTTGGAATCGGTTATACCACACTTCCAAACAAGTTTAGAATTGGTTGACCTGTATTCCAAGATAACTATGTGATTGAACAAATATCGAATCACATATATGGGTTCAATCGGTTCTACCAATCACTGGGATCGGTTATACCTCAATATGGAAATACTTGTGATCGGTCACACAAGTTACCATGACCGGTTACATCGGTTATCAGGATCGGTTACCATATTCCCATGGTATTGCTTGTGATCGGTCATACTAGTTACCAGGACTGGTTACACCAATTACCAGGACCGGTTACCAATTACAAGGATCGATTAGACAATATGCTGTGATCGGTCACACCAATTACTAGTCATACCAAATCATAAGTCATGCATTGTGATTAATTATACCAAGATACATAACATAGTTACGATCGGTTCTACCATCTCACACATATTGGTCATCCAAATTAAGATTTGCAATGAATAGTCGAACCAATAAGCCTAATGATTTCCCTTTCGATTCACGAAACAAGTTCATCGATGTACTTCCTTTAAACAAATGTAAAACATTGTGAATACCAATATTCCGTGGAGCACGTGTCGCGGTTTCAGTGGTCGTACACAAGATAACTGTATATCCCTCGCTGTACAGAGAAACCTGAGTAGCAGAGGATACCTTCGCAGATTTACTTTATCTTACCCCAAGAAGGGATACCTCAACCGTCAAGATGGGAAAAGTAAAGCCTAGTCTAAAGAGAGGCTGCTGGCGAAGGTACAAAGGTAGATGACATATCTAATCGGCATTAAATGCATAAATCTCTTATCTACACGCATAACCAAAGCACGTGGAGAGAGATGATGTGGTAGAACCTGAATAGCAAAGGATAGCGGTGAAAGAAGGTATAATCCGTACTAAGGCTGGGAAGTTCCCGAAGGAACGTGGGTCAGCTGAGGTGGCAGAGTCCGACTGGAGAAAGCACGCGGTGAACGAATGTACCATTTGTACGGAAGGTATATCAGAGAACGATGGGTCCAAAGACAACAAAGATATACCTGGAGCAGAAGGGGCTATAAATACCAAGCTTCACCAACAAATTAAGGGCATTCAATATCTAAGAAAGAAGATCTAGTCTTAAGCTTATACCTATTTAATGTTTAGAAATTAAGTATTTACTTCAACTTGAGTTCTCTCTATTACTTTGGGAAGCATTTAAGATCTTTGTAACCACCAAAACTTAATACAAACAATCACTCATTACCCCGTGGACGTAGACGAAAGTCGAACTACATAATCTCTTGTGTCTCACGATAACTTAGTAGCATTTACGTTATATTTGTGTTCTTCATTATTATTGTGATCTTGAATATCTTTTATTACTTAGCATTATCAGTTCAACAGAGGCATCAATACTACTTAGTATCTGATTCTCCGAGCTGTATACATTACGTACACTATGGGAAAATTAGTAGTCACAGTTTGGCGCTAGAAAGTTTTGCTCACCAGCTTGAGTTTTCATATTCCTTTATTTTTAACTTACGCATCTTCTGTAACGAAGAGATCTTTGCTCTACAACGATGAATCTCACTTTCTAGTGATTTGTTCATTCGTTATTTACGTATGTTCTTTGAGTTCATAGCCTCTAAATACTTACAACATCACAGATCTACAAAGTTTTTCGCAAAAACGCATTCACAAAACGTTAAAACTTTTATTTTATACTAAAACAACCTTTTCCGACAAGACATCCTTTAGCTCTGAGTACCTCTGACTAGAGAGGAATCTCAGTGAGAATTTAAGGAAAAAAGATCTTCCAAAGCATTTAATAACCTCTTTTCTTGGGAGATCTGACACCCTTTTTATTTGGTTTTCAAACATTTAAGGTTGTTCTTTCCAAGGGTGTCATAAGAAATTTAATACTTGTCTTTCAAGGCGTCATTTCAGTCATTTTTCTGAAAAAGCTGCTTAGCCGCCTTCTGTGTCAGAGCATTAATTGCTGTTTTTAACAAAGGCATCCAAGTAGCAGATTTTTCCACTTTTTTCTGTATCACCAGGATAACCAGAGATCGAAAGCATGCAGAAACCAAGTGATGTACCAATAAGCTCACGACTAGCATTTACGAGAGGAAGATCTCAAAAGCCATATCAAGCGAATCAAAGAACCGAAGCATAGGACGGGCAAAGTGAAATAGCAAGAAGAACAGTTGATAACAAGCCACCTATTCCTGCTGAAGGGATGGGGAAAACATCGGGAGCACAACCACTTTACGACATGCCGTTATCGGAGCATCCCAATGTTACACAGCCACCTGCGGCCAACGTAGGGTTACCCAGAACCTTAGTTCCTACGGGACGAGGGTTGGGAAACCTAACCCCGGTCCAGATAGATCCCGACGCTTCGGTCATAGAAGAAGTAATGGATGACTCTGAGGATCCGGCCGACAACACTCCTCAGGTTGGTGGAATCCACAATGAAGATCAAATGGCAGCACAAGTAGCATCTTTACTACTCCGTAACAAGGAGCATGAGGATGCAATGCACGTGATGGCCCAAGAGAACCAGAACCTAAAAGATATGCTTGATGTACAGATCGAAGGTTCCCAAACTCACCCTCCGTTAAAGATGCGTGAGAACGGAGCTATCTCAGGAAGACGGAGGGTGGATCTTAACCCACCAAAGGCTAACCCACCAAGGGGAGCCGGAAAGACACGCCACAATCCATATGAAACGGATCCAACATACAAGCCCTCTTAGTCCTACTATGATGAAGCATTTTCAAGAGATGCTCACAATATGAACATGGTTATGGAGTAAATGGAGAAGATGCGGAAACAAATACAAGGACTAAAAACCGGCCACGCAGGCGCAAGGCTGGAAGAAGTACTCCAAGAGGCGACGACATCTCCGTTGTCTTTTCGTATTTTGAGAGAACCCATCCCTGCGAAATGCCCAGTACCTACGTTTAAAGCATACAACGGTACCTATGATCCTGCATCCCACCTACGATACTACACTCGTGTCCTTGCCCATTGGGAAAGAGATGAGGTAGTACTTTGTAGGTACTTTCCTGCAAGCTTGACGTGATCAACATTGGCGTGGTATGATAATTTACCAGCAAACTCAATTGACTATTTTGAGCAATTGTCTACAGTATTCTTTGAGACATATATGTACAACAAGTCAACAAAGGCAGGGTTAGATAGGCTATTTGCTTTAGCTATCGGACCCCGAGAAACATTGATGCAATACACAGACACCGGCAGAAGACATGTCAAGCAATCGGGAAAGTCAATCCAGAAATTAGCATTAACTGCTATAAGTACGGACTTGATCGAACCTCGGCTATCTTCGTAGAGCTTCACAAATGAGCCCTGTATTCCGAAGGAGAGCTTAGGGTTGTCCAAGATCGCTACATCAGACTCGAAGAAATCCAGAAGGACAACCCTAGGGAGAAAACAAAGACAACAACAACTCCGTAACGAACCAACTCTCTGGAACCGATTCCGGAGATATCTAAGAGGCAAAACGAAGCCGGGGCAGAACCAGCTCTCGAGACAAAAGATCCAAATACGAAGATGGCAAAAGAGGAAAATGAACAGAAGAATTTGTAGATAAAATCTACACGAAGCTGAACACAACGTTCTCTCACATTCTAAGCAAGGAAGGAGCAAAGCCGGGCTTTCCTTACCCTAATACTAGAGGAAAGCAACCGGATAAAACAAAGGAGGCTAAGGAGTACTGTGAGTACCACCAGTACTACGGGCATACAACTGACACATGCTATCACCTACGAAACACGATTTAGAGATTCATAGATGAAGGCAAGTTCATGGAGTATGTGCAAATCCAATCAGTGGATACTGAGGTAGCCCCCAAGAAAAGAGTAGAACTACCTCAGGACGGCAAATACATCAACATGATCACCTTCTCCACAGGAGGTCAGGAGGAACTACTCGAAGACATCCTCGAGTTAGCTCGAAACAGAAGAAAACTAGAAGCCCACGAAGTATTCAAGCTAAGTGGACCACCCACTAGCACTTGAGAAGAATGGATGGCCAGGCCATTAACATTCTCAACAAGAGACGTCAACCAGGAAGTCGATATGCACAACGATCCACTTGTGATCACTCTACCAATACATGGGTGGAATGTTATGAAGGTCCTCATTGATGGGGGAATCTCGTTAAATGTATTGTTCTACGAATCCTACTTAAATGTATGGGTTTGACAGCTGAGCAAATGGATTCGCCCACTTGCACAATATACGGTTTCAACGGAGCAGTCTCTAGACCAAAAGGAGAAATCGTCTTGCAGGTACGCACAAGACCCTTAGTAACCGATACAAGGTTCTGTGTTGTGGAAGCACCTTCGCCCTACAACGTCATCATGGGACAACTATGGGTCCATCGGTTAAGAGGAACAGCCTCGACCTATCACCAGTACCTTCGATTCCCTACACCCATGGGTGAAATGGAAATCAAAGGTGATCAACAAGATGCAAGGCTATGCAATCTAGCGGAGGTCAGACTCAACGAAGAAAGAGTTCCCGCACAGAAACACGAAAGAAAAAGACGAAAGGCAAATGCCAACAAAGTAAAGGATGGAGGCTTCAAAGTACCCGAAGCCCCGTAAGTCCAAGAAGCAAATACATCCGCAACACCAGCAGCGGATATCTCTACCAAATAACAATTACAGAAAAGCACTCCTCCACGACCTCAGAAACAAACCTTCTCACCGGTAGAACCAACAAAGAAAATCAACATCGGAACGGAGGCAGAACCAAAGATGATCAACATCGGAACTTTACTAGAGGAGGATGAGGAGATGAAACTACAAAGACTACTACGGGATTACGCAGATATCTTTGCGTGGTTAATGGAAGACATGCCAGGAATTGACCCGAATTTGGTCTCCCACCACCTTCGGCTCAAACCATAAATGCCACCATTCAAACAACGTATCCGCAAGGTTGCAGATATCTACCAAGAGGCAGTAGAGAAGGAGTTGCAAAAGCTCCTAGAAGCAGGATTCATACGATAAGTAAAGTATCCCACGTGGATATCTAACATGGTCATCGTACCTAAGAAGAACGGAGGAGTACGCATTTTCATCGACTTTAGAAATCTGAATAAGGCGTGCCCCAAGGACAGCTACCCGCTGCCAAATATTGACCAGCTGGTCAATGTAACCGAAGGTCACCAGAGATTATCCTTCATGGATGGTTACTATGGTTACAACCAAATCGCCCTTGCAGAAGAAGACCAGGAGCATACTGCGTTCTTTACCCCACGAGGCTTGTATTGTTATACAAGGATACCTTTTGGACTAAAGAACGCGGGGGCAACATACCAGCGATTGGTTGACAAAATCTTTAAGCCATGGATAGGCAAGATACTAGAGGTCCACGTGGACGACATGCTAGTCAAGAGTAAAGAGGCGAAAAACCACCTGTCAGACCTAAGGGAGATATTTGAAGCCATGAGAAACTTTAACATGAAAGTAAACCCGGAGAAATGCATGTTTGGAGTAACCTCAGGAAAATTCCTAGGGTACTTGGTAACTAAGCGAGGAATAGAAGTGGACCCCGAAAGGGTCAGAGCAATAATGGGGATGCCATCTCCGAAAACACTAAAGGAAGTACAAAAGCTAAATGGAATCTTAGCCTCCATGGGAATATTCATAGCAAGGTCATCAGACAAATACAAGGCATTCTTTGACAGAATAAGGAAAGGAAGCAGGTTCGTGTGGACCACGGAATGCGAACAAGCTTTCCAAAAAAGCAAGGAGTATTTGACATCAATATCCATCTTACAGAAGCCAGAGCCAGGTGAGATACTCACTTTATACTTAGCAGCAACAGGCTACGCTGTAAGCGTAATATTGGTACGAGACCAAGGACAAGGAGAAAAACCTGTTTACTACATCAGCAAAACACTCAGTCCAGCGGAGCGTAACTACACCAAGGTGGAGTAACTTATATATGCCTTAGTAGTGGCAACACAAAAACTAAGGATATATTTTGATGCACATACCATCCGAGTCTTCACGAAGGCTCAGATAGGGAAAATCCTCGATAGCACGGAGAAAATTGGAAGGGTGGCAAAATGGAATGCCATGATCAAATAGTTTCACATAATCTTTGAAACTAGAAATGCTGAGAAATCACAAATCTTGGCAGACTTTCTGGCAAATCTACCTCTCAACGACGAAGCGGAGATAGATGACATCCCAAGAATGGAGAAAGACAAGCAAGAACCAGAAGATCTGCTGGAACCTCATAATTCACGAAGATGGGAGATATTCATAGATGGCTCCTCCAACGGAGAGGGCGCAAGCATAGGGATTGTAATAACAACCCCCACCGGAGACCGACTAATTTATACATTCAAGTTAGAATTCTAGTAATACACCAATAACATCACAGAATATGAGGCGGTCATACATGGTTTACGCTTGGCACGAGAGCTAGGCTTATCAGATATTCGGTTGACTAGTTATTCCCAACTGGTCATTAGACAAATCGAACTCAAATACCAAACTTTGGATCCAGTGCTATCTTCGTACTTAAAGCTAGCTCAGGAGCATGCGTCCAATATCAACAATGTAACATTCAGGCATGTATGTCGAAAAGACAACAGACATGCATATGCCTTAGCATTTATATCCTCTATGCTAAAAGATAGAAACACCACCGCCGTGCAAATTGGAAGGATCTACGAACCTTCGATAGAAGGACCCATCTCAGACACTAAGGAGACCTTTGTGATAGACACATTTTTGTGTCTGAATTGTCCTTAGTGTCTGTATTGTTAGTGCTTGATTTTATACTTATTATGGTGTTTTTGTGTTTTGATAGGTGTTTTTGGAGAAATACACTTGTGTGGAGAAAGTTGCTCGAAAAGTGTTATTCGGACCCCCGGAGGACATTTGCTAAACGGACACCAAATTCGGATAAGGGGCACCTCAATTACTAAGGGGCACCCACAGGATATTCGCACCCAATCAGCTATAAGGGGCAACCTCATCCCCTTCGTTTGAAAATGAGTTTTGGCGGGAAAAAGAGTTCTTTTACAGGAAGATGTAGGGTTGGATTGTTGGCGCGATTCAGTGAGATTCAATGGCTGAAATTTGTTGGGATGGCTTGATTAGTATTAACAGGCGTGGTATGGTTGCTGGAATGATCCAAATTGGCTGGAAATTCGGGATTGAAGAAAACAGAGTGACACGAGATTTTTGGCTAAATATGGAAGGATTCTGGCGAGATTTTCTCTCGGATTTTGGTTGGGAATATCCTGTTAAGCTAAAACAGGAGTGATACTCGTGCTGGAATAGGAAAAAGGAGAAGAGTTCACACAAGTTTGAAAGAACAGGGTATACACACGTAGATGAGGTATTCTCGGGATTTTCCGAGACTTTTTTTGGAGTTCTGCGTGTGTATAGGGAGAGTTTGACTCCTTTTGATCGTATACTGAATGAGATTGGAGCATGTCGACAGATGACAGAAGCATGCATAGAGAAAAAGGAGGAAATATATTTCGTATATTGCAGAGCATAAAGGAAGAAGATTTCGGGAGTTATTAGAGATTATTCTTGACCCTGTGAAGTGTATAAATAGGTGTTGTGAGTCATAGAGAAGCTACGGGGGGTTTGGGCAGAGAGCAGAGTGAAGAATCGTCAAGTTACATGATATTTTTTTGCTGGTGTATTACTAAAGAACACGAAGAAAAAACGCTTCCAAAGCCTGTCGTTAAAAACCGTGGTTTATTCTTGGTTTTGCAACAGTCTTTGCGGCGACAGTCAACAACACTTTTCAACTATCGTTCACTATAACAGTGTATTTGCAACGACCCACAAGCGTTGCAATTCCTGATTTTCACCATTTTTGTCTCCTTTTCATCATTTGTAAACACTTTGAGCAATGAAATCATATATTGAGTGTGTTTCCCACATGATGAGTTAAACCCAATCCTTGGGGCTATGGAGGAAGCCGTTGTTTCGGTAAAAGTGGTACATTTCTATTTTTATTTAATTATAATAACTCTATTATGATTTTTGCATTGAATTAAAAATTATTTATATGATTTTGATTAGTTGGATGTATTTTCTCTTGATAGAATATGCTTTATTTAGGGTTTTGATGTTCTATGCTTGGATTAACATCTATTCTTTTGGAAATCTACATGTCTAGGCAATAATATTAGAATCAATTTGAATGCTGGGTTGCATAATTATTATTTTATTAAATCACTAATATCGGCCAATGGTGAATTCCTAGCCCCCATCCTCTCCATAATTTCCACAAACACCTTTTTTATATTTGAGTTTGCTATATTCTTAGTTTTATTAAATTTAAAAATCGAACTCTCATCATGTCCGAGTGAACGACAAACTTTCTTAACACTATCTAAAATTGAATCAATTTTTGGCGCCGCCGATGCGGACTTGTTTTTAGGTTTTTATTTTTATTATTTTTGTTCCCTTTTACGCGTTTTGGTATTTTCTGTTTGATTTCAGACTTGGTGCGAAGCTTATGAGAAAGAAAAAGTGTTGAAAAGTAAAGCGAAGCCAAAGAAGGAAAGAAAAGAGAAATCAAAAGGAGTAAAGAAGAATATTTTTGCATATAGTTAATTTATTTTTATTAGATATTTATTTTTATTATTATTTTTAGAAACTATAAATAGGGTTTTATTTTTGGACTTTTTTATTTTTTATTTTTGGACATTGGACATTGGACTTTAGTTATTTAAAACCCTAAGGAAGGGTTAGTTTAAATATAAACTGCACAGGGAAGGACGACAGTTACGATACCGTCTCGGCCCCTCGGGTTCGTACACTGACATAGGAGTCTCTGTGGCCCGAGTCGGCTTCAACGGTTCATCCCCCGTCTGGAACGGGAGGTAAGAATTCTAAACACCCGCGAATCCTCTGTCAGCGGGTTTACTGGATGATTTTGTATGCATATATGTTGAGGTATTGAAAATGGATGCTTTAATTTCCTAGTAAAGGGCAAGGCCTAGCCATACAAGATAAGGGTTCGGATTTCATCACCGTTCTCTTCTTGCCCGCCTTAGGAAAACGATATCAAACGCGAACCCAAGCTTAAAATACTGACTAGAATGAGACCGATAGGGTAACGAGCTTAATAGGAAAGTCATTCGAAAAATATTGGTTACTATTTTATGCATACTTCGAAGTTCATGACGGTTTATGTAAGTTGAATGCTCCGCCTTGTAATGCCGGTGAGGCCATCAAAGCTCCATCGAGCTTCCCTCGTCTTTATTTAGCTACTTTAACTCAGAGTGATTCCAGAGGGGTCTGCTTAAATTATAACGAATTCCCTTTCGAAGGATTAGAAGCTGGTCCAGAAACAATCTAAGTGGAACCATCATGATTTTTGTTTGTTAGAAATCAGTAGGTTTGTTGTGGTCGAGTCAACCTTGTTTGTGCTTGTGTAGAATTCCCTTGCAGTTAGGATGCCAAACTGGTATTATAATAGCCATCATAATGAATATGAATATCTAACTGAACAATATGGACATTACTCTTTTTATAACCAGAGTGTGAATAATGGTTGGGAACGCCAACCCTTTGAAGGTTATGGGTCATATCATGGTGATCCCAATTACTATCCACACGTGCATCAGTCTTACGAGCAAGAAGATTATAATACTAGTTCTTCGTATTTAGAGGATGCAATCAAACTATTGAAAACTAGTCCCTATTATGATCCTTCTGAACCTGTTCTTCCTTTAGAAGAGTCTCTCAAACAACTATCTGAGAATACAAATAGGTTTGTGTTAGAAATGGATAAACAAAATGCACCTATGAGTGAACCTTATATACACGATACAATAAGGAAGTCATGTGAGTCGAGTCACGATACCATAAGGAAGTCATGTGAGTCGATTCAAAAGCTTTTGTTAGAGGCCAGAATGTAACTGCTCGAAATAATCTTAGAGTTTCCAATAGTACCCTTGAAAATGAGGATAGTTATTTGAATAATCAAGATGACGAGCTTAGAATTGATAACACTACTTGTTTAAATGAGGTTAGACCATTTTCATGTTATCATGATGTGGATAGTGTTGATGAAGAATCTGAAGTTTTTAGGCATAGTGATCAGGAATTTGTTTCTCCAATTGAGCTTTATAATGATAGTAATATTTCTGGTTTAAATCCAAATAATTTTAATAATTATTCACCTATTCAAAAGGATGAGGATTTGACTAGAAATACCCCCACTTTAGACGATGTAGTATTTCCTTTTTACGAAGCCGATGATAGTTTTGAGGAACGAGTTTATTCTGAGAATATTGTTTTAGAGTCTAGCGATTTAGAAACATTAGACTTAGAAAAAGAAAATGAACTTGTAGATATGAGTGAGGATGAACCTGACTTAGAAGAAT
This sequence comes from Papaver armeniacum, assembly GCA_023531295.1. NCBI lineage: Eukaryota > Viridiplantae > Streptophyta > Magnoliopsida > Ranunculales > Papaveraceae > Papaver > Papaver armeniacum. The sequence goes on along the minus strand of JAJJWW010012829.1, from coordinate 388,057 downwards.
CAATTGACCATTTTCAGGAATCATATGACCTTGAAATTAGGGAAGTTGTGACTAGTCTTTCTAGAGACACTGAAAACTCTAAGTTTGGGGGTGATTATCATTCTCCATGTGCTTTAACTCTTAGAAAGGTCCCTAACTTGGGACTTGACATATGTGCCTCAACCATTCTAAAAGATTATCTTTATACACTTTTTCCTAAACCTAGTTGTGTCCATAAAGAAGTTCAATTGTTAGAAACCCATCCTCTGGTTGATGTGGTTAACCCAGGCTATGATACCACGATTGACTTTGTTTTCCCACCAAAAACCTTCCTTCCAATTGTGGGAACGTATAAGTTTCAGATGTGTCAATTATTAAGTTTTGAGACTAAACCTAATTACTTTAGTAGATTAGGGTCGACACATTTTCTTAAGAATGACCACTACTGTGGTCAACTGTGTGAGTCAAGTCTGATTGACTTAAAGGATCCCCAGTTATTCAGGTTATTGTTATGTGCTTCTAGGTTCTTAATTGAGTATTTCCAGACTCTAGAACCTGATCTTCAGGATACTGTCCTTTGAGGAAATCCAGCCGATGAAAACTTTTTATATAGACCCTTTTATAGAGCATGGACCCGAACCACAACTATATGTAGTTTTCTTAAACAAAAAAATAGATAAGGGTGTGTTGGATATCTTCCTGGTCTGTTGCAGTTTCCTCTTCTTGTGGTTAGCACTTTTTGATCCAGATGACCCGCAGTTATTCCGGCTACTGCTATATGATTCTTCGAGGTGACTAATCTCTTCCATTGTCTGGCTGAAGACTTTAAACTTAGCACTTCTTTGGAGGTAACCCAATATTCATGCGACACGGTAATATCTTTCCTTATCTCTTTTGCTTCAAATGGTAACAGTTTCTCCTTGTTCATGTTTTTAATTTCATATTTAGAACATTGAGGACAATGTTAGATTTAAGTTTGGGGGTATGGGAGAAACTTTTTAGTTGCAATAAATAAACTCCAGAGCCTAGAAATTTATGCTTATTAAGGATGGCATTAACCAATCTAAGTGGATGGAAGCATCTTGGTTGTAGGAGTTGAGGAACCAATCTGATTAGATGGAAACATCTAAATAGTCTATTCATAAAAGCACAGAGCTCAGGTGTTAGGAAAAAAAACATGGTAGTTTCGCCATATCTCGTTGAATCCTTTTCACTTCTGTTTTTATTTTTTATTTTTAAATATGTTTCTAAGTGATTTGGTGGGGCCCACGATTCAAGTTGTTACCATTGCTAGGGTGAAATAGAGTGATTGAGATAACCAAAATGAAAAAAAAAAAAATGAGACCAGACCATCAGACCAACCGGAATAAATTCAATAAAGTCGACCACTGGTGCCCATGTATATGCCAGTTGTGTTGACCTAGAGTTAGGATTATCACCCGCTAGTTCCCTTGTATTTGCTAGCTGTGTTGATATTAGTCAGACCGGTATCTTAGTCCATTAGGATAGGTTCATCCTAGTAGTGGCCTTCAGACAGATATGGGAAACACCGTTCACCTTAGTCAACATCATCTACGTTTTTCTCTACATCCATCTTCTTAATCGATCCATGTGATTGGTTGACTCCGGTTATGATGTCCAGAAACTATCTGAGTAGAGCTCTGTCACTTATATATGAATTTTAGTATGCTTGAGTGCAAACTCGTGTACAACAATTGGAATTTCGCATCAGGGTAATTCCTCCTGTAGTCAATGAGAGTATGCCAACCAAGGAGATTCTTTAGTTCCTTCCAAGGTTCAGCGTAGATAGCTAGGGTCCGGAGTAAAGGTTTTGTGGGTACACATCTTGTAAACCCTCCCGAGACTATAACACGACCACTAGGGCCACCTAGGGGTTCAAAGGCTTGTTGCACATGCTAAGTGCAATCGCGATGCCTGCGACAGTGAGTTAGGATTTTATTTTCTAGATTAGTTTTGCTCGAGGACTAGCAAATAATAAGTTAGGGGGTATTTGATAGACACATTTTTGTGTCTGAATTGTCCTTAGTGTTTGTATTGTTAGTGCTTGATTTTATGCTTATTATGGTATTTTTGTGTTTGGATAGGTGTTTTTGGAGAAATACACTTGTGTGGAGAAAGTTGCTCGAAAAGTGCTATTTGGACCCCCGGAGGACATTTGCTAAACGGACCCCAAATTCGGATGAGCGGCACCTCAATTACTAAGGGGCACCCACAGGATATTCACACCCAAGCAGCTGGATAAGGGGCAACCTCATCCCATTCGTTTGAAAATGAATTTTGGCGGGAAAATGAGTTCTTTGACAGGCAGATATAGGGTTGGATTGTTGGCGCAATTTCAGTGAGATTCAATGGCTGAAATTTGTTGGGATGGCTTGATTAGTCTTAACAGGCGTGTTATGGTTGCTGGAATGATCCAAATTGGCTGGAAACTCGGGATTGAAGAAAACAGAGTGACACGGGATTTTTGGCTAAATATGGAAGGATTCTGGCGAGATTTTCTCTCGGATTTTGGTTAGGAATATCCTGTTAAGCTAAAACAGGAGTGATACTCGTGCTGGAATAGGAAAAAGGAGAAGAGTTCACGCGAGTTTGAAAGAACAGGGTATACACACGTACATGAGGTATTCTCGGGATTTTCCGAGACTTTTTTTGGAGTTATGCGTGTGTATGGGGAGAGTTTGACTCCTTCTGATCGTATACTGAATGAGATTGGAGCATGTCGACAGATGACAGAAGCATGCAGAGAGAAAAAGGAGGAAATATATTTCGTATATTGCAGAGCATAAAGGAAGAATATTTCGGGAGTTATTAGAGATTATTCTTGACCCTGTGAAGTGTATAAATAGGTGTTGTGAGTCATAGAGAAGCTACAAAGGGTTTGGGCAGAGAGCAGAGTGAAGAATCGTCAAGTTACATGATATTTTTCTGCTGGTGTATAATTGAAGAACACGAAGAACAAACGCTGCCAAAGCCTGTCGTTAAAAACCGTGGTTTATTCTTGGTTTTGCAACAGTCTTTGCGGCGACAGTCAACAACACTTTTCAACTATCGTTCACTGTAACAGTGTATTTGCAACGACTCACAAGCGTTGCAATTCCTGATTTTTCACCATTTTTGTCTCCTTTTCATCATTTGTAAACACTTTGAGCAATGAAATCATATATTGAGTGTGTTTCCAACATGATGAGTTAAACCCAATCCTTGGGGCTATGGAGGAAGCCGTTGTTTCGGTAAAAGTGGTACATTTCTATTTTAAATTAATTATAACAACTCTATTATGATTTTTGCATTGAACTAAAAATTGTTTATATGATTTTGATTAGTTGGGTGTATTTTCTCTTGATAGAATATGCTTGCTTTAGGGTTTTGATGTTCTATGCTTGGATTAACATTTATTCTTTTGGAAATCTACATGTCTAGGCAATAATATTAGAATCAATTTGAATGCTGGGTTGCATAATTATTATTTTATTAAATCAGGCCAATGGTGAATTCCTAGCCCCATCCTCTCCATAATTTCCACAAACACCTTTTTTATATTTGAGTTTGCTATATTCTTAGTTTTATTAAATTTAAAAATCGAACTCTCATCAAGTCCGAGTGAACGACAAACTTTCTTACCACTATCTAAAATTGAATCAATTTTTGGCGCCGCCGACGCGGACTTGTTTTTAGGTTTTTATTTTTATTTTTATTATTTTTATTCCTTTTTACGCGTTTTGGTATTTTCTGTTTGCTTTCAGATTTGGTGTGATGCTTATGAGAAAGAAAAAGTGTTGAAAAGTAAAGCGAAGCCAAAGAAGGAAAGAAAAGAGAAATCCAAAGGAGTAAAGAAGAATATTTTTGTATATAGTTAATTTTTTTTTATTAGATTTTTTTTTATTATTATTTTTAGAAACTGTAAATAGGCTTTTATTTTTGTAATCTTTTATTTTTGGACTTTTTTATTTTTTATTTTTGGATATTGGACATTGGACTTTAGTTTTTTTAAAACCTTAAGGAAGGGTTAGTTTAAATATAAACTATACAGGGAAGGACGACAGTTACGATATTGTCTCGGCCCCTCGGGTTCGTACACTGACATAGGAGTCAGTGGCCCGAGTCGGCTTCAACGGTTCATCACCCGTCTGGAGCGGGAGGTTAGAATTCTAAACACCCGCGAATCCCCTGTCAGCGGGTTTACTAGATGATTTTGTATGAATATATGTTGAGGTATTGAAAATGGCTGTTTTAATTTCCTAGTAAAGGGCAAGGCCTGGCCATACAAGATAAGGGTTCGGATTTCATCATCGTTCTCTTCTTGCCCGCCTTAGGAAAACGATACCAAACGCGAACCCAAGCTTAAAATACTGACTAGAATGAGACAGATAGGGTAACGAGCTTAATAGGAAAGTCATTCGAAAAATATTGGTTACTCTTTTAAGCATATACTTCGAAGTCCATGACGGTTTCTGTAAGTTGAATGCTCCGCCTTGTAATGTCGGTGAGGCCATAAAAGCTCCATCGAGATTCCCTCGTCTTTATGTAGCTACTTTAACTCAGATTGATTCCAGAGGGGTCTGCTTAAATTGTAACGAATTCCCTTTCGAAGGATTAGAAGCTGGTCTAGAAACAATCTAAGTGGAACCATCATGATTTTTGTTTGCTAGAAATCAGTAGGTTTGTTGTGGTCGAGTCAACCTTGTTTGTGCTTGTATAGAATTCCCTTGCAGTTAGGATGTCAAACTAGTATTATAATAGCCATCACAATGAATATGAATATCCAACTGAACAATATGGACATCACTCTTTTTATAACCAGAGTGTGAATAATGGTTGGGCATGCCAACCTTTTGAAGGTTATGGGTCATACCATGGTGAGCCCAATTACTATCCACACGTGCATCAGTCTTACGAGCAAGAAGATTATAATACTAGTTCTTCGTATTTAGAGGATGCAATCAAACTATTGAAAACTAGTCCCTATTATGATCCTTCTGAACCTGTTCTTCCTTTAGAAGAGTCTCTCAAACAACTAACTGAGAAGACAAATAGGTTTATGTTAGAAATGGATAAACAAAATGCACCTATGAGTGAACCTTCTATACACGATACAATAAGGAAGTCATGTGAGTCGAGTCACGATACCATAAGGAAGTCATGTGAGTCGATTCAAAAGCTTTTGTTAGAGGCCCAGAACAGAACTGCTCGAAATAATCTTAGTATTTCCAGTACCCTTGAAAATGAGGATAGTTATTTGAATAATCAAGATGACGAGGTTAGAATTGATAACACTACTTGTTTAGATGAGGTTAAACCATTTTCATGTTATCATGATGTGGATAGTGTTGATGAAGAATCTGAAGTTTTTAGGCATAGTGATCAGGAATTTGTTTCTCCAATTGAGCTTTATAATGATAGTAATATTTCTGGTTTAAATCCAAATAATTTTAATAATTATTCACCTATTCAAAAGGATGAGGATTTTACTAGAAATACCCCCACTTTAGACGATGTAGTATTTCCTTTTTACGAAGCCGATGATAGTTTTGAGGAACGAGTTTATTCTGAGAATATTGTTTTAGAGTCTAGCGATTTAGAAACATTAGACTTAGAAAAAGAAAATGAACTTGTAGAGATGAGTGAGGATGAACCTAACTTAGAAGAATCAATTAACCATTTTCAGGAATCAGATGACCTTGAAATTAGGGAAGTTGTGACTAGTCTTTCTAGAGACACTTAAAACTCTAAGTTTGGGGGTGATTATCATTCTCCATGTGCTTTAACTCTTAGAAAGGTCCCTAACTTGGGACTTGACATATGTGCCTCAACCATTCTAAAAGATTATCTTCATACACTTTTTCCTAAACCTAGTTATGTCCATAAAGAAGTTCAGTTGTTAGAAACCCATCCTCTGGTTGATATGGTTAACCCATGCTATGATACCACGATTGACTTTGTTTTCCCACCAAAAAACTTCCTTCCAATTGTGGGAACGTATAAGTTTCAGATGTGTCAATTATTAAGTTTTGAGACTAAACCTAATTACTTTAGGAGATTAGGGTCGACACATTTGCTTAAGAATGACCACTACTGTGATCAACTGTGTGAGTCAAGTCTGATTGACTTAAAGGATCCCCAGTTATTCAGCTTATTGTTATGTGCTTCTAAGTTCTTTTTGATGGTGGATTTTCATTTAAGGTTAAAATTGTAAAAACCAGAAAATTATACGCTGACATCTTGTAAAAGATAAGGCCATCAATAAGTGTTGGATACTCCCTCACTTAATTCACCTAGAATGGAGCATGTGGCAACAATCCTATTCTGTGAATACACGAAATTCATTCAGGTTGGAGCATGTAGCAACAATCCCATATACCCTGTGAATTTCTAGCATTATTAAATAATGCGATATCAGCCTTGTATTTCCTGTACTCATTATCAGTGCGGCATGACGACTGAGTGTTGCTCTTACAAAGCAACACGAACCTCCAAGCATTATAATGAAACCATGTACGAAATACCTGTACAGGCTGACTCTCGGTGTGTTATACTAGCCCGATTGAGCATCCGGACTGACCGTATCGGTCCGGATATGATCACGATCATCCAACTCCACAAGCATGATTGGATGACCCAGATCAATTCCACCACCCCAAGCAGGTATGGAATATCCACTGCCAAACCAACGCGGACCCCGCATGGTCGGCCTCCCTCCAGAATTGGCCTAGCTTGCCAAAACGTCCAAACCATAGCAAAGATGGGTGGAAAACCCTAAATTAGGGTTTGCGGCATATTACATGTGTCGCAAAACAGTCTCAACCATCCATCTTCGCAGTATAGATGGAGGGTGTAGATGTAGATTCAAATGGCCCGAGCATGTCAACACAATCACCGTGGGCCGCCTACACATACCCGACCAATCGGTCGGGACCAACCATGGTTGGTTATCCTAATTCGTGCGCCCAAACATAGCATGGTTACACAGCCGTGAAACCCAAATTAGGGTTTTGAGCATCACGAGCGTCCATCTTCTCCGGAACGAATGGAGGGTCCAAGATTAGATTAAGCAGGTCCGGTCATACCGGCATGACCACCGTGGACCCATCTATCCCCTCACCTAATCGGCCAAGGCATATCATGCCTGGTTGTTCCAAGACGCGCGCCCAAACTAGCGTGGTCACACCTCCCAAACCGCAAACTGATCTCAACCGCTCAACTTCGCCGTACGATTTGAGTGGCCCAGATCACGTTTTCATGGGATATTCAGGTATAGGCGTGAACACCAGCCTACCACCTTCACACCAGACCGATCGGCCAAGACCGACCAAGATTAGTCACCTTGGAACGTGCGCCCGAAGTGGGCATGACGCGCGGCTATTGCGGCACGGTTTTTCTCATCACAAATTGATCTCGACCATTCAACTTCACCGGACGAATTGAGTGGCCCAGATCATACTTTCGTGAGGTAATGGGTATAGGCGCCTACACCGTCATGCCGTCTACACGCATGTACGGTCGGCCTGGCCAAAGTCATATCCCAAGCTGGGATTCGACCAGGCTGAAGAGGGATGCTTGCGCACCTCTTCTAAAACCCTAATTCCACCAACGGTCGCAGATGAGTGTCTCAAATATCATCTCATCCGTCCAACTTCACCGGCTTGGTTATACAACCCTGGTCAGGAGTTAACTGGTTAGTGAGGAGTCATGGTAATCACCACCCATCACTCTACCACACTAGGATGCAGTACCTGCATAAAATACACATGATACTTCACAAGTATCAACTTCCTGAATAACGCAGTTATTCAATTCAGCATTACATGCTACCTTTCGTGGATCCACGATCCACACATTCCAGACATCAATCATGTCACAAACTGGGGGGATACATACTGGGGTATTGGTCTAGCGGTTTACAGCGTGCAACGTGCAACGCGCCATCACAAGAACGTGTTAGGAAGTTATGGACGGTTAGCGATGACAGGAGAAGTGGGCAAGACTGATCGTGTAGCACCGACACACAACTCCACTACTCCATCACTCCACTTCCTCCACTTCCCGCGAGAGACGTGAATAAGGCTCAATGACTTGTATAAATAGGTTCTCCTCCCTATTTCCACCAACAGAGCAAGTCCAGGCAAAAAACAGAAACCAAGTGTTAATACAAAACACCAGAACTGATAGCTTGCATCCTGTAGCCGGTTCAGCTTTCTCATTACAAGTCATAAGCAAGCCAAAACCTTCAAAATCTCAATACCTTCTTCGCTTCCCTCCCTAAGATCAACCCCATCTCCTTCACTTTGTGACCGAAACAAGTCTGGAACGGCCATTTCTTGGTTTAGGCCGGACTTGCACAGATTGATTTCCGAATCTACAAACACTCACCGCTTTTTGCATTTGTTTAGGGTTTAGATTCATTCCTCATCCACACACCCCAAATTACCAAATCCGGCAGGAATAGTTTTCACCCATAAACAATTGGCGACCACAGTGGGAGGTTAATCTCTCGGTTGTAAAGTCAATCTCTTCAATACCATTCAATCAATTTCGAGATGGTTGGTCTTAGGACCACCTCGACGGTCTCAAATCCTGATGGTTCCTCCAACGGAGATACCCCTCCTCTTAACGGCGTATCTGACGGCATCATCAGGAGATTCCCAACATTAAGCGAACTAGCACGGGTACAGGAGATTCACACGAAGAACATGGAGCTAATCAAAGAAGCGGTAAGCGGCATACTTGATCTCCTCATCAAGATGACATCAGAGATGAGCATTCTGGAGACCTTTACACCGGAGACTAGTCCCCCTCATATCAACAGCTTTACTACGAACCAGAGGCCAGTGGATCAGGAAGCGACATCTCTAGTGGAAAGCTTGTGTGAACTCTTGCACCTCTCGAAGAATCAACGGGCAGAGACGTTTGCTGCAGTTAATAAAATAGCTCTGGACGCACATCTGACTCCTTCTCGTCCAGAAGTCTTAAATGCATCGGAAACATCTGTAAATAATGTTACATTCACAGAGGATGACATGATGGCAGAGGAAGGTCACAACCAGGCCCTACATGTTACCGCTCACATCAAGGGTTCAGAGTTCAGGAGGGCCCTCGTCGACACAGGAGCATCTTAGAATGTAATTACTCTCAAGACTCTCAAGACAGCCAAGGTTAGCCCATGCAAGATTGTACGACAGCCCACCACGATGACAGACTTTGAAGGAAATCAGACCAGCACATAAGGGTATGTCAATCTGAATTTATCAATAGGACCCGTTCAGTCAAGAGCAAAGTTTGAAGTCATAGAAAAGGAGCCGGACTACCATATGATACTGCGGAGACCATGGCTTCACGACAACAAGGTCATTCCTTCAACGTATCACCAGTGCCTGAAGACCATGCTAAATGAGAAAGTCATCCGTATTCCTGCATCATTGTCTCCGTACGCACCAATACGCGGAGTGGAGTGTTCGAGCCAAAAGATACTTCGCAGGGAAGATCAGACAAAGTCCTGTGCACCCCACTACCCACGTGGGCTTCAATCCAGGAAGAAGACCGACTTACATCACTGAGGGCCAAGCACCACGACACGCCTTCTCTGACGGGGCATCCATCTTTATCCAAAGGAGGCTTCAACCCGCGTTCACACCAAAGGGAACGCACTTTCGAGGCGAAACGTGACCGAAAGGGAAGACAATATACTGCGCGCATTGTTAGCAGTGCAATGGAGAGACCGGCACCCGCCTCTCTCGCCCAATTAAATGTCAGAGGAACGACGAAGTACAAGAGGAGGTATTAGATGCCCCGCAACAACTATAAGATGGAACCAATTCCACAACCGACGAGCTCGAGACCGTTAACATCGGGGATGAAGAATCTCCCGTGCCGGTCTCTATCGGTTCGACTCATCCACGACGAACGTTTAGAGTCTTGTTCAACTACTCAAGGAGTACCAAGACGTGTTCGCCTGGACATACGAGGAAATGCCTAGTCTAGATGAAAAATTGGTCACCCATCACCTACATGTCATACCCGGATCCAAGCCAATCAAGCAATCTCCGAGGCAATTCAGACATGAAGTGGAAGAACAAATCAAGAACGAAATTCAGAAGTTACTAGCTGCTGGCTTCATCATACCTATTCACCATCCGACCTGGTTAGCCAATGTGGTCCCAGTAAAGAAGAAAAACGGACAGATTCGGTGCTGCATGGATTTCAGAGACCTGAACAAGTGCTTCCCCAAGAACGACTTTCCCCTGCCTAACATCGACATGTTAGTAGACGCCACTAGCGGACACGACATGTTTTCCTTCATGGATGGTTACAGCGGATACAATCAGATAAGGATGTATGAGCACGATGCAAGTAAGACAGCCTTCCGAACCCCTCTTGGCAATTTTTACTATACCGTTATGCCATTCGGTTTAAAGAACGCCGGCGCAACGTATCAACGTGTTATGACGGAAATCTTCCATGACATGATGCATAAACAAGTAGAAGACTACGTAGATGATATTGTGGTCAAGTCAAGGGCTCGAGCAGATCACACCAACGTCTTACGGAAAGTGTTCGAGAGGTGTCGAGAGTACAAGTTGAAGATGAATCCTCTGAAGTGCGCTTTCGGTGTCTCTTCAGGCAAATTTCTAGGATTCCAAGTAACCGCGGAAGGGATTAAGGTAGACCCGTCCAAGACTCAAGCTATTCTCACAATGCCGCCTCCACGAACTGTGAAGGAACTCCAGAGTTTCATGGGCAAGGTAAACTACATCCGACGTTTTATACCGGGTCTAGCCCAACTTGCCGCCTCATTCACTCCCTTGCTAAAGAAAGGAGCTAGTTTCATTTGGACCACAACCCAGCAGGAGGCTTTTCGAAAGATTCAACGAATACTGTCATCTCCAACCATTATGAAGTCTCCTGCACAAGGAAAGCCGCTGCACCTCTACACTGCCTTCAAAGGACACCGCAGATGGGAGCTCTACTCGCTCGGGAAGACGACGAGGAATCGAACATCCCATATACTACTTCAGTCGAATATTGAGAGATGCTGAACTTAGATACCCCAGAGCGGAAAAAGCATGTTTAGCCTTGATCCATTCCATTCAAAAGTTCAGGCATTACCTACTGTCTAATAGGGTGATACTCGTGTCTAAATATGATCTTGCAAAGTTTTTACTTTCAAAGCCGGTCCTGACTGGAAGGACAGGCAAGTGGATTCTCCAAATGTCAGAGCTGGACATAACGTGTGCGTCACCTAGAGCTATCAAGGGTCAAGCGGTTGCAGACTTACTTTGGCGGCATTTCTGGAGAAGGCACTATAGGGCTACACGAAGATCTCCCCGGAGAATTTCCAGACGTCTCTTTTTGGAAGAAGAAGTGTGGCTCTTGTATTTCGATGGCTCTGCTACCCCTAGCAGATATCTTTTGGAGGAGCGGGCGTGGTATTAGTATCTCCAACTGGGAAGTATTCTCACACTCCTTCAAGCTGGACTTCGAATGCACCAACAACTCAGCAGAGTATGAAGCCTTCCTCATAGGGCTGTCAATAGCCAAGCAAGTGGGAGTCACGCGCCTGAAGATAAGAGGTGACTCCAAGTTACTAGTGAATCAGATGAATGGGGTATACGTACTAAAGGAAGTAACGCTAGCTCCATACCGATCAGAAGCACAGAGGTTACTGAATTATTTTGCCGATGCAACCATAACCCATGTCAGTCGCAGCAACAACAGGCACGCCGACTGTCTAGCAACACCGGCTTCCAAATTGAAGTTCGAAGGTTTGGAAGAAACCCGACAAGTAAATAGGAGAACCATAGAATCGACATGGTTATCACAATACAAAGACACCAAGACCGATGATTGGCGAACTCCGATCATTCAAGAGCTCAACAGCTCACTCTCCCAAGGAAAGGTCAGTCTTAAAACCCTGCAGAACTTCTTCATGCTTCATGGTATGCTGTATTATCGGAACTCGGATGGTTCCCTGTCAAGATGTCTTGGGGATGACAAAGCACAACTACAGCTGAATCATGTTCACAACGAAATCTGTGGACAATCACTGGTGGTAACGCTTTACCGACAACTCCAACGTCTGGGCTATTACTGGCCAGGGATGGAGGCTCAATCCAGACTACTTCAGAAGTCCTGCTCAAATTGCCAAGCACCGCCACATCAATTGGAAGTTTTTAACGTGAACCACACTGGGGACTGGAGAGAGCCGTACATTAGTTACCTCCGTGGCGGAACAACTCCTACCAAACAAAAGGATGCTATCAAGATGAAGCAAAAGGCTAAGCGGTTCGTATTACATGAAGGGATCCTGTATCGCAAGAGCTTTGGAGGTAATCTACTACGATGCCTGGTCAGAAGAAATCCCGATCATCTTTGAAGGAAACACATGAAGGGGAACATCAAGGGAAGAGGAAACTGTTTCTCCAGATACACGAGAAATACTATTGGCCGACCATGGAGGATGATGCAGCCGCTTTTGTGCAAAACTGTCACAAATGCCAAATTCATGGGAACCTTGTTCACGAGCCTTCCACCCCTTTACACTCGATAAGCAGTCCATGGCCATTTTACAGCTGGGGACTGGACATCATCGGGAAAATCAACCCTCCGTCATCAAAGCAACACGAGTACATCATAACCGCGACAGAGTACTTCACCAAATGGGTAGAAGCCATCCCACTGCGAGGGACTACAGGAGCAATGATTGCGGCTTTCATTAAAGAGCATATCATTTGTCGTTTTGGTGTGCCTAAGCATATCATCACTGATAATGGCACTCCCTTCGCCAATAAATAGGTACGAGAACTACTTGAAGAGTATGGCATTAAACAAGTCTTCTCCACCATCTACTACCCTCAAGGGAACGGACAAGCTGAAAGTACCAACAAGACATTGATCCGGATCATCAGTCGAACAGTACACGATAACCCTAGAGAATGGCATGACCAGTTACCAATGGCGCTATGGGCATATCGGACATCACCCAGAAGCTCCATTGGAGTTTCCCCATACTCACTTGTTTACGGAGCGGATGCAATTCTACCAGCAGAGATCAAAATCCCATCAGCCAAGATTGCAGCGGCAACCGGGATCTACTGGAACGAAGCTGAAACCTCCAACTCTAGAGTAGCGGAGTTAGACACTCTGGATTTCAGAAGAAGCAAAGCAGAAGAACGCACTCGCATACGGAATAGAATTTCCAGGGCATACAACAAAACCGTGAAATCACGTGTTTTCAAAGTGGGAGATTTGGTTTTGAAAACGGCCAAACACATCCAACAAGACATGTCCGCACCAAAGTTCTCACCGAAATGGGAAGGTCCTTACACAATCACCAAGGCTTACAAATACGGCTACTACAAGATCAATAAGGTGGACGGAGGCAAATTGGAAGCAGTCATCAATGGAAAATGGCTCAAGGCATATCATGCCTGACCACTATCTGCTCTGTCAACAATACATGCATTTATTTTCATTACATGTTTGAATCACCAATTATATTCAGAGATGCATCAATGAAAAAACCCGTTTCATCAATCAAAAACCAATGCAATTTATTCCACAAAGACGTTCAAAAACTTTTGGCATAAATGAATGCAGCTGAATGCGACTTAGAGGAGGCCATCTAGTAGATTATAGTTCCTTGAGAGCATCATCTCCGATCTAGCCTGATATCTCTCTGTACTTTTCCTCAAGTCCTGTACTGCCTGCTCTACCTTCTGTGATTCCGCAGCCATAGCCTTTTCCTCTTCCAAGATAGCTTTCGCAGCAGGAACAACGTTTACGAGGATACCAGCTCGATCAACCTTGATGATATCAAGACGCTGCCGCAGCCATCCCACATTGAACTCCATGGATTCGCAGGTAGATACCATATTCTCCCACTTTTCAAGGCTTGATTCGGCAATGTTGCGGATAGAAATGTTATCCATCTCAGCAATCATGGGAAGAAGACAGTTTACCGTGGTGACCAGAGCAGATGAACAGTGCCGAACCACATTCCTGGTTGCGATATGACCATACTTTCTCCATAAATTCGTGTAAAGAGGCACGGACTCCTTCCGCACTAAGAATCCACCGACGTCTCGGTAGCTGGAGGATAAACATTTCATGCGAACATCGAATGAAAGACCTGCATTGGGGTATTCATAAGATGAGACACCCAGATCAGCATCTTCGAGGTCCACAGGGGTAGGCGTGTTTGATTTTGAAGGAAGAGGACTGTTTAAGTCATCATCATAGATAACCGTCACACATGTTCCGGTAGGATATCTCTGCAAGAATGAGAAGATTATTCACCTGATCATTATGAAGAACAAGCAATTGTTCAGAAAAAAAAAGAGGAGAGACGAACCGGTATTATCTTCTTGACTCGGAGAACACGAGCAGGGGATCCATCATGAAGCTCAGACGCAGGTCGTGCACGTTTAATGGAAGATCCTTGACGGTATGAAGAAGACGATCCACTGGTGTTCGACATGATAAGGAAGTGGAGTTTCTACGAGAAAGCCTTATTGTAAAATCGTAAAAGTGGTTCAGAATCTCTACACTTGCATATATGCTGAGGAAACCCTAAAACGATTACGGCGCCTGATATATGGGGATACGACACCGACCAAGTCAGGATTTCTTTTGAGCCCTAATCAAGTATCAGAAGAACATCTGGATACACGAGCGATTCAACCAGCAGTGTGTAAGCACCCACGGCCAGAATCCCTCCAGGAAGGGGACCTAATGTAAATACCCTAAGGAAGGAAGCAGGTCCATCAAGGCTTGAGATCGCGCAGGTATGGAGGATTGCCCACGGCCAGAATCCCTCCAGGTAGACTTCCTTTATCTTGTCTTCTTACGTTTGTATATGTCACCATCTCATGCCTACCCTACAATAGTGTAACCATTATGTGCTAGGCAGGGGACTTAATGTTGATGGTGGATTTTCATTTAAGGTTAAAATTGTAAAAACCAGAAAATTATACGCTGACATCTTGTAAAAGATAAGGCCATCAATAAGTGTTGGATACTCCCTCACTTAATTCACCTAGAATGGAGCATGTGGCAACAATCCCATTCTCGTGAATACACGAAATTCATTCGGGTTGGAGCATGTAGCAACAATCCCATATACATCAGTGAATTTCTAGCATTATTAAATAATGCACAATCAGCCTTGTATTTCTGTACTCATTATCGGTGCGGCATGACGATCGAGTGTTGCTCTTCTGAGCAACACGAACCTCAAGCATTATAATGAAACCATGTACGAAATACACGTACAGGCTGACTCTCGGTGTGTTATACTAGACCGATTGAGCCCCTCTCGGTGTGTTATACTAGCCCGATTGAGCATCCGGACTGACCGTATCAGTCCGGATATGATCACAGTCATCCAACTCCACAAGCATGATTGGATGACCCAGATCAATTCCATCACCCCCAAGCAGGTATGAAATATCCACTGCCAAACCAACGCGGACCACGAATGGTCGGCCTCCCTCCAGAATTGGCCTAGCTTGCCAAAACGTCCAAACCATAGCAGTATGGGTGGAAAACCCTAAATTAGGGTTTGCGGCATATTACATGTGTCGCAAAACAGTCTCAACCATCCATCTTCGCAGGTATAGATGGAGGGTGTAGATGTAGATTCAAAGGGCCCAGAGCATGTCAACGCAATCACCGTGGGCCCGCCTACATACCTGACCAATCGGTCAGGACCAACCATGGTTGGTTATCCTAATTTGTGCGCCCAAACGAGCACGGTTACACGGCCGTGAAACCCAAATTAGGGTTTTGAGCATCACAAGCGTCCATCTTCTCCTAAGCACGAATGGAGGGTCCAAAATTAGATTAGCGAGTCCTGGTCATACCAAAGCATGACCACCGTGGACCCATCTATCCCCTCACCCGATCGGCCAAGGCATATCATGCCTGGTTGTTCCAAGACGCGCGCCCAAACTAGCGTGGTCACACCTCCCAAACCGCAACCGATCTCAACCGCTCTCAACTTCGCCGTACGATTTGAGTGGCCCAGATCACGTTTTCATGGGATATTCAGGTATAGGCGTGAACACCAGCCTACCACCTTCACACCAGACCGATCGGCCAAGACCGACCAAGATTGGTCACCTTGGAACGTGCGCCCGAAGTGGGCATGACGCGCGGCTATTGCGGCACTGGTTTTCTGTCACAAATTGATCTCGACCATTCAGCTTCACCGGACGAATTGAGTGGCCCAGATCATACTTTCGTGAGGTAATGGGTATAGGCGCCTACACCGTCATGCCGTCTACACGCATGTACGGTCGGCCTGGCCAAAGTCATATCCCAAGCTGGGATTCGACCAGGCTGAAGAGGGATGCTTGCGCACCTCTTCTAAAACCCTAATTCCACCAACGGTCGCAGATGAGTGTCTCAAAGATCATCTCGTCCGTCCAACTTCACCGGCTTGGTTATACAACCCTGGTCAGGAGTTAACTGGTCAGTGAGGCGTCATGGTAATCACCACCCATCACTCTACCACACCGGGATGATGCACCGCATAAAATACACATGATACTTCACAAGTATCAACTTCCTGAATAACGCAGTTATTCAATTCAGCATTACATGCTACCTTTCGTGGATCCACGATCCACACATTCCAGACATCAATCATGTCACAAACTGGGGATACATACTGGGGTATTGGTCTCGGCGGTTTACAAACGTGCGGCGTGCAACGCGCCATCACAAGAACGTGTTAGGAAGTTATGGACGGTTAGCGATGACAGGAGAAGTGGGCAAGACTGATCGTGTAGCACCGACACACAACTCCACTTCCTCCACTTCCCGCGAGAGACGTGAATAAGGCTCAATGACTTGTATAAACAGGTTCTCCTCCCTATTTCCACCAACAGAGCAAGTCCAGGCAAAAAACAGAAACCAAGTGTTAATACAAAACACCGGAACTAATAGCTTGCATCCTGTAAGCCGGTTCAGCTTTCTATTACAAGTCATAAGCAATCCAACACCTTCACAATCTCAACACCTTCTTCGCTTCCCTCCCTAAGATCAACCCCATCTCATTCACTTTGTGACCGAAATAAGTCTAGAACGGCCATTTCTTGGTTTAGGCCGGACTTGCACATATTGATTTCCGAATCTACAAGCACTCACCGCGCAGTGCATTTGTTTAGGGTTTAGATTCATTCCTCATCCACACACCCCAAATTACCAAATCCGGCAGGAATAGTTTTCACCCATAAATATTTCTTAATTGAGTATTTCCAGACTCTAGAACCTGATCTTCAGGATACTGCCTTTGAGGAAATCCAGCCGATGAAAACTTTTTATCTAGACCCTTTTATAGAGCCTGAACTCGAACCACAACTAGATGTAGTTGTCTTAAACAAAAAAATAGATAAGGGTGTGTTGGATATCTTCCTGGTCTGTTGCAGTTTCCTCTTCTTGTGGTTAGCACTTTTTGATCCAGATGACCCGATTATTCCTATTTCTTTGCTATATGATTCTTCGAGGTGACTAATGTCTTCCATTGTCTGGCTGATGACTTTAAACTTAGCACTTCTTGGGAGGTAACCCAATATTCATGCGACACGGTAATATCTTTCCTTATATCTTTTGCTTCAAATGGTAACAGTTTCTCCTTGTTCATGTTTTTAATTTCATATTTAGAACATTGAGGACAATGTTAGATTTAAGTTTGGGGTATGGGAGAAACTTTTTAGTTGCAATAAATAAACTCCAGAGCCTAGAAATTTATGCTTATTAAGGATGGCATTAACCAATCTAAGTGGATGGAAGCATCTTGGTTGTAGGAGTTGAGGAACCAATCTGATTAGATGGAAACATCTAAAGAGTCTATTCATAAAAGAACAGAGCTCAGGTGTTAGAAAAAAAAACATGGTAGTTTCGCCATATCTCGTTGAATCCTTTTCACTTCTGTTTTTATTTTTTATTTTTAAATATGTTTCTAAGTGATTTGGTGGGGCCAACGATTCAAGTTGTTACCATTGCTAGGGTGAAATAGAGTGATTGAGATAACCAAAATGAAAAAAAAAAAAAAATGAGACCAGACCATCAGACCAACCGGAATAAATTCAATAAAGTCGACCACTGGTGCCCTTATATATGCCAGTTGTGTTGACCTAGAGTTAGGATTATCACCCGTTGGTTCCCTTGTATTTGCTAGTTGTGTTGATATTAGTCATACCGGTATCTTAGTCCATTAGGATAGGTTCATCCTAGTAGTGGCCTTCAGACAGATATGGGAAACACCGTTCACCTTAGTCAACTTCATCTACGTTTTTCTGTACATCCATCTTCTTAATCTATCCATGTGATTGGTTGACTTCGGTTATGATGTCCAGAAACTATCTGAGTAGTGCTCTGTCACTTATTTATGAATTTTAGTATGCTTGAGTGCAAACTCGTGTACAACAATTGGAATTTCGCATCAGGGTAATTCCTCCTGTAGTCAATGAGAGTATGCCAACCAAGGAGATTCTTTAGTGCCTTCCAAGGTTCAGCGTAGATATCTAGGGTCCGGAGTAAAGGTTTTGTGGGTACACATCTTGTAAACCCTCCCGAGACTATAACTCGGCCACTAGGGCCACCTAGGGGTTCAAAGGCTTGTTGCACATGCTAAGTGCAATCGCGATGCCTGCGACAGTGAGTTAGGATTTTATTTTCTAGATTTGTTTTGCTCAAGGACTAGCAAATAATAAGTTAGGGGGTATTTGATAGACACATTTTTGTGTCTGGATTTTCCTTAGTGTTTGTATTGTTAGTGCTTGATTTTATGCTTATTATGGTGTTTTTGTGTTTGGATAGGTGTTTTTGGAGAAATACACTTGTGTGGAGAAAGTTGCTCGAAAAGTGCTATTTGGGCCCCCGGAGGATATTTGCTAAACGGACCCCAAACTAGGATAAGGGGCACCTCAATTACTAAGGAGTACCCACAGGATATTCGCACCCAAGCAGTTGGATAAGGGGCAACCTCATCCTCTTCGTTTGAAAATGAATTTTGGCGGGAAAAAGAGTTCTTTGACAGGCAAATAATAAGTTGTTGGCGCGATTCAGTGAGATTCAATGGCTGAAATTTGTTGGGATGGCTTGATTAGTCTTAACAGGCGTGGTATGGTTGCTGGAATGATCCAAATTGGCTGGAAATTCGGGATTGAAGAAAACAGAGTGACACGGGATTTTTGGCTAAATATGGAAGGATTCTGGCGAGATTTTCTCTCGGATTTTGGTTGGGAATATCCTATTAAGCTAAAACAGGAGTCATACTCGTGCTGGAATAGGAAAAAGGAGAAGAGTTCACGCAAGTTTGAAAGAACAGGGTATACACACGTACATGAGGTATTCTCGGGATTTTCCGAGACTTTTTTTGGAGTTCTGCGTGTGTATGGGGAGAGTTTGACTCCTTCTGATCGTATACTGAATGAGATTGGAGCATGTCGACAGATGACAGAAGCATGCAGAGAGAAAAAGGAGGAAATATATTTCGTATATTGCAGAGCATAAAGGAAGAAGATTTCGGGAGTTATTAGAGATTATTCTTGACCCTATGAAGTGTATAAATAGGTGTTGTGAGTCATAGAGAAGCTACTGAGGGTTTGGGCAGAGAGCAGAGTGGAGAATCGTCAAGTTACAAGATATTTTTCTGCTTGTGTATAACTGAAGAACACTAAGAACAAACGCTGCCAAAGCCTATCGTTAAAAAACGTGGTTTATTCTTGGTTTTGCAACAGTATTTGCAGCGACAGTCAACAACACTTTTCAACTATCATTCACCGTAACAGTGTATTTGCAACGACTCACAAGCGTTGCAATTCCTGATTTTTCACCCTTTTTGTCTCCTTTTCATCATTTGTAAACACTTTGAGCAATGAAATCATATATTGAGTGTGTTTCCAACATGATGAGTTAAACCCAATCCTTGGGGCTATGGAGGAAGCCGTTGTTTCGGTAAAAGTGGTACATTTCTATTTTTAATTAATTATAACAACTCTATTATGATTTTTGCATTGAACTAAAAATTGTTTATATGATTTTGATTAGTTGGGTGTGTTTTCTCTTGATAGAATATGCTTGCTTTAGGGTTTTGATGTTCTATGCTTGTATTAACATCTATTCTTTTGGAAATCTACATGTCTAGGCAATAATATTAGAATCAATTTGAATGCTCATAATTATTATTTTATTAAATCACTAATATCGGCCAATGGTGAATTCCTAGCCCCATCCTCTCCATAATTTCCACAAACACCTTTTTATATTTGAGTTTGCTATATTCTTAGTTTTATTAAACTTAAAAATCGAACCTTCACAAGTCTCAACGAACCTTTTACTACAACATCATTGAAAATAACCATCACTTTGCTGTCCAAACTTGGTCCATGAGAGAAGTAGATAAATAAGCGAACGAAGAAATGAAAGAATCAGATGATGATGTTGAGGAGTCTGACAAGGACCAATCCATGTCAGATGAAGACAATGGAGACGAAGCAGAAGATGATTGGAGGATTCCAATCCACCAGTATCTGGACAAAGGTACCTTACCAGCCGATGTTAAGGAGGCTCGGAAGCTCGAATCAAAAGCAGCAATGTACAACCTTCGTGATGGAATACTGCATAGGAGGTCATTTCTCGGACCTCTAATGCGGTGCCTCTCACGAACCGAATGGAGGAAAATACTCCACGATATACACAGCGGAGATGCATGCAACCACAGCGCAAGAAGATCCTTGGCGGCCAAAGCCAAAATGCAAGGATATTATTTCCTAAGCATGGACGAAGATTCAAAGAACGTAGCTAAGCGATACGAAAGATGCCAACGCTTTGCTAGGAAGATCAAAGCACCAGCAACGGATCTTAACTCAGTCATCAGCCCTTGGTCGTTTGTCAAATGGGGGGTTGATATTGTCGGACCCTTGAGAGAGGGAACCTCGAAAAGAAAATACCTTATCATGGCTACGGATTATTTCACCAAGTGGGTGGAAGCAAAGCCCTTGGAAAAAATTAGGGACACGGACTTCTTTAAATTCTTGTTTGAGCAAATCATATGCAGGTTTGGAATACTAGCCGCCATAGTCTCTGACAATGGCAAATAATTGCAAGGAAAGAATATCGACACGTTGTTTGATACTTTCAACATTCAGAAAAACAAGTCCACTCCTATATACCCTAAGAGCAACGGACAAGCGGAGGAAACCAACAAGACCATAGCGATGAACTTAAAGAAGAAGCTAGGAGCATACAAGAAGAGATAGTGTGAACAACTACACAACGTCCTGTGGGCCTATCAAAGTACAAGAAGGTCAGCTATGGGGGAAACTCCATTCCTGTTGACCTACAGAGCCGAAGCAGTCATCCCAACTGAAATAATACTCCCGACGACAAAAACAAAGGCATGGGAGAAGAATCTAACAACAGACTTGATGTTAGAAAAGCTAGATGACCTTGAAGAAAGAAGAGAAGTAGATTTGCAAAAGATGGCGAACTACTGTTGATGGTGGATTTTCATTTAAGGTTAAAATTGTAAAAGCTAGAAAACTATGCGCTGACATCTTGTAAAAGATAAAGCCATTAATAAGTGTTGGATACTCCCTCACTTAATTCACCTAGAATGGAGCATGTGGCAACAATCCCATTCTCAGAATACATGAAATTCATCCGAGGTTGGAGCATGTAGCAACAATCCCATATACCCCGTGAATTTCTAGCATTATTAATTAATGCGCAATCAGCCTTGTATTTCTGTACTCATTATCGGTGCGGCATGACGATCGAGTGTTGCTCTTACAGAGCAACACGAACCTCAAGCATTATAATGAAACCATGTACGAAATACCCGTACAGTGACTCTCGGTGTGTTATACTAGCCCGATTGAGCCCCTCTCGATGTGTTATACTAGCTCGATTGAGCATCCGGACTGACCGTATCAGTCCGGATATGATCATAGTCATCCAACTCCACAAGCATGATTGGATGACCCAGATCAATTCCATCACCCCCAAGCAGGTATGGAATATCCACTGCCGAACCGACACGGACCCCGCATGGTCGGCCTCCCTAGAGATTGGTCTAGCTTGCCAAAATGTCCAAACCAGATCGTATGGGCGGAAAACCCTAAATTAGGGTTTGCGGCATATTACATGTGTCGCAAAACAGTCTCAACCATCCATCTTCGCAGGTATAGATGGAGGGTGTAGATGAAGATTCAAAGGGCCCAGAGCATATCAACACAATCACCGTGGGCCCGCCTACATACCTGACCAATCGGTCAGGACCAACCATGGTTGGTTATCCTAATTCGTGCGCCCAAACAGAGCATGGTTACACGGCCGTGAAACCCAAATTAGGGTTTTGAGCATCACGAGCGTCCATCTTCTCCATCACGGATGGAGGGTCCAAGATTAGATTAAGCAGGTCCGGTCATACCAGCATGACCACCGTGGGCCCATCTATCCCCTCACCCGATCGGCCAAGGCATATCATGCTTGGTTATTCCAAGACGCGCGCTCAAACTAGCGTGGTCACACCTCCCAAACCGCAAACTAATCTCGACCGCTCAACTTCGCCGGACGATTTGAGTGGTTCAGATCACGTTTTCATGGGATAGTCAGGTGTAGGCGTGAACACCAGCCTACCACTTACACGCCAGACCGGTCGGCCAAGACCGACCAAGTTAGGTCATCTTGGAACGCGCGTCGGAAGTGAGCATGGTGCGCGGCTTTTTGCGGTACCAAATTCTTATTACAAAATCGATCTCCACCACTCCTCTTTGCCGGTCAAATTGAGTGGCCTAGATTACACCTTCATGGGACAGTGAGATATGGATGTGTACACCGGTATGTTGTCTACACGCATGCCCGGTCGGTCCTTTCCAAAAACCTTCCCATGCTTGGTTTCGACCAAGATGAAGAGTGATTCTTGCGCACTTCTTCAAAAACCCTAATTCATTAACGGTCGCAGATGAGTGTCTCAAAGATCATCTCGTCCGTCCAACTTCACCAGCTTGGTTGTACAACCCTGGTCAGGAGTTAATTGGTCAGTGAGGCGTCACCACCCATCACTTTACCACACCATGATGCAGTACCTGCATAAAATACACATGATACTTCACAAGTATCAACTTCCCGAATAACGCAGTTATTCAATTCAGCATTACATGCTACCTTTTGTGGATCCAAGATCCACACATTCCAGACATCAATCATGTCACAAACTAGGGGGATACATACTGGGGTATTGGTCTGGCGGTTTACAGCGTGCAGCGTGCAACACGCCATCACAAGAACGTATTAGGAAGTTATGGACGGTTAGCGATGACAGGAGAAGTGGGCAAGACTGATCGTGTAGCATCGACACACAACTCCACTACTCTATCACTCCACTTCCTCCACTTCCCACGAGAGACGTGAATAAGGCTCAATGACTTGTATAAATTGGTTCACCTCCCTATTTCCACCAACAAGAGCAAGTCCAGACAAAAACAGAAACCAAGTGTTAATACAAAACACCGGAACCGATAGCTTGCATCCTGTAAGCGGTTCGACTTTTCTGTTACAAGTCATAAGCAAGCCAACACCTTCACAATCTCAACACCTTCTTCGCTTCCCTCCCTAAGATCAACCCCATCTCCTTCACTTTGTGACCGAAACAAGTCTGGAACGGTCATTTCTTGGTTTAGGCCGGACTTGCACAGATTGATTTCCGAATCAACAAGCACTCACCGCGCAGTGCATTTGTTTAGGGGTTTAGATTCATTCCTCATCCACACACCCCAAATTACCAAATCCGGCAGGAATAGTTTTCACCCATAAACAACTACCAACGAAGGCTAGCTCGCGAACACAACAAGCGGGTCATCCCTAGAAACTTTGTGGTCGAGGAATACGT
Organism: Papaver armeniacum; assembly: GCA_023531295.1. Lineage (NCBI taxonomy): Eukaryota > Viridiplantae > Streptophyta > Magnoliopsida > Ranunculales > Papaveraceae > Papaver > Papaver armeniacum. The sequence continues at coordinate 364,164 of JAJJWW010012829.1, read as the reverse complement.
GCTACGTCGGATACCACCTTATCAAAGAAAGAAGGTGTGGGCAAGCTAGCTCCGAATTGGGACGGGCCCTACATCATACACGACATTTCCGGAAAAATGGCTTATTACCTAAGGACCCCCAAAGGTGAAGTATTACAACATCCCTGGAATGCAATGTACCTAAAAAAGTACTACCTGTAAGAGAATGGTGATTACTCAGAAGAAGAAAGGAACGGGCAGTAGCGTACCATGTTTTATTCCTGATCAAAGGTATTATAAACCTTACTAATTAATGAAAGAAACTTTTTGCTAAAAGAAAGTTAGTTTTGATTAAATACAATTGGGTTAGAATAGACACCCTACGTCAGGATTGACGATGAGGCAAGGCAAGGAATAATTGCGCATATGTCAATCTCGGATCCTCGGGGTGAAGGCTCCTTTCATGAAGCATAAGAAAAAAAATAAGATATCCCCTATAGAGATACCTTGTCGAAGTAAAGCAGTCTTCGTGCTGAACGCGTAGGGTTACAAGAAAAATATTGCCCACGTAGGAACCCTCGCCACCACGGTACCTTCTGGCCAAAGGATACTTAGGTAGGACGATGAATGTTCCACCAAAGGTTGAATATACCTTAGCACCCTGTGATGACTTGAATGTGCGATCAAAAATACACAATACGTCTAAAACAAGATATGCATGCGATGATACAAGTGAAATAATAATTTTACCAAAATATGTCTAACATGTCTTAAAAGTTATAGATAACGAAGGTTCCAACCTCATAAAGCATTATTTCGAAGAAGAGAGACATCAAAGCTAAAGTAGATACCTCAGTTGAGGACATAAAACAACAAAGAGTTAACTTAAACAGAGCTTGAGACAACAAATTCAAGGGTAAGGAAGACGAGGGAAGACAACTCCATCATCTTGGCGTTCTGCTTCAGCAAAGGCATTGTTGATATAATCAATGGCCGACTTCTCGAATTTCGCCTGCATCTGGGAAGATGCAGTCTCCAAATCACAGACCGATTTCTGACAAAGCTCTATTATCTGGGCACTAAGCTGATCATTGGCCTGTTGAAGTGCCTCGGCTTTAAACTTGGTAGCAGTATCGAACTAGCGTGCTATCTCCAACGAAGATACTTGGCCCTCGAGACAGTTAATTTTGGCATTCGCTCCTACATGCTGCTCCTGGAGACCTGTGAGCGGAAAAGACATGAGTAAAGAAAATCGGAAACAATGGGCACAAAGAATACTACGGAATATAAGGAACCCTAAGCTACCTCCAACATGGCTAAGGGATTCTTCTAAACTATGATAGGATTCGGCAAGATCCACCTTAGCAACATCAAGATCCTCCACAAGGGTATCTCGTTGGGTCCGGATATCCTCGACATCAATCCGGAGCGAAGCATTCTCAGAGGATAGAACCTGGTAAACATTTTCTAACTCTTCCAACCTCTTAACCAAAGATGCATGGGACATGGAGGAACGCACCAAACCAGCCTCAACAAGTTTGTTCTTAAGAGAACAGACCTCAAAAGATAATACATTACGTTCTGCAGTAACCTTAGCTAAGGAAGCGCAAGCATCTTCAAATCCGCATGATACTTCTTACGTATAGTTTCTTGGGCTAAGAGGCGTTTCTCGACTAAGGCAATATCCTCTTTTTTCTTTAAAATGAGACCTTCTTTCCATTTAATGGCTTCGTCACACTCTTTACGGAGCAAAGCCATCTGCTTCACAAGATTTACGTTATGAGCAGATTCAAGAGAAATTTGGGCCTCGTTGTGAACAGTTACGTTCATCAACCGATCAGACTTCTTATGATAATACCAAACATCGGAGGTCAACTTGTCTACCTGCTCCCGGAGATGTCTAAGCTCACTAGAACCACCAGCTGACAGGCGTAGGATGTCTCAGTACTATACTACTAATCATAATTGAAGACAAGGCTAAGGGAAGAAGAAACGAACCTATGGCTTTGGAAGATTCGGTAGCCAAAGCGGAATCAGTGGCTTTGCGACCATCCTCAGCAGCCTTTGCAGCATTATTTGCTCTCTCAAGGTCTTACAAGCAAGCCTCTAAGGACCTATGAGTTTTCCTCAGGTCATCCTCTAGCAGAGATATCTTGGCAGCAGAATCAACACCACTAGGAGAAGATTGTTGCGCGCTAGCAAGGGCATGATCTTGGTGGGTACGCTCCAACAAGGCACTCAAGTGAGTACACATAGCCCTATAAAACTTGAACAAAGTGCAGCCGACGTCGATTTGTTTGCAAAGCTGCAAACAACGGAGCATAAGAACAAATTGAGGCTCAACATGACACATGAAGCAATGGAGTAAGAGTCACTTACCGAGAACAACGAAAGACGAGGAAGGAAATCAGCATAGGTGTCCATGAAAGCCTCCATATCTTGGATATCACCCATGCGGATTTCACCAAAGCTCTGACTAGAGCGAAGGCAGTCAAGATCAAAGAAGAGATCCTTGGCCAAACGGTACTGAGCAGACAAAACATATAACTGCGAAGCTACCTCTAAAGAACCAGCCATTGGTGACGATCAACCTCAGCAGAAAAAGGACCCTTTGAATCCCGCAATATGGCTTCGAGGATGGCATCGTCAGAACTCAAGAGGCTCAAGCTCTCAGGTAACTTACCCTTCCCAAGATCCGTAAAACCCCACCAATCGCTTGAGAACGAGCATGGGGCAAAAGTACTGAATCCTCACCACGACGGAGGGACGGCATGGTGGATGAGCTGGGAACGGAAGAAAATGCTTGGCTATAAGAACCACCTAAGTCCATATCACCAGCAGAAGGAAGATTGCCCAGTACGGTCCAATCTGGTGACGAAGGTGGAGGTCCTACAGTTTTACTAGCATGGGCAGTAGAAACAGACTGAGCGCTTCCCAAAGAAGTAGGCGTAGCATTGAAGGAGAAGCTAGCAAGTGAAATCACAACCTTCTTCTTCAGCTGAGAGTCTGAACTGCTAACCCTCACCATAGGAGTAGCACCCTTCGCAAACGAACCACTCGATTGAAGCGAAGTAACATGAGATAATGGAAGACTCTTGGAAGATATCACTATAACACTAGTGGTATTCATCAAAGCAGAGGCAACCAAATGGTTCCGGTTCTGATCACCGTAACAGGGCTCACGAATGAAACATCACCACCAACTTTAAGGGAGGTTTTCACCTTCCATAGAGAGACAAAGATGAATGGGGCTAGGACTATTTATGGAAAAATCTTCCGAAACAAGATCGATATCGTCCAAAGTAAGGGCTAACGGCAGTATCCTTTAATATCCTCCATATCTTCGTCATCCCGATCCTCCATGGTCAGCAGCGCAGCCTTAGGATCCTCAGGAGTGGCCAGTTCCTCAAGATCGATCCAGGCTGACCTTCAACTTGCCTTTTCTCTTGGAAGACTCTTAGGGGCTGGAAGATATCACAATCCCATAACATTTGGGGCATATATTTTCACATGGCAGGGTTTGCTTCCATTTTATTTTACATGTTCTTCATCCATTTTTGATAATAATTATGTTGAATAAAAATACGGTTATGGATAATAAGTGGATTTCACAAATAAGATTTGATTCAATGTATTAGTTTGTCCACATGGTTTATATTGATATATGATTTGGATAGTTTGTTTGGTCTAATAGGGCTCACCAATGAAACATCCTACTAGTCACTATGAATCAACGGGGAGGTTTTCAGTTAAACTAATTGTGCTTTTATTTAGGTTGCTTTCTAGAAAGAATTCACATATGCATCTTTTAACGATGAAATGGGGAATTAGTGATACTTCACATCAAGGTATCCTAGGACTTTTAAGAATTGTAGATTAAAATTTCAATTTACCATTGTTGATAATTCGAGTTTGTGAATGAAACTATCCCGTGACTAATACTTTCCTTATTGATAATTTTATTATTACTTTGCTTTCAAGTAAAACATCAACATCCCCCTTGGTTACTAAGAACCTAAAATTTGACAACATAAGCCTCTCTCAATACGAACTCTTTCTTATTGCATACTACCTCCATATCTTCTTTTACAATTTCTCGCTTATACTTGCCGAAAAGATTGGAATTATCAAAGAGAACACGAAGCCTCTAACTAACCCTCACCATAGGAGTAGCACCCTTCGCAAACGAACCACTCGATTGAAGCGAAGTAACAGGAGATAATGGAAGACTCTTGGAAGATATCACTATAACACTAGTGGTAGCAGAGGCAACCGGTTGCAGATCACCCGGAGCAGAGAACGAGGGTACCTTTGGAAATGAAGTAGGAGTCGCAGCTTGAACACTAACAGGGCTCACCAATGAAACATCACCACCAACGGGGAGGTTTTCACCTTCCATAGAGACAGCATCAATGGGGCTAGGACTATTTATGGAAAAATCTTCCTCGATATCGTCCAAGTAAGGGCTAACGGCAGTATCCTTAATATCCTCCATATCTTCGTCATCCTGATCCTCCGCAGCAGCCTTAGGATCCTCATCGGATTCCTCAAGATCGATCACAGCCTTCAACTTGCCTTTTCTCTTGGAAGACTGTAGCAGAACACATGCGCAAGCCAAGGATTAGGGGCAAAATACCAGGAAACTTATAAGCACAAAGGTATGGCTATAATCCTTACCTCCGCAGGTGTTGGTGTAGCTGCTTCAGCCGAAGCCTTTCTCTTCCTGGTCCTAGTATCTATGGAGTTACCAGCAGATCCCGGAGCAGTTCTAGCAGCAGAACCAGGGGAAGTTCCAGCACAAGAAGCAGGGGCAGACTGCAAAAAAGCCATCAGAATACCGAGCAAAGACTACAAAGAATAAAATGAAAAACCTCCGAGAAAAGCGAAGGTTACCTCATGAGAAGCAGCAGGGTCGAAAACCCAATGTTGATATCCATCATGCTTTTCGGGCAAAGAAAGAGATGTACGAGGGATGCTGGGATCTGCGGTAGTAAAACCGTAGGCCCAGGGACCCATCACACGAAGAGGAGTACGACCCCAGCGATCATCATGATCAAGATAGAGGCGGCCAGGCTTTGGCAATGAAAACTTAGCAGAATAAGGGATGACAGTCAGACCAGTCTTGTCAATCTCCTCCAATAAGTGAAGGTTATTTCCCTCCCTAATCTGCTTAGCAGTAACATGGATACGGCGGGGACCGACACTCCAAGGAAGAAGGTTACTTTTTTGGATGGCAGGAGTATAATACTCTTGCTTCGACCTCCCAGGAGTAAAAGGGTCATAAGATTTCAAAGTGGACTTACCCTTGATACGGTACCAGCACTCACGAAGGACGCGCCAGAAGTTACCGGTATACTGCATGATCCATCGGACCTGAGTTTTGTTCACCGGATCATCCCTAGTAGACAAAACGTCATAATAGAAAGGATCCTTCCTACTAAACAAAGGCAGGAGCATACCCGCGGCCAACTGACCAACACTGATCAAGATGTTGTTCTCATCATATGGAAAGCTTCGGATCATGGATTCGGTGAGAACATCAGGGTCGTTGACAAAAGAGATCTCAAACTTATGAAGGCGAAAAGACTTGGTAATCTCAACTAAAGACAAGTGAGCATAGTTATCTTTGTCACGCAATTGCAACCTTTGAAGCTCATAGTGAGGCGGAGGAGGAGGAAGATCCTCAACAACAACCTCTTCCAGGGCCCGCGACAGCCTCAGGACCCACATCCACCTCAGTACCAGCAGGTACCTCAGTGTCCTCAGGAGGTGGAGAAGGTGTAGCGTCAGGATGATCCATCCACGGAGGTGGCTCAGTAGACAATCTAGGCTTCGGATACCTGCGCACAAGCTTCTTCGGAAGTTTCATGATTCCTAATCTCAGCAGGGAGAACAGTCCATCAACAACGGCGGACTGAAAAGTCGACCCAAAAAAAAGTTGGAGGCAAAGAAAAACATACTTTGGGCATGGGTTTGCTTAAACCAACCAAAGGAAACAACACAATTCTTCTATGGAATGAAACAGGGGATGATTCAACATGATAAGTAGAGTTGCAGGCGAAGAACAATCATGGCACAATCATGACCAAAATGCGAAATAAAGGCAAACCCAAGTTCTCATACAACATCAAGAAACAAAAGAGAATCGAAATTCTCACATGCAAGTACAACAACAACTTCGAACAACCAAAAAAGGGAAGACAGAACCGAGCATGGAAAATACGAAAAGCAACAGTGGCAAAGCAAAATCTTACTAACTGGAATATGGCGATTGAAGTACTGAGAAGCAAGAGATTTTGGGAGTCGTCGGTTGAAAGAAAAAGAGACAAAGGAAATCTCCGAGAAAAGGAGAGAAATCGACAGTTCGAGAGGAGAAGAGAAAGTTAATGAAATTCTTTCTTCTATTCCCTTCTTATAGGCGGCTAGAGAATCCAAAAATTTGGGTGTCCCGAAATTCAAGGGGAAGTTATTGCATGAAGAGACATGTGGGACCACCCAACCGGTACGTGCAAAAATGGCGGCGTTATGGGAGTTTTTTCTTCCAATCCTATCAAACGGTATAATATGAAAGAAAAGTGGCAAAATGTGAATACCAATATTCTGTGGAGCACGTGTCGCGGTTTCAGTAGTCGCACACAAGATAACCATATAGCCCTCGCTATACATAGAAACCTGAGTAGCAGAGGATACCTTCGCAGATCTACTTTATCTTATCCCAAGAAGGGATACCTCGACGGTCAAGATGGGAAAAGTAAAGCCTATTCTAAAGAGATGCAGTTGGCGAAGGGACAGAGGTAGATGACATATCTAATCGGTATTAAATGCACAAATCTCTTATCTACACGCATAACCAAAGCACGTGGAGAGAGATGATGTGGCAGAACCTGAATGGCAAAGGATAGCGGTGAACGAAGGTACAATCTGTACTAAGGCTGGGAAGTTCCCGAAGGAACGTGGGTCAGCTGAGGTGGCAGAGTCCGACTGGAGAAAGCACGCGGTGAACGAAGGTACCATTTGTACGGAAGGTATATCAGAGAACGATGGGTCCAAAGACATCAAAGATATACCTGGAGCAGAAGGGGCTATAAATACCAAGCTTCACCAACAATTTAAGGGCATTCAATATCTAAGAGAGAAGATCTAGTGTTACGCTTATACCTCTTTAATGTTTAGAACTTAAGTATTTACTTCAACTTGAGTTCTCTCTATTACTTTGGGAAGCATTTAAGATCTTTGTAACCACCACAACTTAATACAAACAATCACTCATTACCCCGTGGACGTAGACGAAAGTCGAACCACGTAATCTCTTGTGTCTCACGATAACTTAGTGGCATTTACGTTATATTTGTGTTCTTCGTTATTATTGTGATCTTGAATATCTTTTATTACTTAGCATTATCAGTTCAACAGAGGCATCAATACTACTTAGTAGCTGATTCTCCGAGATGTATACATTACGTAGACTATGGGAAAATTAGTAGTCATGAACATGGTTTCCTAGGATGAAATCTTCACCATAACCCATTCACATAATCATAACAGTGTATACAAGATTATGTCAATGTTATATCTACGAAGTTCAAAAGATAAGCATTATACTTCGTAGTATAAATCCCTAATACTATGATCATACAAATATGACCATGTCACATCACTAGATAATTATACAATATGTACATTATATACAGCTTCGTAGTTATGTTTCAATATAGCACGACTTGAAAAATACGTTAGGAATGAAACAGTTCAAGTCAATGTTACTAGCCTCAAGTGGAAGGATGATGTCATCGTTGTAGTTCACTACTTCTTCACATTCTTCGGTCTTCGGAGTAATACTTGCATGTCTCAACATTCCTAGACTTTCTAGTCTAACCTAAACAAAGTTGACTCTAGTACATAATCAAGCGACTTTAGAAGAGTTTTGACACACTAAAATATGACAACCAAAATTGAAATACCAACGCTTGGTGAGTTCAACCGAGCTATGATCTAACATAGCTATTATGGAGCTTGCTTGGTCATGCCAAAAGAGGGCCAAGCTTGTTGAATCTACTAGCCAAGTCGCGTGGTCGTGATTAATTTGCGACTGACTCTGGCGGCCAAGATCCATCCCTTAAGAAATATAAGCGATTCAACCAGCCAACTTCCACTAACAATTTAAAGCGTAGCTTGCAGCTTAAAAGCAATGTGATTGGCCGATAGGAAAGATGAGTACGTGGGGCAAACATGGAGCAAGGCCGGTCGTCCATAGGAGGCGCGAGCTAGGGCAAACTGGCCAGCCAAGTTGTGTGGTCATGCCCCATCCGTGACTGACCTAATTAGTCACGACTTCCCTTTTTGTTTATCCTTCCTATTTCTGTTAGGATTTTATTCCTTCTAGCTCCATGATAGGCCAATCTCCTAGCTTTCCTAGGTTTAGTCTCGACCAATAGGGATCAAGATATCATGCAAGCTCCATTTTAGGGCAACAAACCTAATATTTTGTGAATTAACACAAAATTAATCGATTTAGGTGAATTTTGTATATTTAACAGAAAATTATAAAATTTTACTCTTACGAGTAGCGCAGTTCTGATCTTATTAGCACAACTTGCGCTTCTGGTTAGGTACCCTTCATGCATATCTCAATTCAGACACTTCGGGAGATTAATGTTACTCGTCTAAGAATGGGCACTAATCGTCATGTCATGTCAGAATTGAGAGTTCATCTAACAACACAACATAGAATACGTACTCAGCAGGCTCCGCATTAGTGAATAATGCATCTAGGATCTTATTATGCAGTAGGCTCCGCATTAGTGAATAATGTAACTACGAGCTTAAATAAAATTCTTAGAATATCTGGGATTATTGCAACATGCACCAATATTATTCTAATAAATTTTGTACATGTAGATACGAAATTACACGGTAGATATGTAAGCAGAGAGGTATCATCAGCTTTTAGTGGCTCTACTTCCTTACAGAATGCAGGCACACAAATATGGAGTTTTACAGTTTTAGCCCTGAATTAAAAACCACCATCAACACTAGTATACGTCCCTGCGAGACACTTCTGGTTGTGATGCCGTGATTCCTAGCATACATCCCCGCGAGATACTGCTGGTCAGTAGATTCTGTATAGCGTAAGACGTACCCGACAAACTTATGAACCATAACAGCTACAATTCCAGCATGTCTTCGCGAGACGTATCTGATTGTAATGCCATGATTCTTAGTATACATCCTTGACGAGATACTGCTGGTCATGTAGGCTCTGTAGATGCGTAAAAACGTCCTCGGCGGACTTATGACCCAGAGCAGAGACATACATGTCTGTTGTAAGCACGACTCACCCTATTTGAGATCAAGGACTGATTCCTAGTATATCATCGCGAGATACACTGGTCATGTCTGCTCTAGGATCTGACTCGGCTTACTGAGGCTTCAAAATAATTCCTAGGAGATCCCCGCGAGATACGCTGGTTATTCTGCCTCTGGGCCTTTTCGACAGACTCCTAGAACATCCTTCCGAGATACACTGGTCCCATAAATACGGACACAATTGATTCCTAGTACATCTCTTCAAGATACGCTGGTCAAAGAGAAGTGAGCCGAAGTATCGCAGAGACATTATTAGGCGTGCAAACCTTCTTTTCTCTCCCAAACATGTCTCAATTGACTTCGGAGAGATTCCATTGTGTTGGCCAAGTCTTGAACAAACTCCATCCCGTTGGCTAAATATCAGACGGTCTCAAACCCGTCAGCCAAGTCTCTGACGGCCTCAAACCGTTAGCTAAATATCAGACGGTCTCAAACCCGTCAGCCAAGTATCTGACGGCCTCAAACTTGTCAGCTAAATATCAGAAGGTCTCAAACCCGTCAGCCAAATCTCTGACGACCTCAAACCCGTCGGCCAAATTTCTGACGTCCTCAAACCCGTCGGCCAAATCTCTGACGACCTCAAACCCGTCGGCCAAATCTCTGACAGCCTCAGTCACGTCAGCCAAATCTTAGGTGGCCTCATCTGAACTGAGCTATCTCCTCTGAAGATTTTTATACACGCATGAAACTCAGGCACACGCCGTACCCATGGCTCAAGCCTATTTCTCAGCCTCTTAAACACATTCACGGCTAGTAAATTGAGCCTGAACTATACATGTCTATCCAAAAACGTGGATAAGATCTCTTGAGCTCTGCATGCTCAACAAAGGGACCCATAAGCAATAATACGGTCTCCACATGACATATGCGACCGTACATGGAGAGAGGGAGCTCAACCTCAGCTCCTCTCGCACTTTTCACACGATTATTGAGGCATTCCATGCCTTTTCACGTGACTCATCCTAATCATTCTCACAAATCAGAGAACATCTCTCTATCTTGGCCAACTCGGCTAAAGAGAATAAATATCTCTCTCAACACATCATCACATAAGGCTGACTCAGCTTAACATCCTTGATTAGAAGAGGCTATGAGCACATCTTTTCTAATATGAGGGAATTCTGATTTTGCTTCTAGAACTGGAACTCTTTCAGTTATGACAGAAGCAGATGGTATAGTACACCTTTTGGAACATCCTTGAATCGAGAGTTTACTCAAAAGATGTTCATTTTACAAAGCATCCTTTTTGAGGCTCGCCTCGTGTAAGATACGGGAAGACAGAACTTCAACATTTTCTTTGCAATGAGCTTTTTCACCGTCTCTTACTATACCGAGAAGAACATTGACAGTGTTTTTCAACCGATTAAATCAATCAGCTTGGATTCTAATGAGGTTTAGAATCAGTTTACTCTCTTCAGCTGGTTCCCTTTCGTCAACGGAGTTAGACTCTTTCGAAGGGTAATCGGGATAACGCATGTCAGTATCTGTCTGTTTCATCATAACACTAGGTTCGTCTATATTTGATATTGACGGATCTTTCTCTTTAATAGCATTGTCGAAACAGAACTTTTGTTTCTGGTGACGCGTTTATCTGAGATATTACTGCCATCCATAGAGTCAGATCGCTACAAACACAGACTTATAAGGTCTTAAACGTGTTTGACTGCTCTGATACCAATTGAAAAAGAGGGGGTCTAACAACCACACCCAATATTTCGCTTAGCAATCTGTATGAATTAACTCCAATATACTTTCAAGAGAATCAACTAGACATTCAGACTCAATCTTAAGAAAAGTATATTAAAGAGTTATATCTCAATCTCTCAATTCAATCCGCAATCAAACAAATAATAATTCGTGAGCCCGATTGAATATAAGAGAGATAACTTGAACGGTACCAAAGACCAATGTTGAAGGATCAATCAATTTCAATCAACAACCAAAGTTTGGATTTACCAATTGATCGATTCAACGCGCAACCTGTGATATTTCAATTATATAACAAAATATAATGCGGAAAAGAAATAAAACAAACACGAGAAGTTTTGTTAACGAGGAAACCGCAAATGCAGAAAAACCCCGGGACTTAGTCCAGGTTGAACACCACACTGTATTAAGTCGCTACAGACACTAGCCTACTACAAACTAACTTCGGTATGGACTGTAGTTGAACCCCAATCAATCTCACACTGATTCAAGGTACAGTTGCGCTCCTTACGTCTCTGATCCCAGCAGGATACTACGCACTTGATTCCCTTAGCTGATCTCACCCACAACTAAGAGTTGCTACGACCCAAAGTCGAAGACTTTTATAAACAAATCAGTCTCACACTAAAAAGTCTACAGGAATAGATAAATCTGTCTCCCACAGAAATACCTACGAGTTTTGTTTCGTCTTTTGATAAATCAAGGTGAACATGAACCAATTGATATACCAGACTTATATTCCCGAAGAACAGCCTAGAAATATCAATCACCTCACAATAATCTTAATCGACTAGCGAAACAAGATATTGTGGAATCACAAACGATGAGACGAAGGTGTTTGTGACTACTTTTCGATCTGCCTATTGGAGATATAAATCTCAAGCCAATCTTACGATTTCACTCAATCACAATAGAAACAGTAAGATCAGATCACGCAACTACAGAGAAAATAGTTGGGTCTGGCTTCACAATCCCAATGAAGTCTTTAAGTCGTTAACCTACAGGGTTTCATGAAAAACCTAAGGTTAAAGGAGAATCGACTCTAGCTTATACAACTAGTATCACACAAAAGGTGTGGGGATTAGGTTTCCTAGTTGCTAAAGTTCTCCATATAGTCTCCAAATCAGGGTTTGCAATCTAAGTTACCTTGGTAACGAAGCATTCAATATCGTTAGATGAAAACCTGATAAGATTTAAGCTAATATCTTTCAACTATTAGATCGAACTTAGATTGTTATACAAAAATGAAATGTAACTTCATTTAGGTTTGAGTAACCGTACCTAAACGCGTACACTTAGTTGGTTGAACCATAGTTAACCAATGGTTAGCCATATGAGCACTTTCGTATCATCCTTATTCATCTTCACCATAACTAGTTCAAATGACTCAAATGAACTAGTTAGAGAGTTGTTCAATTGACTAGATCTCATAAAAGTATACAAGACACAATCGAAGCAAAATCGGTTTTGATTCACTCTTATCGATTCATGAACATTATAGCCACGGTTTGCAAAGATTGCATTCCTTATTATATAAATGTTTTAGTTCATGAACAAACCGATTTTAGAAAGTAACCTACCTAAGTATGCGAATAGGTACGCGTAGTTAAGTAACCGGATTGAGTTTGTATTCACTTTCAAACTCCAGCAGAAATTCACGGACGTGAACTTTCCGCCAGTATACGTACGGGTACTCATACTCTCCCGGATTTCCAACAAACGCCAGTACGCGTACGAGTACGCATACTTTGGGTTCCCGATTTTGGACTTTTACACAAATGTGAGAACACACCAAAGATGGTTACATGTTCTAAACTCTCATTTCAATCATTGAAACTTTCTTAGAGGATGTTATATAGTTGTTATTCACAAACTATTTTTCATCAAAGCGATTTTCAAGTTATTGAAATAATCAACATGACTTTCGTCACGAGTAAAGATGAACTTGGCCAATGCGAAAGCTTACCAACACATATTTCGAGAAATAGATAAGTGAGATAAACTCGGCTCGAAATAGCAAATGTGTATAATCGAAGTTTATATAACAATACGACTTTTGTCTCAAGATAGGAGATAGAATAGATAGAATTTTGAGTGATAGATAAGTTCAAGTCTTCACATACCTTTTTGTCGATGAAGTTCCACTAATAGGGTGTAGAATACATCCTATTTATTATCTATTGTTTATGCTTTCTCTGCTATTTCCCTTGTAAATTATGTATTTTACGTTTGTTTTGAGTTTTATAGCTACTTTGGAGTCATGCGGAAGAAAAGAAGAAGAAACTATCCAAATCGAGTTAAAAAGGGCGAAAAGGTTATTTCATAGGTGAGTGATATTAGGAGCCTGGACAAGGTTAAGGGATAACCCTTTTGTGTTTATAAAGAATTGTTAAAAGCACCCAAGAAGTTACTCAGGGCATCCATCTGGGGATTGTTCTTATCTGGGGTGCAAATAGCTATCTCAGTTTTAAAACCCAACCCTAGAATCGTGAAATATCTCTTCTTCAATTATTTGCTCCTGAAACTGAAAACAAGAACGAGCAGCAGAGCTGCTGCTATAACACCTGAAACAGCAAAACCAAGAGAGGAGATTGAGATTCAGAGAAGATCGAAATGGAAAATTGTTGTTGTTCAACACATAGAGGATGAAATTGAGGATTATGTGGATGAATCAGATCGAGAATGAAATGGAAGAAGGCGATTTGGTGCTGCTGTTGAATCCAGAAGAAGAAATGGATCTGGGGATCGTCTCTGCGGTTGAATCTCGAGTCCGTGATGATTTAAAGTAATGGGTTTTTATTGAATTCGCTGTTGGTGGTAGTTGCTGCTATAAAAGGAACTAAGGATGACTAAATTGAAGTTAGGGTTTTGATGCTGCCATGAAATTACAGATCGAGGAGCAGCCTAGGTTTGCTAAATTCTGTAAAAATCAGTCGAATGAAGAACAGAAAGGGGTTCTGGTAGATGTGACAATGTATGGGTAATGTTGGTTCAAGGCTGTTTCTATTGAGAAGAAGAGTAGGTGAAGCTGAAGCTGAAATTGAGATGGGTTTTCCTTGATTTAAAGTTTACAGTGAAGAATCGGAGCTGTTGCCATAGAACTCAGTGGATGGAAGAGATGGAGCTGAGCTGAGTGAACCAGGGAGGATGATGGTGAGTTGTTGTTGCTGTAATCGGAAAGAAATTCTGGTGGAGTTGTGGGCGAAGTAGAGAAGATTGAAGCAGCAATATGTGATGAATGCCTGAATTACATTAGATGTATGTGTTAGGTTCTTAACAGGTGAAGAAAGAAAGGCCTGAAATTGGCCAGAGAAATGCTCTACAAACAGAGGAAGCTCTGTCCGTATTTCTACTCCGGCGAGTTAACTAAGCCACCGATCCAGATATTTGACTCGGCTGAGTAAGATCCAGTAAGACTAACTGAGAAGCTGATTCAAGATGGCTGACTCCTCCTCCCCTTGACTTGTTGACTAACTGTTGACCCTTTTGACCGTTAATTTGGACGGTATCAGATGGAATATTCCGTTAGCAGAGAAGAAATTCAGGTGGCCGGCAGAGAGTTTTCTGGCCGGATTCCGGTGATCCCAGTAATTTTCCGGCAGACCAATATGTGCAGAATTTTGTGAAGATTATTCTAGACTCATGGGTGTGAAGACTTGGGTTTGGAATTGGATGGAGAATTTGGCTTGAATTTGGAAAGAGAAGATAGAAGATTTGAAAAAAAGACTTGGATTTGGAAGTTGAGCTACAAAGGGAAAGGGATTCTATTCATTGGAAGATTTGGAGAGCAAATTGAAGCCTATAAATAGAGAAGTTCTCTATACACTTATACACCTTTTTACACACAAAACACTTCTCTTTTCTTTATTCTTTGTGTGAACTCCTTAACATGAGTAGCTAATTTTCTTATTGATTGAGGATGAATTCCTAGTTCTTAACATATGATTTGAGTTTTGTTTTTAATTCTATCTTGAAATTTTTCACATGATTATCGTTTGTTTTTACTAATAGGAATGTTTATACATTCATGGTTGATTGATAGATTTTTTAGAGTGCACGCTAAATTGATTTGTTAATTTGATCTAAAGCTAGTGAAAGTTAGGGGATAAGTAATCGTTTCTTGACTCTTTACACAAGTAGCAAACACGAGACCTTGCGGAGGGATTCCGTGGAGCAATTGTGTGTGAAAACAACGTTAGCAAGTAGACCTTGATCTAAGAGTCTAACTACTAATATCAACCTAATAAGTTCATAAATCTTAATGCGTTTATTTAAATTACATCTTGAGTGATCTACTACTAGGTGGTTTGGTAAATAGAATCCGGTAGTCGAGAACTTCCGTATCCGGATATAAGGGATTTAGGGGTTTAGCACTGATCTAGCTGCTTTACCTACGGTTGGTGATAATCTGTGACTAATAACATGTGGATGAAAAACATAACTTGAATCATTGTTTTGCAACGAAGAAGGACTCCTTGGTCTTGTCTCTCTTATTGATTTCAACTTTATCTTTGAATTGCTTTGTTTATTTTCTTTTGTTTTACTAAACAAAACCCCCCTTTGTGACAATTTTACAACTAAAAATCTCTTGCTCCTCGTGGGAACGAACTTGACTACACTATATTACTTGTTAATTAGGTGGAAAAATATTAATTAATTTGTTGTGGTTACGACACGCATCAAATTTTGGAGCCGCTGCCGGGGAGCATTGGACGATTTTAGTTGTTTTTATTTTTCTTTTTGCTTTATTCTTGCTTTGTTAGATTCTATACCGTATCTAACTTAGTTTTTGAGAATCTTGTTTCAGGTGCTATATCTTTGGTGAATGCCTAAAGAGGGCAAACCGAGTCCAATACGTCTTCGATCCGGCACTCAACTAAAGGATTTCATTCGAGCGTTTAACACTCCGCTTCCTCCTTCTTCATCAAGTGAGTTCGCAGATTCGGACATAGAAGAAGAAGGAGGAGGAGGAGTAGTAGTAGTAGTAGTAGTAGTAGTAGTAGTAGTAGGAGTAGTAGGAGTAGACAATTAACACTAACTGATGCGGTACGCCATTACGCACATGGACTAGATGTATAAATTAATGAAGAATACGTAAAAGTAGTAGTACAAAATATCCAACAAGTGAGAAAAGAAAGTATCACAAAGATGAGGAAGTGGAACCCTAAAACTAAAGTTGGCATTGCTGTTCATTGAAACCTCTCTTCTTCCCGTTGACACTTAAATATATGCATAATCCAATATAGGTATTGATTGGCAAACTCAAACTTTTTCCCATCTTTTCCCACTTGCATTTCTCTCTTGTCAAATCTTTCATCCCATCAAACCATCAACTAACTATATTGTGTTACACTTTGTCTTTTTAGAATTCTTTTCCCCACTTTGTGAGATAATAAGAGAAGGAGAAAGCGAGAGAAAAACAAGGAGAAGAAAGTATCCATTGTTAATCATCATCTTCAATTCTATGTCATGTCTGTGAGATATATATGTACTTACCGTAACTGTTGAAACCTTCTGTTCCTTTGCTTTCTGTCAAATCCCACTAGTATTCCACACAATGTGGGTCTCATGATCTCATCTCATGGGTCTGCTCCCGACCCTATCTATCTCTCTCCTCTCCTCTCCTCGTCTTCCTTTTCATTCTCCTAATAGTGCAGTCTAGATACAGTTCATGATCATCAAGTAAATTATCAACAAAAAAACAAGAATCTGTTCATTCATATAATCAAACTTAAACTGGGTAGAAGGGTTTATAACCAGACCTTGAAATGAAAAAAACACCACAAATAAAAGCCAGCAATGTATTTGTTGCGTTTAGTGGGTGGAGTGTGTTATATTTCATGGTCTAGTTATAAACCCCTCTTACTAGGTTCTTGACTAAAACAGTCATTGTTGCTGTTGCTATTTCCTGTCCAATCAAATAAACTGAATGGATCCATACCCTTGTTTTCTCTTTTCCCATCTGATTTATCTCCACTGAATCCTTGAGGTGAGAATAACAAATCTGGCTCCAATTCTCCTAAATCGGCAAAGAAATCGTCTGAATGATTTGTTACATCCGGTAATACCGAATCATGAAAACCTTGATTAAGCATCTGATTATCATCTCCATCGAACGTATGATCTATTGATGATGAGTTTCGGTGATGATGATCAATACTAGTCTCTCCCATTTCCTCTTTAATGGAAGAAGCCATGAGCAATGAAGATTCAGTATCATTAAACAGTGATGGATTCTCGTTGATCATACTGTTTTCATTATGCTCTTCTTTCATCAATAAGTTTGTAAACTTGTTAGTTTGAGGTGATGAAGATAGTGAAGACTTTGAACTGCTAATATGGTTCTTCGTTGGTTGAGATCTTGTCGAGCCAGCTAAGGCATTTCTTTGCGTCGGCCACGGATGATTATGTTCGGACGTGTAGGTTATGACCAACATGTTTGGATCAGTTCTACTTCTTTCCACTTGTTTCCTAGCTGAGCATCCTTTTGAGCTACTACACCTATAATAACCCCTGTATGCATTGAGCATATACATCTCTGGTTAATACGTACGTAGACATACTCAACCATGCATATCCATTAATTATAATGCTAAGAATTGACAGTCTACAAACAAATCAAGGTAATACTGCAACATTTGCTGCGTACCTTGGAAAAGGAGAACCTTTGATGGGTTTTTGGCCATATTTTCTCCAAGCCCATAGATCTGAAGGAACAACTTCACCGCTAGGTCTACTGTTCACAGCTGCTGGTGCCGGGATGCAGACAACTTTCTTTGCTTGACTCTTTCTGCACGTTCGCATTTAGACATCAAACACACAATTATGGTTTGTTCCTGAATGCATATATATATATTCTTTTGTACAACTGAAGTGCGGGCACGAACGAAGAAGAAAAAAACGACAAAATGTCGAATTATACGTGAGTTCTTTTTTTTTTTTTTTTTGAGTATCGACAGTATGGAGTTACTTAACATCGGAAATTACTAATTTCAATAATTTTCGAGGTTCAGAAACAGTTCATCATGTGGGCATATTATTAACACAAATAAAAATATAGGGAGCTAGCTTAAGTTTAATCTATAAAAAAACAAAAAAAAAAAAATACATAGAACTTCTCAAAAATTATAATTATGTATGATCATAAGCTAATACTTCCGTAAGGTAAGGGAGTAGATAAAACTACATTAATTAATCCCCAAGTGTTAAGGTAAGAAACCACAATTTTCTCCATGGATATTAATTCCCACATGGATGCGTTAGAAACCCAAGCTTCATAAAAAACCTAACTTTAATGAATTTAATAAAGCGAAAGCCAACCAAAGAGATCCCTGGTTATCCCCATGAGAAAATATGTTATTTTGGAGGTAGTGCTTAAATCCAGTAACTAGTTTCCAAAACCCAAGATTTCTTTCTTTTTCTCTTCGTTATTTTCGATTTCGGGTTTCATAAAAAATTCACCGACTTGGATTATATAATTTCTTCTGAAATTTAGTAGAAAAAAATAATCATACGTTTACTAAAAATATTAAGCTATGATGCTTCAAAAAAAAAAAAAAAAAAAAAAAAAATGTTGACCCATAAATTAATTAGCATGATCATCATCGACCTTACCTTCTCTTTATGCCTGCATGATTATATCGCGGAGATGAGATCTGTACTGAACTATTATTGAGGGAACCACAACCGATAGAAGAAGTATTTATTCCTTCGATCATATCATGAGTAACAATTAATTGAGCAGTAGAATTTAATGATAAATTTTCTTTAGGTGAAGAAACAGTTGCTGCAACCGATGATGAAGATAAATCGCGAGGTGATGATGAAATAGGTATCTTTATATTAGGAGAGAGCTGAAGCATCCTTGAGAAGACATGACAATTAGGTCTTTTCATCATCTCTTCATCCAAAATCCTTTGAGCAAGAAGATTACTGCAAACACTATTATTATTATTAGTAGTACTGGTGATCATATTAATTGTTGGATCCACTGAACTAGATGAAGTACTGTTATCAAAGATTCCACCACCAACACCTGCTAGGTCTAAATCATGAAGCAACGGATCTCGAGTACTAGAAAAAGGATCGCCAAAATTATCGATGGGTTCTTCCATCGCGGTTGAGAATTTGATGGGCTCTGTTGGAAACTCCCAACTAGGTGAAGCAGCTGACAACTTATTCTTTCCGGTACTAGTACAGCTGATTCCATCATCCCCCCCCACCACAAACGCGGAGCATGTCTGATAAATCACCTTGATGTTTTTCCATATCTACACTTATTGCAAAGAAAAAAAAAAACCTACACATCAAAAGTTTAAGCTAGCTAATTAATGAACAAAAAAACATGACTGTATAAATCCATGAAACATGATAATTGTTTTTGTTACATACTCAAAAGATCAAAACAAAGCTTGCATGTAATTTAGTTTTTTTTTTTTTTTTTTAAATGAACTCAAGGTTCAAAACATTGATCTTCTTAATCAAGAGAAAACAAGTCATCAGTTCTTGAAGTCTAGAGAGAGAGAGAGAGAGAGAGAGAAGAGTTGCAAGAAATGGCGTTTAGTTACTTTAGTATGATCATATAATGATAAGAAATGTTTGAAAAAAAATATATATACTGTATAATGATAAGATATGATATTTCATTTGGACGCTGACTTTTCCATAAGAAACAGCTCTTCTTCTCACGCAACTAATATAGTAGTAAGATGCATACAGAGAGATAGAAAAACAAAAAGAAACTAGTTTGGTCTATTTTTTTAATCTTTCATGGAAGAGATAGGCAGAGAGCTAGCTAAGTTAGGCGTTGAGCTGGCTAGCTCAAAATGTAGCATGGAATGGTCGAGATTCAAGAATCCTTGTAAATATATGCACCAATCCTTTGAAGTTTGAACTGGACTTCTTTCACCCAGTCTCTACTTCCCCAATCCTACATTCCTACTCTCTACTAGGAGGACTTTTAATTAATAAAGAAGTAGCAGAAACATGTGATAAAAAAAGGAAGCAGAAGTGGCGGCAAGCAGCCGCATTTCTCGGGAATACGTTTCCAAAAGATTTTCCTCCTTTTCCAACTTTTACTGCATAAATAAAAAGTTCCCCGAACGTTTCTGGAATAGGAAACAAAGCTGGTATAAATTAGATGGGATAAAAGAGGGATCCATATTTGTTTAGGAAGAAAATAGATCGATGATTGCGGTTTATCAACGGCCTAAAAACTCAATACCATCCCTCACTCCAGAATAAAGGTAACACTGGTGGAGCTTACCCTCTCTCCTATTGGTTGGTGAGCGGAATTTCGCCCTCTCATTGGCTAATTGACAAACCATTTGTATTCGTCAGATGAAATTTCGTTAGATATGGTGCGTTGATCTGACAATGTGCGGTGTAGATTTTGTGGATTGTTGGGACACACGCGACGGACGGCCCTCATTATTTAGAAAAATTGCTATTTTAATTTCGTTTATATATATTGTGAAAATCCAGAAAATAAAGAAAACTACTATATTAATTTTGGACATTTATGATTAAAATAAAAAAAATCAATTCAACAAATTTATGGAATAAAATAACATATTAAGCTCTAAAAAACCAGGGTGATACTCTTAGAGTTACACAAACACCATCCATATTATTTGGGCTAAATGAAAACAGTATCCAATGAAAATGGAACAAAAACCCCATTTCAATTCAAATTAGTTAAATTTAGTTTTTAACTAATTTTACAATTCCAATTCTGCCCTGAACCCCATATATACACGATCTTTATAATGGAAATTTTGGCGGAAACATAATAGAATTTATGGAGATCGGATTTACAGAGAGGATTCGAGATATTCTCTATCGTAATCTTCCTGTATTTAGATTTTAGGGTTCATATATACCAGATTTATACCAATTTCATCGATATTTACAATTCAAAACTATTCCTATCTCTTTTTACGGTTCGATTTCATATTTGATCATCTCAGAAACTAATTTTGAGATCTCTTTTTCGCATCAGTTTAGTTGAATTAGAGAACAGATCGTAGATTTCAATCTTAGATCAAGATTGATTGTAGAAATTGAAGAAATTTGGTTTTTCGTTCTCATCTTCTGTTCAGCTTAATTTGAAGAAAAGAAGAGAAATAACAGTTTAATTCTTCGAATTGTCATGTTAACTCTATCATCTTCAGATTGAGTAGTCGAACCATATTCATCGATAGAATTAAATTCGATTTTCAGGTATTTTTTACTTATTTGATTTGTTTTTGAATTTTCTAGTTGATTTCATTTAGAGAAGCTACAATAATGTTATACTTTTTCTTTGTTGTTCATATTGAAATCATTTGCTCCTGTTGATTATTTGTTGCTGCTGTTGTTCATATTGAAATCGATATGGATGTAATTTTTTTGTTTCCACGTTTAAATTGAGTGAAACCTTTTTTGGTTCCATACTTTTCTTTGTAGATATGGACTTTGTCATTGCAGCTTTATGTCACAATGAAGCTTCATTGTCGTTTCGTATTGGTTTAAGATCAACTCTTATGAAGTTAAAGGATAATATTTGTTTAAATTTGGTCCAATTATCACCATTTGCTATTGAAATCATTCACAAATTTGGTGAGCAGCAAAAGCTTCTTCAGTTTGATTATGATCTCCAATCAACTGTTGTGTTTTCTCTGTTTAATAATTTGCCAACACTAGACTTATATGTACATCACAGAGGTGAAAGTTCAAGTTCAGTATGCCACAAAGGTGAAAGTTCAAGTTCATCATCCCATAGGTCAGAAGTTGTACATGTTAATCAGCCACTAGTTACCAACGTCACTGATTATGATGACCCTAACGTAGTCAATGAACCGTTGAAATCCGCTCGTTGGCTAGGTTTTTTTCACAGTGTTGAACAAGTGTTTCCAGGAGGTGTGGACCAAGTGTGTCACGATTTAATGAAATACCATGCTGCAAATGGTTATGAATATAAGGTAACAAGAAACGAGAAGTTGCGGATCGGTGCTTGTTGTGCTAACAAGGAGAAGGACAAGTGTAATTGGCACCTGTATGTTGTTTCTTGTGACGGTGTCGAAGGAAGTCCCTTTATTATCAAGGAGTTAAATAATCAACATACTTGTGGCGTTGGATTTATTAACGTACCACATGTATCAAAGAAGCTAATAAGTTCCTTGATCAAGGATGAGATTAAACAGAACCCAAAGAAGAAGACAAAGGAGATTATGGAGCAAATTAGAAGAGAATATGGCTTTGACATAAGCCGTTATTATGCATACGCATGGAAGAGATATGCATTGAATATGGCATGGGGAGAGGATGAGAAATCATTTGCTTACTTGCATTGGTTTACAAAGCAATTGTCTGAAACCAATCCTGGATCTCATGTTGTTTTGGAAACTGACAGCGCTCAAAAGTTTGTGAGATTGTTCATTGCCTTTGGAGCATGTATCAGTGGATTTAATTACTGTCGGCCCTTGCTATTCATGGATGCAGCACATTTGAAGAGTAAATATCTCGGTCACCTGATGGCATCAACATGACTAAACGGGAATAATGGTAATGTTCTGAACCTTTTTTCTATTGGTTTTTTTTATCATTTTTTTTGTTGAAACTTTTTTTCTGTCTTGTTGGTTTCATCATTTTTTTTGTTGTGTTGTTTTGTCATTTTTTCCTGTTTCGTTTGATTTTATTTTGCAGGAATTTATCCTTTAGCTTATGCTGTGGTTTCAGCTGAGACTGATGCTAACTGGAAATGGTTTATGGAGCATCTCAGGGATATCGTTTCTCCTCAAAGACAACTTACATTTGTGAGTGATCGAGGTAGTGGTTTAGTCAACCAAATCCCCGTCGTTTTTCCAGGTGCATATCATGGGTGGTGTTACTGGCACATGACAAACAATGTTAATGCATGCTTTCCTAAGTCAGCCAAGACATATAACAATTATGTGTTGAAGTTGTTTGAAAAATGTGCATATGCGAACACATGTAGAGTTTAAGGAGAGTTGGGATGACTTGATGCTTGTTAAAAATCATAAGCTATAAGATTATCTTAGTAGAGCTACAGTTGATAAATGGGTTAGTTTTTTTTTCCCGGGCTGTCGATATGGGGAGTTGTGCTTAAATGTTGCTGAATGTTTGAATGGTTGGATTAAGGAAGAGAGGGAGATGCTTATTGCTGTCATGGTTGATAAAATACGACTGAAGCTTATGGAAATGATGTGCACCCGTCGTGAAGAATCTGTGACATCGTTCGATTGGCGAGGAGTTTTGTGTCCAAAAATGGAAATTGAACTCTATAACAATAAGATGCATGGCCGTGATTACAGTGTTACCAAGTCGTCATAATTTGTGTATGAAGTTCATGCCTCATTAACACAAAGGGTTGATTTGAAAGAAAAGACATGCTCTTGCAACCGCTGGAAAAAAATGGCTTCCCTTGCACCCATGTTGTTAGGTGTATAATGGGGAATGGTGGAGATCCTTATGAATATGTTGAACACTACTTCACCACTAAGTTCTATCGAGAGTCGTATTCAAGACCTATTCATCCAGTTCCCACAGTTGAAAGGCCTCCTACAATTTCACCCAAGTCTGTTGTTCATGGACCTAAAGTTTTGCCACAGTCAGGTCGCCCAAGTAAGAAGAAAAGGATTCCTAATATAGGTTCAATTCCCAAGATGAATATGAGAACTTGCGGTGGCTGTAATGAATTGAGTACTCATAATCGACGGACATGCCCTAAGAAGCAGATTTGAAGTCTTTTTGAGACTGATTTACTTTTAATTTTAGTTCAGACTTCTTTTATTCTAATAGCATTTCATACAATTGTCAACTTTGAGTATTAGTTTTAGTTTAGACTACAATATGCTTTAGTCTACATCTTGAGAATTCATTTTTTTGTATTTTATTTGACTGTTATTGCTCATTTATCTTCTTGTCTACATTTTTTTACAGTTAAAACATTTTGATTTCCTGCTGGTGTTTAATCTTTGTTTCATTTAGATTAAGTTTTCCTTGAAGGTTTCACCTGCAATAGGTTGGAACCCTTTTTGGTTTCATCGTTTCTACTGTTATTTTGTAACCAAAATAGGTTGGAACTCTTTTTGGTAAGATCAATGCTTTTGTAACTGTGCATTGTTGAGTTTGCCCAATTATGTTGTAATTGGCTTGGATTTTTTCCTTTTAACTTTTGTTGTGTTATGAATTATTTCCAAGACTTGTTACCATTGTGTCGATTGTCGATCGCTAAGCTATCCTTAAATGTAATTAGACTTCTCCCTTTGGAATATGAAAATGTTTTCTATTACAGTCTAATACTTCAATGTAATTAGACTTCTCCCTTTGGAACATGAAAATGTTCCATGCCTTGAAATATATCAAAATGAAAAGGCGAGGGTACCCAAATATACCTCAAGCTAAAACTTTTCCTACCTATAAGTCCTTTCTCCGAAAGTGATTGTCTATGGACTGATTCGAGACAATACAACTAATCGGTTCACACTTCGTGTGATCGTCTATGGATACGAGATCGAGACAATACAACTACGAAGTATGTTTACTTGATATAAAGGTTCGGACTTAACCAAACACAATAGGATTGCTTATCAAGTAAATAGGAATTAACGTTTGTGTGATTTACTTTAATTAGAATAAAACAATTATAATGCGGAAAATAAAAGTAAATGACACATCAAGATTTTGTTAACGAGAAAACTGCAAATGCAGAAAAACCCCAGGACCTTGTCCAGAATTGAATACTCTCAGGATTAAGCCGCTACACAAAATTACACCTAACTTCGTATAGTTGAGACCAAGTAACTAACCCTATAGTTCACTTAGTTCCGGCTGTATTCCCATGACTCCGACTTGTCAATAAGTCACGTACTTGGAACAATTCCTTTGGTTCGTATTCCAAACTGTAAAGGAACAACAAATCTGTTTGGTATCAACTTTATTCAACCAAGTGATATGAGTCGGACAAAGGCTCTTCTGTTTATCTTAACATAAACTCCTTCGTCGGGTCCTTAGATCTATCTTATGTTCAATCACCCAAAGGTAATCATTTAAGATTAAGCCAATAAATACCTTTAATCACAAGGAAACATATTGATGTCGATCTACTCAATTAATCAATCCAATCTACCACAAGGATAAACCGATTATCAATTGGATCCTCTTTTACCCAAACAAGTATTGTGCAGACCAAAGATTATAAAACCCAATTCAGATCTTCAATATCTTCTTTGTTTTCAAATCATCTTAAATCTTCAATAAAAACCTGCACACAATCACTTGAATCTCTTGTGATCAATCACGCACAGAACGGAGTCTGTTAACAATGGATTATCACAAGATCGTCTTTAGAACTAACAACAGTATAAAGATCCCTGTTGAAACTCTGAACTAGTTTGAGTGAATCTTATATCAGAAGAGAAGATTCTCAAGAATTAACAAACTAGGTGCAATCATATTTCAACCACCGTTAGTCAATCAAATCAATCGAAAACAAAGATAAACCGCAATTATCTAGTTTCCCACCAACGGGTCGCGCTAGAGCTTCTCAATCCCAAAGAAGACTTTAAATTGAGCGGCCATAAGAGATTTCGCCTAATTAGGTTACTCTCCTCTCCGAATAGGCGACTATACCAGTAACAACAACAAAAGAGTAAATTTGTTATTATGAAGGATTACTTTGCTAGAAAGGCAAACTTCGTGTATTTATAGACAAGGAAGTTTGGACACCTAGGAATTTCCAAAACCGAAAATATTCTCAAGATATTCATAAAAGCACAGATTCGGTTTTCATAATTCCTGGAAATGCTCTGTCCAAAAATAACGATCGAAATCTCTCGAAAAATCTAATTAGTAAATGCACATTACTAATTCTGTAATTTCCCTACAAAATAAAATTAATAACCTTAATTAAAAGATTCTTAACTTAATTATGTTTCGATCCTGGGATTCTCTTCCCTTAGCCACTAAGGAATATCTTTGAACAATTACAGAAATAAACATTCACAACACGTGTTCAAAGTTTGTCGACATCTTAACTTTGTAAGTTCTCTTTCACACTTACAACCTTGAAACCGATTTGCCACACTTCCAAACAAGTTTAGAATTGGTTCATCTGACTTTCAAGAACTATGTGATTGATCAAACCAACATTCAATCACAATCATGGGTTTACGGTTCTACCAAAACAAGTTTCGGTTCTACCTCCATGTGAGTATTGTGCATAGTCACACTAGCTTCCCAAAAGTTCGATTGACTAGGTACTAGGATTGGTTCCCCACATATATATGGTATCTAACTTATATGTGTTGCACATGTCCATAGGATCGGTTCCCCTTTCTGCTATAAACCTTGATGCACCCCATATAAGGATCGGTTCCCTTTGATGTACTGCACCCCTTACTAGGATCGGTTCCCTTTTCCTTACAAGGTCAGACATATAAAATCCGATCATACCACAGGTGATTACTTAAGATCGGTTTTACTAATAAAAGTTATACCAATACATAAGTTAGGTCTTTGTGAACAGTTCTACCAAGAACACAACAAGTTGTGAGCGGTTATACTCTATCACACGTATTGGTTGTTCATAAGATATGCAATGAATAATAAAACCAATAAGACTTGGAAATTTCCTTTTCGGTCCACAAACAAGTTTATGAACTTACTTCCTTGGAACACATGTAAACATTGTTCCCTAAGATGAAATCCTCACCTCATACCCATACATAATAACAATAGCATTCAAATGATTATGGAGATGTCTTATCTACAAAGTTTAATGGTTAAGCAATAAACCTCGTATTGTATTCCTTAATACTATGTCTATCTAGAGTTCAAATTTGCTTTGCAGTTATGTTTTCAATATGCACGACTTGAAAGATACGTTAGGGAATGAAACAGTTCAAGTCAAATATCACTAACCTCAAGTGGAAGAATGATTGTTGTCGTTGTAGCTCCTTGCTTCTTCACATCATCAAGTCTTCGCAATACTTGTAATGTCTCATATCCTAATACTTTCAAGCTAACCTATACGAAGTTTAACTCAAGTACATAATCAAGCGACTCTTAACATGAGTTTTGATTCACTAAAATATGACAACCAAACTTGACATACCAACGCTTGGTGATGATTATTTTTCAATGATGTTGTAGTAAGAAGGGTTGTCGTTCACTCGGACTTGATGAGATTGATTTTAAGAATTAATAAAAGAAAATAAAAGAAAAATATATACAAATATTGTCACAGGATGAAGAGTCACTAGGACACAGGATTTCACTACTTTTCATATTCTTGTGGTTCAGTCATCAACTCTAGACAATATAGCTCAAACAAAAGAAGTTGTGACTCTAATTCCTTGCCAAAAATAGATTTCATAAAACATTATCTGTAAGTCGTAAGCATGACGCATCAAAAGTAATTTAAACTAAGCATGCGACATCAGACAAAATAACAGATAATTAATAGAAATCATAAAATAATTAAATTTATGCAAAAAGTCATATAAAGAATTAATTCATTTACCACAATCATGAAAAGTTGCTTCCTCCGATGTCCCAGTGATGGGTTCTAGCTCTGCATATTGGAAACACGCTGAAAAGTTGATTTCATTGCTCAAAAATGGTTTACAAATGATGAATAAGGGAGAAATAATGAAAAATCGGGTTTGTAACAATTATTTTTGTTACAAACCGAACTGTTACAGAGAATGATAAATAGTAACTGTCGTTGTTACTGTTGCTTTAAGACTGTCTCCGAACTACGACCCTCACCTGTGAGTCGTTAACACTGTTGAAGAACGACGGTCTTTGGCTGTCTGTTCTTCGTGTTCTTCGTCTTCAATGGCAGCAGCAGAGACAAGCTCTGCAACTCTGATTTCTCACCCTATTTCGTTCCCCTCACTCTCCATCCTCCTCTCTGGTCCCCTAGCATCGTTTATATACTCAACAGGTAAAGAAAATCATGTGAAATAACTCACAATAATCTCCTTTCCTTTTACATGGAGATACGGCAATAATTTTATTTTTCTTCCCTCTCACGCATCTGCTGGTGATTCCCATGCATTGAAAACTCTTCAAACACGTAACATACACTTCCTAGAATGAATATAACTCTTGCATGGAATATGTGACACTCCAAACCTTTTCTCGGGTTTAGCTAAACCCAGTATGTGTACTAAATAGGTTATCCCTTAGTAGTATCAGTGGCATGATGAGTAGGTACTTTGAAAACATTATATAATTCTTAGCATGCCCGACACATGTAAAAGAAAAAGGGCATCTGGGGTAGGTGGAAAATTTTATGTGAGACTTCTCTAGAAGACGGGGGGGCCTTATTCTTCTCCTCGGGTTCTGCCTTCTTCTTCCTCTTTTCTTGTTTCCTTCTTTTCCCTCTGGCAATTTCCCTTATCCCCTGAAAATTCAGAAAACTTGATTGAGATTACGAAAAGTTGGTAATATGTAGAGGTGCAATCACATCTGTTGCTGGAGGCGTTCATGCATCTTTGTTGGATTAGAAATGGGAAGAGGAATTTATGTTCTTCAATGAGAATTATATTTGAGGCAAGTGGCTTTCAATTAACTGATTCAATTCTCATCAATTCTCCAAATTTGTATGTATGACACTAGAAATGCATGATTAGGTATTTCAGTATAAATCCTTTCTTGAATTGAAATTGGTGAAAAACAAACAATTAGGGTTCATAACAATATGGGGTTTTTCCCCAAAATCGGTTAACTATGGCTGATTCGTGTTAAATTCCTAAACGGGTCTGCATGAATTTAATAATTTTTACTTCTGTAGTAGAGTTGAGATAAATTTCTCATTAATCCAAAAATATGGCTTGATTAAACTCGACTCTGGTACTTATATGGTACTTGTGTGTATTTCTTGTATAAAATGTTGAATACAACGTATACTGTTTCGAAGTATGATTGAATGGGCTAATTTATATTTATTCTTGAAGATCTTTGAACGGTTGTGGTCGGGGTAGTTGATAAATTACCTTTGACCTGTTGTGAAAACCATGCTTTGTGTTTACTATATACATTTGTTGTTTTAAGAACTGATATTTTATGTTTCCTATTCTATTTCAAGTGGGATATGTGAAATAGGATTAATGTTCATTTGGGTATGAATCTGTTGAGGACTTGTGTTATTTTTAGGCTCGAAAAATTAGCAAGAAGCAACGTCGAAAGTGAGCTACTTCCGTTGGTTTTAGGTGATAGGCGACTTGTATATTTATTGTTTTAGTGCCTTGAAATGATGAGGAAACTTGGGTCCTTTTTAGAAAATGTAATTGCAGGTTTAGAAGCTATAGGAAGAGCTGAATACAACAAGGGGAGACATACCGTTCTACTCCAACAACACTGCACATTAGGTTTTTGTTAAAGGGCCTGAAAGGAGGGAAAAAAAAATGCTAATTGTTATGCATTAATGATGCTTGTATAAATGATTCAAAGAAATTGTTGAATCCCGTTGCAATTGAAACTTAGACGACGTAGATAAGTTCTTTTGAGGAGTAGTTGGTGGTTTATGATTGTCAATTTCATCAGCCATTTATGCGTGTTGTGCGAAAAATCCTATTATACCTTGTCTTAGACTTTAGTATAAATTCAGTGGCATGTCTGCGGTAGTCCGATACGGTTTGCGGCAATACTAATCAGTATGTATCCACTGAGTTTGATTTGGGTTGAATTCAGTACAGTATACAACTTTAAATGTCCCATGAAAA
The DNA here is from genome assembly GCA_023531295.1 of Papaver armeniacum. Classification (NCBI taxonomy): domain Eukaryota; kingdom Viridiplantae; phylum Streptophyta; class Magnoliopsida; order Ranunculales; family Papaveraceae; genus Papaver; species Papaver armeniacum. Next base: position 334,399 of record JAJJWW010012829.1, on the reverse strand, counting down.
TGTGCATTGTGTGGTGGTGTTGATATCTTTTCCTTATGGTAACATGTGCTGATCCATGTCACTTATCTTGCTTTGTTTGTTAACTATGAATTAGATAATGGTACTCTAGTCTTATGTGTATGACCATCACTTTGATTTAGTTAATGCACATCTCTAAACATTTATGGAAATGCTATAATGAAAATGCAATGTGAATTCTTTACTATTCTTTTTTTAAGTTTTAAGGGAAATAAAATGGTACACTACAATTGTTCAATAAAATCCCTAAAGGGAAAATCTATTTTAAGTTGAGAAATATTATGTTTAAGAACTTATATTACGTTTAATACTATTGGACTTTAACAAATTAGTTTATGGTCGGTGGCTATACTAATTTGTACGGTATGTCCTAGTAGCTAAGTGGTTTGTTGGAAAATGAAATGGCAAGAACCTCATAATCTTCATGGGTTAAACTAAAACCTTTACTTGCCCTGTGATTTATTTCGAAATCAAATAATTTGTTCTTCTTATAAGTGTATAGGTGAATGGAGAATTGAGACTTGTAAATTGGAAGTCTAGAAGGTAATTTAGCTTGTTCTCTTTTTTTTTTTTTTTTCCATTTGCAAACACCTATTTTTCTAGGGGAATCTTTATAGAAATCCATAGGTTTGGGTCAAGCTTCGGATCCAGACAAGGTTTCAGTCAAACCTATTTGAAGGACAAAACGAGTTTCTCCGTTCTTAATTTTTAAGTTTCATATTTTTGTTCCATGCTTACCCCTCCAGCATAGTTACTAACTCAACCATAGTTACTCTTTATATTAGTGTTAGGATAATTGGTTGGTTTTAGATGCCGAACGGTGGTTAGTATATGAAGTTGGGGATCTTTTTCCTTCATCTGTTACAATGAGACCGTCTTTCAAACAAGTCTAAATACAACCAAATCCTAATAGACATGAACATTAAATTTTAAAATTCATTGTACGATAACTAGTTCAATACAAACTTGAATTCAGTTTACACTACAAGCTCACAAACACCCAAAAAACCTAAGCAAATACTGAGCTCACACCATCAAAGACGTTCTAGCTTAATTATCATTTTTGAAGACAAGGAATCAGTAGCACTTGAAATAGGAAGTCTGCTGCACTAGGTTTCAGATCCCCAAAAAGCACAAAAAGTCATAGGTTCCATCTTTTGACAACAATTGACGGACATAACTAGTTCGTTGTACTGCTGAAATATACCTGGCGTTGAAGCTTCTCTTGTTGAACTCTATCACTTCAGTTCTTGACAGTTGATGTCTTTGGAATTAAGGAATCTGCAGCACTACTGGTGAAAAGAGAAGTATCTAACCTCATTGCCTCCCCTTGACTTGATGGACCCTGATATTAAATCAATTCCTCTGGAAGTTGCCTCTGCTCTAAGATAGATAGATGATGCCTCTCCTGGAGAAGTTCAAGAAATGGTATTATGAACCATCATTAAGTAACGATAGACTTAACGTATTAAAATTCCATTCAACCAAGGCATTGGAACTAGTCATTATACCAAAAATTAGACCAGACACTAATCTAAAAGAACAGAATAGACCAACAGATTTACATTGCATTTATTCAGATACTACAAAATATGTGTCTTTCCGAATTAAAAATAAATAAAAAATATTAAAACTAAAGTTACATCTTACATGGCAATGCAAAAACGGGATTCAGTATTAGAAGTGGACAATAATATACCGGAGACAACATATTTTCAAACCCACTCAAGTGGTCTCATCCTAATTGTTGCTCATACAGACACTTTAACTTCTTAGGATTAAGTTATATCCAATAAGCATTTACTTTTGTTTTCTATATGAAAGCCTCACTAGACACATGTGAAAAGGAAAAGAAAAAAAAAGACTCTCTAAACAAAAGGAGAATAGGTACATGATGATTGGAGTCAAATGAACTATAAAATAATAACAATAGGACTAAATAATAACAATGGTCCCTTAGCTACTCGCTACTAATGGAAAAGAACAAATGGACTTAACAAGGGTATAAATATCAATCCAATATTGGTGGCTCCTCATGAAATTTACCTTCAGCCTCTAAGATAGCGGAGCTTTTCTTTCCATCAGCAATATTAATATGGGATGGTCTATCTCCTGTGAAAATTTCCAAACTTTAGGAAAAGATAATAAAACAAGAAAATTTCTTAAAACAACACTTCATTTAGGAGATAGCATCGAACTTCAATAGCGACTACAACTGTAAAAAGATATTATAAACATGATTTTCTTGAAATGGAACAACTAAAGAGGTGTCAAGTATATTAATAAATTAAAACACAGTCATAAAGCACCTTCTGACTCGAGAACTTGAGCTCGTTTTCTACGTTCTGCTTCTGCTTGCATCTCCATAGATGCACGCACTCCAGGTGGAGAAGAAATATCACCTATTCAAACACAGAAGATTATCATGCACATTTTGGAAGAGAAAGCTATACTTAAATTCGATACATTTCTAATTAAGTCACTTACGTATCTCGTATCTCAGACACTGAAACCCCCAGCCTTTAACAACTTCATTGATAGATTTTTGCAAAATACAGTTTATCTCCTATGTGATTTATCTGCAACATGGTGAAACCAAGATCGACAGAATTAAACATCCATCTCAATCCATTTTCCATTTCTGTTGATATTTGATTTCTAATCCTATGTACTACGGAGAAGTTATTTGCATCTTCAAGTAACCAAAGGCTAACAACCACACATAAATAAGGAATCTGCAGCACTTGAAGTTGATGAATCTGCAACAACCACACATAAATAAAATTGCGAAGAGACTAAGCATGAGAATAAGAATCTAATCTCATCATCTAATCAGTAAAACCAATGCCATATGCTAGAACTAAGACACATCCAGGTGTGCTTCCAAGAATTTTAAAATAAATGGAACTTTCATGAGTAAACTCCTACTCATACCTGATTGACAAATATATGCTAGAAATAACTTTACTATCATTTAACTGCCATCAGAAAATTAACAGAATTAGAACAGTATATATATGTTTCAATAGCTTAAACGTGCTTAAAAGTAATTCCTGAAAAAGAAGAAAAAAAACTTGTGCATATACACCTTACATAGTGAGATATGACTGAAACCAACTCCCTATTATACCAGATATGAATCAAATAGATGTACAAAAATAGACATCAGATAAAAAAAAAACCTCTGCATCTTCCCTAGCGGCGGTCTTAACAGCGCTTTCCATTCTATGAGCTTCACATGAAGAAGCATATAATGTAGCATTTTTAACTACTAGAGCATAAATTTAAAAGGTAAAAATGACTCACATAAACCTTAATTGATCCAATTTAGAAATGCAAGGATGACATGGAACAACAGAAAACAAAGAGATAAGCCTATTCACAACCCCAGGGGTATTAAACTAAACAACGCACTACAATATTGGGGTTGGATAGCATTTCCAAGAAGCCAAGAGGTCGTATAAAATAAATTGGGTACCACACTAAGAGGGTCATATAAAATATATTGGGTACCACAATATCAGGGTCGTATAAAATAAATTCGGGTATGATGTTCTATGGTCATATAAATTAAAATGGGTAGATGGTTCAAATGGTCGTATAAATTAAATATGATACTTATTCAAATGGTCGTATAAATGACACCATCCATACTCAAACGGAGGAATGGAAAAGCGAAAATACAAGTTAACAGTAATCAACTTAAAACCATTTGGGACACTTGGTAGTATAAATGACACTATGCATAAAGTGAAGATTAAACTGTATCCCAAGTGAGAAATACGAGGAAAAAAAAACATTACTTACTAGATGGTAACCCCTGCTTTGCACCAGGTTGTATATTATTTTCTGCATTACAACTGATTGCTAACCTCTTGACGTTGTTCCTCAGTGTCTGATCTAATTGCTTGAGATGCTGCTTGTCCATAAACAAACCATTGAACTCGTCTTTAATCAATCCCCTTAGTGGAGCTAATTAAAGAACAAAAACGATGAGGATGGCACCAACCTTCGAGAGGCCTTAACTCGGCATCATTAACAGCTGCAGACCAACCTCTGACATTAGTATTTCTTTTAGCTCTGAAGTTTATGCTCCAACTACTGCAAGATACATGTTCAATGAGATTACCAAGTGTTTGTCAATCTCTTGCATGGATAAATTCTTCTTTGGAATACAACATGTTTAAACAAAGGTCGACTATTGATTTAGCTAGTGAAGGAAGTCTCAGCTGGAAACACCACAAACATGATGACTGAACATATAACTTTTCTGGGTACCAAGTCAAAATACTAATAGTCATACGGAGTAATAATAATGACTCGCAAAAACAACATCACTCTAATATCTTCACAATGTTAATTGTCAAAAAGTCAAATAAAGAGTTACTTTATTAGTTTATTTCCATGCCAAGGTCATAGTGTATCTCCATATTTTATAAAACCACAATTAGTTGGTATCATGTGCGCACACATTACATAAGGAGTTGTTATCTCACATCAACATAATGGAAACATACTCAGCAAGCATGCATGTCATGGAATAACACTACTGCCAAACTTTGAAAACAAATTAAATGTGTACTCATAAACTTCTTATAGGCATCCAAGGTATTGAAGATATCATGGGTCAGACCTTACCTCTCATGCCAGCGTTGTGTCGACTCCATTTAGTGCAGGTTGAATGATGACAAGACAGTCTTTAGCATCGACCATAAATAAGCAATCAGAGCTTTATTTAAGAATCAAAAACTTTACTAATTAGGTAGATAACGGATCTACAGTATACAAAAGCCTTAACATTTTGCACTTAATAGTAAGTTCTGGCAATAATCAATATGGCAGTGTTGATATACAGTGTCAAGGCACAGAAGTGGAGATATACATAATATTTATGCTGTTTGAATACCACTTATGTAGTCTGGTCTTGGATATGACCTTCCCCGAATAAACCCCTTCGCCAAGTGAGAAAGAAACAACCATATGACCCTTCGCCAAGTGAGAAAGAAACAGTCATATGAGATTGGATGTCTCTTAACAACCAAGAGATCATTCCTTAATCTTCTTGCTTTCCCGACCTTTTCTAATTTGAATCTGGTTTCCCAGGTCATTTAATTCCTGCAAAACATAATTTGAACCACGTATAAAGATTTTCTTAAACCATGGACAACAAATTGACCATTAGTTTGAAGCTTTAACACAAAAGCAAGTTAACAAACATTTAAGCTTACCTCCAAAAACAGCGTAGAAAATTCAGAATCATCAATGTAGATTCCGAATTTTGGGAACCCGAAATCTGTGTGAGATATAAAAAAAAACTTAATAACCTCAAAGGATTTGATTGGTTCCCTTATTATAGATACCAATTTTCCCGTTTATCCTAATTTTGAATTTGACTACATCAAACATAAACGCACAAAAGCAATTTAACAAACCATTTGGCTTACCTCAAAAACCCAAAATTGATCACATGCAGAATCTGAGATTGTGTAACTCAAATATGTGAGAAATCAAAAACCCAAATCTATATCCTCTTTTTTTTATAGACTCTTACTTTGCCACCCTAATTTGAAAACTAAAGAATCAAAACCCAATTATTGTGATGAAGATTTTCGGTGATTGCTTCATTGATGTTTCAAGGAGAAAAACAATAGATGCCAAGTTATTCACACGATACAACAGTTTAGAAAATCCTAGGTTTCTGTAAATGTATTGTTGAGCATTTTCAGCTACACGGGCAGCATCCTCGGAAAGAAGAAGAAGACTCGCAAGTAAACCTTGTCAAGTTCTAACTTTGGTTAAGTTACTTTAAGAAGGGATAATAACGTACTTTAGAAACAAATCGGTCTCCACCAGAACGGACCAATTTTGGACTTACCAAAAAAAAGTGTGTAAGGTTTGACCCAAACGTGTGGATTTCTACGACAATTCCTCATTTTTCTATAGCATGCCTTGTAAATGTTGGTTGCATTTCTTGATTATAATTTTGTACGTTTGTTCTACTATCTAGCTAGTGATATTATTAACATTTCTTTAAATGTATTATCTTCTGTTTTTGTTCATGTCTGTGAACTTCCTATCGTGAATTTGGTGGCAGAATGAACGAGAATAAATGATTGATTCATAGTTATGAATGATTTAGGAAGTATGGGGTATTGTCAAACTTGAGTTTGCAGCAGGAACTAGAATGTTGTATAAATCATAAATGAGAAAAATAGCACAACATGAGCTATTCTCGATCACCAGTTGGTAGATGCATACCAGGAGTCTGATAAAAAGCCTGACCGACCGAACCTGTTCTAGACTACTGCTAGCATCAACATCATCAGAAGCTGAGTTTGTGCGAGTAGTACTACCGTATAGATGCAATATTTTACTCTTCGGCGACAGGAAACTCAAGTCTGAGACACTCGCAAGCGAGAAAAGAGGTGAGGAACTTATTCCCTTTATTATTAATACCATTGTCTGCTAGATGCGTGTGAGTTAAAAAAATAAATATATTATAACATTTTAACTGTGAAATCCTTATCCGTCATCGGTATCTAATTGGATCGTTGATTTGAGTGTTAAGATTTGTGCTAGTTATATTGGTATATGGTACATGGAATTTTAACTAATTCTTGCCTAGAGTAAAATATGCATGACGTTAGTGGTGGTAATAAGCTAAATTTTGTATTTCTTTTCTTTAGTCAGTAAGATGTAATCGATGATTGACAAATTAAACTTGTGCGAATTATAATGGTAAATTGAAGTTCTAAATAGTAGTATTTAGTACTACGTAGTGGGTCACTGGAATATGTTGAGATTTAAAGGTTAGATCATGGAACAAAAGTGCTTATTTACTTTAGGCATTAATTAATCATTTAATGAAGTTTTGTTAAGATATCTTCTGTGGTCACTTGTATTGGTATTTGAATGTGTAATTTAGTTTTGACTCTTGCTATATTTAGTTGTGTTACTATGAAGAGTGGATAGTTCGTGGCCATTCAAAATGACAGTTAAACGTCCATGCTATCTAACGATAGAGATAGTTACTGCTACGGTAAGAGATAATTGCTACTATTAGTGGTAGTTCATATTATCTAAATAAGTAGAATGACGAACTACGGTCGTGCTTGATCCCTTCGAGCAACAGAGAGGGTACGTAGGCATCCGTTATGCGGTTCAGCACAAATCTACACTGTTGTTCATATCATTTGAAAGTGGTGGTTGCTGTTTGACAGTTCATACCACCTATTCGGAGATGATTGCAACCTTGACAAGTGGTAACTGGCCACGGAAATGTTAGGAGTGGCAACTGGCCACGGAAATATTGAGAGTGGCAATCGCCACGAAATGTTAGGAGTGGCAATGGCCACGGAAATATTGAGAGTGGCAACTGGCCACGGAAATGTTAGGAGTGGCAACTGGCCACGGAAATATTGAGAGTGGCAACTGGCCACGGAAATGTTAGGAGTGGCAACTGGCCACGGAAATATTGAGAGTGGCAACTGGCCACGGGAATATTGAGAGTGGCAACTGGCCACGGAAATGTTAGGAGTGGCAACTGGCCACGGGAATATTGAGAGTGGCAACTGGCCACGGGAATATTGAGAGTGGCAACTGGCCACGGAAATGTTAGGAGTGGCAACTGGCCGTGGGAATATTGAGAGTGGCCACTGGCCACGGAAATGTTAGGAGTGGCAACTGGCCACGGGAATATTGAGAGTGGCAACTGGCCACGGAAATGTTAGGAGTGGCAACTGGCCACGGAAATATTAGGAGTGGCAACTGGCCATGGAAATCTTAGCTTTGGCCGTCTCTAATAATTTGAGAATAAATGCTATTTGTGTTTGCTTATAATGCAATTTTGGAAATTCGAATTCGAGTCTCTCAGAAGAATTTGAAGATCCGGTTACTTGAATGGCGTATCGGAGAGTCGGAGCTGGACAAGCGGGTCGTAACCCGACCCGTTGGAAGCAAAAATTCTCTGGTCTGCTACAGAATAAATATGCACGTAATTTCCACAAAACAACTCGAGAAAATCCCGAGAATATTTCACGTAACCATACTTCCCTGTTTAACTCCACAAGATTATTCGGACAAATGTAATCGATTCCAAGGACCTTACCATGCCTGTTTAGTCAAAACAGGATCTTCTGAGCCGAATCCAGCTATTTAATCTCATTTAAACACGTCCAAAATCTTCCACAGAACTTTCACATTTTCAAATATTTTTTTCCCGCCAAAACTGTTCTTAACGAGGAAGAAGATGGTTGCCCCTTAACCAGATATGGGGTGCGAATAGCGGATGCCTTGAGGGGTGCATGTGGGTGCCCTTATCCAAAATTAGGGTGCCTTTAGTACTTTTCTCCGGGGGTCCAAATAGCACTTTTCGAGCAACTTTTTCCGCACAAGTGTATTTCTCCAAAAACACCTACACAAACATAAAAACACCATAATAAGTACAAAATCAAGAACTAACAATAGAGACACTGAGGACAATTAGGACACAAAAATGTGTCTATCAAATACCCACAAACTTATTATTTGCTAGTCCTCGAGCAAATTTATTCTAGAAAATAAAATGACTACACTTAGCACGTGCAGCAAGCCGTTAAACCGCTAGGTGTCCCTAGTGGCGGAGTGTTGTCTCCGGAGGGTTTACCAGAGGTGTACCCACAAAACCATTACTCCATACCCTAGATATCTACGCAGAACCTTAGAAGGCACTAAAGAATATCCTTGGTTGGCATACTTATTGACTACAGGAGGAAGTACCCTGATGCGAAATTCCAATTGATGTACACGAGTTTGCACTCAAGCATACTAAAATTCATATAAAGTGACAGAGCTCTACTCGGATAGTTTCGGACATCATAAACCTGAGTCAACCAATCACATGGATAGATTAAGAAGATGGATGTAGAGAAAAACGTGGATGATGTTGACTAAGGTGAACCTATCCTAATGGACTGAGATACTGGTCTGGACTAATATCAACACACTGGCATATACAAGGGAACCAATGGTCAATAACCCTAACTCTAGGTCAACCCAGCTGGCATATACAAGGGTACTAGTGGTCGACTTTATTGTATTTATTCTGGTTGGTCTAGTGGTCTGGTCTCAATTTTATTTTTTTATTTTTTTATTTTTTGTTGAATCTCAGTCACTCTATTGCACCCTAGCAATGGTAAAAAAAAAAAAAAAAAAAAAAGTGATCAGGATTCTTTCGATGTTTCCATCACGAGGATATGGCGAAACTATCATGTTTTCTTTTCTAACACCTGAGCTCTGTGCTTTTATGAATAGACTCTTCTAGATGTTTCCATCTAATCGATTGGTTCCTCAACTCCTACAACCAGGAGATGTTCCCATCCACTTAGATTAGTTAGTGCCAACCTTAATAAGCATAAATTTCTAGTCTCTGGAGTTTATTTATTGCAACTAAAAAGTTTCTCCCATACCCCCAAACTTAAATCTAACATTGTCCTCAATGTTCTAAAGATGAAATTAAAAACATGAACAAGGAGAAACCGTTACCACTTGAAGAAAAGAGATAAGGAAAGATATTACCGTGTCGCATGAATATTGGGTTACCTCCCATGAAGTGCTAAGTTTAAAGTTTTCAGCCAGACATTGGAAGATATTAGTCACCTCGAAGAATCATAAAGCAGCAGCCGGAATAACTGCGGGTCATCTGGATTAAAAAGTGCTAACCACAAGAAGAGGAGACTGCAACAGACCAGGAAGATATCCAACACACCCTTATCTATTTTTAAGACAACTGCATCTAGTTGTGGTTCGGGTTCAGGCTTTATAAAAGGGTCTAGATAACATATTTTCATGGGTTGCGTTTCCTCATGAGTTAGATCTGAATGTTCGGGTTCTAGAGTCTGGAAAAACTCAAATAAAAACTTAGAAGCACAAAATAATAACCTGAATAATTGAGGATCCTCTAAGTCAATCGGTTTTGACTTACACAGTGACCACAATAAGATTGGTGGTCTTCCTTAAGCAAATGTGTCGACCCTAATATCCTAAAGTAATTAGGTTTAGTCTCAAAACTTAATAATTGACACATCTGAAACTTATACGTTCCTGATGTGACTCAATAATGTTGTAGAAAGTGGTAGTAAGGTTGTCGTTCACTCGGACTTGATGAAATCAATTCTAGGATTTAATAAAGAAAAATAATAAATATAAAGAATATATACAATTTATGTCACAAGATGGAGAGAGTTACTGGGACTCGGGATTCCACCAATTCTTACATTCATGCGGTTCATCTATTAATTCCGGACAATTAAGGCTCATAAAGTAACAAACATCGACTCTAATTCTTTGCCAAGGTAGATTTTATAAAGAATTATATGTAACTCACAAGCATGGTGCATCTAAAGTACCTAAGACTAAGCATGCGACATCTAACGAATTCACAAATAATCAATAAAAATCATAAATCAATTATAATAGTGCAAATAGTCATAAAGGAATTAAATAGAATTACCACATGGGTGCAAAACAGCTTCCTCCGTCGTCCCAGTGATGGGTTCTAGCTCATCATGTTGGAAACACGCTCAAAAGTTGATTTCATTGCTCAAAGGAGGTGTACAAATGATGAAATAGAGAAAATGATAAAATCGGGTGTTTGCAACGATTATAAGTGTTGCAAACATCATTACAAAGAAGGTTAAAACCGTTCTTTGCTTTTAAGTCTGCCTCCGTATTGCGACCCACGCCTAAGTGTCGTTGTCACTTTGTTGATAAACGATCGTCTTGATAGTGTAATGTTCTTCGTGTTCTTCCTTCACAGCAGCAGCAGCAGAATTGTGTAACTCGATTTTTCTGGCTCTGTGGTTGCTCCAAACTCTCTCTCACTCTCCATGATATACCAGCACCTATTTATAGTCAAACAGACGCGAGATATCACAATATAATTGCATATAATCCTCCCATCACTCGGTGTTTAAAGAAAATATTTTGTTTCCCTGTTTTACTTCTACACGGCTTCTGATGATGTAAATACGTGCTGAAGCTTCCTTAATTAACTCCTACACGTTTTTGAAGTGACCAAACACGAGCAAAACTCGTCCAAACACGCTGTAATCCGTGAATATCATCCCGTGCATAGCTCCTTGTTTTCTTCCAACACGAGTTCTCTAGCCAAATTGGATCGAAAATAAGACCCTTACCGATCTGTTAGGCCAAAAGGAAGATACCCAAAGATTTTCAGCCATTGAGTCTCTCTAGAACAGCTCCAAAATCCGAACCCTAATCTGTTCGTTCTTTGCCATAGTTTCCCGCCAAAAGCTTATTTTCAAATTGTTGAAGATGACTGCCCCTTATCCTGTTCAGGGTGCGAATAGCAGTGCCTCCTTGGGATGCCCCTTAGCAATTGGGTTACCCCTTATCCAAAGACAAGAGTCCGAATAACACTTGTCCTCCGGAGGTGCTCCGAGCAACTTTTCGAGCCGAATTTTCCAAAAAATATTTATTTCCAAAAATACCTAAAAATACATAAAAACACAATATTAGTACAAAAATCGAGTTCCAACAATACCAACACTGAGGACAATTCAGACACAAAAATGTGTCTATCAGTTCCCACAATTGGAAGGAAGGTTTTTGGTGGGAAAAAAAAGTCAATCGTGGTATCATAGCCTGGGTTAACCACATCAACCAGAGGATGGGTTTCTAACAACTGAACTTCTTTATGGACACAACTAGGTTCGGGAAAAAGTGTATGAAGATAATCTTGTAAAATGGTTGAGGCACGGATGTCCAGTCCTAAGTGAGGGGACTTTCTCGAGAGTTAAAGGTAAGGCACCGGAGAGTGATAATAACCCCAAACTTAGAGTTTTCAGTGTCTCTAGATAGACTAGTCACAATTTCCCTAATTTCGAGAACATCAGAATCCTGAAAATGGTCAATTGATTCTTCTAAGTTATTATCAGGTAATGCATCCTTACTCATCTCTACGAGTTTATTGTCTTCTAAGACTAGTGTTTCTAAATCACTAGACTCTAAAACAGTATTCTCAGGTTAAACTCTTTCCTCTAAACCATCATCACAATCATATAAAGGATTATCAGCGAAAGTTTCTATTAAAGGCTCGTTAACTAAGGTGTTAATCATAGTTACTTCCTCTGATTCACTTATAGGCACATCAAATAATGGATTATCCAACATATTGTAGGCTAAAGGATCATGAACTACATCGTCTAAAACGGTGGCATTTCTAGTCAAATCCTCATCCTTTCGAATAGGTGAATAATCATTAAAATTATTGGGATTTGAACCAGAAATAGTATTATCATTATAAAGTTCAATCGGAGTAACAAATTCCTGATCACTATGCCTACATATTTCAGATTCTTCATCAACACTTTCCATATCATGATCATCACTATAATAACATGAAAATGGTCGAACCTCATCTAAACAAGTAGTGTTACCAATTTTATCCTCGTCATCTTGATTATGCAAATAACTATCCTCATTTTTAAGGGTATTATTGGAAACATTGTATTGGAAATCAAGATTATTTCGAGCAATTCTTTCGTTCGTCTCAGCTATCATCTTGAGGGATTCCTCTATAGAAAGTTTCCTTTCGTCATAAACTAAGTTATTCATCTTAGCTAACTTACGTGTCGTCTCCTCTAATTTCCTGAGAGACTATTCTAAAGGAGAAACATAAGAATTTTGCTCGTATGACCCGTGCGTGTGTGGATAGTAATTGGGCACATCATGGTATGAGCCATAACCTTGAAAAGGCTGATGTTCCCAACCACTATTCACACTATGGTCAAAGTAGTAATGTCCATTTTGAAACTCAGTCGGATAATCATTGTATTGGCTGTTATAATACCAGTTTGACATCCTAACTGCAAGGGAATTCTATACAAACACAAACAAGGCTGACTCAACCACAACAAACCTACAGATTGCTAGCAAACAAAAAGCATGATGGCTCCACTTAGATTGTTTTCTAGACTAGCTTCTAATCCTTCGAAAGGGAATTCGTTACAATCTGAGCAAATCCCTCTGGAATCAATCCGAGTTTAAGTAAGTTGAATAGAGGCGAGGGAAGCTGCGTGGATTTTTGATACCCAAGGCCTCACCGCATTACAAGGCGGCGCAGTCACGCATTCAACTCACAGAAACCATCATGAACTTCGAAGTATGCTTAAAGGGTAACCAATATTTTTCGAATGACTTTCCTATTAAGCTCGTTACCCTATCGGTCTCGTTCTAGTCAGTATTTTAAGCTTAGGCTCGCGTTTGGTATCGTTTTCCTAAGGCGTGCAAGAAGAGAACGGTGATGAAATCCGAACCCTTATCTTGTATGGCCAGTCCTTGCCCTTTACTAGGAAATTAAAACAGCCGTATTCAAGACCTCAACATATATGCATACAAAATCATCCAAAGAAACCCGGCCTGACGGGGGATTCGCGGGTGTTTAGAATTCTTACCTCCCGTTCCAGACGGGGGATGAACAGTTGAAGTCGACTCGGGCCACGACTCCTATGTCATGTACGAACCCGAGGGGCCGAGGTGATATCGTAATCACCGTCCTTCCCTGTGCAGTTTATATTTAAATTAACCCTCCCTTAGGGTTTAAAATTAATAAGGTCCAATGTTCAATGTCCAAAAATAAATAAATAAAAAAAAAGATATCCAAAAATATAAAAGATTACAAAAATAAAAGCCTATTTACAGTTTCTAAAAAAAATAAAATAAAAAATATCTAATAAAAATAAATTAACTATACACAAAAATATTCTTCTTTACTCCTTTGGATTTTCTCTCTTCTTTCTTTCTTTGGCTTCGCTTTACTTTTCAACATTTTCTCTTTTAAATAAGCTCCGCACCAAGTCTGAAAGCAAATAGAAAAACCAAAACGCGTAAAAAGGAACAAAATAATAAAAATAAAAAACCTAAAAACAAATCTATAAACAAGTCCCCGTCGGCGGCGCCAAAAATTGATGATTATTTTTCAATGATGTTGTAGTAAAAAGGGTTGTCGTTCACTCGGACTTGATGAGATTGATTTTAAGAATTAATAAAAGAAAATAAAAGAAAAATATATACAAATATTGTCACAGGATGAAGAGTCACTAGGACACAGGATTTCACTACTTTTCATATTCTTGTGGTTCAGTCATTAACTCTAGACAATATAGCTCAAACAAAAGAAGTTGTGACTCTAATTCCTTGCCAAAAATAGATTTCATAAAACATTATCTGTAAGTCGTAAGCATGACACATCAAAAGTAATTTAAACTAAGCATGCGACATCAGACAAAATAACAAATAATTAATAGAAATCATAAAACAATTAAATCTATGCAAAAAGTCATATAAAGAATTAATTCATTTACCACAATCATGAAAAGTTGCTTCCTCCGTTGTCCCAGTGATGGGTTCTAGCTCCGCATATTGGAAACACGCTCAAAAGTTGATTTCATTGCTCAAAAATGGTTTACAAATGATGAATAAGGGAGAAATAATGAAAAATCGGGTTTGTAACAATTATTTTTGTTACAAACCGAACTGTTACAGAGAATGATAAATAGTAACTTTCGTTGTTACTGTTGCTTTAAGACTGTCTCCGAACTACGACCCTCAGCCGTGAGTCGTTAACACTGTTGAAGAACGACGATCTTTGGCTGTTTGTTCTTCGTGTTCTTCGTCTTCAATGGCAGCAGCAGAGACAAGCTCTGCAACTCTGATTTCTCACCCTATTTCGTTCCCCTCACTCTCCATCCTCCTCTCTGGTCCCCTAGCATCGTTTATATACTCAACGGGTAAAGAAAATCATGTGAAATAACTCACAATAATCTCCTTTCCTTTTACAGGGAGATACGACAATAATTTTATTTTTCTTCCCTCTCACGCATCTGCTGGTGATTCCCATGCATTGAAAACTCTTCAAACACGTGCCATACACTTCCTAAAATGAATATAACTCTTGCAGGGAATAAATATGCACGTAATTTCCACAAAACAACTCGAGAAAATCCCGAGAATATTTCACGTAACCATACTTCCCTGTTTAACTCCACAAGATTATTCGGACAAATGTAATCGATTCCAAGGACCTTACCATACTTGTTTAGTCAAAACAGGATCTTCTGAGCCGAATCCAGCTATTTAATCTCATTTAAATACGTCCAAAATCTTCCACAGAACTTTCACATTTTTAAATATTTTTTTCCCGCCAAAACTGTTCTTAACGAGGAAGAAGATGGTTGCCCCTTAACCAGAGATGGGGTGCGAATAGCGGATGCCTTGAGGGGTGCCTGGGGGTGCCCTTATCCAAAATTAGGGTGCCTTTAGTACTTTTCTCCGGGGTCCAAATAGCACTTTTCGAGCAACTTTTTCCGCACAAGTGTATTTCTCCAAAAACACCTACACAAACATAAAAACACCATAATAAGTACAAAATCAAGCACTAACAATAGAGACACTGAGGACAATTAGGACACAAAAATGTGTCTATCTCTTGGTGGGTTCAACCGAACCATGCTCTAACACAAAAAATTTCCTATAAACCAAGCCGTGATACGACCCTTTTCCATCAAAATATGGTGGAACCCTTTTTGGTTTCATCATTTTTTACTGCTAAAGTGGAACACAAATATGTTGGATTTCATCAAAAAACAGTACTCTAATTGACACCATTCATTCACCATTTAAACCTTTTATAAACTATTATAAGTTTACAAATACTTGACAGAGTACACTAATTTTTATGTCTTTTGAAACCATTTCTGAAATATCAAAAGGACCTTACACCATTTAACTTTGCTCTCATGCTTTCCACCTTTTCTGAAATATTCTCCTCATGAAACTTCATGCATCAAGGAGGATGTTACACACCAACTTTGGTCTCATCTCATGCACCTTTTCTGAAATATCATCTCTAGGAGACGCCATGTTTCCCTTCAAGAGGCTCTTCATGTAATAGCAAACATGCAGACCACAATCATTCCTGAAACAACCAAAAAAATGTCTCAATATTTAATATTTAAAACTGCCATAAATAAATTGTTTTACCGAACTTCCAAACATAGGTGATGATTGTTCTAGCTTACCCCATTTGTTTTCAACATGAAGGCGTGCACATAGTGTATGGTGTTGGCTGACTTGTCTGCTCGTCACGGGGGAGCTTTGCATCGTGCTGTGCAAATGCTGATATTATTCTTTGTCTCATGCTTTCAGCACTTTTCCTGCATTCTTCTTCAGTGGAAGCCAAGGAGTTGTAGTGAAAAAATTCTGCGATTTCAGTATCAAAAGCTAGCAGTGTCCAATGGTCTACCCAATCTGCAACTGTTGTCAGAAACGAAACGAATAAAAATTGTACACTGTAATCAATTTTGTCGATGAAACCTTCAATTGCACTATCACATTTCATTCCTAGTGAGTGACATGTCTGAAAAAATACAAGAAAACAGATTCCTAATGAGTGACAGACATGCAAGTGTTTTTTTTCTTCGTAATGAGCGACATTTTTTTCTTCCTAAAGAGTGAAACCAAAATTGGTTCCATCAAAATAAACTATATAACCAACAGCATTTAAAACAACTATTTCCACTCATAGTTGGATTCTACAATTATATTGTCTGTCAAAAAAAATTATATTAGAGAATTGCAGAGGAAACTTGCATAGGCAAATGTGCTTAGAAACACAACTCTCTTGTACTTAGAATTACCATCTGGTTTCAACTCTCCTTTGAGGATGTTCTTTTGCAATTTCAAGATATAAAACTCAATGATGTCTCCTGCGACGTCTCCCTTTCTCATCAACAAATCCAGCATCCTCCCAGATATCAGCAGTTGGTGCTCCTTGTTCTCCCACGCCGTGGAGCTGTAAAACTCAAGCTAGTGAATGCTGGATCTAAAAAGGCAAAAAAAAAAAAAAAAAAAAAAATTTGATGAAACCCATTTTGGTTTCAGCACTTACCTTTCATTTTTGCTTCTAAAAAACCTGCTCACAAGGGGTCTCTGACTTTCATCGAGTACCCTCATAATTTTCAAGTTTTCAAATGCTTTCAACTTCACATCCTTCACCTCATACACCTCCTCATTCTTCCCCTTCTGCCTACTCGTTTCATTAGGATTTTTTCTTTGTGCACATTTAGTCTTTGTTCTTTTCTTTTTCTCAGCTGTATAATCCTGATATCTGACAGGTTCTTGCATTTTTCTTCTATTATACCTTAGTCTTGTAATCATATTACTCAAGTTTTTCTTGGGACTGATGTTTTGAGATCCTTGCTCACCGTCTTCTTTTTCGCTGTCACTCTGCGTCAGTCCTAAACTGAATCCAGGTTCACCGTCTTCTACATCAGCTACATCCTCTACCATTCTTACAGTTGAGTAGTAGTATACACTTTCCAACTTTGGCTTTGACGAACAACCTTGCTTTGCATAAACGGATTCCATTTTCCGAATAACATCTTCACTGTCTTCATCATATATAAACTGAGTTTCATTGTCTTCTTGTTCAATATTTTTCTTCAAAGAAGAAAATTTCTTTGCCTCAGATTCGACCTGCTTGGCCATCTTGATATCCTCAATAGTGTTTGGAGTCAACTGTGGACCCTCTTCTTTTTCATACACTGTCTTTGATGAAGAACATTTCTTGGCCTCGGATTCGACCTGCTCAGCCACCTTGATTTCCTCAAGAGTTTTCGGAGTTAATTGGTCACCTTCTTCTTCCTATTCAGTCTTGACCTCCGGCGTAGATGAAGATTTCTCCATTTCAAATTCAACCTGCTCGGCCACCTTGATTTCCTCGAGAGTATTTGGAGTTAACTCCAAAACCTCTTCTATTTCTACTCCTCCTTGTCCTTGTTCTTTATCAGACTCTTCTATTTCTTGTTGTGGTTCTGCATCTAATGAAGTACCAACATTGTCAGGTTTTTCTTGTTGTTGTTCTGCATCTCCAGACAGTGAAACCCTTTCTGGTTCCATCAAAACATCTTCAACAACATTTCCAGGTACTGAAACCTTTTCTGGTTCCATCAAAAAAGCTACATAACCTTGTATCATTGCTTCACTAGGTTGAAGCCTTTATTTTTCCATCACGACATCTTCACACTCTTGATTCTTTCTTGCATCCTCTTGTTCTGTTTCTTCATGCAGTAAATGCTCTTGTTCTGTTCCTTCATGCAGTAAATCTGTCTCGAGTTCTATTAAAGACAAAAACAAATACAAAACTTTCACATTAAACGGGCTCTCACATTTTCCTTTCAACAAAACTATTTTTCCTATTTCATTTATGGACATGACTATTTAAACCCTGCTTACCGGCAATATGCATCATTTCGTCCTCCGCCGCTGCATCTTTCACCACTTGCAATACAAGGTTTAAGATACAAAATGTCATACTAACATACAAGCAATACAAAGTTTAAGATAAAAAAAAAAGAAATATTATTTTGAACCAAAAAGACATATAAAAATGTAAAATTTCTATTTAGTAATAAATAAGTAAAATTCGCAGATCAAATCTAACATATCGGTTTGTCAAATTTAATGACCAGGTCACATAAAAATTAACATTTCTATTCAATATTCAATAATCAATTAAAATTCGCAAATCTAAACTAATATATCACCCCAACATCTGAAACCTTTTCTGGTTCCGACCGAACATCTTCATTCTGGAGTAAATCCAATTGGCCTCTCTTACGCTTCCTTCTGGAGTAAGTATTCAATGAAGATTGAACCCAACCTCAGCGTCATATTTTGCCAATACTGTTTTATCTTCTTCGGAGAGTCCATTGTTGCCAACTGTTATAAGTTTTTCAATTATCATTCTAGCCCACCTGTATTTGGCCTCGTAAGAGTTGTCTTTGTTTGCAGCAATATGGTTTTCAACATTGTCTTCAACTAGCGCAGGCACTTCATTTTCAACAATATGGTCTGCAACATTGTCTTCAACCGACACTTCATATTCAATAGAATCTTCAACAACAATGTCCTCTTCATCTATGCGCCCAACCAAGCGCTTTTCTTGTTCGTCATATTGAAGCAAGAATGACCCCTTGCGGCGACGCATATTCTTCTGCAGTACACAAGAAAAATTGGTTTCAGCTAAATTTTTTGATGAAACCAGAAAAGGTTTCATCAAAAAAGTAGATCTTTCTCTTTTTAACCGAAGAGGTAAGATGATATTAAATTTGAAATGGATAAATAAAAAAGTGAATCTTCTTTACCTCAGAATATAGATCTTTCTTGTTGGAGAGACCCTTGAAGTTGTCCAATATTTGGTGGCAGACAATGCTAAGGTTCCATCTAGCAAACCTTGGATACCTGTCGAGCCCATCCTTTTTTTTTGCAATCATAGTCATCTCTGCCACCCAATACTGAGAAAAAAAAAAAGAAAAAAAAAAGATTCAAATTAAGAATCAATATCATTAACATTATAAAAAAAATATAACTTATGAATCAAAAGAACAAAAATTAACTTACGTACCAGCGGGTAAATGACGCAACCTGATACCTTTTCAACATCGCCAATAGATTCTATTAGCGACTCAAGTAGATTGTCATGAATGACTTCCGGCCAACAAACTTTGTTCATCTCAAATACCATGTACAAGTACTTGGCAGCCAGAGTTCGCCCACCTTTGTTGGGGACGAATGCAGAAACCAACAGTAGTATAACGAAAAACTTTACAAACTCATCTGCTTTGGTTTCATCCGCTGCGGCTTCCATCATGCAACGTTGAATATCGGTTTTGAACGTCTTCTTATTTCCATTAAAATACTGAGCGACGAAGATTTTAACCTCTTTCTATAGCTCTTCATCTATCCCCACTTCTTTATCTACTTCTACACCCTTCATCATCTGTAGACTAAAGATAACAGAGAAATGTTATGGAATTGTCCGCAGAGTCATTTTCTTTGATCTCGATAATCTGAAACAGAATGGTAGCTTACCATTTTTTTTGAGTTCAAGTGAATGTAAAACCATCATGATTGATTTTGTCTTTTTGATGAGCTCTTCTTCTTCTATTACACAATCATAGAATGGCTCAAAGAAACGCCAGAATGGACATGATTTAAGAGCTAACAAATGCGAATCTTTGTTCTTTGGGTGTATTTAGTTTTGCTACAAATTTGGTGAATGACCTTTGATGATTTTTTTTTTAAGTCGGGACACTACTTTGTTTTGAAGTAGTGAACAAAATAGTGTTCTACTATCCATAGAATTTGCTCTAACGATTAACTATGTTTGTCCCAAAAGGTTGTATGACTTACTGATATAATATTAAAATATTTGAGGATAACGACGTGGTTGTTAACCAACTCCAGAAAAACATTTGAACTTAGATCGGATTGATCGATTCTTCGCAAACAATGTTTAAACTGTAAAATAATCCCATCATACAAAGCTATTGGCTGGTAGCCTAGCAACAAGATGGGCTCCAACTCCTCTATGAATAGCAATGTCTGGTCTATGAAAAAAAATAAAACTACCAAAACCACTACTACCAAAACCAGTACTACCAAAACCACTACTAGCGTCATTATGAAATGTATGAATTAACGGATACATTTGAAATACATATTCTTACCTGTGTCGTTACGCCATGGGTTAAGCCCTAGTAAAAGATTAAAGTAGGGAGCCCATATATGGACCAATGAATCTAGTGGTTCATGGTATTTAGAAGGGACTAATTACTTTTGAAAATCTAGTGCTTAAATTTTTTCCAACTTTTATTGGTGCGCATACATCTTTAGTCTGCCACAAATTGAGTCGAAAATTTGTTGTTAGAATTTATTTATTTTCTTGATGCAACTGTTAGTACTTAGCCTTGAACCTTCCAACTTATATAGGTCTAGAAGATAAAATCTTATAAATTAAGAAAGAACGATTTTTTGGGGGCCATAGTTACCATTTGGGGTGATCATTCATTTTATTTTACTAGGTCATTTTGAAGTAATTTGTGACATCCCTCGTCTATATGTTTTTTATAATGATAAAAATGTCATTTCTTGATTAGTTAAGCTAATGATTAAAGTTAAATTAATTCATAATTAATTTTAGATTAAATTAATGACTTATATTTTAGATGATTGTTAGTTTTTTTTGTTTTGAAGTTGTCGAAGGAAAAATACGGTGAGGAGTGAGACCTTATTCGTTAAATATCAATATAGTATAATGCATGGAAATAAGTCTCTATTTATCGGGTAGGGTGTACGTAAACCCTGGTTACAAATATATGGCCACACACATGGGCCAAAGGCCCTACAACGCTCCCCCTTGTGCGGTCTAGCAGTAGTGCTACAAATATAATTCTTCATATCCAGTTTCTCTCCTTGATAGCCACTAAATATAAGTCAATTACCTCACAAAAATCTCGCCAGGAAAACTCAAATGGACAAAACCTAACTAAGGAAAAAATGTAAAATATTAAGGAAACTCTGTAAATAGTTGGATACTCATATGTTGTCTCGTTAACCTTGACAAGGAAAAACCCGCCGGGACTGAAAAATCGGGGGTCTAACAACCACACCCAATATTTCGCTTAGCAATCTGTATGGACAAAATCCAATATACTTTCTAGAGAATCAACTAGACAGTCAGACTCAATCTAGAGAAAAGTATATCAAAGAGTTTATATCTCAATCTCTCAATTTGATCTTTACTCAAGCAAATAGAAATATGTGAGTCTTTATCAAAGAGCGATAACTTGGATGGTACCAAAGACCAATATCCAAGTGTTAATCAATTTAAATCAACAACCAAAAGGTCGGATATTCTAATTGATTGAACAAACGCACAACATGTGATATTTGAATTATATAAACAAATATAATGCGGAATAGAAATAACACAGACACCAGAATTTTGTTAACGAGGAAAACGCAAATGCAGAAAAACCCCGGGACCTAGTACAGATTGAACACACATTGTATTAAGCCGCTACAGACTCTAGCCTACTCCAAATTAACTTCGGTCTGGACTGTAGTTGAACCCCAACCAATCTCACACTGATCCAAGGTACAGTTATGCTCCTACGTCTCTGATCCCAGCAGGATGCTACGTACTTGATTCCCTTAGCCGATCTCACCCACAACTAAGAGTTGCTACGACCCAAAGTCGGAGACTTTAATAAACAAATATGTATCACACATAAAAGTCTACGGTAATAGATAAATCCGTCTCCCACGAATATACCTACGAGTTTTTGTTCCGTCTTTTGATAAATCAAGGTGAACGGGAACCAATTGATAATCCGGACTTATATTCCCGAAGAACAGCCTAGTATTATCAATCACCTCACAATAATCTTAATCGACGCAGTAAAAAAAGATATTGTGGAATCACAAACAATGAGACGAAGTGTTTGTGATTTATTTTTATCTTGCTATCGGAGATATAAATCTCAAGTCAATTATTTCAATTGAACTCGTACGATAGAAACAGCAAGATCAGATCACACAACTACAAGAAAGTATTATCGGTCTTGCTTCACAATCCCAATGAAGTCTTTAAGTTGTTAACCTGGTTTAGAAGAAGAAACCAAAGGTTAAAGGAGAATCGACTCTAGATTAGCACAACTAGTATCACACAGAATGTGTGGGGATTAGGTTTCCCAGTTGCTAGAGTTCTCCCTTATATAGTCTTTCAAATCAGGGTTTGCAATCAATGTTAGCTTAGTAACAAAGCATTCAATATTCACCGTTAGATGAAAACCTTATTAGATTTCAAGCTAATATTTCTCAATCGTTGGATCAAAACCTTAGCTTGTTACACACAAATGAAATGTCCAATTTTGGGTTTATGTAACCGTTCCCAAACATTAACATTTGTTGGTTCAACAATAGTTAACCAAATGGTTAGCCATATGAGCAGTTTCATATCAACCATATTTTTCTTCACCATAACTAGTTCAAATGAATCAAATAAACTAGTTAGAGAGTTGTTGAATTGCTTAGATATTATGTAACTACACAAGACACAACCGAAGCAAAAACGGTTTGATTCACTCGAATCGGTTCATGAACTTTATAGCCACGGTTTGCAAAAGCATTCCTTAGTTTATATAAACATGAGTTCAAGAAAAACCGGTTTTAGATATAACCTACTCAAGTTCGCGGACTGGGTTTGCGGACTTAAGCTCACGGAAGGAGTTCACAAACTCCAGCAGAAATTCTCGGGTCGAGAACTTCCGCCAGTTCGCGGACTTGGCTCACGCCACATTTCGTTTCTCTTGATCAACAAAGTTCGCAAACTTTGGTTCAAGGAATAAGGACTTATACATATATGTGTTTCCACAACAATGCTTATATCCTACCAATGGTTATGTAATCTAAACTCTCATTTCAATCATTGAAACATTCTCAGAGAACGTTATATAGCCGTTATTCACAGACCATTTTTCGTCAGAGCAATTTTCAAAGTGATTGAAACATAACATGACTTTCGTCACTAGGTAAAGATGAATTTTGCTAAAGCGAAAGCTTACCAACACATATTTCGAGAAATAGATAGGCGAGTTAAACTAGGCTTGAAATAGCAAATGTGTATAATGAAAGTCAATATATCAAAACGACTTTTGTCTCAAGAGTAGGAGATAGAGTAAATAGACTTTTGAGTGACAGATAAGTTCAAGTCTCTACATACCTTTTAGTCGATGAAGTTCCACCAGTTCCTTGAGTAGTCCTTCGTCTTGTATGATGATTGCCATGGAGTCTTGAGCTCAACTACACTTTCTATCCTAGTCCGAGACCTTTAGCTAAAATAGGCTAGAAATCAAGACTTATAGTTTTGATCACTAACATTGACAAACATGCTTGAGATAGCAACGCATGCGAGTTCGACCGAGCAATGCTCTAACAATCTCCACCTTTGTCAATTTTAGTGACAAAATTATTAATACATATGGAATACAAAAAATAAATAAATTAACTTTTGTAGCTCCTATTCCACATGTCTAATCTTCAACATTACTCGAAATCTTCGTCACTTCCAAGTACTCCAATGATCCCAAAGGTTGTAAGTTTAGCATCATCGTTGTTGAAAATCCGTAGCTATAACAACAAGAAAACAAGAGTTCTCAATCATTGTTATACAGTGTCATAGTATCATTATACAGCGTCAAAGTCCAATTGTATCACAACTTCAACAACAATACTATGGTGATATGTATCACTCCCCCTTAGTCAATACTCCATCTCACATGGAAACCACTCCCCCTTACATAATGATCCGAAAACCATATGTATTTGTAGTGTGAACTACATATTAATTCTCCCCCTTTTTGTCAATAAAATTGGCAAAGGTACAAGAACAGGATCCTAATAAAATTTCCGAAAGAGACATTTCATAACCAAAAGAAAGAAACACATATCATCTTATTTAGATGCAATCATGAAGCCGAAGCTAAATGCATTCATCAAGGAGTTTAAAGATAGAAGACAACCCCTATAATATTCCACAGCCGCACTCCCCACAAAGATTTGGCAATTAAGCACAAGTTCAAAAAGAACTCTCCCCCATAATATGTCATTCCCGAAAGAACAACAAGAGCGGCCTTAATTTCGAAAGAATAGAAGGATTTCTTTGGACATAACAAATTACATACAAGTATGAATTTGAATCCAAAATATTAAATTAACCATAAGAAATTCATGATTAATTTAACCAATTATGCTCAACATAAGTGAACTTATGGAGACTCAGAAACACTCAATTAGATTAATCACAAGAGAACCCATAATTAATCTAATCGAAATACACAACCAAACTAATCACAAAAGTAATCAATTTAATTGGTCATACTCATCATAAGAAAATCTATGGAGCAATGACTAAGTTAATCATGAAAATAATCAACCCAGTCAAAAACGCTCAAACATAAGAAAAACTTATGGAGTTATAACTAAATAACCAAACAAGATGATTAATTTAGTTCAAAAATGCTCGACATAAAGTACCTTACGGAACAACAACAAAGCTAATCATAAACTAATCAACTTGGCTGTTTAGTGCTCAACATAAGACACATTACGAAGCCTCACAGTAATACATAAAATATGGATCATGGAAGATCAATTACTGCGGAATACACAAGGATTCATTCTATTTTATCTCCATTTGTACAAAGACAAACAATAGACATAATATTTGCAAACAAAAGATTTTAAACTATCTTGCCTCAATAATTGACAATATAGGCTTAACTTTTGTATTTGTCGAAAGTCCATTCATTCTTTTATCAATATAAGCATATCGACTTACGAAAGACTTTACTTTTGACAAGGTATGTCTGTACTTCTCATGGATTCAAACAAAATAGCACATTCAAATGAAAGACATAATCATCCAAGACTATTGTGTCGTAAAAATTTATTACATCACAAAGACATAAACTTTAAATCCAATAAAGAGAAGTTCAAACAGATAATAACGAAACAGAGATTACATATATTAGATATCAGTCACTCCATCCATAATGATCTCTTTCAATCTCATAGAATTTCTCTAGTAATTCTGGAATAGCATTTCCAGCAAAGTCTACCTGCTCTCTAAGAACCATATTTTCCTCCCGAAGTTCAGCAAGCTCTCCTCGAAGACGAGATAGTTCTTCAGTTGCTGGAGTACTATGAGTTCTTGGAGTGACTCTGATTGTAGAGGGACTCATTTTCTCAATGCTTGACATGCTAAGCACAGCTGGTCCTCCAAGATCAGAACCAAAAATAGGAATATTAAAGTTAACACAAATTCTTGAGATGAAACATGGAAAACCTAGTGTCTTTCCTGTGTTGTGTCTGATACTTATTATTTGATCAATGATAATTCCACATAAGTCAATATTTCTCCCTTCAAAAATGTAGTTGATGAACTCAGTAAGTCCCCTGGTCCATGAATTGCTGTCACAAGTGCTAGGCATCATATTTGCCACAATAAGTTTAGCAGCAGCTTTGAGAAACAATCCTGCTCCTCTTACATAGACCTTACCATCATTACGTGAGAGATCTTTGTCAAACAACCTGTTAGACAATACTTCTAGTGGTAGTCTTCCAAACTCAGGAGGAGGATATCTTTCACCTCACTTAGGCACATCAAGCAGGTATGAGATAATAGAACGATCTACAGTAAAAACGGTTCCTCCTACCATAGTCTTGAAGGAACAGAGAGCAATGTCTTCATCATGAATATTAGCATAAAACTGAGCAACCATATCAATACGAACACTCCCTAAAGGTCTATGAATAATTCCCCAAGCATGCTTATTGAAGAAACCAGCCAAGCCTGGAACATCTATATTAGTCGCATCATAGAATCGTTCACGAATAGGTGTTTTGTTTTTAAACACTAGATATTGTTCGCGAGCAGCGGGGTTGAAAAACCTAGCACTATACTAGGTTCTAGGAAGGATTCATCTCTAGGTTGTTGGCTTGAGCTTCCTACTAGCCTAGTTCTTCTTCTACTCATGATTGCAAAAACAAAACATGAGATTTACATATTTGGTTTGGAAACGTGAAATTGAAGGAGCAAAGAATGAGAACTATTGAGTTTTTCTTCTAGTTTTCGAACTGTCGAAACCATAGAAGGAGGTGAAGTGAAAGAAGAGATTTTACTCTCTTTTTTGAGTGTCATGGAACCATTTTGACATGTTTACAAACTAGGTTCTACAAATTCTCCAACCCCTATAGACAACCCTAATCTCCTCCTCATTTCTCTTCTCCCTTCTCTCTCTTCTCTGCAACAACTCTCTGCTCTTCCACCACCAACCCTCTGCCCGCGACCATACCGGTGCCGCTTGATTTCTCTTCTCCATACCCCGACACTTACTGGTTGTATTTATCTTTAAAATAGCTTCTCAAAACCCTAGAAGCTATGTTAAAGATAAACAAATTTAGGGTTTTCTCATCCATCAACATCAAGGAGTTCTTGGCGAATAGTCAAGAGGGGAATGAGAACGTGGGTGAGATTATTTCTCATTTAATTTATGAGAACTTTTGGGCTTGCTTCATTGTAGTTTAATTTGCGGTTGTATTTCATTTTTATGTTTTAATTAGTTTTGTTAGGTTTCTTTGAAACCCTAACTCCATATTATGTTCTTAAACTCTTGTTGAACTATCTTGATTGTTCAAAATTATAATTATGTTTTTGATAAGAGCATCCAACACTTTTCTTTCACAATGGATGCCTTGTATCCATTGTAGAAATGAGAGATTGCCACGGCTCACACTTTAGGCTAGCTAATTCTCTTTTGGTTGTGCTTCATTAGACAACAGTCATCTAGGTTAGTAATTTAGGCCCGAAAGCCATAACATGGAGAAACCCCTTTGATAAGTGGTGGGTTTGACATGTTTATCAAAGAAAGTCTCAACTCAGTTGAGCACAGAATAGGAGTTAGTGGTGGAATTGAGACCTTAGCATCCCCTGTCACTATTTGCTTACCTTAGTTTAAGTTCATTGTCACTTCATCAATATCAGCCGTATCGGCAACTCAATATCTGTGTTACTTTGTCACTTATTTAGAACTCGTTCAACCAACTTGCGGTATAAATTGTAGGCTAAAATAACCCATTCTCGAAGTTTTGGGCGCCCGTTGCCGGTGAGGACTGATTTTGGCTTGTCTCTTAAGGTTCATTTCATCCTTTTAAATAATCACCTTTGATTATCATTTTTAGTTCTTTGTTAGTGTAACTTAGTGTAACTTAGTGTAGGACGACTTAAAGCCAAGTTAGCGTAAAAGCGCATGTTGCTAGGCAATTTTAAGCCTGAAGCTGCTAGTGCTAGGCTCATCTGAATTTTGAAGTCAAAGTACTCACATGTTGCACCTTTGAACCGTGATATCACTTGCGTATGTGTGAACTCCTTGGCATCCGAATGGTTTGTTGCCATCTCGAACCTTGTAATACATGTGAACCAACTGCATTGTATGAGCTCTGCGGCATAACGCATACTTGTGACCCCCTCGCCGCTTGCAAAACCTAGACATTGTGATGCACCTTGAAGTGCATGTCGGTCCGAGTGAGTTGGTGATTATTTGTGATGTGCAAGCACTAAATTGTCAATCTGTGGAATGGTGCGAGTTTGTCTTCTTGGCACTACTAAACTCGAAAGCAGAAGGTATCATCTTTTGTGAGCTGGTGACTCCCTGTGTTGATTTCACTAAAGCACCCTGAGCTGTGTTATTGTGTGTGAACTTGTTGTTTTCTTGTCTTTGTGCAAAATTTTTTGAGAACACAAATTTTCTTGTAAGCGAACCCACAATCAAAGGTGATATTGACGGAATGCAGGCTCTTACACCATCAATATTTGAACCCAACGTGAGTTGCCAAAGTGGCTTCACATGAAGCCCAACCACTAGGCCCCTAGCTTGAACTTTTGTTGGGTTAACTAAACTGGTCTAACCAAAATTGAAGCCCAAATCTTGGTTTCACCAAAGCAGGCCCCACAGTTCCAATGGGCATATTTTCCCAACAAACCAAAACCCATTCATCTTTGGGGGTGCATTTGCATTTAGAGTTTTAGTTTTATTTTGCATTTAGAGTTTTAGTCTTTATTTTACCTTTTATTTTCACAAAAAAAAAAAAAAAAAAAAAAAAAAATTCAAAAACCCTTTTTGTAAAACCTCAATTTTAGAGATTTTAGAGTCACTAGCATGCTTCTAGCTATGTTTACATAGAGAATCGTGAAATAACGAAACCACAATCGGGTTCCTTAGTTGATTAGAGCGTTAAAGTTGGATTTAACCATCTGGAGAGGCGAATTAGGTCTTTGTTTAGATATTCGGTGGTAGAATTGTGATCACCCATAGTGGAGACTACCCAATTTACATCAAGTGAGGCACCAACCTTCAATTTTTGCAACTTTCTAGAAAGGCTGTTAGAGTGTGTGTCACCGTACGTAAATTAGGGTAGGAATGGTGAGCTACCAACTTCGCACCATTTTCAGCACTTTTGATCTCTTGAGTGCTAGTTTTGTCAATCATGAGGGTGACGTCTAAAGATGAAAACTCCTCTAAATACCGTTTGTAGTTAGCATCATTCTCTCTCTCAATCAGTGAGACCCAGAAACACATCGTTCAAGAACCGGAAGAATCGGAGATATTGAAAGAAAAATTGATATAGTCCAAGGTTTATGTGCAACAAAGAAAAGAAAATAAGATGAGAATTAATGAAGTTTGTGAAAAATTTAGTTTTATTGTTTTATTGTAATTAATTAAAAAAAAAAAAAAAAAAAAAAAAAAAAAAAAAAAAAAATTTGTTGTATTATTATTTTCGTTTCATGTACTTAAAAAAAAAAAAAAAAATTTTGTAAAGTTCCGTCATCAGAAATAAGAAAGACCAAAGATTGAAAGACGTTTCTATGGTTTCTTATGAGAGATTGATGTTAATTGCCGATCGGGTGAGAATTGAGTGAGTACTCCCACCTTTGCTAATGATTGATTTCCCTTCTTAGAGATCATTAGAAAGAGATTCTTTTTGTCCACACTTTTGTGGAGTCTCCAGATTTTATTTCGGAAGGTTATCCTTCTTACCTACAACGTGTGCGGGATTTCTCTCTTTATTCTGCTGCACACAGAGACTAAAAAGCGATAGGTTGTTGGCTTGAGCTTCCTACTAGCCTAGTTCTTCTTCTACTCATGATTGCAAAAACAAAACATGAACGAATCGGAAGACTTACTTGGTTCGCGAACTGTTTCTAATGGTAGACCTTCAATGAATTTTCAATCGCAAAAACTGCCCTTGACCCAAAGTTCACGAGCTTCTCCTGAGTTCAGAGATACAAACCGGCTTTGATTTGGTTTGGAAACGTGAAATTGAAGGAGCAAAGAATGAGAACTATTGAGTTTTCTTCTAGTTTTTAGTAATTTACTGTAAGCTGAAGCATAACATGAAACCATAGAAGGAGGTGAAGTGAAAGAAGAGATTTTACTCTCTTTTTTGAGTGTCATGGAACCATTTTGACATGTTTACAAACGAGACTCGTTTGCAAAGCGGTTCAAGGTTCAACGTATGTGAACCACACATGTGCAAATTAGGAGTGATATCTCACATATTTGTTTCAAGAAATTTTTGTATGTACAAAAATTAATCTTGCACATCATGACACCATGAGAGAGCTTCTTTCCAACAACTCTTACATCTTGAAATATTGAGATCATTCCAGAACATAATTTTTTCAAGACTATCAGAGCATAATCTGAATCAAGGAATTTTTCTGATTTCTCATTTTCCATCTTTTATGTAGATAGTTTTTTGTATTGTGAGGGGAAACTCTTTTGATAAAAAGAGACGTCCTAGCTTCTTCATAAAAGAAGACAATACTATTATCTTGATAGGAAATATCAGGAATTGAGTAGTGAATCGATTCATGCTTTGAAGTGATATACTCAGATGACTGAGATTTAAACTTCTCTTGTAATACGTTCAGTTTGTTAAAACCAGAAGGATTACACAGAGGAGTAGTATTGCACTCACTGATTAGCAAATTAATATCAACCTCAACATGAATAATATTCACCATGACTTGACTTAGTCTGACAAGAAACTCTTGTTCCTTCTGGAGAAATAAATCAACATCAGAGGAAAGATTTTCAAGTCCTGAAAACACTTCAAGGGATTTTAAACCTGGTGGAGGTTTAGATAGAATTTCTTTTATAGATTTAATTAAATCAGTCATAGAGAAGAATTATGCAATCCCTGGATCTGGTGGTGCATTTATTGAGATAGCACTACTGTCCATAGAGTCAGATCGCTACAAACACAAACTTGTAAGGTCTTAAACGTGTTTGCCTGCTCTGATACTAATTGAAAAAGCGGGGGTCTAACAACCACACCCAATATTTCGCTTAGCAATCTGTATGGACAAACTCCAATATACTTTCTAGAGAATCAACTAGACAGTCAGACTCAATCTAGAGAAAAGTATATCAAAGAGTTTACATCTCAATCTCTCAATTTGATCTTTACTCAAGCAAATAGAAATATACGAGTCTTTATCAAAGAGAGATAACTTGGATGGTACCAAAGACCAATATCCAAGTGTCAATCAATTTAAATCAACAACCAAAAGGTCGGATATTCTAATTGATTGAACAACGCACAACCTGTGATATTTCAATTATATAAACAAATATAATGCGGAATAGAAATAACACAGACACCAGAATTTTGTTAACTAGGAAACCGCAAATGCAGAAAAACCCCGGGACCTAGTCCAGATTGAACACACACTAAATTAAGCCGCAACAGACTCTAGCCTACTCCAAATTAACTTCGATCTGGACTGTAGTTGAACCCCAACCAATCTCACACTGATACAAGGTACAGTTATGCTCCTATGTCTTTGATCCCAATAGGATGCTACGTACTTGATTCCCTTAGCTGATCTCACCCACAACTAAGAGTTGCTACGACCCAAAGTCTAAGACTTTAATAAACAAATCTGTATCACACATAAAAGTCTATGGTAATAGATAAATACGTCTCCCACGAATATACCTACGAGTTTTTGTTCCGTCTTTTGATAAATCAAGGTGAATAGGAACCAATTGATAATCCGTACTTATATTTCCGAAAAACAGCCTAGTATTATCAATCACCTCACAATAATCTTAATCGACGCAGCGAAAAAAGATATTGTGGAATCACAAACGATGAGACGAAGTGTTTGTCATTTCTTTTTATCTTGCCTATCGGATATATAAATCTCAAGCCAATTATTTCAATTGAACTCGTACGATAGAAACAGCAAGATCATATCACACAACTACAAGAAAGTACTATCGGTCTGGCTTCACAATCCCAATGAAGTCTTTAAGTCGTTAACGTGGTTTAGAAGAAGAAACCAAAGGTTAAAGGAGAATCGACTCTAGATTAACACAACTAGTATCACACAGAATGTGTGGGGATTAGGTTTCCCAGTTGCTAGAGTTCTCCCTTATATAGTCTTGCAAATCAGGGTTTGCAATCAATGTTAGCTTAGTAACAAAGCATTCAATATTCACCGTTAGATGAAAACCTGATTAGATTCAAGCTAATATTTCTCAACCGTTGGATCGAAACCTTAGCTTGTTACACACAAATGAAATGTCCAATTTTGGGATTATGTAACCGTTCCCAAACATTAATATTTGTTGGTTCAATAATAGTTAACCAAATGGTTAGCCATATGAGCAATTTCATATCAACCATATTCTTCTTCACCATAACTAGTTCAAATGACTCAAATGAACTAGTTAGAGAGTTGTTGAATTGCTTAGATCTTATGTAACTACACAAGACACAATCGAAGCAAAAACGGTTTGATTCACTCGAATCGGTTCATGAAATTTATAGCCACGGTTTGCAAAAGCATTCCTTAGTTTATATAAACATGAGTTCAAGAACTACCGGTTTTAGATATGACCTACTCAAGTTCGCGGACTGGGTTCACGGACTTAAGCTCACGGAAAGAGTTCACAAACTCCAGCAGAAATTCTCGGGTCGAGAACTTCCGCCAGTTCGCGGACTTAGCTCACGCCACATTCTGTTTCTCTTGATCAAAAAGTTCGCAAACTTTGGTTCAAGGAATAAGGACTTATACATATAGTTTTGATCATTAACATTGACAAACATGCTTGAGATAGCAACGCATGCGAGTTAGACCGAGCAATGCTCTAACAGGGACAAAACCTTTGCGAAGGGAAAAAGAGTACAACACGATAATTCCAGAAGTATGTCTTTGCCGAATAACTATACGCAATATCCTTTCTATGTTTCGTGCGTGATCGATGAAAACCGAATGTTGATATGTTATAATCATATGATCACCACTACTAGCTGACTTGTGTTGAATACTGTGTGATATAATCACTGCTTTGTTGTGTTGATTCTAAAAGTGGTTTCGCTTGACAAATTATCGTGTTTAATTTTTTTAATTCTTATATTTTTCAGCAACATCAATGCGATCTTGTGGTATTCAACATTTAACAATATATGGCGTAGATATCGTTATCTCGCTAAAAACCTTGTTGAGAGACAAAAACCATGTGGGAAAAACTAATCTCGATCGAAGAGAAAAAGAGTACAATACAACTTCACATTTAGAAGTAAAATATGTAGACATGATATCCTTGGATCATTCCCCTGATGTTGGCATCTCCCTTGATTCTATTCAGATGAAATTCTAGACAGTTCCTTTAGTCATGTTCTTTTCGAAAGTGAATTTAGGTAATGACTTAGTAAATAAGTCAGTCATGTCACCCCCTGATTACTTTCGTGGGAGAAAATAATATTTTACCTTCATAATCATTTTTTTTTATATCGCACTTCCTTTAGCAGTAATATTTATACCTTTGTAAGGATAAAACAAACTCATGTCAATAGTTCTTTTCAATTGTATGATTACCTTCAATGTACAATTCCAAAGACGTCGCATCGGCATTGATTTGTATCGTTTAATGCATTTAAATAAGGGAATTCATTTCCAAAAACATTTTCATCATTTTATTTTAGATAAAATGGTCTTTTACTTACATTTGAACCTCAACTAAATCATGGGTATTCTAGCAGGATGCATGTCTTTATTAAATTGCCTGACAACTTCGGACATATCCAAACTGTTGAAATAATATACCACAAGTTCGGTGTTCAATCAAGCTTTTCCCATATTTTCATCTCTAATTCGACTTTCAATCAGCTTATAAAATCTCGTATTTCATTAAGGGTACATACCATGTCCATACTATCGACATAGATTGTTACGATTCCAAATAATGAACTTTTTTTTTGTGAGTACGCGCAATAAAATACCTCAACACCCCTTCCCTATCAGATAGTCACTTAGACGGGCATATCAAAGGCGCTTGATTTTTTTCAATCCATAAGTAAGTTCAATCTAATTGCAAACACATTCTAGGGGTAGCCAGGGAGTTGTTTTTAGGGTTTCTCCTTCACAATTTAATGAAGCTAAGTTGTACTGATTAGGGAAATTAATAGAAATTTATGAATTAGGTTGCACTCTTAGAGTGTAGAGTTATTATCAATCATCTTATTTCTGTGTACTATTTCATTTAATCACACATTATGACCTGTTTGTCCACCGTCACGTATTCAATAAACATCAGTGAAATATCACAGGGGAACATCAAACACACGCATGGACTGCGCCAAGGTGACCCCTTATCACCATATATCTTCATTATCAATGCGGAAGTGCTATCAAAAAATCTAGGAGTGTTAGAAATGCAAGGAAAGCTGGCAAAACTACGTATTTCAAAGAAGGCACCACCAATCCTGCACTTAATGTATGTTGATGACATGTTGATCACATGCACAACTAAACAGAAACATGCAACACCATCCAACAGATTCTTCTTGCATATTCGTCGTCGGTAGGCTAAGAAATCAATAAAAGCAAGTCAACCATCATACATCACCCTAAACTAATACCTTCAACCAGAGATTGGCTACAAGAAACTTTTGGAATCAACACTTCACCGGATCCACCAATATATCTGGGGGTTTCATTCAGAAAGGGGAGAAGCTCGACACACATTTATGCGGACTTATTGAATAGAGTCCAGTGTAAAGCACATAACAAAGTATGTTAACCATGCCAGGATATTGGTGTTTATAAACACCGCTCTCACCTCCACGTTCAACCATTTAATGCGAACCAAAATATTGCTAGAGCATGTGCATAAAAGCCTGAACAGAATTGCGGGAATTTATTTTGGGGCCATAATGAACAAACAAGAAAAATCCACTACATTGGATAAGACAATCTATCTAGGCCAAAAGCACAAGGAGGAGTGGGAATTCAGAAAAGGAAATAACATAATCAAGAATTGTTACTAAAGAGAGTGTGGCATATGCACAACTCTCCATCTTGAAGAAAATATGTGATGAAAAACATATGCACAGTGAACCACCACTAGAGGCCTCACAACCCATTCCGACCAGCCCAGCTGCAATCCTGTACTGGAAAAGTTTAGCTAACCTAGATAGTTTTTGTTTTGCATGAAAAATGTTTTAAGAAAATTGGCAACGGGCAAACAACGTGCATCAAGGATAACTAGATACCACAACTAGCTACCACTCCTATATCAAGCCTTCCACCAGACACAAAGGTAGCTAACCTCATACACCAACACACAAACTCTTAGAATCACCAGATCATCTTTTTATCATTCGACACCCAAACCGCCCAAAAGATCATCAATATCCATTTACCGGAACATCCAACTCTAGATACATTTCTTTGGTCGTATTTCAAGTGTGGAAATTACACAGCAAAAGCTGGCTATGCAATCATTACCCAACACAACAACACCAACAACCACCATCTCACAACAATACCAACACCATCAAATATTAACAATCATCACCCCCCATCCTTCACCACTCAGTGGACTATAAGTACATCTGGAAACTTAATTGTCCACAAAAAATTAGGCTTTTCTTGTAGAAAGCCACTCTGGAATGACTACCAACCTTCGACAAACTCTACCACATCAACATCACACCCACCAACATGTGTCCAGTTTGCAACAACAAAAGAGAGACAGCTCATCACATTCTTTTTGAATGCACCCAAGCCAGATAACTTTGGAATCTCATGCTAACACACCTACCAAAAAACCTGAATCCAAGATCAATACCCCCACAACAACCAAACAATCTGAAGGACATACTTGATAAAGCCTACCTCCCACAACCACAATGTTGTTCTATTTCACATTATGGCATTTATGGTTGGCATGAAACTCACATGTTTACAAGAGAATCATACAATCACCTTAACAAATAAATAGTATCGTTCTAACAATATCAACAGAATACCAATGGGAGAAACAACACATCATTTCATTACTCCCAGAAGACTCAACTCCAAGACTAAAGCCTACACAAACCTACAGAGAATCAACTATCCTGATCTCATGGCAAGCACCTCCTCAGGACTAGATCAAGATCAATTCAGACGAAGCAGCAAAGCAACCCGGGACCGGCAGGAGCAGGATGCATGAACTATACAGGACAACTGATGATGGCAATGGCAGCACCGTTAGGTATAACAACAGAAATAGTAGCAGAAACATGGGGCCTTCTTTTAACAACAAGAATAGCAAAACAGCAGTTGTGGTCGGTGGTTTGGTTTGAAGTAGATTCCCAATCTCTTATACAGTTACTTCAAAATTAACAACACACCATTTCATGGTACCTAAAAGACATGATACAAGAAATTAAAATGTAATGGCAGGTAATCCCCACACACTAAGACAACCATACTTAATGAGAAGCAAATCAAACAGATGATAAAGTAGCAAATGAAGCAATAGATCACCAACAACAAAATTTAACAAGGAAAACAACAAGAATATGGGATCACACATGCCCAAACTTCATTTCTAACGGCTCTATTTCTTCAATCTCAGTTTCAACTTCTGATCTTTCTGAAATTCTCAATGTTCTCTAAGTAATCTCCTCATCTGGGTTTCGCTCCCTAGCCAGATGGGGATCCAATAGAAGGGATAACATGATCTTTTGTCTTAATTTTGACTCAAATTGCAGTGGAATAAAATGGGATTGAAATCTTACATTTATAGTTCATTAGGCATATCTAGGATCTCATACTGCATTATTGCATCCTTATTTTTCAGGACTCATCATTAGGCTTATGATTTTTGCTTTTTCTTTTCTCTGATTATTGGCATCTATTTTACCCAGTAGATTGTTCTTACAAAAAAAAATCGATTTTCTTCTTATCTAACATCCAATGAGTTTATTTCCTGAATGTGTGAATTTTCTCTTAGTTTATCATATGTTATTTTTCCGAATCGATTAGTTATTGTTTGATGATGAACTTGCTCTTAATTGATAGTTCTTGCATAGGCTTTGTATTTCTTATTGGGAGAGAGTTCCTTCTATATCAGTTTTTTTGTTAGTTAGAGGCAACAATTTAGATTAAACTAAGTCTGTAGATATCCAACCTCCCTTTTCTTCTTCATGTGTTTTTCCTGGTATGTGATTGAATCTAGATGATGCACTCTTTTTTCTTATGTCTTTCCTGGTATGGGATTGAATCTATCTGATGCACTCTCTTTTTCCTATTATGTTTCTGTTAAGTTCTTTGACTAATTAACAATCAATCATAATTAAAAATTAGATTCTTCGTCCAAATTAAAATTAAACATAACTTAATTAAGGAAACATAAAATACAAGCATTAGGAATCCATTCTATTTTCTTTGAAAAGCTATTCTTCTCAAACTGACACCTGATTCCTCCTAGTAGAGATAGAATAATAGATTTAAAACTGAACATATCTTTCTAGGCTCTTAGTGGCTAGCCTAATTCTGTTCGTATTCTTCATCTGTTTCTTCATCATCTAGTAAAATGCGAGCACGAACTTGTTGGTAAATTGCTGATTTCTCATGAACATACGCATAATCCATTCCAGGGGGTATTCACCTTGAAAATCGGAAGCCATAACTGGTATTCGGGCGGTGAGTCGCTCTTGCAATTCCTTAAGCCGTGCTTTCCCAATCCGTGCCTTTTCTTCTTCACTTAAATTGCATAAGGCTAGCATTTGTGCCTGTACAGGATACAATAAAACCTCCTTTTGACAAGTAGAACAACGATAATATTGCATCCGATGTAGTTGTCCTTCTTGACATCTTACAACCTTGGTGGATGATATTGGATCCCCTAGAGGAATTCTAGAATGATTGCATGCCATGGATTTCTTTTCTCTTTTTTTTTTTATTATGTGTTTATCCTCTCCTCCATCTAGCTGCCTTTAAATACTAGCTAGGGTTTTCTTTTCATCTTCTTTTGCATTGATTACTTAATATTTCTTATACATTTGGTTTTAGTCATAATAAGAACTTTGCCTCCTCGTGTCCTCTCATTCTCTGAATCTTTTCGATTAGTGGCGCTTTGTAATACTCCCTCCGTACCATATATATAGGCGGAGAGGGTCAATTCTTGTGGATTAAGAAAACTGCCTTGAACTCATAAATTTTCATATTTTTTCATGTTTTACCCTTTGTCCTATTCATAACACTATTATCTATGTACCATAAATAAGGGTATGTCTGGAAATATTCATCTAGGAAATTGGTCTCCACCTATATATTGGTACAGGGAAAAATGAAAATTCCGCCTATATAATAGGTACGGAGGGAGTAGTAACCTAAACTTAGAATAGGCGGCATTAGTGACAAAGGCTATTCATCCTATCTAGCCAAACCGTAGATGCACCGTTATGTCCCCTCCTCTTTTATAAATCTTCTAGTCAAACAAGAAAGAAAGATAATATATCCCTTTTCATAGCCTTTAGCTCTCTTGGGACTGTGCAACAGTAGTAGATAAGCTCTCTTACACCTCCTTCTGATGGACAATTCATATTTCTTTTCACTAAGTTTTCTTTTTTCTCTAAGGAACCGTTGAAAGTTTGAATGCATATCCCAAAAATTATATATCATATACAATTGTTTTACTGATTCTTTATCTCTTTTATATTCCATGCAGTGCTATCTTCTTTGTGCTTGTAGTCTCTTCTCCTTTCTGTAGAATAATTTCATAATTTATTTCTTCTGCTCCTTTAATGGGAGATAATTACAGTTTATATAGACATCTAAGTGGTCAGTCATTAGCTCAACGTTATGCCAACTACACAAACATAGGAATTCTTCCAACCGCGCCTGAGTTTATTAGAAATTATGGGATTAAAGAAAACAGTATTCTAGCTCGAGTCTTCTTTGTCGAGACTGATTCTTCAGAAAATATTAGGGGTGTCTTACGACATTTATGGGGTAATGGGATAGGATTCCAAATCATAGAAGTAGATCCTAACCTCTTCATTATCTCTTTTCGATCCTCTGAAGATCTGAAATGGATTGCTCTTAACGGACTATGGTACCCTTACGGTAATGTACTTTCTGCTACTTCGGCTTTCCCGTGAATGACTATCTCTACTAATGCAGTGAAAGAAATCCTACTCTGGGCTAGTATATCGAATACGAAAACTGAGCTAAGATCAGAAGAAAGATTAGGCTTAATAGCTATTAGAATAGGAACAATTAGTAGGGTTTGTAGAGAAAGTGAAACTTCTGATTGCCTACCAAGAGTTTTGGTATGGGTTAATATAGAAAAACCATTAGTAATGAAGTTGCTTGTCAAAGTGGATGGATACCCAATTACAGAAATCTTCTTCAACTACCTCAACCTCCCATCTAAATTTTGTTCTCATTGTTTTAGATTTGGTCACAAAGCTAACAATTGTGTCATAGTTCAAAATCGTCCCCTTGAAGATATTTATGATATCACTATGCACTCTCCTTCTTCTGAAGATGATATCTACTATCTTAACAATGTCTCAATCCAAATTTGGAACCCCCAAGACAATGCAGATGCTCATGGTGAATCAGTGGATGCTTTCTTGTCTAGGCCAGGGATAAGAGAAAAAATTTATAACCTGTTTAGAGAAGAGTATAAACAGAATGAGCAAGCTTCTATCCAACCTGTTGACCAAGTGAGAAATATTGACAATGCTTACGAAGTTTTAGAACCAGTTATCATTGATGAAGAGTTGCCTTTAGATGCTTTCTCCATCCTTGGTAAAAGAACTTTCCCTTTTAATCTCCCTCCTAACTTCATTCCCTTAGAAATTTCTAGTACCGATTCTTTTCGTTCTGTTAACTCGGAAACTCACCGAGTTCTTGATTCTATGGAACCAATTGAGTCACTCAATGGTTCTAGTAATGAGTTACGGCAGGATATTGCTAATCTGTTTCGTCCTAGAACCAATCCTGTGGTCCCTATGGTTAACCGTAGACTTCTATTTTCAGTTTCTCCCTTTTTTGTTGATGCTAGGGATTGTTTAGACTCTCCTTCTTCGCATGTTTCTATTGCATCTGCCAATTCTTCATCAATTGTTAGTACGAATTTTTAAATCAATCATAGCATACATGCATCATCATTTGCATCTCCTAGAACTCAACCTAAATCATCTTTTAAGATTTCAATACCGGATTTTCCTCTTTCTTCATCCTCGGAAGGCCTGCGCATTTTGGTCAATGAGAATCATGAAGAACTGCAAATTGATTAATATGGCTCTTACTTACGGGGACTTATCCTGCTAAACCAACATGGGCTAGAACTTAATCCTGCTAAACCAAAAAGTCACCCAAATTATAAGGGTTCACACCAAATGACATCGAATATTAAGGTTATGAAAACCGAAATCAAACATCCCATAAACATACATAGCAATAAAATAAAGCATTCAAGCACAGGATATGCAATCGAAAACTATCACAAGAAAAATTATAAACTAATAATTTTATTCATAAATAAGATAGTTTTATTCAAAATAGACCTTATATATACAATTATTGAAAGAATCAAAAACTGATGTCTATTTTCCTGGATTAATCCTTCATCTCAATGCTAGAGGAATGTAGATTATTACTTTCAGTCTTCAGCTTGTGAAATTCTTCAAGTAGATAACCTTGTTGTTTGGCCAGAATTTCTTGCAGTTGAGAAATTTTCGTGAAGGATTCTGCAAGAACATGTAATTATGTCTTTGATTGAACACAGAAGTGTGTCAATGCTTCAATACACTGATCTTTTTTCAGCATATTCTCTCTTTCCTTATTGCTAAGCCAATCTCTATTTTTTATTTTTCTCTTTGATTTCTCTATATCAAGAGAAGATGCATACTTATTCTCAAAGTGATCTTTCTGATCTAGCATCTTATCAAGAGACGACATTGGATCCAGACTCATAGTTCGGACAAGGAATGACCAAAGAAGGAGACTGATCTTTTTATAATTTTCATACTTCCGAAAATATTATATTCTTATAAATACGAATATCTTAAATATTTTCAATTACTAGATTTTATTCCCATAATCTACACATAAGTGCCTTGATCTTTCTTCTTCCTCACTGAATTTGGCACACGAGGTGAGGAAAGAATGCTAATAACGATCAGGTGGTATTAGTATGAGATTTTCTCTCATTATGGAATTTTGAACAACCAAAGTGTCCTTGATCTAGTATCGTATGAGAAAGTCTACTTCTGTTACCTCGAACTAGCGAAGTATCTTGAGATTGACTTGGGTTGCCAATGCAACTTTTAGCAATTCTGTTTTTGAGACAGTTTTTGCGCCTTATCTTATTTTTCCCTTTACCATTAGATGATTTAATAACATCGGAAGACATGTCCATTTTTAAAATGGGTAAATCACTAATGGAGGAGGAAGGAATAAGATTGACAACTAATGCGATATTATATTAGTTGTTTCCTCTTCTTCA
Source organism: Papaver armeniacum (assembly GCA_023531295.1). Taxonomy (NCBI): domain Eukaryota; kingdom Viridiplantae; phylum Streptophyta; class Magnoliopsida; order Ranunculales; family Papaveraceae; genus Papaver; species Papaver armeniacum. The sequence continues at coordinate 293,111 of JAJJWW010012829.1, read as the reverse complement.
GAATCATATGAATCAGAGGTCTCATCTAGAGTTACATCCAGAGCGTTGCTTCCAGTGTATTTCTTAAGATTGGTACAGTCTTTAGCAATATGACCAAACCCTTTACACTTAAAGCACTGAGGCTGATATTCATCATCTTCTTCATGATCCTTTTTGACAGGAACTCGATCATGTGGACGAGAAGATCGATGAGTATAATTTATGAATCTCTTATTTCTTTTCTTTAAGAGATCTCGAAACTGTCTAGTAATCAATGATAATGGTTGTTCAATTTCATCATCAAATTTTTTTGCAATCTGTTCATCTGAATCATCCATCTGTCTATTCCTCTCCATTGGAGCTTTCGGAATTTTTGCAGCTTTAAAAGCGATTCCTTTACTTTGAATAGATTGTGATTCACGATCAAATATCTTTAACTTACCAACGAGTGTACTTCGTGAGAGTGTTGAAAGAGCATTTGCTTCTATGATTGCATGCTTCTTAAAATCGTATCTAGATGGCAAGGATCTTAGAATTTTGCACAATATATCCTTTTCAGAAATAGTCTTTCCAAGAGAGAAAGAAGTATTAATTATCTCAGAGAGTTTAATATGAAACTCTTCAAAAGTGTCGTTCTCATCCATTCGAAGGTTTTCCCAATCGGACGAAAGAGTTTGAAGTCTAGCTTGTTTCTCTGATGTGTTTCCTTTGAATACGATCTGAAGATTATCCCAAGCTTCTTTTGAAGTTTGACATGTTGATACATGATGTTGTAGATTGCGACTCACAATATGTATAATGGCATTCAAACCATCTGAATTCTGTTTTGCAAAAGCCTTTTCTTCGTTTGAAAAATCCACTAAGCGTTTAAACTCAGTTTCCGAATTTTCTACTTTCGGGCGATTATAACCATCGACGACTAATATCCATGTATTAAAGTCTCGTGATTGAAGAAAAGATCTCATAGCAGATTTCCACCATAGATAGTTTGTTCCGTCAAATCTTGGCGGTACGTTAATTGAAGTCGATTCATGAGAACTCGAGTTCATTTCTTATAGGATGGATCGCACCAAACACAGATTGTTAGATATTTTCATGTTTTCCTACTCTGATACCAATTGAAAAGACGAGGGTACCCAAATATACCTCAATCTAAAACTTTTCCACCTATAAGTCCTTTCTCCGAAAGTGATTGTCTATGGACTGAGTCGAGACAATACAACTAATCGGTTCACACTTCGTGTGATTGTCTATGGATACGAGATCGAGACAATACGACAACAAGATAACTTGCGTGATTAACTATGGATACAAGATCGAGACAATACAACAACGAAGTATGATTACTTGATAATAGGTTCGGATTAACCAAACCCAATATGATTGCTATCAAGTAAATAGGAATTAATGTTTGTGTATTGTACTTCTAATTATAATAAAAACAATTATAATTGCGGAAATAGAAAAGTAAAAGACATATTTTGTTAACGAGGAAACCGCAAATGCAGAAAAATCCCAGGACCTTGTCTAGAATTGAATACTCTCAGGATTAAGCTGCTATACAAAATCTAAACCAACTTCGTATATCTGAGACCAAGCAACTAAACCTATAGTTCACCTAGTTCCGTTTGTATCCCTGCGCCACCAACTTGCAATAAGTCACGCACTTGGAATAATTCCTTTGGTTCGTATTCCAAACAGTAAAGGAACAACAAATATGTTCGGTAACAACTCTTTTCAAACAACGTGATATGAGTTTGACAAACGGCTCTTCCGTTTATTCCAATAAACTCCTTTGTCAGGTTCTTAGATCAATCTCTTAACAATTACCAAGGTTATTTTTTAGACTATGCAATCAATACTTTGAATCACAAAGAATTGTATTGATGCCAATCTACTCAACTAATCAATCAAGGTTATCACAAAGATAAACCGATTATAGTTGGATCCCCAGCCGATCAAGTTTTGTGCACACCAAAGATTATGAACTCAAATAAGAAATCTTCTTTTTCTTCAAATCTTCTTAGTTCTTCAATAAAAACCTGCACACAATCAACTTGAATCTCTTGTGATCAATCATACACAGATCGGAGTCTGTTAACAATGGATTATCACAAAACGTCTTTAGATCTACAAACAGTCTAAAGATCCCCGTCGATACTTCGATCTAGTTAGAGTTAATCTTATATCAGAAGAGAAGATTCTCAAGCATAAACAAACTAGGTGCAATCAAAGTTCAACAACCGTTAGTCAATCAAATCAATCGAAAACTAGTAATAAACTGCAATTATCTAGTTTCCCACCAACGGTACTCGTGGAGCTTCCCAATCCCAAAGAAGTCTTTAAATCGAGCGGTCGTAAGAGATTTCGCCTAATTAGGGTACTTTCCTCTCCGAATAGACGGCTCCACCGGTAACAACACAACTAGGTAGTTTTGCTAGCTCTGAGGATTAGTTTGCTCGAAATGCAAACTTCAATATTTATAGACCAAGGAATTTTGGACACCAAGGAATTTCCAAAACCGAAAATATTCTCAAGATATGCAATATATTTCCAAATTCGGTTTCCATAATTCCGAGAAATGCTTTGTCCAAATGTTGACCAAAATCTCAGTAGAAAATCTCCAATTAGTAAATGCACATTACCAATTTTTATTTTCTAAAGATATGCATTTTAATTGCTGAAAATTAAAAGCATATAAAACTGAAAACCTTAATTAAAAGATTCTCAATTTATTTCGATCCGGGATTCTCCTTTTGCTATTAAGGAATATCTTTGAACAATAAAAGATAAGAGTTATTGCACATGTTCAAAGTATGTCGACATCTTTACTTTGTAAATCCTCTTTCATATTTACAATCTTGGAACCGATTTGCCACACTTCTAAACAAGTTTAGAAATGTTTCATCTGACTTTCAAGAACTATGTGATTGATTATCCTATCAAATCACCATTAATAGGTTTCACGGTTCTACCAAAACAAGTTTCGATTCTACCTCCATGTGGGTACTAGGATCAGTCACACTAGCTTTCCAAAATTTGGTTGACTAGGTACTAGGATCGGTTACCACATATTTATGGTATTTAACTTGTATTCGGTTGCACAAGTCATAGGATCGGTTACCAATAATTAAGACTTGTTGTACCTCTTACAAGGATCGATTCCCCATGCTTGTGATCAATTTCACCTCTTACTAGGATCGGTTCCCCAATGTCTAGAGTTGGTCATACCAATTACAACATATCGATCATACCATCTCAGGTGATTACTTAAGATCGGTTTCACTAATAAAAGTCATACCAATACAAAAGTCAGGCCTTCTGAATAGTTTTACCAAGATACATAAACAAGTTATGAGCGGTTATACTAAACACACATATTGGTAATCCAAAGATTTGCAATGAATAACAATCCCAATAAGCCTAGAGATTTCCCTTTCGATTCATAAAACAAGTTTATGAATTGTACTTCCTTTAAACGAATGAAAACATTGTTTCCTAGGACGAAATCTTCACCCATACCCATACATAATCACTATAGCATTCATACTATTATGTCAGTGTCTTATATACGAAGTTTAAAAGATAGACGTTATACTTCGTATTGTAATTCCTTAATACTATGTCTAACTAGAGTATAATCATTCATAGCTTCGCAGTTATGTTTTCAATATGCACGACTTGAAAGATACATTAGGAATGAAACAGTTCAAGTCAAATATTACTAACCTCAAGAGGAAGGATGATGTCATCGTTGTAGCTCTTTACTTCTTCACATTCTTCAAGTCTTCACGTAATACTTGTAAGTATCATATCCTAGTAACTTTATAGCTAACCTATACGAAGTTGACTCTAGTAAATAATCAAGCGACTCTTTAAATGAGTTTTGATTCACTAAAATATGACAACCAAACATGACATACCAACGGTTAGTGGGTTCAATCGAGCAATGCTCTAACAATCTCCCCCTTTTTCAATTTTAGTGACAAAACTCTTACATCTAATGGATAAACAAATTACAAGAATTCATTACACATAAGCTTGATTCCAAGTTTCAACAGAACAATAACCTGTATAGATTCAATCCACAAATACCGTTATTGATATTATAATAACAAATCTAATACTCCCCCTAAAGGTAAGATAGGTAGATTTTCAATCCTCACGTCTTTGTTATTCCCTTTGTAGTCCATATAACTACAAGTATCAATATTATATGTTACTCCCCCTTAGTCTATGCTTTACTCTTTCGTTAGATATAACGTTTAAGCACCATTGTCCTTTCCTTAGTGATACTAAATCACTTGTTTGCTCCGTATATTTTTACCCCTTTTTGTCACAAAATGACAAAGGTACGAGCAAATAAAGGACAAACCGAAAGGATCTTACAAATCTCAAAAGACTTGCAAAACCTATAAGAGTTAAGCACGAGGATTCCACACACCATTTAAGATAACCAATATCAAACCGAAACTACAAAGTAATTTTGTTTTGATATGTTACCAAGGAAACAATTGCCCGAAGCAATTTTCCCTAATAGTTTAGCAAATCAAAAATCCACTAAGCACCTTAGTTTTTTTGCTAAACCGGTTGCACAAATACAATCGCTTGTTCGATAAGACCAAAATAAAGATCAGAATTAACTCTATTTTTATCATCAGGTTCTAATTATTCAAATAATAACTTAGACCTTTCACTTTTTAAACAAGACAAGTACTAGGTTAGTTAACTAGCATTTCTTGTTAAGGCATTCAATTAGACTTGAATAACCGAAACCTCCACTTTGATAAGTCTAACTAATATCAGAATTATCTTAGTTTCTCTTATCCGGAATCGAATTTGACTAAACAATTCATCCTGAAAACCTTTTTGTTAAGCCATAAACAATTCATACAAACCAAATAAATCAACTTGCATAATTATTTACCTCAACCGGAAGCAATTGAAACAAACTTAGATATTATAGTACCGCAATTGCACCGTAATTTCGTAAGCCTAAACAATTGATACCAAACAATAAAGCAAGATAACAATAGTTTTTCTTAACCGGAAACAATTGAATCACACACACATCCATACACAAATAATGGAATAAACATCAATTGTACCGAAATTTTGTTAAGCAAAAGCAAAATATATGCAATAAAATCAGGCTTTTCTTAAACAGGAAAACGATTAACTAACAAATTCGTTACCTCAAGCTCCGCATCCTCTTCTCCCCTAAATATATGTCATTAAGCGCCAGTTCAAGATAGAACTCTCCCTCGTTGTGTTGTCATCCTCTCGCAAGACAAAAGAACAACAACAAAAACCAACCTTTACCAGAGAAAGGTTGAAAACCGGTTTTAACTAATGCAATGCAAAATTTGAAACCCCGAAACACATATGCTTTTATGCTAAACCAAAAACGATTCAACATATTGTGACTTTTACACATATTAGTTTCAATAAGAACCCCTTATGATCTTTTGATAAAGCCTACCAACATGGGCTAGAACTTAATCCTGCTAAACCATAAAGTCACCCAAACCATAAGGGTTTGCACCAAATGAGATCGAATATTAAGGTTATGAAAACCGAAATCAAACATCCCATAAACATACATAGCGATAAAATAAAGCATTCAAGCACATGCTATGTAATCGAAAACTATCACAAGAAAAATTATAATCTAATAATTGTATTCATAAATAAGATAGTTTTATTCAAAATAGACCTTATACAATTATTGAAAGAAATCAAAAACCGATGTCTATTTTCCTGGATTAATCCTTCATCTCAATGCTAGAGGAAGGTAGATTATTACTTTCAGTCTTCAGCTTGTGAAATTCTTCAAGTAGATAACCTTGTTGTTTGACCAGAATTTCTTGCAGTTGAGAAATTTTCGTGAAGGATTCTGCAAGAACATGTAATTCTGTCTTTGATTGAACACAGAAGTGTGTCAATGCTTCAATACACTGATCTTTTTTCAGCATATTCTCTCTTTCCTTCTTGCTAAGCCAATCTCTCTTTTTGATTCTGCTTTTTGATTTTTCTATATCAACATAAGATGCAGACTTATTCTCAAAGTGATCTTCCTGATCTAGCATATTATCAAGAGACGACATTAGATCCAGACTCATAGTTTGGACAAGGAATGACCAAAGAAGGAGACTGATCTTTTTATAATTTTCGTACTTCCGAAAATATAATATTCCTATAAATACGAATATCTTAAATATTTTCAATTACTAGATTTTATTCCCATAATCTACACATAAGTGACTTGATCTTTCTTCTTCCTCACTGAATTTGGCACACAAGGTGAGGAAAGAATGCTAATACCGATCATGTGGTATTAGTATGTGATTTTCTCTCATTATGGAATTTTGAACAACCAGATTGTCCTTGATCTAGTATCATATGAGAAATTCTTTTTCTGTTACCTCCAAACTAGCGAAGTATCTTGAGATTGACTTGGGTTGCCAATGCAACTTTTAGCAATTCTGTTTTTGAGATAGTTTTTGCACCTTGTCTTATTTTTCCCTTTACCATTAGATGATTTAATAACATCGGAAGATATGTACATATTAGTTGGAAGGAAATAAAATGGGTAAATCACTAATGGAGGAGGAAGGAATAAGATTGACAACTAATGCGATATTATATTAGTTGTTTCCTCTTCTTCAGAATCATATGAATCAGAGGTCTCATCTAGAGTTACATCCAGAGCCTTGCTTCCAGTGTATTTCTTAAGATTGGTACAGTCTTTAGCAATATGACCAAACCCTTTACACTTAAAGCACTGAGGCTGATATTCATCATCTTCTTCATGATCCTTTTTGACAAGAACTCGATCAAGTGGACGAGAAGATCGATGAGTATAATTTATGAATCTCTTATTTCTTTTCTTTAAGAGATCTCGAAACTGTCTAGTAATCAATGATAATGGTTGTTCAATTTCATCATCAAATTTTTTTGCAATCTGTTCATCTGAATCATCCATCTGTCTATTCCTCTCAATTGGAGCTTTCGGCATTTTTGCAGCTTTAAAAGCGATTCCTTTACTTTGAATAGATTGTGATTCATAATCAAATATCTTTAACTTTCCAATGAGTGTGCATCGTGAGAGTGTTGAAAGATCATTTGCTTCTATGATTGCATGCTTCTTAGAATCGTATCTAGATGGCAACGATCTGAGAATTTGGCACACTATATCTTTTTCAGAAATAGTCTTTCCAAGAGAGAAAGAAGCATTAATTATCTCAGACAGTTTAATATGAAACTCTTAATAAGTGTCGTTGTCATCCATTCAAAGGTTTTCCCAATCGGACGTAAGTGTTTGAAGTCTAGCTTCTTTCTCTGATATGTTTCCTTCGATTACGATCTGAAGATTATCCCAAGCTTCTTTTGAAGTTTGACATGTCATAAGGTGTTATAAACACCTTAAGTATTATCTATTGTTCATCATGAAAATACATGTTTGTGAATGATACTATCCCATGACCAATATCTTCTCTTTATTGATTATTCAAATTATTTTATTTGCTTTGCTCTATTTTATTGCTTAGATAAAACAAAAATACCCCCTTGGTTACTAAGAAACTGAAATTCTATAACAACAAAAGCCTCTCTGTGGGAACGAACTCTTTCTTATCACATACTTCATTTATATTTAGTAGAGTGAGAAAGTGAAATTATTTTTGCTCGGCTGACAATCGATCAAATTTTGGCGCCGCTGCCGGGGAGGCATACGGCTTGTTATTAAGTTTTTAGTTTCTTTTTATAATTTCTGCTTTTATCTTTGCTTTTTGTTTCTTGTCTTTTCTCACTTGTTTGCGAGAATTGTTTTCAGGTACCTAATCCCTGGATTCTAAAGATTGGAACTATCCAAGGTGTGGGATAGCTACTCGAAGAGGCACAATACTCCAACCAAGTCAAGACACAACAGAAGATCAAGAGTTAGAAGTAGAAGAAGAGTTACAAATATAAGGAGAACAAGAGGTTTCATTCGTAGACGAACCACAAGTTGAAGAAGAAGAAGCAATGGGTGATGCAACTCGTACACTCAAGGACTTGGCTTCTCATAGGCTTGATGCACAACAATGGTGTATCCAAACTAACTCAACCTTTGTGATCAAGCCGGGGTTGCTTCGAGAGTTACCAAAGTTCCATGGCATGGTGAATGAAGACCAAAACAAGCATCTTATGGACTTCCATACCATTGTCAAGGTCATGATTTCAGCGGAAACTGATGCCGATGGTGCAATGTTGAAAGTTTTTCCGTTTTCTATGGTGGATAGCGCTAAGGATTGGTTGTACTGTTTGCCATCCGGAAGTGTTACTACATGGAACGGGTTGAAGAAAATTTTCTTAGAGAGGTATTTTCCTGCATCGAAGGCTACTCAAATTCGCAAGGAGATTTGTGGGATGAAGCAAAATGTGGGAGAATCCTTATATGAATTCTGGGAACGATACAAGAGATTGGTGGCAAGCTGCCCTCACCATCAATTTAGTGACGCTATGATTATCCAATACTTTTATGAAGGACTCCAATCAAGTGATAGGAATCTCCTTGATGCTGCATGTGGCGGTGCACTAGTGAACAAGACGGTGTGGCACAAGCTAGAGAATTGATTGAAAACATGGCAGCAAACTCACAACAATTCTTGAGTCGTGGTTCGGATGTGTATCTAAGAAGAGTGAATGAAGTGAGCGAGGTTGAGGAACTTCGTCAACAAATGGGTAACATGACAGCAATGATGCAACAAGTTGCAGCCGCGGTTATACCAAGTTCTCCTCGATGTTATGAAGATGAGCAAGCTAATGCGGGCTTTCCAAATCAACAAAGACGGTATGATCCCTACTCCAACACTTACAATCCAGGATGGAGAGATCGTCCCAAATTTAACTATGCCAACAAGCAAGGTGCAATCCAACAACCTACTTTCAACCGTCCGAGTGGATTTCAACCACAACAACAACAATTTCAGCAACAACAATTTCAGCAACCACAAGCACAACAATCAATGCAAAATCAAGGTTCCGTTATCGATTTAAAGCTTCAAACAATGATGCAAGGCATTTCCACCATGTTTAAAGAAAGTCAGCAGGAAACTAAGAGTGATATCAAGGAGTTGCAGACACAAATGGGCTCCATGGCTATTGAGTTGAACCAATTGAAGGCACAAAATAGTGGGAAACTCCCTTCTCAACCTATTAACCCAAAAGAGGGTGTCAATGCTATTACGTTGAGAAGTGGTACACAACTTGTGCAACCCGGGTTACTGAAAGAGACGCTTGATTCGGGCAAGGTGGAAACACCAAAGGAACCTGTTTTGGAGGAGAAAAATGAGGATTCTCCCCAAACTTCTGAGGTACCTATTCCTAACTCTAAAACTCCGGTTTCTACTTATGTTCCTCCTTTACCTTTCCCTCCAAGATTTGCAAGTTCCAAGAAGGCGGAACTACAAAAGGAGATTTTAGACGTTCTTAAAAAGATCCATGTGAACATACCATTCATTGATGCTATTAAGCAAGTTCCAAACTATGCAAAGGTGTTGAAGGACTTGTGTAACAATAAGCAAAGGCTCAAAGGTAATGAAGTGCTTAGTGTGGGGGAGAATGCTTCGGCAATCTTACAACACAAACTCTCACTTAAGTGCAAGGATCCCGGTAGTTTTGACATTCCCGTCACAATTGGTAACACAACATTTAACAAAGCTATGTTGGATTTAGGTGCATCCGTTAATGTTATGCTTGCATCAATTTATAATTCACTTAATCTTGGTCCTCTTAAAAAGGTTGGAATTGTATTGCAAATAGCCGATCGCTCTAATGTCTACCCAATGGGTATTATTGAGGATATTCTTGTGCAGGTTAATCAATTAGTATTTCCAGCTGACTTTTGTGTGTTAGAGATGAATGAAGGGTCATCGTACTCGTCTCTTCCATTGCTACTTGGGCGTCCCTTCATGAAAACGGCGAAAACCATTATTGATGTGGACAAGGGAACGTTGACTATGGAGTTTGATGGAGAAACAATACGTTTCAACCTTTTCGAAACGATGAGATATCCTAGTGATGTCCACTCTTGTTTCTCCATTGATGTTATGGATACATTGGCACAACAAGTGTTTGAATTGAATGGTGAAGATGCTTTGGAAACCGTTTTAACTACATCTATGGATAATGGTGTAGAGTGTGGTAATGAAGTCAAGGAAGCCCTTGGTGATCTTAATTCACTACAAGGATGCTCGGAAACTCATAACATCTCTTTTATTTCTTTACCATGCAGTGATGAAAAAGCTTGTACCTTCAATTGTTAAATCTCCAAAGTTAGAATTGAAACCTATTCACGATCACCTAAAGTACTTGTACTTGGGTGATAATGAAGAGTTACCTGTGATTGTTTCTAACAAGCTTAGTGAATTACAGGAGCAAAAACTTTTAAGGGTGCTAAGGAAGTACAAGACGGACATAGGATGGAAAATCGCCGATATCAAGGGTATAAGCCCTGCCGTTTGTATGCACAAGATTCGTTTGGAGGACGATGAAAAGCCTACAAGGGAAGCGCAACGTCGTTTGAATCCCCCTATGATGGAAGTTGTGAAAAAGGAGATACTCAAGCTTTTGGACGTGGGTGTTATCTACCCCATATCCGATAGTAAGTTGGTGAGCCCGGTACAAGTAGTACCAAAGAAATCAGGTGTGACGGTGGTGGAAAATGATAAGAATGAACTTGTCCCAACTCGTGTGCAAACCGGTTGGAGGGTTTATATTGATTACACGAAATTGAATGCCACCACTAGGAAAGATCATTTTCTATAGTTGCAGGAAATCCTACACTACACCCCTCACAATAATCCACACAACTAAGACATTTGAAGATGAACAACTATGATTTTATTGATTAATTCCTTGAATGTTTACAAGATAAAATAGAAAAGAGCTAAAGAAATTGCAATCACCACAAACTTTCTCTCTCCTAATGACTTGTCTAACACTCGGAAAAAGATCTCCTCCTCAACAGATTTGTTCAACTCTTTATATAGGGTAGTACATAGTGGATGACAGCTAGACTATCCTTTATTTTTTTGGAATGACTTGCGAAATATCGCAAGTGTACAAATACATAATCTCGCAGTTCTCCTAGATCTCGCTAGATCTTCACACCTTTCTCGTGTTCTGGCTATCGTCGTCCATTGCGTCATTTATATTACCTGCCTGCGACGCCTTCGCAACGCTTGTCGTTTATTGATCTCGCAAGGTATTGATGTCGCGATATTCGATCCTATATCTTGCCTCTTCTCATGTCTTCTCTGAAAGAAGAGAATGTCATGAGAACCAGTATTTTGAAATGCCGCAATCGTTTGTTTTTCATCAATTTTTGCCGACAAGATTCAGTGGATTTAGGGATGACTGTTTACACGTATCTAAAATTTTCCCTTTTTACCGGCACATTTAATGTTATCCGTTTACTCTTTTCTTGTCTATTTAAAGGAGACTTCCTTATGAAAGTATTTCTTTTCTTTTACTTCATCTTCTTCATCGTCTGCAACTTTTTACTGCTGTTTTTCTTCATCGTCTTCTTCATCATTTTTCTGCTATTATTCTTCTTCTGCTGCTCTCATCTTTCTTTTTCTGCTACTGTTTCTATGGAGCCATCAAGGTTTGTTAATTTTGCTGAATTTGATCACTTTGTGATTGATCTCTCTTATTGAAGTTGTTCTGTTTTGATATTGTTCTTCTTTTAATGATTCCCCGGCTGTTTTTGTTTTAGCAAGAACAAATCTACCACCAAGTTCACCATTGTGAACCCTACTATCTCCATGGGCTCGCAACCGAAAACCACTGTCACTAAAAGAAAGTCTGCGAATAGCAAGGTATTTAAGAAATATTTACTCTTTTAATAACAATATTGTTGCCTCTGTTTCTTATTTAACTTGTAATTCGCAGGATGACAAAAATGTTGATAGGTCCCCCAAGAAACCTCGTCGTTCTAAACCTGTTGTACCTGCTGTTTCTTTTCCTATATTCAAACTTACAACTCCTCCTGCGAAATCTTCGCAAGACAAACCTACTGTTTCTCCCTGCGAAAATATTGTTGATGATCTTTCTCCTATGCCTGAATTTTTCATAGATCAAATCCCTCATAACAGTCCCACTGCGAATGAGCCCATTTCTTCTCCCATTGTCAATGCCTCTACCATTTCCCCAGTTATTGATCTTCATGAGACTTCCTCTTCTCATGATATTCCTTTAACAAAAAATGACTCATCTCTTCCTTCTTCTATCGTCGTTACTTCCTTATCTGAGCAAATCCCTCTTACTAAGGAAAATTTGGAAGGAATAGACGTGGCCTTCAAAGTTCTATCAGATATTGTGAACGATGCCAAGAAGACTTCTGTCGATCCTATCAAATCTAATGTCTGCGAAGTTTTGAACAAATACCTTGGCTCCGATAGAATTTCGCAAACATCTTTGGAGCAAGAAGTTAACATTCTGAAAAATGATCTCCAAGCTATGACTGCAAAGTGTAATATTCTTCAACTTGAGAATCAAAAACTTCAAAATGTTTCGCTGGATCATGATAATCTTCGCAAGAAAAACGAAGAATTGAAAGGTACAATCTTTCCTCTATATTCTCCATTTTTTTTTTTTTTTTTTTTGAACCTCAAGCCCTTGTTCGCCCTTCAAGCTTTAAACCAGAAGCGAAAAATGGAGATAGATCAGTTGGAATTTACTGTTGAAGAAGCTCGAATGGATAGAGATGCTAGGATGGAGCAATATAACCAATTAGATAATCTTCATACGTATTCTGTTGATCAAATAGATAATCTTTCTAAAGAAAATGTTGACTTAGTTCAGGAACAAGGCTCATTAAGTAATGAATTGTCTCGCCTCTCTTACTCTTTGACAAAAGCTAATTTGGAGTTGGAAACTTTATCAGATGAGAATGGAATTCTTTCTCAAGAGAAGCGAACTCTGTTAAACAAGGTGGCGATTTACTCGCAACAATCTGATGTTTGTCAAAAAATATGTAAAGAACAAGAACAATCTCTTCGTTCGCTGAGAAATCAACTCGAAGAAGTTACAGTCGAGAAGGATAAACTTATCCAGGGTAGAATAACCTTAAGTGTAAAGGCGAACCAATTCAAGGATCAATGTTCCAAGTTAGAAAAGTCCAATTCTTCTCTTGCGAAAGAAAATGCTTTACTTGTTTCGAATGAAAAAAGCTTGCGATCTCGACTGAAAGGTTTAATTGGAGATAATTTTGATAATGCCATGGATCACTTGGAGAATAGTTGTTCGGCTTTAATCCAATATCTTACCTCGCAAAAGGAAGGTAGTCATATTATTTGACTACCTTAATCCATTTATTTATTATTTTGTGATATTTTCCTTGCGAATTCCAAAAATCTGAATAATTTTCTATGTTCTTTTCTTTTGCAGATTCTGAGAAAAATCTCCATTCCTCTATTTCCACTTTAAAATCTGACTATTCAAAAATTCGCAAAGAAAATGGAATACTCATTGCTTCCCTTGCTCGCTCTCACGCGTGCAGAAAGAAGATTCGATTATATGTCTGACTGTAAAGATATAGAGAGTAGAAATCATCAGAAAGCACTCCTTCGTCAATTTCATCTTAAGGCCGAAGTTCTTGTGAATGATGTTTTACTATCTAAATCTCTTGATCCTGTATGTATCGAACCTCTGGAAGTAAGCGATGATGAAGTTCCTAATTCTCCTGACAGCGATTATGACTACAATAGTGGAGAAGAGCTCGCAAATGAAGAGACAATCCCTCCTAGTAAAACTATCAATGATGATCTGGTTGAAGGAGCATCTGGTGGAAATATAATAACTAGCGAAAATATGGATAAAGTTGCTGAAGAAAACCCAGTATCTCCTTCTGGTGAAAAAACTGATATTTGAGAATTGACTTTCTCTTGTAATTTTTCTTCTTGTACTGTTACTTCTTTACGTACTTCAATCATCTTTTAGATGTGTTCATCTGCTTATTATTACTCTTTCTTTCAACGAGTATAATTTTTGATATTTAATAATTGCTATTTTGTTTTCCATTATCTTTATTTATGTTTAAATTCATCATTGCGACAAGATCGCAGGACGTCTTTACATTTTCATGTAATGACCCATTGATCTTGCCTTATCGTTGCTCTTGTGTGGTCTTATTTTGCCTTCCTAGTTAAAGGTCTTATTTTGCCACCCCTCATTTTTGCGTCAATATGACAGGTCTAAATATATTCTTACGAACATAAAGTCCCATGACATTGCCGTCTTACGACAAAATCGCAGGACGTCTTTACACTTTCATGTAACGACCCATTGATCTTGTCTTATCATTTCTTTAGTATTTTTGCCTCTGCATGATATTTTTCTTGCGACAATATGACAAGCCTAAATATTCTTGCGAACGTAAATCCCCATGACATTGCCGTCTTTGCGACGAAATCGCAGGACGTCTTTACACTTTCATGTAAAGACCCATTGATCTCGTCTTACCCTCGCGTTAGTATTATTGCCTCTTCAGGATCATCGCACAAATATGACAAGCCTAAATTTTCTTGCGAAAATAGAGCCTCATGACATTTGCGTCTTAAGACACTTATCAGCTCCCTAATGGAGGGTGCCGCCCTTATCATCTCCCTGGTTGCCCCTTCAAGGAGGCGTACATCGGCCATACAAGACTAGCTCCTCCCATCCGGTCTTAACAACAACCAGTTGTTTTCGCAGCCTCTTATCCCTTATACCTATAGGGCTTATGGTTACGAGACTGCACCCTAAGTGGAGTTTTCTTCGGGCCGAGTGCAAAGCATGTGCCAAGACTTGCCAAGAATGGCCGAGACACTTCAAATGCCCCGGCACTCTTGGCTCAACTGTGTACCTCGGCGCCTTGGTCATACACTGACTCCTTGGAAGAGACCCTCGGTCGTCCAACCAGGGTATAACCTTATATAGTTGGAAATCCAAGGTATCTCTCCCGGATGGGCTTTATTGACCCCAAATTTTCATGACTCAGTTCCGGGCGGTGTAACCTTTTCCTGAGCCATGTCAAGAGAGACCCCCTTATATGACGCACTTTAGGTCTTACATTTGCCTCTTACGAAATATCATTCGCGAACTAGGGTGTACGCCATAAAGGTTCGTCCCATTCACTCACTCTTTCATTTCTGTTAATTCATTCAATCATTCATTTTTGATTATCTCTTGTTATTTTATTTGCGAGATATTCGCACATTCTTTCTTTATTTTATGCAATTTTGCAATCATTCTGTCGCAGGAACATTTCATATGAATTCATTTCATTTCATCCATTCAATATTTCACAACTTATTCTTTCCCTTCCATCTTCTATGGGTAATATTTCTTGAGATATAATCTATTCCACGGTCTATCCAATCTTTGGCCCACATCTTTGCCCTCAGGATCCATTAATCTATATGCCCCTGTTCCAACTATCTCCTTGATGATATAAGGTCCATCCAACTTTTTCGCCAACTTGCCACCACTTTCTCGCTGATATATTGGTGTTTCTCTCAATACCATATCTCCTGGTTGAAATTCGCGTGTCTTGACACGTTTGTTATATTCTCTAGCTAATCTTCGCTGATAATTCTCCATATGCTGTAGTGCTCTTTCTCTCTTTTCCTCTAATTCATCTAATTTAACCAAAATGTTACCCGCACTAAGATTTTTCTCCCAAGCTTCTCTCTTCGTTGTTGGAATATTAATAACTTCTGTCGGAAGTACAGCTTCAACTCCATATGTTAGACAAAATGGTGACATCCCCGTAGCTTCTCGCCTTGTTGTATTGTAAGCCCATACTGCATTATGCACTTGTTCACACCATGCCTTATTATGTCCTTCTAACTTCTTCTTGAAAGATATCTCTGCGATTGTTTTATTTGTTGCTTCCGCCTGTCCATTTGCCTGCAGGTATAAAGGAGTTGATTTCCCACATTTTATTTTAAATGCATTAAGCAGCAATTCTATATTTTGTCCCTCAAACTGTTTCCCATTGTCAGATACCAACTGTGCTGGAATTCCAAATCTGCATATTATGTTTTCGAATATGAAGGTAAAAATATCTTTATCGCGAATGTGTTGTACTTGCTTTTTACTTCGCCCACTTTGTGAAATAATCAGTAGCGACAATCGATATCTCCTCTGCCCCTGCACTGTAAAAATGTCCTACAATATCTAACCCCCACTTTCCAAAAGGCCATACACTTGTTGAAGAGGTTAATGGTGCTCCTGGTGCATGTATTTTCTTTCCGTGCCTCTGACAATCTTCGCAACGTCTTGATATTTGTTTCGCATCTTCATGCATATATGGCCAATAATAACCTTGCATTTTCGCCTTATGTGCTAAAGATCTTCCGCCACTGTGATTGCCAGCATCCCCACTGTGTAACATTTTTAACACCGCTTCTCCTTCCTTTCGTGTTAAACATCTAAGCGAGGGTCCATTAAAGGATCTTCGGTATAATACCCCGTCTCTTAATTGATAATTTGTTGCACGGATTTTTAATTTGTGCATCTCTAATCTATTTCTTGGCGTTTCTCCTTTCATTAGATAAGCATGAAGTTCTGTTCTCCAATCTTCGCAATAGGGTCTTTGTGCTCCATCTTCTATGAGCATTACTTCTGTTTCTTCTTCTTCCTCTTTGTTGATTGACGGTGATAGAAGTGTCTGTATTTTTATGCATCTCGCAGTTGGGTCTGTCATCATACTTGATATAAAAGCAAAAGCATCCGCGAGTCTATTGTCTTTTCTGGATATGTGTCTCCATTTTATTTTTGGTATCTTCGCCGTCAATTCTTTAACAAGTTTTTTGTATTTTTTCAAGGATGTTTCATTTGTAGTATATTCTTCTTTTATCTGGCGAATAGCTAACTGGGAATCACTGGTAACTCTTACATTCTCCAACTTCATTTCTATTGAAAATCGCAAAGAATGTATTATAGCTTCATACTCTGTTTCATTATTAGTAGATGCAAATTCCAATCTGAAAGAAAAAGCCATTTTATTGCCTTCTGGCGAAATTATAATGATCCCAATTCCATTACCTTCTCCATTTGACGATCCATCTACCAATATTTCCCATCTGTTTGGCTCAGTTAATAAATCCCTTGGATTTCCATGTTCTTCTTCTATATCCATCATTCTTCCACTGCTTCATCTTCTTCCAATGAAAATTCTGCTAAAAAGTCTGCAACGACTTGTGATTTGGGTGAGGATAGTATTTCATATTTGAGTTTGCAATGACTTACTTGAGCATTCCATCTTTCAACCCTTCCTGACCTTTTTGAATTTTTCATGACTGACTCAATTGGTACTTTTGTCATTACCTTAACTGTGTGTGCTTCGAAATAGATGCGAAGTTTAAATGTTGCGTAAACTAATGCCAAAATTAGTTTTTCAATTTTTGAATAATTTTTCTCCGCGGCATTGAATGTTTTGCTGATGTAATAGATTGGCTTTTCCACTCCTGCGTCCATTCGCAATAAAACAGCGCTTAGTGCATGCGAGGTTGTCGCAAGGTAAATTAGTAATTCTTCCCCCGGTTCTCGCTTTTTGTAAGATTGATATATCCATTAGATGTTCTTTTATTCCTTGTAACGCTTTTTCACATTCATCTCATCCATCTAAATTTCGCTCCCTTTTTAAGTATGTTGAAAAAATGTTTGCACTTATCAGATGATCGCGAGATGAACCTTCCTAGCGAAGCTAATAGTCCATTTAACTTTTGCACATCTTTCACTGTTGCCGGTGTCGGCATATCGCGAATTGCCTGTACTTTCTCTGGATCGACTTGTATTCCTTCTTTTGACACAATGTATCCTAAAATTTTTCCAGATGCCACCCCAAAGGTACATTTTTCCGGATTTACTTTGATGTTGAAATGTCTCATTTGTTCAAAAATTTCTTTCAAATCCCGTACATGATCTTTTGCTTCTTTACTTTTTATTAACATGTCATCCACGTATACCTCTAGTGTTTTATGTATCCATTTTTCGAACACTTTTTCTACCATCCTTTGGTATGTTGCTCCAACGATTTCGCAGACCAAATGGCATTTTTGTGTAACAAGATAATCCTCTTGGAGCGAAAAAGGCAAAGATGCTCTTGGTCTTCTTCAATGAGAGGAATTTGATTGTATCCCTTGTATCCATCAAGAGAAGATATCCTTTCATTTCCTGCTGCTGACTCAACCATTTGCGGAATATCTGGCAAAGGAAAACTATCTTTTGGACAAGCTTTGTTTAGATCGGTAAAATCTATGCAAATTCTTATCCCTTTTTTCTTCTTTGGGACTACGACCACATTCTCTATTCATTCGGGGTATTTTGCTTGTCTAATAATTCCAGCATCAAGCATCTTTTGTAACTCTTCTTCTATTTGAGGATGATATGTTGTTGCAATTTTTCTAATTCTCTGCTTGAATGGTCTTGCATTTTTATCAATCTCTAATTTATGGAACGCTACAGATGGATCTATTCCAGGCATCTCATCCATATCCCACGCGAAAATGTCTTTATAATCTCGCAACAAATCAATAGTCTTTCTTTCCTCATCTATCTCCATTTTAGTCCCGATTTTTAACATCTTGGGTTCTTCTTCAGTTCCAAATTTCACTTCCTTTGTTGGTTCTGCCGCAGTGTAGCTAGCCTTCGGTTCTCCCATGGGCATTGGTCCTTTTACTTCCTTCGCAAGTTCATTCTCTTCACCATATATTCCTTTTCCTTCTTCTGCTCTTATCATGTAAGTTCTAAATTCTTCTTCCTTTTTCGCTGCTTTTGCCATCTTCTTGCGATCTTTTCGCCTCTTCACCTGTTCTTCATAATGTTTTACTTCGATTTGATGATATATCCTTCCTTTATCGGTATCTCCTCTAATTTCGCCAATTCCACTCGGGATAGGAAATTTGACACATTGATGAAATGTTGATGCTACAGCTTTTATTGCATGTATCCATGGTCTTCCCAACAACATGTTATATGGTGATTCCATATCCACTACACATAACGTCACATGTGTTTCAATTTCTCCCAACAAAATTCGTATTTTTATTTCCCCTTTAGGTTTTGTTATGGATTTGCCGAAACCATAGATATGATATGTTGCGGAAGTCATTTCTTCAACTTTGTACCCCAATTTTTTATAAGCATGATAAAACATTATATTCACTGAACTCCCTGTGTCCACCAAAGTTCTATTTATTGCCCATTCTTCCACTGTTTTTGTTAATTTTCCTTCTTCTTTGCTTGCACTTATCGTAATCACTAATGGAAATGTGTGATTTAAATTCTCTCCTGATATCTCCGTTGCGGTGAACATAATCTTTTGTTTTTCCCATTCTTTCAAAGGTGACGCTTTCTTTGCTGTTATAATTTTCTTTCCTTCAAAATCTCTTTTGTGTATTCTCCCTCTGATACTTTCATGAAATTCATTAACCATTGTTTTTGTAATCATATTACATTCCAATTCTCCATTACTCTCTTTGATTCTGGCTTTCTCTAATTTATCCATCATACTCTTGATTTAAACAATTTTAGTGACAATATCCAATCTCTTATCTTCAATTTCTCCCTGTTTCTAGCGCCAATATGTAGTTGCAGGAAATCCTACACTACACCCCTCACAATAATCCACACAACTAAGACATTTGAAGATGAACAACTATGATTTTATTGATTAATTCCTTGAATGTTTACAAGATAAAATAGAAAAGAGCTAAAGAAATTACAATCACCACAAACTTTCTCTCTCCTAATGACTTGTCTAACACTCGGAAAAAGATCTCCTCCTCAACAGATTTGTTCAACTCTTTATATAGGGTAGTACATAGTGGATGACAGCTAGACTATCCTTTATTTTCGGGAATGACTTGCGAAATATCGCAAGTGTACAAATACATAATCTCGCAGTTCTCCTAGATCTCGCTAGATCTTCACACCTTTCTCGTGTTCTGGCTATCGTCGTCCATTGCGTCATTTATATTACCCGTCTGCGACGCCTTCGCAACGCTGTTGTTTATTGATCTCGCAAGGTATTGATGTCGCGATATTCTGATCCTACATTTTCCATTGCCTTTTATTGATCAAATGCTTGAACGTTTAGCTGGACACTCTTACTATTGCTTTCTTGATGGCTATTCAGGTTACAATCAGATTGTGATAGTGCCGGAGGATCAAGAGAAAACCACTTTCACTTGTCCTTTCGGTACTTTTGCTTATAGAAGGATGCCTTTTGTCTTGTGCAATGCTCCAGCTACCTTTCAAAGGTGTATGGTAAGTATCTTTTCAGAATATGTTGAAAGCATAATCGAAGTGTTCATGGACGATTTTAGTGTCTTTGGTGATTCATTTTACCTTTTGTTGATGGTGGATTTTCATTTAAGGTTAAAATTGTAAAAACCAGAAAATCATGCGCTAACATCTTGTAAAAGATAAAGCCATTAATAAGTGTTGGATACTCCTTCACTTTACTAATTCACCTAGAATGGAGCCTGTGGCAACAATCCCATTCTGTGAATACATGAAATTCATCCAGGTTGGAGCATGTAGCAACAATCCCATATACCCTGTGAATTTCTAGCATTATTAATTAATGCGTAACCAGCCTTGTATTTCATGTACTCATTATCAGTGCGGCATGACGAGTGAGTGTTGCTCTTACAGAGCAACACGAACCTCCAAGCATTATAATGAAACCATCCATGTACGAAATACCCGTACAGGCTGACTCTCGGTGTGTTATACTAGCCCGATTGAGCCCCTCTCGGTGTGTTATACTAGCCCGATTGGGCATCCGGACTAACCGTATCAGTCCGGATATGATCACAGTCATCCAACTCCACAAGCATGATTGGATGACCCAGATCAATTCCATCACCCCCAAGCGGTATGGAATATCCACCGCCGAACCAACGCGACCCCGCATGGTCGGCCTCCCCAAAAGATTGGCCTAGCTTGCCAAGACGTCCAAACCAGAGCAGTATGGACGGAAAACCCTAAATTAGGGTTTGCGGCATATTACATGTGTCGCAAAACAGTCTCAACCATCCATCTTTGCAGGTATAGATGGAGGGTGTAGATGTTGATTCAAAGGGCCCAGAGCATGTCAACACAATCACCGTGGGCCCGCCTACATGCCTGACCAATCGGTCAGGACCAACCATGGTTGGTTATCCCAATTCGTACGCCGAATAAAGCATGGTCGCACGGCCTTGAAACCCAAAATTAAGGTTTTGAGCATCACGAGCGTCCATCTTCTCCGACACGAATGGAGGGTCCAAGATTAGATTAAGCAGGTCCGGTCATACCAGCATGACCACCTTGGACCCATCTATCCCCTCACCCGATCGGCCAAGGCATATCATGCCTGGTTATTCCAAGACGCGCGCCCAAACTAGCGTGGTCACACCTCCCAAACCGCAAACTGATCTCGACCGCTCAACTTCGCCGGACGATTTGGATGGCTCGAGATCACGTTTTCATGGGACAATCGGTATAGGCGTGAACACCAAAGATACCACCTACACGCCAGACTGATCGACCAAGACCGACCAAGATTGGTCGTCTTGGAACGCGCGTCCAAACTAGGCATGTCACGCGGTTTCCAATTCCTTTGCGGCAATGGATTTCTGCCGCAAACCGATCTCAACCACCCCTCTTTGCCGGTCAAATCGATTGGCCTAGATCGCGCCTTTATGGGACAGAGAGGTACGGACATGTACACCGGCATGCTGTTTACACGCATGCCCGGTCGGTCCTTTCCAAAACCCTTCCCATGCTTGGTTTCGACCAAGTCAAGAGTGATGCTGCGCACCTCTTCAAAACCCTCGATTCCATCAACGGTCGCAGATGAGTGTCTCAAAGATCATCTCGTCCGTCCAGCTTCACCGTCTTGGTTATACAACCCTGGTCAGGAGTTAATTGGTCAATGAGGCGTCATGGTGATCACCACCCGTCGCTTTACCACACCATGATGCAGTACCTGCATAAAAATACACACGATACTTCACAAGTATCAGTTTCCTGAATAACGCAGTTATTCAATTTAGCATTACATGCTACCTTTCGTAGATCCACGATCCACATATTCCAGACATCAATCATGTCACAAACCGGGGGATACATACTGGGTATTGGTCTCAAGGCGGTTTACTGACGTGCAGCGTGCAACGCGCCATCACAAGAACGTGTCAGGAAGTCATGGACGGTTAGAGATGACAGGAGAAGTGGGCAAGACTGGTCGTGTAACACCAACACACACCTCCACTACTCTATCACTCCACTTCCTCCTCTTCCCACGAGAGACGTGAATAAGGCTCAAATGACTTGTATAAATAGGTTCTCCTCCCTATTTTCTACACAGGAAAAAAACAACACAAGTCGAGACGAGACATAAACCAAGTGTTAATACAAAACGTATTCAAACACCCAGAGCCTGCTTGCATCAATCGTAAGCCTGCTCACCTTTTTGTTACAAGTCAAAGCAAGCCAACACCTTCACAATCTCAACACCTTCTTCGCTTCCCTCCCTAAGATCAACCCCATCTCCTTCACTTTGTGACCGAAACGAGTCTGGAACGGCCATTTCTTGGTTTAGGCCGGACTTGCACAGATTGATTTCTGAATCTACAAGCACTCACCGCGCAGTGCATTTGTTTAGGGTTTAGATTCATTCCTCATCCACACACCCCAAATTACCAAATCCGGCAGGAATAGTTTTCACCCATAAATAATTGGCGACCATAGTGGGAGGTTGATCTCTCGGTTGTAAAAAATTGAATTCTCAATTTTTCGGTTTTCATCTCACGATGTATCCTCACTCGGAGACCACAGGTGGTTCAGATATCATGGGAAGTGTAGCTAGAATGCTGGAGGATGTCTTGGCAAATCAAGTCGGTATTGCTAGAAGACAGAGCGAGACATTCCGCCTTTTGAATGATATAACAGCGCAATTACAAGAAGGGTCGGCAGACATCTACTCAAACAGTGCAAGAAACACTGGATCCTTAGTCAGGAGTCACACCTTTACTAGTGGAGATGCAGAAAGAGCGCGTAATCACAGGGGACTCAGGAGAGACGAACAACATGGTCCAGCCGACAACGAAGACTCGAGGCAACTCCACAGAGGAAAAGACTTGTCCGGGTACCACAACGTCTACCGGATAAAGAAATAGAGCCTGCAGCTTACGGATCCCTACTGGAAGATTTATATCTCAAGACCCTTGTCGAAGCCGTGAAGACATGCTTGAGGAAGGAGAGATCAATCAAGGAACACGTGAGTACAGAGGATGAGAACGTTCAATTCGATCACTCGGCAGTGATATTACAACACCTCCCATCACCAGATCCAGAGCGGCCGCAAATCCTAGCATCTCATCAAGTGTAACACCTCTGGTAGTCACCAGAGCAACAACTTCCACTCCTTCATCAGGAAGAGGAGCCGGAGGGACGAGAGGAGGACCATCCCCCATTACCATTACAGACTTGATGGAGAAGCAGGAAGTTCTTGCTAAGACTCAAACAGATATGGCCGCAACTCAGAAAGAGGTACTCACTTTTCTTAAGACATTAACTGATCAATTTCCACAAGAGCCGTGACAGCCCCTGGAGCAAAAAAGGAACGCATTCAACGCACCGGAGAAGGTACTTCAACGGCGCGGACCTCCATGGACCTG
Source organism: Papaver armeniacum (assembly GCA_023531295.1). Lineage (NCBI taxonomy): Eukaryota > Viridiplantae > Streptophyta > Magnoliopsida > Ranunculales > Papaveraceae > Papaver > Papaver armeniacum. Next base: position 269,430 of record JAJJWW010012829.1, on the reverse strand, counting down.
ATCAAAGAAGCGACATCAGATATGAGCGGTCCTGTCATGGAGACTCCTACATTGGGGACTGATCCTCACAACGATCCTCCTCAAGTCAATAGTTTCACTATGAACCAGAGGCTGGTGGATCGGGAAGCGTTTTCTCTAGTGGAAAGTTTATGCGAACTTTCACACCTCTCGAAGAATCAGCGCACGGAGACATTTTGCTGCAATCAACCAGAGGAAGTTCACAACCGTGCCCTACATGTCACCGCACGCATCAAGGATTCAGAGTTCAAGACGGCCCTTATCGACACAGGAGCGTCTTCGAATGTAATTACTCTCAAGACTCTCAGGACATCCAAGGTTCTCCCAGGCAAGGTCGTACGGAAGCCTACCACAATGACGGACTTCGAGGGAAACCAAACCAGCACATACGTGAGAAGCTCCGCCGAAAGAATCAGACAAGTCCGTTGCATCCCACTCCCCACGTGGGCGTCAATTCAGGAAGAAGACCGGCTTGCATCATTGAGGGCTAGTACCCACGATGCATCTTTGCTGACGAAGCATTCTTCTCCATCCCGTGAAGCCACGACCCACGTTCACACGAAGAGGGAACGAACTTTTATGGCGAGTCGTGACCAGAAAGGGAAAACGGTATACCGACACTGCCATTATCAATTAGCATGGGAGACTTTTACCCGGTCTCTCCACCTAATGAAATGCTACAACAGCAACGAACCACAAGATCAAGTGCTAGATGCTCCACAACAGCTGCAAGAGGGCACCAACTCCACAACTGATGAGATTGAAATCGTTGGGGAATCTCCTAGACCTATCTCCATCAGCTCAACCTTGAGTACGGATAAACGCACAAAGCTCGTGGAACTTCTCAAAGAGTACCAAGACATATTCGCTTGGAGATATGAAGAAATGTCGGATTTAGATGAAAATTGGTCACCCATCATCTACATGTCATACCTGGATCCAAGTCGGTTAAAAAGTTGTAGTTCAGATCAGGTGCTGCATAGACTTCAGATACTTGAACAGGTGTTGCTCCAAAAACGATCCTCCTCTACCTAACATCGACATGTTAGTAGATGCAACCAGCGGAAATGGCATGTTCTCCTCCATGGATGGATGTAGCGGCTACAACCAGATAAGGATGTACGAGCATGACACAAGTAAGATAGCGTTTCGAACTCCTCTCGGAAATTTTTATTATACCATACTGCCATTTGGTTTAAAGAATACCGGTGCAACGTATCAACGCTCTATGACGGCAATCTTCTACTGGAGCCAATACCTCAAGGGAGCAGCCTCAAGAAGATAACGATTTCCACGCGTCATATCGAGAAAGATCCGGGCGAGTCACTCTATCAGACAGTGGTCGAACAAGATCCGGGAGAGTCACTTTATCAGACAGTGGTACATGTCTATCATGCTATGTTGGAGAATCCGCGCTTTTGGTCATCCTCTGGAGCTGTTGAACGCTCATCTACAACAACATATGCCCTGATAGAAAGAAACAGGCCTTCCGGTAATGAAGAGCCTCATAATGTTTGTAGGGACATATATCTCACCAACAAAGCGATACAACCTTCACCTTCTCATAGCGGTTCCACTCAAGCAAGCAAGAGGAAAACCACCGAGATACAACATCCTGCGCGTCCGTCAACTCCAACTCCGGTACCACATGCACGACTCCCACAATGATGAAACAATGTCCAAGATATTCCATATCGGCTCGAAAACAACCACTACGAACAAACCATGTAAACCACGCTTGGGGACTGAGGCTCAGCATGAAGTTCCTTCACCGTCAGTCAAGAATTCTTCAACATGAGAGAGATGGTCAGTCAAGAAGTATGGAATTCGAAAGGATAAATCGAACTGAAGAGGGAAACACTTCAACGCTCCCTCTAGCAGAAGCTGATTCAATGGTCTATTCAAGAGCTGCCTAAACATTCTCTTCGGGACCCACGTTCGCTTCAGAATCCTTCTTCAACACTCTCTCCAGGATCCACCTCAACATTCACACCAGAAACCACTTTAACATCCTCTCGAGCCGTTTCAACACTCAAGCTGCATCAATAATCTGCGCTCTGGTCAAGTTATCTTTGATGTACTCATTGCTCAACATACGTCTCATCCATCCTTCATGAGGGCCCAGCGGAGCATGAAAAAGCTTGAAGTCGATAGGAGAAGGGTTATCTTGTGGAACGGATATTTTCATATAGTTGAAAGGGCGCGGTGAACAACTCATCATCAATGTTCGGCATATCTTTGAAGTCTGTCAACACCTCCCGACTTGGCACCAAGATTATCCCCGAAGACATCTCAACAGGAGTTCTTTTCTTCATTCTACAATAAAAGACATGAGTCAGTACTTGTATAAAAACGCGTGAGATGTGTAGTCACACACGACAGAACACACATTCATGTTGGAGTACACAAGGCTGGTATTGGGTCCAAACACCGGTATTGATCAAGTCTCAAGTACGGTGTTGATCAAGTTTCAAGTCTGGTATTGATCAAGTCACAAGTCCGGTATTGCTCAAGTTTCAAGTCTGGTATTGATCAAAGTCACAAGGCTGGTAATCGAATAAAACATGCGCACGCAGCGGGCGGCCGGTTTTCAAATCGAAACACAAGGTCAACGTTCGATCGGAGCACGCGGCGGGTCCCACTTGATCCCGGCCCCATATTGGTCGAGGCGTACACAACCGTCCCCAATCAAAGCTCTCTCTCCAGAAGAAGGCGTTTCAGCTCCAACACTTCAACGCTCTCCCGGGCCTGCTCCAGAAGCTGCTTCAACTCTTTCTATAGGACCCACATTTACATTTGAGCACACAAGGTTCATTTTTTAAAAAGCAAGCTTGCTCACATCGGGTCCCACGTTCGATCAAGCAGACGCAGCGTTGCCACGATTAACCAAAACAGGCACATCAAGCCCACATTCGATCAAGCAGGTGCAGTAGCCCCACGAACGAAACAGGCGTAACAGTCCATCGAAGCAGGCAAGACCAACATCATGCTAGGGGAACACTCGCCTGGACGCCTCTTGAACGTGACATGCTCCAAGGACAGGATGACCCGTCTCTCCCCGGTAACATCTAACTTTGTCTCATAAGCTTTGTCTTTAATCGTCACCATCTCATGCCTACCCCACAATGGTGTAACCATTACGTGCTAGGCAGGGGACTTAATGTTGATGGTGGATTTTCATTTAAGGTTAAAATTGTAAAATCCAGAAAATCATGCGCTGACATCTTGTAAAAGATAAAGCCATTAATAAGTGTTGGATACTCCTTCACTTTACTAATTCACCTAGAATGGAGCATGTGGCAACAATCCCATTCTCAGAATACATGAAATTCATCCGAGGTTGGAGCATGTAGCAACAATCCCATATACCCCGTGAATTTCTAGCATTATTAATTAATGCGCAACCAGCCTTGTATTTCCTGTACTCATTATCAGTGCGGCATGACGACTGAGTGTTGCTCTTACAGAGCAACACGAACCTCCAAGCATTATAATGAAACCATGTACGAAATACCCATACAGGCTGACTCTCGGTGTGTTATACTAGCCCGATTGAGCCCCTCTCGGTGTGTTATACTAGCCCGATTGAGCATCCGGACTGACCGTATCAGTCCGGATATGATCACAGTCATCCAACTCCATAAGCATGATTGGATGACCCGGATCAATTCCATCACCCCCAAGCAGGTATGGAATATCCACTGCCGAACCAACGCGGACCCCGCATGGTCGGCCTCCCCAAAAGATTGGCCTAGCTTGCCAAGATGTCCAAACCAGAGCAGTATGGACTTAAACCCTAAATTAGGGTTTGCGGCATATTACATGTGTCGCAACAGTCTCAACCATCCATCTTTGCGGTATAGATGGAGGGTGTAGATGTAGATTCAAAGGGCCCAGAGCATGTCAACACAATCACCGTGGCCCGCTACATACCTGACCAATCGGTCGGGACCAACCATGGTTGGTTATCCCACCCGTATGCCGAATAAAGCATGGTCGCACGGCCTTGAAACCCAAAATTAGGGTTATGAGCATCACGAGCGTCCATCTTCTCCTACACACGAATGGAGGGTCCAAGATTAGATTAAGCGAGTCCGGTCATACCAAAGATGACCACCGTGGACCCATCTATCCCCTCACCCGATCGGCCAAGGCATATCATGATTGGTTATTCCAAGACGCGCGCCCAAACTAGCGTGGTCACACCTCCCAAACCGCAAACTGATCTCGACCGCTTAACTTCGCCGGACGATTTGGATCGCTCGGATCACGTTTTCATGGGACAGTCAGGTATAGGCGTGAACACCAGCTTACCACCTACACGCCAGACTGATCGACCAAGACCGACCAAGATTGGTCGTCTTGGAACGCGCGTCCAAACTAGGCATGTCACGCGGTTTCCAATTCCTTTGCGGCAATGGATTTCTGCAAAACCGATCTCAACCACCCCTTTTTGCCGGTCAAATCGATTGGCCTAGATCGCGCCTTTATGGGACAGAGAGGTACGGACGTGTACACCGGCATGTTGTTTACACGCATGCCCGGTCGGTCCTTTCCAAAACCCTTCCCATGCTTGGTTTCGACCAAGGCGAAGAGTGATGCTGCGCGCACCTCTTCAAAACCCCGATTCCATCAACGGTCGCAGATGAGTGTCTCAAAGATCATCTCGTCCGTCCAGCTTCACCGGCTTGGTTATACAACCCTGGTCAGGAGTTAATTGGTCAATGAGGCGTCATGGTGATCACCACCCGTCGCTTTACCACACCATGATGCAGTACCTGCATAAAAATACACACGATACTTCACAAGTATCAGTTTCCTGAATAACGCAGTTATTCAATTTAGCATTACATGCTACCTTTCGTGGATCCACGATCCACATATTCCAGACATCAATCATGTCACAAACTAGGGGATATATACTGGGATATTGGTCTGGCGGTTTAAAGCGTGCAGCGTGCAACACGCCATCACAAGAACGTGTCAGGAAGTCATGGACGGTTAGAGATGACAGGAGAAGCGGGCAAGACTGGTCGTGTAACACCAACACACACCTCCACTACTCTATCACTCCACTTCCTCCTCTTCCCTCGAGAGACGTGAATAAGGCTCAAATGACTTGTATAAATAGGTTCTCCTCCCTATTTTCAACACAGGAAAAAAACAACACAAGTCGAGACGAGACAGAAACCAAGTGTTAATACAAAACGTATTCAAACACCCAGAGCCTGCTTGCATCAATCGTAAGCCTGCTCACCTTTATGTTACAAGTCAAAGCAAGCCAACACCTTCACAATCTCAACACCTTCTTCGCTTCCCTCCCTAAGATCAACCCCATCTCCTTCACTTTGTGACCGAAACGAGTCTGGAACGGCCATTTCTTGGTTTAGGCCGGACTTGCACAGATTGATTTCCGAATCTACAAGCACTCACCGCGCAGTGCATTTGTTTAGGGTTTAGATTCATTCCTCATCCACACACCCCAAATTACCAAATCCGGCAGGTATAGTTTTCACCCATAAACACCTTTGCTTGAACAATTTGTCTCTAATCCTTGAACGATGTGTTGAAACAAACCTTGTGCTGAATTGGGAGAAGTGCCATTTCATGGTAACTCATGGCATAGTTTTAGGCCATATAATATCTTCTAAAGGCTTGGAAGTTGATAAATCTAAGATAGACCTTATTCGTGCTTTAACCCCTCCCACTACGGTGAGGGATATACGCTCTTTTCTTGGTCATGCAGGTTTTTATCGTAGATTTATCAAGGATTTTTCCAAGATAGCATCACCACTTTGTAACTTATTGCAAAAAGATGTGGTTTTTACCTTTGATGAAAAGTGTATGGTGGATGTGATTGCAGTAAATCCTACAGTACATCCCTCACAAGAATTCATAACATTCAACACATCTTTAAGATTAACAATCACACTTTTTTATTAATTGAGTTTAAGAATTTTACAAAGGGGAAATGAATTCAAGAATAAAACTATCGCTCTCGAATTTCTCTCTCCTCAAAACTTCCCCTCTACTCTAAAAAGATCTCTCATTCCTTAAGCCTATTCGGATCTTTATATAGGACATTACATAGTGGATGACAGCTAAACTGTCTTGTATTTTCGGATCTAGCTTGCGACACTCTCGCCAGTGTATGAATGTTGAATCTTGCAACACTCTTAAATCTCGCTAGGTCTTCACATCTTTCTCGTGTTCAGGCTGTCGTCATCCGTTGCGTCATTTTTACTACCAATCTGTGATATCTTCGCAGTGTGCTTTTTAACGATTTCGCAAGGATACTGGTGTTGCGATATTATGATCCTACATCTTGCCTCTTCTCATGTCTTCTCTGCGAAGGAGAGAATGTCATGAGAACTAGTATTTTCAAAATGCCGCAGCTGTTCATCTTTTCATATTTTTCTGTATTAACATGATTTTGTACTTTTACGCTGAATTTATTACACGTATCTCTTCTTCCATCCATTTCTTGACACGTCTTTTTCAACCGCTATTTCTCAACCGTTCATGTCTACTCTTCGCATTAAATGTGTTTACCTTTTCGAGAATCCTTTTCTCTATATATATTTTTCTTATTCCTCTCTTCTTCTTTTTTACTTTCCTTTTTATTTTCTCTGCAACTTTTCTTCAACATCTCTCCGTAACTTCCGCTTCTGCTGCTGTAAATCCTCTTCTTTCTACTTCTTCTGATTTTCAATTTTCTCTTCATTCCCATACTCTGAAAATGCCTCCAGTCGGTCGTAAATATGAAACTTCTCTGGAAAAAGTTCAGAAAGATTTCGAAGAGAAGGGTTTCATATTAACCACCATTCCCAATCAAGAATCTAAATCCATTCTTTCTGCCAAATTGTTTTCTGATCATCATTGTGATGATAAGGAGATCATAGTTTCGCTAGGTCAGATTCTTGCTGGCCTTCCCATTCCTCTCTATGATCCTGATCTTCCCTTATTTTATGAAATTCTTGCTCATGCGAAATTCTCGCGAGCCATCTACCAATTGAGTGGGGATTGTATCCGCTTAATGCTTGAGTTCGCCAACCGTGGTGCTAGTAAAGGATCTCTTTACCCAAAAGAAGTCAGGGATCCTGAATTTAAGGACTTAGAGATATTCGCCGAAAAATGTACAGTAGAGAGCTTCTTCGAAACCTATGAAGTAATAAACATGAAGAATGATAAAACTCGCTGGGGTGCTCGCTTAAAGAGGAGAGAAAATATTGCCAGCGACAAAATACTTATGCAAGAAATCGACTGGCATTCTGGCAAGAACAATATTCCTCGTCACTCTAAAGACGACAGATGGTGCATCTTTCCGCTGGTTTTGAAAGGACCTTATATTTCAGGTTCAAATGTGCTTCCTGCGAACCTCTCCAATTATCAACCTTGGGTATTTAATTGGCCCGAGAAAGCGAAAGAGGTATATTTCTTAAATTTCGCTCTGTTTATAATTTTCACTCCTTTTTATACATATTAATCTTGCGAAATTTTCAGATTACCAAGCTAAGAAGAAGCTACAAAAGAACTGCCAAGGCAAGTACCCTAGCGGCGCTCCGTTCGATCACGGATGAAGTAAGAAATACTTTATTTTATTATTTTTAACAATATTATTGCCTCTGTTTCTTATCTTCATTCGCGTGCGAAGGTTGGCGTTGAGGTTGTTGAAGAAGAGAGTTCTAAGGTTGCGAAGACTAAAAGTAAGGGTAAAGGTCCTCTTCGCAAGGGGAAATCCACTCCCCCACCTTCAAAGAAACGAAAGATTCATTTTCCCTCTTCTTCAAATCTTCAGTCCAGCGAAAGCTCTGATGATGAGGATAATGATGATGTTGGTATTCCTCTCGCAAGGGAAGATTTTCCATCTGAATCTTCTATGGAACAATTGTCTAGCATCTTCTCTGACTCCATTCAAGGGATTGGGGATGATCGTCTCTCCAGTACATGCAAAGCTCTTGCGAGTATATGCGATGCCCCTTTACTGGATGGCGATGATTCTCTTCATGGAGTCTCCAGATCAGTGACTCCTAGCTTTCTAAATTCGCTTGGTGTCTTGGTATGTCTTCGTTCCCCCTACTTCTTCATAATTTTGATTTTAAATTATATCTTGATAATTTCTTCATTTTCCTTCACAGACTGGGAGAGCTTCCTTCGTTGTTGCCTCGGATATTGAGAAAAGGCGTGGTATTCTTGAATTCGCAAGAGAAATGAAGAATTAGAAGCTGAAGATGCTACTCTTCGCGAGAAGACTAAGCAATTAGAAGCTGATTCTTCCACTCAGAAGAACAAGATATCTAGTCTTCAAAGTTCCAACCAACAACTTTATGGTATGAGACTTTTCTCTTTTCCTTCGTTTTTTTTTCTCACTATCTTCCCTCATCTGATTTACCATTTTCGCAGACGTCTATAACCTTTCTGATGAAGCCATTCTCCTTCACTCATTCCCTGACTCTGTGGATAATAATACCCTCCTTGAGCACCTCAACAATTCTTTGAATAGTTTTTCAAATGACAAGATTAAATCTCTTCCCCTAAATGAACTCCAATCCAAATTTCGCCTCTTAGAAATTGATCATAGATCCAGTTTGGGCTTAGCCAACCAATTTAAGCGTCTCTATCTTAATTCTAAAGAGAAATTAGTACTTTAAGAACCAAAATCAGTGATCTCATAGATGATAAAGATCGCATCGCTAGACAAGGTGCTCAAGCACTAGCGAAATTCCAAAAGACTCTTCTTGAGGTTCAAATTGAACGAGATGAATCTAACCGCAAAAATGCTATACTTAGCGAAAGAGAGAATCAAATTCGCTCCCTTCTTCTCATAAATAATGACGATGAATTTGCTTGGGCTGCGAAAATTCTAGATGACGCCAGAAATAATTTAGGTGTTAACGTTAGTCTTCAAGCTGAGCATACGGCCTTGGTTAGGGATATGATTTCTGACAGAGAAGGTTGTTAATTGTTCTCCTTTATTTAACCATTTGTCTTTCATAAAATTGTCATCAAGTTGATGATTCACTATCATATGTTCGCAGGAGCTGAAGAGAGATTTCTCAAAAGGATTGAAGAACTTGAGTCTGAGAAGGAGCAGCTTCATAAAGAATCTTTCTTCTCGAGATGATAAATATTCTAGATGAAGAGCCAACTAAAGATTACAGTTGCGAATTTTAAGAATGATGCTATTCTTTTTCGCAATCAAACTATTAAGACGGTCTGCGATGATAACAATATCCCTCATTCTACATATCCCTGCCTCCTAGAAGAAATCCCCGAGAATGTGCCTCCTCTGGATATCTCTGACAGTGATGCTAGTGAAGAAGAAGAAACTGATAGAGGCGAAGGAGAAGAAGTATCTGATGAAGACGATGAAGAAGAGGAGTCACACAAGAAATAATTATGTTTCCTTCTTTCTCTTTTTGTAATATCTGTACATTCATTCTTTTAATCTCCAATCTTTGTAATCTTTTGCTGCAAACTTCTTGAATCTTCAAGTGCAAGTTCTATCTTTTGTTCCTTTCTGCACATATTTAAAAAGTAATTTTTTTTTTTGCAATATATTATCAACCTTTCATTTTATGAGTGCGTAAATCTATCATATGAAGACAAATAACATGTTCTTATTCTATACATTCCCATACTTGCCTCTGTTATTTGCATTCAAATGAAAGATTAAGCAAGTAACTTTTGAATAACGACATGCCTCAGTCTCGCAGCTGTTTCTGTTGAATTTTCGCAAGTAGGTATTTCTTGGTTGCTTCCAAGATTTTGTTTTTTCTTTTTCTCTTATGTGGTCTTATTTTGCCTTCCTAGTTAAAGGTCTTATTGTGCCACCTCTTGTCATTGCGAAAAAATCGCAGGATGATAGACATATTTTTGTGTCTAAGTTGTCCTCAATGTTCTGTTTTGTTAGTGCTCGATTTGGACTAATATTGTGTTTTTATGTATTTTTAGGTATTTTTGGAAATAAACAGTTTTGGAAAAATCGGCTCGAAAAATTGTCTAAAGCACCCGGAGGAACATGTTATTCGGACTCTCACTTTTGGATAAGGGTCACCCCAATTACTAAGGGGCGTCCTAATTACTATCCACACCCAGACAGCTGGTTAAGGGGCACCTTCATCTCAACATTTCAAATTCAAGTTTTTGGCGAAAAATTATTTGAAAACAGGCAGAATTAGGGTTGGATTGTTGGCGCGATTCAGTGAGATTTAATGGCCATAACTGTATGTGAAGACTTGATCAAGCCTAACAGGCGTTGTATGATCAATGGTTTCGACCAGAATTGTCTATATGGTGGAGTTGAAGAAAATCAGAATCTCGGGTTTATCCTCAAACGGAAAGCTCTGTTTGCAATTCTGAGGAGTTTGAGCGAGACTCAATCACTGAATTTGCTTGGTTTGGGCCTGTTGAACTCAAACAGGACTGGTAAGTCCTTCAGGATCGAAGAAGCTGGGTTGAATACGTGGATTTGGGTTAACACAGAGAAGAAGATATATTCATGGGTTTCCAGTGTTCACTGAGTTTTGGCGTGTGTTCTGAGAATGTTTGGTATTATCTGGTTTGTGCAAAAACGTGTTCAGATGGAAGTGGACTGGTATTGACGTGTGAAGGAGATTCAAATAGAATAATTCCCATAATATGGTAAGATATTATTCTCGAGTAAAGAAGAGAATTATTTGCATTTACTCGAGAATTTTTGGAGAAGCTGTGAGTATTTAATCGAGTTTATAGCATCACAGAGGGGATGGAGAGTTTGGGATAGAATTGGGAGAAGACAGAGGCGAGAATCGAGTTGCGGAGAACTTTTCTGCTTCTGTTGTTCTGAAGAACACGAAGAACATGAGACGCACGTAGGGCCGTCGTAAACGCTACAGTGACAACGACACATCACCGTGGGTCGTATTGCTATAGCGACATTTACCATTTATCGTACGTTGTAACAGTGGTTTGTAACGCTTCTCATGCGTTGCAAATTCCTGGTTTATTTGATATCTATCCTTTTCATCATTTGTAAGCACCTTTGAGCAATAAAATCATATTTTGAGCGTGTTTCCAACATGATGAGCTAGACCCATTCTTTGGGACGACGGAGGAAGACAATTTCATACATGGGTAAAATTATTTAATTCTTTTTTAAGACTTTTGCATTAATTTTAATTGAAATATGATTTGAATTAATTGGTTGTCATTTAATTTGATGAGGTATGCTTAGCTTAAATGTTTTGATACATCATGCTTAGGATTTACAACCAATCTTTTGAATCTATCTTGGCAAAAATAAGAGTCCATGTTTTTTATTTGTTGAGCGATAATTGTTAAAAGAATTAATATTTGAACCTTTTGTTATGAGTTTGGCCGAATCCTGAGTCCCAGCATATCTCTTCATCCTGTGACAATATTTGTATATATTTTTATTTTATTTTCTTTTATTAATTCTTAAAATCAATCTCATCAAGTATGAGTGAACGATAACCCTTCTTACTACAACTTCATTGAAAATAATCATCAATTTTTGGCGCCGCCGACGCGGACTTGTGTATAGATTTGTTTTTAGGTTTTATTTTTATTTTTATTATTTTTGTTCTTTTTTACGCCTTTTGGTATTTCTTGTTTGTTTTCAGATTTGGAATTGAGCTAAAGAAAAAGGGAGAAAGCGCTGAAAACAAAAGCGAAGCCAAAGAAGGAAAGAAAAGAGGAATCCAAAAGGAGTGAAGAAGAAGATTTTGTATATTATTTTTTTTTATTTTTTTTAGAAACTGTAATTAAGGTTTTTAGTTTTGTAATATTTTATTTTTGGAGATTTTTTTCTTTTTTCTTTGGACTTTAAACTTTGGGACATTATTTTTTTTAAAAACCCTAAGGAAGGGTTAGTTTAAATATAAACTGCACAGGGAAGGACGACAATTACGATACTGTCTCGGCCCCTCAGGTTCGTACATGACATAGGAGTTGTGGCCCGAGTCGACCTCAACGGTTCATCCCCCGTCTGGAACGGGAGGTAAGAATTCTAAACACCCGCGAATCCCCTGTCAGCGGGTTTACTGGATGATTTTGTATGCATATATGTTGAGGTCTTGAATACGGTTGCTTTAATTTCCTAGTAAAGGGCAAGGACTGGCCATACAAGATAAGGGTTCGGATTTCATCACCGTTCTCTTCTTGCCCGCCTTAGGAAAACGGTACCAAACGCGAATCTAAGCTTAAAATACTGATTAGAACGAGACCGATAGGGTAACGAACTTAATAGGAAAGTCATTCGAAAAATATTGGTTACTCTTTAAGCATACTTCGAAGTTCATGATGGTTTTTGTGAGTTGAATGCGTGACTGCGCCGCCTTGTAATGCGGTGAGGCCTTGGGTATCAAAGCTCCGCGCCGCTTCCCTCGCCTCTATTCAACTTACTTCGACTCGAATTGATTCCAGAGGGGTCTGCTTAAATTGTAACGAATTCCCTTTCGAAGGATTAGAAGCTGGTCTAGAAACAATCTAAGTGGAGCCATCATGCTTTTTGTTTGCAAGAAATCAGTAGGTTTGTTGTGGTCGAGTCAGCCTTGTCTGTGTTTGTGTAGAATTCCCTTGCAGTTAGGATGCTAAACTGGTATTATGACAGCCAATACAATGATTATCCGACTGAGTTTCAAAATGGACGTTACTACTTTGACCATAGTGTGAATAGTGGTTGGGAACATCAGCCTTTTCAAGGTTATGGCTCATACCATGATGTGCCCAATTACTATCCACACACGCACGGGTAATACGAGCAAAATTCTTATGTTTCTCCTTTAGAAGAGTTTCTCAGGATATTAGAGGAGACGACACGTAAGTTAGCTAAGATGAATAACTTAGTTTATGACGAAAGAATACTTTCTATAGAGGAATCCCTCATGATGATAGCTGAGACGAACGAAAGAATAGCTCGAGATAATCTTAATTTCCAATACAGTGTTTCCAATAATACCCATGAAAATGAGGATATTTATTTGCATAATCAAGATGACGAGGTTAGAAATGGTAACACTACTTGTTTAGATGAGGTTCAACCATTTTCATGTTATGATTATGATGAGGATAGTGTTGATGAAGAATTTAGAATATGTAGGCATAGTGATCAGGAATTTGTTACTCCGATTGAACTTTATAATGATAGTACTATTTCTGGTTCAAATCCCAATAATTTTAATGATTATTCACCTATTCGAAAGGACGAGGATTTGACTAGAGATGCCACCGTTTTAGACGATGTAGCTCATGATCCTTTAGCCTGCAATATGTTGGATAATCCATTATTTGATGTGCCTATAAGTGAATCGGAGGAAGTAATTATGATTAACACCTTAATTAACGAGCCTTTACTAGAAAATTTCACTGATAATCCTTTATATGATTGTGATGATGGTTTAGAGGAAAGAGTTTACCCTGAGAATACTGTTTTAGAGTCTAGTGATTTAGAAACACTAATCTTAGAAGACGATAAACTCGTAGAGATGAGTAAGGATGCATTACCTGATAATAACTTAGAAGAATCAATTGACCATTTTCAGGATTCTGATGTTCTAGAAATTAGGGAAATTGTGACTAGTCTATCTAGAGACACTGAAAACTCCAAGTTTGGTGGTGATTATCACTCTCCTAGTGCCTTACCTTTAACTCTCAGAAAGTCCCCTCACTTAGGACTGGACATCCGTGCCTCAACCATTTTACAAGATTATCTTCATACACTTTTTCCTGAACCTAGTTGTGTCCATAAAGAAGTTCGGTTGTTAGAAACCCATCCTCTAGTTGATGTGGTTAACCCAGGCTATGATACCACGATTGACTTTGTTTTCCCACCAAAAACCTTCCTTCCAATTGTGGGAATGTATAAGTTTCAGATGTGTCAATTATTAAGTTTTGAGACTAAACCTAATTACTTTAGAATATTAGGGTCGACACATTTGCTTAAGGAAGACCACCAATCTTATTGTGGTCAGCTGTGTAAGTCAAAACTGATTGACTTAGAGGATCCTCAATTATTCAGGTTATTATTATGTGCTTCTAAGTTTTTATTCGAGTTTTCCCAGGACTCTAGAACCCGAACATTCGGATCTAACTTATGAGGAAACGCAACCCATGAAAACTTTTATCTAGACCCTTTTATAGAGCTCGAACCCGAACCACAACTAGATGTAGTTGTCTTAAACAAAAAATAGATAAGGGTGTGTTGGATATCTTCTGTTCATTGCAGTCTCCTCTTCTTGTGGTTAGCACTTTTTGATCTAGATGACCCGCAGTTATTCCTACTGTTGCTATATGATTCTTCGAGGTGACTAATCCTTTCCAATGTCTGGCTGAAGACTTTAAACTTAGCACTTCTTGGGAGGTAACCCATGCTCTTGCAACACGGTAATATCTTTCCTTAACTATTTTCTTCAAGTGGTAACAGTTTCTCATTGTTCATGCTTTTAATTTCATCTTTAGAACATTGAGGACAATGTTAAATTTAAGTTTGGGGGTATGGGAGAAACTTTTTAGTTGCAATTAATAAACTCCAGAGCCTAGAAATTTATGCTTATTAAGGATAGCACTAACCAATCTAAGTGGATGGAAGCATCTTGGTTATAGGAGTTGAGGAACCAATCTGATTAGATGGAAACATCTAAAGAGTCTATTCATAAAAGCACAGAGCTCAGGTGTTAGAAAAGAAAACATGGTAGTTTCTCCATATCCTCGTGATGGAAACATCGAAAGAATCCTGATCACTTCTTTTTCTTTTTCTTTTTAGCATTGCTAGGGTGAAATAGAGTGACTGAGATACAAAAAAAAAAAAAAAAAAAAGACCAGACCATTAGACCAACCGAATAAATACAATAAAGTCGACCACTGGTACCCTTGTATATGCCAAATGAGTTGACCTAGAGTTAGGTTTATCGACCACCGGTTCCCTTGTATATGCCAGTGTGTTGATATTAGTCCAGACCAGTATCTCAGTCCATTAGGATAGGTTCACCTTAGTCAACATCATCTACGTTTTTCTCCACATCCATCTTCTTAATCTATCCATGTGATTGGTTGACTCCGGTTTATGATGTCCAGAAACTATCTGAGTAGAGCTCTGTCACTTTATATGAATTTTAGTATGCTTAAGTGCAAACTCGTATACAACAATTGGAATTTCGCATCAGGGTACTTCCCCCTATAGTCAATGATTGTATACCAACCAAGGAGATTCTTTAGTGCCTTCCAAGGTTCTGCATAGATAGCTAGGGTCTGGAGTAAAGGTTTTGTGGGTACACCTCTGGTAAACCCTCCGGAGAAAACACTCCGCCACTAGGGCCACCTAGGGGTTCAAATGATTTTTATTTTCTAGAATAAATTTGCTCGAGGACTAGCAAATAATAAGTTTGGGGGTATTTGATAGACACATTTTTGTGTCTAAGTTGTCCTCAATGTTATGTTTTGTTAGTGCTCGATTTGGACTAATATTGTGTTTTTATGTATTTTTAGGTATTTTTGGAAATAAACAGTTTTGGAAAAATCGGCACGAAAAATTGTCTAAAGCACCCGGAGGAACATGTTATTCGGACTCTCACTTTTGGATAAGGGGCACCCCAATTACTAAGGGGCGTCCTAATTACTATCCACACCCAGATAGCTGGTTAAGGGGCACCTTCATATTCAACATTTCAAATTCAAGTTTTTGGCGGGAAAATTATTTGAAAACAGACAGAATTAGGGTTGGATTGTTGGCGCGATTCAGTGAGATTCAATGGCCATAACTGTATGTGAAGACTTGATCAAGCCTAACAGGCGTTGTATGATCAATGGTTTCGACCAGAATTGTCTATAATTGTGGAGTTGAAGAAAATCAGAATCTCTGGTTTATCCTCAAACGGAAAGCTCTGTTTGCAATTCTGAGGAGTTTGAGCGAGACTCAATCACTGAATTTGCTTGGTTTGGTCCTGTTGAACTCAAACAGGACTGGTAAGTCCTTCAGGATCGAAGAAGATGGGTTGAATACGTGGATTTGGGTTAACACATAGAAGAAGATATATTCACGGGTTTCCAGTGTTCACTGAGTTTTGGCGTGTGTTCTGAGAATATTTGGTATTATCTGGTTTGTGCAAAAACATGTTCAGATGGAAGTGGACTGGTATTGACGTGTGAAGGAGATTCAAATGGAATAATTCCCATAATATGGTAAGATATTATTCTCGAGTAAAGAAGAGAATTATTTGCATTTACTCGAGAATTTTTGGAGAAGCTGTGAGTATTTAATCGAGTTTATAGCATCACAGAGGGGATGGAGAGTTTGGGATAGAATTGGGAGAAGACAGAGGCGAGAATCGAGTTGCGGAGAACTTTTCTGCTGCTGTTGTTCTGAAGAACACGAAGAACATAAGACGCACGTAGGGCCGTCGTAAACGCTACAGTGACAACGACACATCACCGTGGGTCGTATTGCTACAGCGACATTTACCATTTATCGTACGTTGTAACAGTGGTTTGTAACGCTTCTCATGCGTTGCAAATTCCTGGTTTATTTGATATCTCTCCTTTTCATCATTTGTAAGCACCTTTGAGCAATAAAATCATATTTTGAGCGTGTTTCCAACATGATGAGCTAGACCCATTACTGGGACGACGGAGGAAGGCGAATTTCATACATGGGTAAAATTATTTAATTCTTTTTTAAGACTTTTGCATTAATTTTAATTGAAATATGATTTGAATTAATTGGTTGTCATTTAATTTGATGAGGTATGCTTAGCTTAAATGTTTTGATACATCATGCTTAGGATTTACAACCAATCTTTTGAGAATCTATCTTGGCAAAAATAAGAGTCCATGTTTTTATTTGTTGAGCGATAATTGTTGAAAGAATTAATACTTGAACCTTTTGTTATGAGTTTGGCCGAATCCTGAGTCCCAGCACATCTCTTCATCTTGTGACAATATTTGTATATATTTTTCTTTTATTTTCTTTTATTAATTCTTAAAATCAATCTCATCAAGTCTGAGTGAACGATAACCCTTCTTACTACAACTTCATTGAAAATAATCATCACAAGACGTCTTTGCACTTGCATGCAAAAACCCATTGATCTTGTCTTATCATTTCTCTAGTATTGTTGCCTCTGCAGGATGTTTTTCATGCGACAATATGACATGTCTAAATATTCTTGTGAACATAAAGCCCCATGACATTGCCGTCTTGCGACGAAATCGCAGGACGTCTTTACACTTTCATGCACTGACCCATTGATCTCGTCTTATCTTTCTCTTTTGTATTATTGCCTTTTCAGGATTGTCGCACAAATATGACAAGCCTAAATTTTCTTGCAAAAATAAAGCCCCATGACATTTGCGTCTTAAGACACTTATCAGCTCCCTAATGGAGGGTGCCGCCCTTATCTTCCCCCTGGTTGCCCCTTCAAGGAGGCGTACCTCTACCATACAAGGTTGGCTCCTCCCATCCGGTCTTAACAACAACCAGTTGTTTTCGCAGCCTCTTATCCCTTTTGCCTATAGGGCTTATGGTTACTGAGACTGCACCCTAAGTGGGGTTTTCTTGGTGAGTGCAAAGATACGTCAAGACTTGCCAAGAATGTCCAGGGTAGTTCCAGACGCCCCGGGCACTCTTGGCTCAACCGTGTACCTCGGCGCCTTGATCAGATGCTGCGCTCCTTAGAAGAGACCCTCAGTCGTCCAACCTAAGTCATTAGCTTAGGTTGGAAATCCAATGTATCTCTCCTGGATGGGCTTTATTGACCCCAAATCTCCATGACTCAGGTTCCAGGGGCGGTGTAACCTTTTCGCTGAGCCATGCAATAGGTACCCCCTTCTATGACGCACTTTAGGTCTTACATTTGCCTCTTGCGAAATTTTGATTTCGCGAACTAGGGTGTACGCCATAGTAGGTTCGCCTCTGTCTGATTATTTTGTTGATTCTTCTTCATATAAGTTCTTTTGTAATTTCGTAATCTCATCTTTATCATTCATAAAATATATTTTCTTCTTCTGCATATCAGCTCTTTCGCAATCTCATCTTTGTTTTTCATAATTTTTTTTTTTTTTTTTGCAACGAATCAACCATACATTTTTCTTTTTCCTCCCAATTTTATTTTGGCAGTCAACAAGTACATTCATTCTTTAAGTCTCTTACTTCTGCTACTTTCTGCCTCTGCATTTTTGAATTTTTATGTTATTTTCTTATCTGTTGCGAAATGTTCGCCGCTTCTTATCTTCAACATGCATTGGCTTGGCAGCGTTTCTTCTTCTCTCTGTTCTATTGCATCTACCATCAATCTTTCATTTTTTAGTTTTTCTTTGATGTTGTGTTTCCAATTCTTCTTCTTCGCAGCTCTTTCTTCGCAAGATTCTATATCAATTTCATAACATTTCTTTCCTTCAATCCAATCTCCTTTTACTATGCCGATACCACTGGGATGAGGGAACTTGATACACTGATGGAAAGTCGATGCTACACCTAGAATCCCATGTAACCAAGGTCGTCCAATCAATGCGTTGTATGGTGATTCCACATCGACTACACATAACAGAATTTCAGAGGACAATCCTTTCAGTGGAATTCGCATGCTGACTTCTCCTTTAGGTTTATTGGTAGTACCATTAAAACCATAGATCTTGTAAGTTGAAGGTATTAGATCTTCATCTTTTCCAACCATATTTTTATAAGTATGATAAAAAAAGAATATCCACGGAACTTCCAGTATCGATTAAAATTCTGTTGATTGCCCATGTATTCTCAGCTTCATCATCTTCATCATCACTAGGTTTTGGGTTAATCTCTAACCTTACCACTAATGGATTATCGTGCATCTTGCCACCCTCAGGTACTTCTTCTGCGGTGAAGGAAATAATATGCTTTTGCCATTCTTTCAGTGGCGATACTTTCGCAATGTTCATTATTTCTTTATCATCAGCATCTCTTGCGAAGACCCTGCTGAGAGTGTTATCATGAAAGTCTTCAATTGTTTTGTACGAATGTACAATAGAGTGACAGAACAAATTCTTTGCCTTTGCTCCAACTTCTATTACAAATGTTTCTCCTCCTTTTGTTGCATTTACCCTGCGAATTTCTGGCGGTGGTGGTAATGGTTGAGACTGAGTTTGGTTTTTTAGAAAATGATTTAGTTTCCCTTGATCTATCATTCTGATAATGATTCTTTTTATATTCCTGCAATCATTTGTTGAGTGTCCATGAAAATGGTGATAAGAGGAAAATTCATGACTTCCGTCGCTTGGAGGTGGTTCACTTCTCATGTTCCATGGCGCGGGTATGTTTTCCATCAAGATTATAGCTTCCCATATTTTCTCCACACTAGCATTTAGTGGTGGCATTTTGATTTCTTCCCATATTATCTTATGACTTCCCGTCCTCTCGTGATGGTTTTGCCTCTGACCTCCATAAGTTTCTTGTGGCTGATCAAGTCTTTGAATTTTGTTATTTCCACCATGGCTATAGAAGTTTCTTTCTCTCTCGAATTCTTCTTGATCACGACTTCCCATAGCTACTAGCTTCTGCTGACTATCTTCCATTATCCTCCCTTGTTGTCCTTGCGAAGTGCTCGCAACTGTATTTATCAACTTAGGTAAAAAACTTGCATTCGCTGCTTTTGAACTTGTGTTCGCAACTGGGTATGATTCCATCTCATTTTGCTTTTCCTCAAGAGCAATATACTCCTCCTGTAATTCTCGCAACTCAGTCATTGTGATCGTATTCTTAACTCTGAAAATTTGAATGTATAACAGATTGGTTGCGAACATAGCGTTGATGAATGATAGAATGAGGTATATCTCATCCACACGACCAGCCATATCACTACACATTGTCTTCCACCTCATGGTTAGATGTTTTAGACTTTCGCCAACCCTTTGCTTTAACCCAAATACATCTTCAATGCCAGGTCGCGAGGAATTGTTTTTGATATACGCCCCTAAAAATGTAGCTTGCAAATGATTGAAAGATGTTATAGTGTTATCTGGCAAACCTTCAAACCATTTCAAGGCCTCTCCTGTTAAACTTGATGCAAAATATTTGCACAATACATCATCATGGTTTTTCCATTGCAACATACATCTCACATAAGCTTTGATGTGTTGTACCGCACAAGTGGTGCCGTCGAAAATGCTATTTAACGCAGGTAAATTGCACTTTGGGGGTATTCCTCCTAATTGTACTTCTTGTGTGAATGGGGTTTTCGCAGCTTCTTCTATGGCTTCATCCAGTTGTCTCCTCCGTCCTTCTCTTTTGTTATTTAACATCCCTCTCATTTCCGCTAATTCTTTCAAAATTTGTTCATTTACACCAGAATTTGGATCCATTGGTCTGTTTAACTCCGCCTCTCTTCTTCTGCGTCCATATCTGTTTTCATTTTCTTGTTCATCGTTTTCTTCTCGCCTCTCTCTGCGATCTTCTCTTTCATTCCTTTCATGAATTCGCACACCGTTATATTTCTTATTTTCTCTTCTTTGCCGCCTTTCAGCTCTCCTTTGTACTCTATCATATTCTTCATTGATATTATCATTATTGCGATTTTTTTCACGCCTTCTCTCTCGATTATCATGATTGTTCTGGCGAATTTCCTCGTATAACTCTTGTTCTTCCACTTCTGCTCTCAGTCTTTCTCTCTCGCAAGCTAGACGTGTTTGTTCAGTGTAATTTCTTTCGATTTCATCTTCAATCATTTGTCGATTTCTTTGAACTTCTCTCCCATGTAATATTCTCCTTCCTTCTTCTTGATTTTCTTCGCCATCTTGATTATTTTGTCTCTGACGTCGTCTATTTCCCTAATTTCTATCATTTTGATTCTCTCTTTCGCAACCTTCTTCGTCTGGATTTCGTACTTCCTCTCGAGTTTCTTCATTAGCATTTTCTACAGGCGAATTTCGTCTCATTTCTTCTCTAACTGATCTTGAACTTGATCTTGTAGTGCTTCTTGATCTTCTACTTTGTAATCTCATGTTTTCTATCCTTAACTCATGATTTTGCCATGTTAGATTTGCACGCTCTTCTGCTTCTAATCGCCTTTCTTCATGTATCCTTTGCCTTAATTCCTCTAATGCTGCAATCTCTTCATTTCCATGAATTATTCCCCCAATTACATCTTGGTCTCTCTCCTCTCGTCCATTGCTTCCTAATTGCTGCTCTTCTCTCATTTCATCCACAGAATCGGACCGCCAAGTATGTACACTCACCCTATCATAATCCACAGTTCTATTTTGTATTGGTGTACATTGAATTGGCGGTTGAACTTGATTTTCTCCATCGTTTCTTGTGTTCACTCTTGAAGATTCCTCCATTTCATCTCTCCCTTTTCCAGCAAGTCTCCTACTCCTTCTAACAGTTGTTGGTTGCTTTGATGCATGTCTTCTTCTAGCCATTTTTCAATCTTGACAAGTTATTGTAAATTATATGAAATTCCTTTCCTATTACTCCAAATTCTTTCAAATCACAATATCAATCTTCAATCCCTGTTTCTAGCGCCATTATGTGATTGCAGAAAATCCTACAATACATCCCTCACAAGAATTCATAACATTCAACACATCTTTAAGATTAACAATCACACTTTTTTATTAATTGAGTTTAAGAATTTTACAAAGGGGAAATGAAATCAAGAATACAACTATCGCTCTCGACTTTCTCTCTCCTCAAAACTTTCCCTCTACTATAAAAAGATCTCTCCTTCCTTAAGCCTATTCGGCACTTTATATAGGACATTACATAGTGGATGACAGCTAAACTGTCCTTTATTTTCGGATCTAGCTTGCGACACTCTCGCCAGTGTATGAATGTTGAATCTCGCTAGGTCTTCACATCTTTCTCGTGTTCAGGCTGTCGTCATCCGTTGCGTCATTTTTACTACCAATCTGCGATATCTTCACAGTGTGCTTTTTAACGATTTCGCAAGGATACTGGTGTTGCGGTATTCTGATCCTACAGTGACACTCAATCGTTTGAAAGAACTTTTGATTTCAGCCCCTATCATTAAACCACCGGATTGGAGCAAGCCTTTTGAGCTCATGTGTGATGCAAGTGACTATGCGGTTGGTGCGGTGCTTGGGAAACGTGTGGGGAAGATACCTCATGCTATTTATTATGCTTCTAGAACGTTAAATGAGGCCCAACAAAACTACACAACCACTGAAAAAGAGTTGTTAGCCATTGTTTTTGCTCTAGAAAAGTTTCGCTCTTATCTAATTGGTACAAAAGTTGTTATCTTTTCTGATCATACAACACTTAGGTACTTGCTAATGAAGAAAGAAGCGAAGCCGAGGCTCATACGATGGATTTTACTCTTGCAAGAGTTTGATATTGAAATCAAGGACAAGAAAGGAATTGAGAATACCGTTGCGGATCACTTGAGCCGTCTTGCTGTGGACAAGGAAGCTATCCCATTGCGTGAAAGTTTCCCGGATGAGCAACTATTCTCAATTGCCTTTGGAGAACCATGGTATGCCGATATTGTCAATTACTTAGTGTCTAAACAAATCCCAAAGAACTTGTCTCGTGCTGAGAGGGACAAACTTAAGAAGTTGGGGAACTGGTAGGCCTCGAAAGTGTATGTAAATGATGGCCTACGGGTTATACCGCAAGTGCACGGCGTCTATTGGAGACGCGGCAAGTACGGGTCGATCCCACAAGGACTTGTGGTGCTCTAGTATTGATCAAGGCTGCTTAACTGAATTCTAAGTGAGGTAATGTGACAACAGATGTTTTGTAAATGCCGATACGACTGAGTATGAAATGTGACACTAAACTAAGGCAATGAAGTGAATTGTAACAAACTGGAAGTTACCAGGGTGGTGAATCCACCACCTGAAATTGAGCTAAGGCAATTCCTAGTCTAATTATGGTCTTGGTTCATCCCAGGGATGAACACCATGATACTATCTTGCTAATCTCACACACTCCCCCTAGTATGGAGTGTCTTCTTACAGTACACTCCATCACAGGGTCATGTGATCAAATGGCGAATACAATATTTCTAACACATTAAAACACGACAAGAACACAACATGAAAGTGAATCACTTAGCACATAATCAGGGGTTTCAACACACCCTGGAAAATTAAACTAAAGCATTACAAGATAAATGAAATACAAATTAAAACTAAAGTGACTGCACTGGCTAATCCAGGCATGGTAAAATCATCTCATCCCTCTTCTATTTATACAAGCACACATATCCCAAAACTACCAAACCCTAATTCAATTAAAAATAGAAATCAAATGAAAAATGAATCGAACCCATACTCTGAATCTGCTTCCTCTTCTGTCTAATCGCCTCAGAGACGCCATGCATGGTTGTTGTGACCTAACCCTAGTTCTTATCTTCTCTAAGTTAGCTTCTAGGATTGCAGAAGCTAAGAGAGAGAAAATACGAGCTAAAGAGGTGGTGCGGCTGTTTGCAGGAGTGGTGTTGCTGTGTCAGGAGGGTTGTTGGTGAGGTGGTGATGGCGAAGGTGGCTGTGGTGTCGGAAGAGCAGAGCTCTGCTCTGATGGAGATGGGTGAGGAGAAGAAAGAGAAAATGGAGAGGAAGATAGGTTTGCTCGAGTGGGTATAGGGTTAGGCGGTTCGTTGTGAGGCAGGGATAGCAAAAGATGATGGGACTGGCCTAGCGAGCGTCGGATCTCGATGACTCCGAAGTGAGGGATGACGCGGCCGTAGGATGAAACTGAGGGCGATCTGAACGGCTCAGGGTGATTTGGAATGATATGGTGTTGAGCGGAGTATCAAGAGATGATATGTAAGAGCTGGAGCGACCGTAGGATGTGGATGAGTGAGATCTCAATGGCTTAGGTTGAACGGGCTCGGGTCCGGGTCGCGGGTCTTGGATAGCTTGGGCCCATGTCTTGTAAATGCGTTGCTACTTGTTAGGTTGCAACTGTTGTGCGCGCGGGCTTTGGCTTTCTGCTCCAGAGATGCTTGACTCCAATTCTTCGCTCTTTTGGCTCCTCAATTTCTCCGGACTTTATTTAGTACCTAAAAACACAAAATTAATTAATACAAATATTTATTCTTGAAAACAAAGAAAACACAGAATCTGGGATAATATCTGATTCCTAAGCGCAAAAGATGAGTAAAGTGCCAATAAAAAGGTGTATAAATATGCAATATTTGGCACTCATCAGGAACCAATACATATGGGATGATCCATACTTGTGGAAACATTGTAGTGACCAAGTAATAAGAAGGTGTGTTCCCGAATCTGAATTTAATTCTATCTTGTATTTTTGTTACTCCTATGCTTGTGGAGAACATTTTGGGAGTAAGAGAACCGCTCACAAGGTACTTGAAAGCGGTTTCTATTGGCCAACCTTGTTTAAGGATGCATATATATTTTGTACAACTTGTGATAGGTGCCAAAGAACAGGCAATCTAGGTGCCCGAAATCAAATGCCACAAACTTTTATTCAATTTATTGAAGTTTTTGATGTATGGGGTATTGATTTTATGGGTCATTTTGTCAACTCCCATGGGAAATTTTATATCTTACTTGATGTTGATTATGTCTCTAAATGGGTGGAAGCTAAGGCCACCCCAACTAATGATTCTAAAGTGGTTTCAGATTTTGTGCAAGCTAATATTTTTGCAAGGTTTGGAATTCCAAGAGCCATAATTAGCGATGGGGGTTCTCACTTCAAAAACAGGATTTTACAAAGCTTATTGAAGAAGTACAATGTGTCGCACAAGATTGCAACACCTTATCATCCCCAAACAAATGGACAAGCCGAGGTTTCTAACCGGGAGGTGAAATCCATTCTAGAGAAGACGGTGAATCCAACAAGGAAGGATTGGAGCATGCGACTTAATGATGCTTTGTGGGCTTATAGAACCGCATACAAGACACCTATCGGGATGTCTCCCTTTAGGCTTGTGTATGGTAAACCTTGTCATTTACTCGTTGAAATTGAGCATAAGGCGTTTTGGGCTATTAAACTATGCAATATGGAGATGGATGGGGCTGGAAAGCAAAGGAAGTTACAACTCCAAGAGCTAGAGGAGCTTCGCAATGATGCATTTGAAAGCTCACGCATTTATAAAGAAAAGACGAAAGCATTTCATGATAACATGATTTCTAGGAAACAATTTTGCATTGGGCAGAAAGTGCTTTTGTTTAATTCTCGCTTGCATTTATATCCGGGTAAATTAAGGTCACGATGGATCGGACCTTTTATTGTTACTAATGTGTTTTCTCATGGTGCAGTGGAAATTCGTAGCATAGCTACAGGAAAAGAACTTAAAGTTAATGGGCACCGGTTGAAACCATATTATGAGAATTTCACTTCCGAAGTGGTGGAAGGAGTTAAATTTGTGGAAGTACTCCCTCTGGAGGAGTCATAGAAAGCAAGGAGATAGTCGGGCTGATGACTTTAAACCAAGCGCTAAATGGGAGGCAACCCAAGGATGAGTATTTCTTGTCTTGTATTTATTTCTTGTCTTGTTTTTAGTTTTTCTTCTCTTGTTTTTATTTTTATTTTATTTTTCTGATTTCTTGTCACATTATCATGTAAGATTTCCCACCTTGACTTTCTTTGGACGATTCAATTTACATTGAGGACAACGTAAAGTTAAGTGTGGGGGAGTGGTTAAGCATTTGCATTGTAAATTTTTTTTCATGATATTTTCAACTTTTGTGTAAATTAGTGAATAAAAAAACTCCAACTTGTAGTTAGTTTAGAGTCACATGGTATACATGTCGCTAAGATTACATCGAGATTCTCATAAGAGTGACTGAACTTAGAGATGACAGAGAACATGATCGGGTTTCTTAATTGTATGAGAGTTAAAGTTGGATTTAACCATCCCAGTGGCAAATGAGGTGCAGACTGAATTCGGTAGTAGAGTTGTGGTCCCCTATAGTGGAGACTACCCATGTTACATCATGAGAGGCACCGACCTTCACTTATTTGTACCTGTCTAAATTTGTGCTTTTAGAGTGTGTGTCACCGTACGTAAATTCCGGGTAGAATGGTGAGCTACCCAACCTCCCACCAATAGAAGCACTATTGTGATCTCTTGAGTGCTATTTTATCAATCATGATGGTGACATCGAATTGCTAACTTACATACCACTTGTAATCTTGTTCGCAGTTAGCACCATCCACTTTATCTCTCTCTACACCAACAGGTCCATATAAACACCATCATCATCAACAAGAGGAGCATCAAAAATTTGAAGGAAAGTTGAAGACGTTCAAGGTTTACAAGCAACAATACATAAATGAGCAGATTTAAGATTCAAATAAAGCAAAAAAGACAAGGAGCGGAATTTTTACAAGTTGAAGACTATTGTACATGAGCGAATATTATCAAGATGAGATTTCAAGAAGTTTATGATATCGAGACATACAAGTTGTGAATAATCAAGCGGTAAAGTACTTATACCATGGCCATTTGTACTTATTTTATGTTTATTTTCAGTTTGTGTTTATTTCTCTTGTCTCAATGAAAAAAAAAAAAAAAAAAAAAAACAAGAGAAAATTTTGTTAGGTTCATTATTTTGTTTTGTTTTCATTTTGTATTTGTTTTAGTTTTCTTGTCTCAATTAAATAAAAAAAATAGAAGAAAAAAAGAAGAAAAAAAAAATAATAAAAAAAAAATAAAAAGAAGAAAAAAAAAAGGAGAAAAAAAGGAAAACAAAAAAGAGACAAGAAAAATCCATTGTATCATATTTTCGTTTGTTTAGTTCAATTTTAGTTTTGTTCTTTCAATAAAGCCAATGGAATGAAGGAAAATTCATAATGAAGTTTCAAGCAACAAGGAATCAGAGGAAAGAATCACATTGTCAAGATTCTACAAGAGTTATCATCAAGACCGAAGACGAAGTAGAAGACAAGGATTGAAGACCGAAGACGTTTCTATGGATGCTGTGAGAGTGGTGCTAACTGCACGCCGAACGGATAACGAGGTAAGTAAGCATATTCCCACCTTCGTTAAGTGGTTGATTTCCTTTCTTAGAGATCGTCAGAAAAAAAGGGTTTTCAAAATGAATAAAAGATGTGGGTTTTCAAAACGTTTCGGAGGGTTTTGCCTTCCTATTATTCAACGTGTGTAGGATTCTCTCTTCATTCCAACCTGGACACATGTGTGACCCATAAAAAGCTATTTATTATTGAGAGCAACTTCATAAAACCCTTTCTTGTGAGGCAGAGTCGAGACTTTCGATCACTTCGAATCCGAATTTCTTTCGATAAGGGATGGTTATTTCTCTCTCAACTTTTAAGGATGAGATTGTGTTCATTTATGTGTCTAACTTCTTATGACTAGTGTGCAGAATATCTATGTCTTCTTAGCGCGTTGGATGTTATCATTTCGGAGAACTTTCAAGTTGGAAAGGTAGGTTTTGTGGGTATATCTCTAGTAAACCCTCACGAGACTATAACTCGTCCACTAGGGACACCTAGGGGTTTAAAGGCTTGTTATACGTGCTAAGTGTGACCGTATCCTCGACGACACGGAGTTGTATGTATGTTATTAGAATTAGTTTTGTTTGATTTGCTCGAGGACTAGCAAAGTCGAAGTGTGGGGGAATTTGATAAGGTGTTATAGACACCTTAAGTATTATCTATTGTTTATGCTTTCTTTGCGAGGTTTCTTGTAAAATATGTATCTTATGTTTGCTTTTGAGTGTTTAGGTACTTTGGAGTCGTTTAGCTCAAAAGAAGAAGAAATCAGTTATTTGGAGTGAGAGGAGCGAAAAAGTCATTTCACATGCGAAGGATATGCGGAGTCTATCTATGGAGAAGGGGTGGCCAGCTGAGCTAGTTTGCTAAAGTGGCTTCCTTATCAATTCACTGGGTGCTTATAGCACTTTTCATCATTACCAGGCCCTAATTTTATGAGAAATATTTGTCTTTTACTTCCAAGCTTCGCCTGAAATCGAGAGCAGAGAGAAACAAATTGGCGGCTCCATTGGAACTGATAAAATGAAGAAGAACCAGGGATCGATGATGGCGGTCACAGAAGCATTTGGTTGTTGTTGAGTCATGTTGACATCAGTGATGGAGGAGATCTCAGAGAAGATGAACTGATGAAGAACAGATGAGAAATCTGAGATTTCAGTCAAGAGAAGTTAGGGTTTTGCTAAAGACGATCGATTTAAGAATCTGGTGATGTTAATGATTGGTTCAAGGGTTGATTAAACGTTGGTGTGTGCTGAATCTCAAGAATCTGAGGCTGCTATGAAGAAATTGATGTAAAAATCAGAGATGGGTTGATTCTGCAACTCGTATTTGAAGAGAAGAACAGGGCACAATGAGCAACTGCTGGCACTGATTTGTGTTGGATGAGAAGAAAGGGTTCTTACTGCAGTTGATAATGAAGACTCGGATGGTTCATATGGGGTTTGTAGTGATGAAATTGGAGATGGGTTTGAGTGTTGAATCTTCCCTGAGTTGAAATGGATATTTGGGTTGTGTTGGATTACAGAGACAGAGAAGAAGATGGAGTGCTGGTGACAGATGCTGGTGTTGTTGGGTTGCAGCCAGATTTGATTTTGGCTTTGTTTGAATGAATCTGGTGGAGTTGTAGCTGTCAATTGAAGCAACAGAGGAGGGTCTGTGGTGATTGAACTAGTTATAGAGAAGGTGGTACTGGTGTTGGCTGTGTGTAGATTGCACTAATGGTTTGTGGTGATGTTGTGGGTGTTGCCACAGATAACAATGAATGGTAAGTGATGGTGGTGATATGAGGCTGATGCTATGGGGTTGGTTCATCATGAAGTTGCAGGTGAACTGAAGTTGTCATGGGAAGAACAGATGGTGCAGCTGAAGCTGTGGGCTGTAGGAGGTTGCAGTCTAGCTCTGTGTGTGGTACTTGAATGAGCAGAATGGAGTGCAGTTGGTCCTGGTGAATGGACTGATATAGATGTATGCCTAGGATTTTGAGCGGAAGTTAAAACTGAGCTGCAGTTGAGCTGGTAGAGGTCAGGTAGTCTGGGTTCGATGAAATTGCAAACTGTTGGTGCAATAATGTATGTGAAGTTGCAGTCAGGTGGTAGTTGCTGGCCATGGATATTGCAGCTGAAGTGAAACTTAAATGGAATGTGTTTGAGGTATTGGGGAAGAGGCAGCTGTTTTGAGTCCCAAGTGCAGCTGCAGTTGGAGATTGGAGGTACAATGTTGGAATTGATGCTTGAAGTGTTGCAGGTGATGTTGAATTACCGGTGTTGTAGCCTTGAGTGGTGCAAGAAATTGGTTGCTGTCGTTTTGCAGCTGCATTTGCAAGTACACATGAGCACCAGCTGGTTATGGAGTTGAAGCAGGTAGTTTTACAATTGTTCAAAGAGTGATACAGTGCAGTCTTGCAGGTGGTTTTGCAACAGTTCGCAGAGATGCTGTGATGCTGCAATGTAAGATGGAAGGGTGCTACTTCAAGGGATTAAGTTGAACTGGTGGTTTAATGGGTTCACTGTGTGGTATTGATGTGTAGATGAATGTTAAGACTTGGTGGTTCATTTACAGATACAGTTGTGGCTTGGTTGCAGTGGTGGTTAAATGGTAGTACGACTTGAGTTATGGATTGCAGTTGAAGCTACAAGATGACAGTAGTTATGTGCAGAATGGTGGAGCACTGGCTGGTGGCAATGGAGCTGCAAACTGATGATTTTCTGAGTTAAGTGCTGTTCAAACTGGTGGGCTTTGTAGCCAAGGATGATTGATGTGGTGATGGGATTGGTTTGTCGAAGGCAGTAGCTGGAACTGAATTGCAGGTGGCCTAAGGAAGATGTAGAAATGGTGGTGGTACTGTTGGCAGTTTGAATTCAAGATGGATGGAGTGGAGTTGTGATGCACCACAATGGTGCAACACAGATGTTATGGCTCATGTAATACTTAGGCTCGTGCAATCGGCTGTCCTAGACTAGTCGGATAACTCGGAGTGACTCGTTCTCGACTCGAGATCGACTCAGTGTCCGTTAGTTCCGTTATCTTGACCGTCAGTTTTAACGGTTGACTGTTATATTTGACCGGTGACCGGGTGAACTTTGCCGGTCACCTGAGCTACTTTCCGGTCACTTCTCCGGCCAATTTCCGGCCATAATACCAGTTTTCCGACGACTTTTTTTGGGACATATTTTCACATGGGTATTCCTCACATATGGGCTTGGTGGACATCTTGTAATTGGACTTTGGGCTTTGAAGACCTAGTTTTGGAAAGAGGAAAAAGGCTACAAAAAGCAAAAGTTTCTTCTTTTCAAGGGATCACGTATTTTTCTACTTGGAGTTTTGGAGAGCGGCGACTAGGGTTTGCTTTTCATTTGTTTTTCATCTTCTTCATTATTTTATTATTGATTATGATTATGATGAACTCAAAAGCTATGAGTAGCTAAACACATATTATTGGTTATGGGATAAAGTGGATTTCACAACATGATTATTTGAATCTATGAATTAGTTTTGTCTCAATAAGTTATTGTTTATGATTCATGGTTTATATTGTCATATGATTTGATTGTTCGTTTGGTTGAGTCCGGAATCAATCCGATTTGCATTCATTTCTAAAGCTGTATTAGGGTTTTCAATACGAAAAAATTGTTTATCCCTGATTCTAAGTAGCATAATTGTGGGTAGTGCTTGTAGTGATATATCCTACTAGTCACAAATGAATCATAACCTTGGTTAAATCGAATTAGTGCTTTTACACGTTTGATTGCCTTGATTAGTATTATTCCATAGAACTTATTGCTTTTAGGGAGTTAAACTTGATTGGTGCTTTTACACATTAGGTTGCTTTCTAGGAAGAATTCACATATACATCTTTTAATGTGGTTGTGATGAAATCAGGGAATTAGCGGGATATTCTTGCGATCAAGGTATCCTAGGACTTTTAGTAAATGAGAGATTAAAATACCAATTCTAGTCATTGATGAAAATACATGTTTGTGAATGATACTATCCCATGACCAATATCTTCTCTTTATTGATTATTCAAATTATTTTATTTGCTTTGCTCTATTTTATTGCTTTTATAAAACAAAAATCCCCCCTTGGTTACTAAGAAAATGAAATTCTATAACAACAAAAGCCTCTCTGTGGGAACGAACTCTTTCTTATCACGTACTTCATTAATATTTAGTAGAGTGAGAAAGTGAAATTATTTTCGCTCGGCTGACAACTGATCAACATGTTGATACATGATGTTGTAGATCGCGACTTACAACATGTATAATAGCATTCAAACCATCTGAATTCTGCTTTGCAAAATCCTTTTATTCGTTTGAAAAATCCACTAAGTGTTTAAACTCAGTTTCCGAATTTTCTACTTTCGGGCAATTATAACCATCAACGACTAATAGCCATGTATTAAAGTCTCGTGATTGAAGAAAAGATCTCATAGCAAATTTCCACCATAGATAGTTTGTTCCGTCAAATCTTGGCGGTACGCTAATTGAGTCGATTCATGAGAACTCGAGTTCATTTCTTATAGGATGGATCGCACCAAACACAGATTGTTAGATCTTTTCGTGTTTGCCTGCTCTGATACCAATTGAAAAGATGAGGGTACCCAAATATACCTCAATCTAAAACTTTTCCACCCATAATTCCTTTCTCGAAAGTGATTGTCTATGGACTGAGTCGAGACAATACAACTAATCGGTTCACACTTCGTGTGATTGTCTATGGATACGAGATGGAGGCAATACGACAACAAGATAAATTACGTGATTGACTATGGTTATAAGATCGAGACAATACAAAAACGAAGTATGATTACTTGATAATAGGTTCGGACTTAACCAAACACAATATGATTGCTATCAAGTAAATAGGAATTAACGTTTGTGTATTGTACTTCAAATTATAATAAAAACAATTATAATTGCGGAAATAGAAATGTAAAAGACACAACAAGATTTTGTTAACGAGGAAACCGCAAATGCAGAAAAACCACGGGATCTTGTCCAGAATTGAATACTCTCAGGATTAAGCCGCTATAGAAAATCTAAACCAACTTCGTATAGCTGAGACCAAGCAACTAAACCTATAGTTCACCTAGTTCCGTTTGTATCCCTGCGCCACCAACTTGCAATAAGTCACGCACTTGGAATAATTCCTTTGGTTAGTATTCCAAAAAGTAAAGGAACAACAAATCTGTTCGGTAACAACTCTTTTCAAACAACGTGATATGAGTTTGACAAAAGGCTCTTCCGTTTATCCCAATAAACTCCTTTGTCAGGTTCTTAGATCAATCTCTTAACAATTACCAAGGTAATTGTTTAGACTATGCAATCAATACTTTGAATCACAAAGAATTGTATTGATGCCGATCTACTCAATTAATCAATCAAGGTTATCACAAAGATAAACCGATTATAGTTGGATCCCCAGCCGATCAAGTTTTGTGCACACCAAAGATTATGAACTCAAATAATAATTCTTCTTTGTCTTCAAATCTTTTTAGATCTTCAATAAACACCTGCACACAATCAACTTGAATCTCTTGTGATCAATAACACACAGAACGGATTCTGTTAATAATGGATTATCACAAGACGTCTTTAGATCTACAAACAGTTTATAGATCCCCGTCGATACTTCAATCTAGTTTGAGTGAATCTTATATCAGAAGGGAAGATTCTCAAGCATAAACAAACTAGGTGCAATCAAAGTTCAACAACCGTTAGTCAATCAAATCAATCGAAAACTAATAATAAACTGGAACTATCTAGTCTCCCACCAACGATACTCGTAGAGCTTCCCAATCCCAAAGAAGTCTTTAAAACGAGCGGTCGTAAGAGATTTCGCCTAATTAGGGTACTTTCCTCTCCGAATAGACGGCTCCACCAGTAACAACACAACTAGGTAGTTTTGCTGGCTTTGAGGATTAGTTTGCTCGAAATGCAAACTTCAATATTTATAGACCAAGGAAGTTTGGACACCAAGGAATTTCCAAAACCGAAAATATTCTCAAGATATGCTATATATTTCCAAATTCGGTTTCCATAATTCCTGGAAATGCTTTGCCCAAATATTGACCGAAATCTCAGTAGAAAATCTCCAATTAGTAAATGCACATTACCAATTTTTATTTTCTAAAGATATGCATTTTAATTGCTGAAAATTAAAAGCATATAAAACTGAAAACCTTAATTAAAAGATTCTCAATTTATTTCGATCCGGGATTCTCCTTATTCTATTAAGGAATATATTTGAACAATAAAAGATAAGAGTTATTGCACATGTTCAAAGTATGTCGACATCTTTACTTTGTAAATCCTCTTTCATATTTACAATCTTGGAACCGATTTGCCACACTTCCAAACAAGTTTAGAATTGGTTCATCTGACTTTCAAGAACTATGTGATTCATTATCCTATCAAATCACCATTAATGGGTTTCACGGTTTTACCAAAACAAGTTTCGGTTCTACCTCCATGTGGGTACTAGGATCGGTCTTTCCAAAATTTGGTTGACTAGGTACTAGGATCGGTTACCACATATTTATGGTATTTAACTTGTATTCGGTTGCACAAGTCATAGGATCGGTTACCAATAACTAGGACTTGTTATACCTCTTACAAGGATAGATTCCCCATGCTTGTGATCGGTTGCACCTCTTACTAGGATCGGTTCCCCAATGTCTAGGGTTGGTCATACCAATTACAACATATCGATCATACCATCTCAGGTAATTAATTAAGATCGGTTTCACTAATAAAAGTCATACCAATACAAAAGTCAGGCCTTGTGAATAGTTTTACCAAGATACATAAACAAGTTATGAGCGGTTATACTAAACACACATATTGGTAATCCAAAGATTTGCAATGGATAACAATACCAATAAGCCTAGAGATTTCCCTTTCGATTCATAAAACAAGTTTATGAATTGTACTTCCTTTTAACGAATGTAAAACATTGTTTCCTAGGAGGAAATATTCACCCATACCCATACATAATCACAATAGCATTCATACGATTATGTCGATGTCTTATATACGAAGTTCAAAAGATATACGTTATACTTCGTATTGTAATTCCTTAATACTATGTCTAACTAGAGTATAATCATTCACAGCTTCGCAGTTATGTTTTCAATATGCACGACTTGAAAGATACATTAGGAATGAAACAGTTCAAGTCGAATATTACTAACCTCAAGAGGAAGGATGATGTCGTCGTTGTAGCTCTTTACTTCTTCACATTCTTCAAGTCTTCACGTAATACTTGTAAGTCTCATATCCTAGTAACTTTCTAGCTAACCTATACGAAGTTGACTCTAGTAAATAATCAAGCGACTCTTTAAATGAGTTTTGATTCACTAAAATATGACAACCAAACTTGACATACCAACGCTAAGTGGGTTCAACCGAGCAATGCTCTAACAATATATATCTTTTTTAATAATTCAAATTCCTTTAGATATTAGAATCAATTTTAGGAGAATTTAGGAAATTGTCTTAAAAATAGATAAAAGAATTCAGAACAAATTTTAATTACTTAGGGTTCTTCCTTCAGTACTCTTCTTAGGACTTTTTTGGGTTTGCTTTGAGAGCTTACTTCAATAAAATTTAACTCATTGTGCTATAGTGGTTTTCAAATATGAAAATCATAGCCTGGAATATTCAAGGATGTGGTAATCCTTTTACTCAAAATCATCTAAACCAGATAATCTCTAATGATAAACCTGAAATTCTTTTCCTATCTGAAACTAAGTCTCAAAAACATTTAGTTAGATCATTGCTGAAGGACTATCCAAATATACACATAGTAGACCCTATAGGGTTGGCAGGTTGCTTAGCTATAGCTTGGGTAGATGGTTTTTCATTTGAAATAGTTCAATGGAACATCAACATGATAAAAATACTAGTTCAAACAAACTCAAAACAAAAAAATGGTTGCTGACATGCTTTTATGGAAGCCCTTATCCTGCCAATAGAAACCTCGCCTGGGATTTCATTTGAACGCGCAATTGGGGGATAAAAAAACTAATTGAGGGATATGAAATACTAACCCCATCCAATAATATCCGTTAAGGGGTGTTTTTTGGGGGCTAAAATACTAAAATACCCTTCCATCTAAATTAAAATTTAAAACTAAAAATCAAAATCAAAATCAAACCCTAACAAGTTCTTAAAGATAGGTTAAATTGAATTGTTCTTGAGAAAGAAGAAGAAGATAAAGAAATGGCTTTATTGAGAAGGTACATGATACCTAATCATATTTAAAGTGTTGTTGTTGTTTTAAAACTTCGTTTGGGTTAGAATCATAAACTTTTAATCCACTCCCGGCTTGTGTTTATGATGAATACCCTACTATTTTTTTGTTCCGGCGTAGTTTTTAGGATGAATACCATGCCGGTACTAGTGTCGGCATGGTTTTTTATGATGAATACCATGCCGGTACTTTCTATTTCAGACAATTTTTCTGTATGTTTTTGTCCTCAAACCGGCACGGTACACTTGGGAATCAACCATGCCGGCACTACTACCGGCATGATCGATAATGAACTTTCTATGCCGGTAGTGTACTTTCAATTTTCAAAATTGGGGGATATCCGGCATGGTGAAAGTATGAATACCATGCCGGTTTGGTCACTGCCGGCATGGTATTCATACTTTTACCATGCCGGCACTGAGTTTTTCAGGCGCAACAATGGCGAATTCAATGAAAAAAATCATACTTCAATAATTAATACCTATATATGAGTAATTGGAGCACTTATATGTTCAGCTAGTTTACTTTCCTGGGTTGGTTCTTCACGTAAACCTTCATGATCATAAATATCTTGATTTGATGTTGTTGCATCAACAAATTCAATGATAATGATTTATTCTAATGATTATCAAACTAATCTATTAACTTGACTAATTATATTTAACCACTAAACATGATTAGTAAGGGGTAGATTAGGAATTAGATAAAATGATTAGATAAGGGGTGAACCTGATTTGATATTTAAATCCAGTTTTTATCTTTTTCCTCTATCCCCCAATTAGTTTTTTTA
Source organism: Papaver armeniacum (assembly GCA_023531295.1). Taxonomy (NCBI): domain Eukaryota; kingdom Viridiplantae; phylum Streptophyta; class Magnoliopsida; order Ranunculales; family Papaveraceae; genus Papaver; species Papaver armeniacum. The sequence continues at coordinate 233,452 of JAJJWW010012829.1, read as the reverse complement.
TCCCCCAATTGCGCATTCTTTCATTTTTGAAATTTCAGAGCAGGTGGACAAGAATTCCATACCTTGGATTTTATTAGGTGACATGAATATGATCTTTAATCAGGAAGAAAAACTAGGAGGCCTGCCTTTTAAAAAAGCGGATAGCTGCTATTATCAGAACATTCTAAACAATGCAGGACTCGTTGACTTAGGATTTACAGGCTATGAATTCACATGGAACAATCATAGGGAAGGAGTAGCTAACATTCAGGAAAGACTCGATAGGGCAGTGGCTAATGCTGATTGGAATTCACAATTTCCAAATGCTGAACTCTCTCATCTAGTAGCTGTAAAATCTGACCATTGCCAAATTTCTCCAAGATTAGATTCTAATTTTATTAAACTAGAATACACTTTTAAATTCTACGATACTTGGCAAAAAGAAAACTCATGTGTACAAACTATTAGAGACTCTTGGAATCATGTTATAAGGAAAATACAACAAATTCCATGATTCTTAACATTCAGGAGCTTAGAACTAACTTGGAATTGTGGAAGAAAATGTGTTTGGTAAGCCTTCAAAAGAGATTAAAAGATTATTATCTCAAATAGATAATCTTAATAAATCTAGCTATATTTATAAGAAGGAGGAAAAAATCAAGGAAAAACTGTTCTTATTGGAAAAGTTATATGATACTCAGGAAGCTATAGCCAAACAACAGTCTAGAGACAATCAGGTCCAATTAGGGGAGAAAAATACCAAATTCTTCCATACTAAGACCCATAAAAGAAGAAAATGGAATAATATAGAGTGCCGTAGAATGGAAAATGATGAGATTACTTTCAAAATATTAGAAATGCAGAACACCTTATCTGACTATTTACTAAATATTTTTTCAGAAACCTCTAACTCTTCTCCCTCTTGCCCTGCTTTATTTGAAAACATCCAACCATGTGTTACAAAAGAGGAAAATTCATCTCTTAATGCTATCCCTTCCTCTGAGGAAATCCTTTTAGTCTTAAAAAAACTGAAACCAAATAAATCCCCAGGACCTGATGGCCTTCCTGCTAGTTTTTTTTAAGATGAACTGGGAAATAGTAGGAGGACAAGTTATATCCTCTATTCAAAAAAAAATCAGAACAGGAGAGCTACATCCTGAATTTAACAAAAATTTCCTATTTCTTATTCCTAAAAAAATACATCCCAAAGATCCCAGTTAATTTAGACCAATTGGGCTATGTAATACTATTTATAAAATCATAGCCAAAATTCTAGCCAATAGGATCAAACCCATTCTGAATTCTATCATTTCTCATTTTCAAGCTGCCTTCCTCTCTAGTAGACAAATCTTAGATAATATAGTGATCTCCCAAGAGCTTATTCATTCCTTTAAGAAAAAGAAAATCAAGCATGCTGGAATGGGTATTAAAATCGACATGTCTAAGGCTTTTGATAGGGTTAAATGGGATTTTCTAATCTCTTCAATGAAAGCTTTTGGTTTTTATCAAGCTTTCAGTAACCTAATATTGCAATGTATCTCAACTACTTTTATATTTGTTTTGCTTAATGGGAGTCCTGGAAGTTTTTTTAAACCTTCTAGAGGTCTTAGACAAGGAGATCCATTATCTCCTTATATGTTCATCATTTGTATGGAGATTTTCTCTAGACTCCTTCTAACTAGTGAAGAGGAAAAATTTATTCATGGTATCAAGCTAACTCCAAAGAATAGCCCCATTTCCCACTTATTTTTTGCTGATGATTGTCTTCTTTTTATTAGAGCGGACTTAAAAGAATGCCACAACATCCTGAAAATTATAGAAACAATTAGTAAAGCTTCTGGTCAGTTGATCAATTTTGATAAATCAGGAATCTTTTTCAGCAAAAAGTTTCAACCTAAACACCAGAGAATGATCAGTAGGCTATTGAAGATCAAACAAATAGACTTAAAAGATTCTTACCTAAGTACCCCTTTATTTTTATGGATAGGGCAAAAATAAATTTTTTTGAAGGAATGATTGAAAAAATGGAACATAAAGTTCAAGGATATGGGTTGGTAAAATTTTAGCTCAATCTAGAAAAATGGTTCTTAATAAAGCAACCTTAGCTTTATTAAGATCACTAGTAAAATTGATGCTCTTCAAAGGGATTTTTGGGGGGGAAAAGAAACTAATTATAAAGGATATTATCCAAAATCTTATTCCTGCTTATGTAAGCCTATTAGTAAGGGGGATTTAGGATTCAGAAATGCACACAAATTCAATTTAGCTCTTATAACTAAATTATCTTGGAGACTCTTGACAGAACCTAAGGCACTTTGGGTGACACAACTAAAACCTAGATATTTTAGGAAAACCTCAGCTTTTAGAGCAAAAACCCCCTCCACTAGTTCATGGATTTGGAAATGCATGAACAAAGGAATTAACCTAGTAGAACAAAACAGTATATGGGAAATTAGGGATGGGTATAGTGTCAATATATGGGAGGACAATTGGATACTTAACCTGGTAGGTACTCTTCTTCAATATAAAACATCAACCAATTCTTCTTTAATTCTGGTAAAGAATATCATTAATCCTATTACAAAAAAAAAATGGAATGAATCATTGATTCATGCCTCTTTCCCTTACACTATTGCCCAAAAAATCTGTAACATCAGAATTGCTATAGGCAATAACCTGATAAACAAAGTGGATACTCTAAGATGGCTCATCACCAAATCTGGAAAATTTACTGTCAAATCAATGTACAATAAGTTAAGTTAAATGAGAGAACTATAAATAATTATAACCTAGGCCAATCAGACTCTTTTTGGAAACATTTATGGGCCTTAGAAGTATCCCAAAGAATCAAGATTTTTACTTGGAAATATTTACAAAATGCAGTTTCTACTAATCTTAACTGTCTAGATTTAAGAAAGATATAGCTCCTACTTGTACTTTTGGTTGCATGGAATCTGAATCTGTTGAACACCTTTTCCTGCATTGTTCATTTGCTAAAGTTGTTTGGGCTACAAATCCATATCCAGTAGATTTAAATTTCAGCATTTTTACTATTTTCTTAGATGTTTGTAAAGAATGGATGGGAAAGGATAATCCAACTATCCCTATAGGAATTATTATGACCAAAATCTGGTTTATCTTGAAAGAGAGATGCAATAGAACTTTTAGTAAACAATAACAAACCCATAATCAACTAGCTCTAGAAATCCAGAGACATTTGGTGTTCTGGCATAAGGATAAATACACAACTTATAATAGATCAACTAATATAGGGAATTCCTCTAATGATACTTGGCAAGCTCCGGGAACTGGTCAAAATAAGATAAATATTGATGCAGCTTGGATTTCCATAGATGTGCCGGCAGGTTCAAGGTAGTCAATATCGGTTGTATAGGCCGATATTAAAGGTTTTTATAGGATATCGGAAAAAATCTTTACGATATTGAAAATATAGGCGATACGAAGGAGAAACGATAAAAACGCGTGTATCGTCCTGTACGGACCGATATATCGGTTTCACTTGTACACTGATAATATAGTTTTCACTTCATATATTATTATGGTGGCTGTAATTACTATAAATGCGAAGTTGATGGGCTAACAGACATTCAACGTTTGGTTTCGTTGTTGATAGTATAAGGCTCTAATCAACCACCTCTTATTTTGTAAGGTTGAAGTATGTTTACTGATAGGTGTCATAAACACCTTGATTTAATATCAATTGATTATGCTTTCTTTGCTATTTTTCTTGTGAATTATGTATTATTGTATTTGTTTTGAGTTTTTAGGTGTTTCGGAGCCATTTGAGCAAAAGAAGAAGAAGTAGGCGCAAAAAGGCAAAGACATAAGCGGAAGTCCAATAAAGTGTTAAAGGCAGACGAACATTCACTCAGGGCATCCACAACAGTTTACATAACCTAATCTAGTTCGAGTTCTTAGATTAAGAATCACACAAATTGTCTCGGACCCTAGTCCATTCTGCTACTGCTAAGAGTTCGAGTCGGCAAGCTATTCTGGTGGGTTTCTTCGAGGGTTCGAGATTGAAGCAGTGATTGAGTTACGCCGGGAAATGGAGGAACTGATGGGGGTTATGGTTGCAGAGAAGGAATTAATTGATGTGAATCTGAAGATTGTGGAGGAAATTGATGAAGAAACAGATGGGTAAAATGGGTTTGCTGTTGCTGTTGATTTTTTGAGAGAAGATGGTGGTCGACGCTATGATCGTGACAAGGAAATGAAGAGAGAATCAAATAGGAAATTGGGGTTTCGATTGGAGATTTGTGTTGGATTTGAAGAATACACAGAAGAAAAGAAGATTGAGATCGATGGTTTCTGTAGCTGTTGATTGAAGCTTCGATGCAAGGAATCAAGGATGAAGGCAAGTTGAAATTGAGAATGGGTTTGGTGATTATGGCAGAAATGGGTGATTGAGATGAAATTTGGTGGCTCTGGTAGTGAACTAGGGTTAGATGGTGGCAATGAGTTGATGGCAGTGTTGGTTCTGGTGGAGATGCATCATTGCAGGTGGAGATGGCTGCCATATGAGCCTGCTGTTGTAATCGAGAGAGAGTTGCCAGGGCTACAGAAAGAGCAAAAAAGAGATGGTGGCGCTGGTTCACAGGGATTGCAAGCCATTGAATCTGCAGGTTAAAAATTGAGAGAGATATGAAGAAATGGTGGAGAAATTGGTTGTTCTCAGTGCAGTAAAGAGGGCTATGCTGGCGTCAGTGGTCTGTTATGTTGGGTTGAGCTGAAGGGTTAAGAGCTCATTGAGCTGAGAAGATGCAAGCAGTGATGGTATCATGGAGCTGACAGTGTTGCAGCAGTGGTGGTAGAATTGAAGAATTGGTGATATGCTTGTTGGTACTGCAATTGGAGAATGGAATTGAAGTTGGCAGAAGCTTGTTTAGGGTTTGTTTCTGCTGGTGCTAGAACAACACATGGCAGTTGAATGGTTCAGGTGGAGTTGATGCTTTGCAAGAATGAAGCTGGCGATGTCGCTCTGGATGTTCTTGAGCTGAGATATACAAAGGAAGCTGTTTGAGTTGTTTGCCAAGCTATTGTTGCAGGTGAACTTGATATTCAAGTGGCAGTCATGGAAATGAGTCGAAGCTACGAAGTTGTTTTTACTGAGAACAAACTAGGTTCAGCAAATGGAGAACTTTGCTGGTGTTTGAAGCTGTACAGAAGTGGAAGTTACAGGTGCAGGTGCCTTAGCAAAGTAAATGGAGGATTTGAGGCTCTGGTTGTGTATGGAAGTGGCAGCTGATGCACTGAGCAGGGAAGAATGGATCTGGCATTGAAGTTGCTTCCAAGATTGAACATGAGGTGTTGCAGGTCTGGATTGTAGGAGGACTGGTTGGTGACTGCAAGCAAGATGCTGCTACTGTGCAGATGGAATGATGGAGATAGTGAAGCAGGTGCTGATGTTGTTGTGCAGTTGCAGCTGGTGTTATGATGGGTTTGTGTTGATTCACAGAATGAAGAAGATGAATATTCTGTAGAGGAGACATGGCAGTGCTGGTTGAACTGAAATGGAACGGATGGATCAGATGAAATGAGGAGAGTACTGTGACTGAATTCTGGGGTTCAGGTTATGGATTTGGCTCTACAATGAGCTAAAATTGCAGGTGAAGATGCAATTGAAGTAAGTAGAATGACTGAAGCTGAGATGTCGCTGTCAAGTGTTAGAGTTGTTGATATTCAAGGGGAAGAAGGTATTGCAGCTATAATTCAGATGGTGCAGTGAACACAAGACATAAGTCGTATTGCAGCGGAGGAGTTGAGAGTAATAGATGTATGTTAGGCTCTGCAGGAATTGAAGATAAAAGGCCTGAAATTGGCCTGGATCGGTCTGAAACAGAAGAAACTCGGTCGAAATCAGAGTCAGGCGAGTTGACTCACCGATTCAGTAGTTTATTCAGATGGACCTAGATTGAATGGGCTTCACTTGCGAGCTTCACTAAGGACCTATTTTTGGCAGTGGGTTAGGTTTGGAAATTGAAGGCAGAGAATGGTTATAAAAACCAAAAAGGGAATCTCTATGAGGGGATCTTATCTTGTGCCTCTACTTTTGTTCTAGGGTTCCAAAAACATGAAAGCTTTTCTTTTTCTTCTTGTGATGAACTCCATTAACATGAGCTAGAGTTTTATTATTGGTTGAAGGTTTGAGTTGGATTTCACATAACATGATTCTTTGATTCAATATATTAGTTTTGTCTCAATATTTATCGTTCATGATTCTCTGAAAATATAGTTGTATGATTGACGTATTACAACATGATTGATTATTTGTTTTGTCAAGTTGCAAATTGGTAGAACTCATATTCACATCTATTGTTAGTTTAGGGTTAATCATCGAGCGATAATCCTTGAACACAAGTAGCATAAATATGATTGTAGCTTGTAGTGATACATCCTTGTAATCATATGTGAACCATGACCTTTGTTCGAATTGTTTGCGCAATGTATTTCAATTGCATTGATTAGCCTAATTTTATGAATCTTAATGCTCCATGGGAATTGAACTTGATTAGCGCAAGGCGTTAGGTTATTCTTTTGGTAGAATTCATACTTGCATCGTTTTACATGTATGTGTGATGAAATCAGGAAATTGCGGGATATTCTTTCGATTAGATATCTTAGGGCTTTTGATAATAAGAGATTAAATATCAATTCTAGTTATTAAGATAAGAACATGTTTGTGAATGAAAACTAATCCTTAACCAATATCTTTACATCTTGATTTACGTGTTTGCTTTGCTTTGCTTTATTTGTTTTTAGTATAACTTAGATTATAAAAATCAGAAAACCCCCTTGTTACTTTTAGGAAACCAATACATATTGACAACCTAAGTCCTCTCTGTGGGAACGATCCTTTCTTGCCCTTGCTTCATTATATATTTTGAGTAGTAAGAAAGTGTAATTTATTTTTGACGCCTACGACAGCGATCAAATTTTGGCGCCGTTGCCGGGGAGGCAGCGGTTGTCACTTGTTTTTGGTTTCTTATTTTTGTTTTTAGTTTAGTTTTACTTTTTCTTATTCTTTGGTTCTTAACCGAGTTTTGAGAATCTCGTTTCAGGTACCAATTTCTATGGACGGAGCATATTGGAGCAATCAATACGGCTTTCAACCTAAACAATATGACAACTATCACCCTTACGGGGAGTACAATCAAAACCAATCCTTTGGTTATGGTCCATACTCCACGTACCCTTTTAGTTGTTCTCATACATTCCAACCTTTTTACGGTGGGTATGTAAGTGAGCAACCACAAAGAGGGGATGGTACTTGTACTCCTATTCATATTTCTTCTAGTTTGGTAGATGAAATGCAACAATTTATGGACAGCATGGAGTCAATTCGTAGACAACCAAGCATGGAACCAATTTCATCGACCGAATGTGCTCATAGTATGTTTGGCCCAATTTCTGATCGTAGTTATGATCATTCACCCATTAAAAGGGAATATAATTGGCCTAACAATACTGAAGTAAGTAATTCTACTTTTGCCTTGTCGAATGAGCTTTACAAACAAATGGAACACTATATTCAGAATTTGGATGGATCACTCCAAGAGCTTCAAAGAGGTATTTCCGACGTAAGAAAGGGCATTGATGAATACATAGAGGAAATGAATACTTATGTTGAAAAAGGCGAACCTTTGGGGACTTTCGTTGATAATTGTGTTGTTAACTCAACTCTTGATCGTAATAATGATCATTCACCTATTCAAAAGGATGAATTCGAGATTAGCAACACTAAATTCAGCGAGGACCAATCTTATGTTGACTATGATAGTGACGGTGATTATGATACATTGCTTGAACCAACTCATGGTGACATCCCCGAGGAGTGTACAATGGAGTCTTTTTGCGATCAAGGTGAAGACGAAGAGGAATATCTCGACACTTGTGTAGATTACTCAAGCATTGATCTTAATAATGATCAAGAGCCTATTCAAAGGGTGGAGATTGAGGATGGTGCAATGAGTGTTCTAAAAAAATTCCTTATGGTGAGACTTGAATCCGCAGTGAAGTATATGCCTTACAACAAAGAGGAATATGTTGAAAATGAGACCGGTTTGACCAATATTGTGGAAGACCCAATTGAGCTTGCAAATGATTGTAATGATGATGTTTATGTCGAGACTTTGGTTAAGGAAGAAACGGACGATGAATGGTTGCAAGGTTTGATAGAGGACCATGATATACATGAGGTGAATTATTCACTTGAGTTTTTCAAGGATGAAGAGGATTCTGTGATACAAGAGATTGTGCAAGGTTTGTCTAACCCGTTGCCTATTGTTTCTTCTCCTTTACCTCTTATTGGTTTGAATATATGTGCTTCGAGAGTATTGTTGAATGACTTTGTTTCTCGATTTCCGCCATTAGAGATACTTTATTCTCATACTATGCAGGTTTTGGAACAAGAAACCGTGGAAGTACCCGACTTCTATATTCTTTATACACTTCCAAGTGTGGACAAGAATAAGTGTGGGGGAACTTTTATCGGTTAATAGCTTCATTTCTGTTTTATATTACTAATATTTGTGTGAAGCTAGTGTTTGCAAAACAGGTTCTATGGAAGGATCCCCAACTTTTCAGATTGTTAGTATATGGGGAATGAATCTTGCAAGGATATAGTCGGGCTGACGACTTTAAACCAAGTGTTGCATGGGAGGCAACCCATAGGTCTTGTATCTCTTATCTTTTAATTTTTCTTTTCTTGTTTTTATTTTTGCTTGTAGCATATCATTATAAGATTTCCCACCTTGACTTTCTTTGGACGATTCAATTTACATTGAGGACAATGTAAAGTTTAAGTGTGGGGGAGTGGTTAAGCATTTGCATTGTAAATTTTTCAAATTTTTCAACTTTTGTGTAAATTAGTGAATAAAAACTCCAACTTGTGGTTAGTTTAGAGTCACATAGTATACATGTCTCTAAGATTACATCGAGAATCTCATAAGGGTGACTGAACTTAAAGATGACAGAGAACATGATCGGGTTTCTTAATTGTATGAGAGTTAAAGTTGGATTTAACCATGCCAGTGGCAAATGAGGTGCAGACTGAATTCGGTATTAGAGTAGTGGTCCCCTATAGTGGAGACTACCCATGTTACATCATGAGAGGCACCGACCTTCAATTCTTTGTACCTGTCTAAAAATGTGCTTTTAGAGTGTGTGTCACCGTACGCAAATTCCGGGCAGAATGGTGAGCTGCCCAACCATTCTGGAAACAAAATATATATTTTTGTTGATAAATAATAAATGTTAAAAAAATCCTAATGATGTATCGCCTATAAAAACATATATTATCATTTGTATAGGTGTATAGGACCCGACCGATACGATACTGATATACGATTAACTATCTTGGGCAAGTTTTTCTTTAATTTTCAGAAATGCTGCAGGAAATTTTGAACAAGGAAGAGCATGACCAATTACAGCCTCATCTCCAGAAGAAGCAGAAGCGCTAGGGCTCCTACAAGCATCTCAATGGGCTAAAGAGGAAAGTCTTTCCAATTTCAGTGTAGAAGGTGATTGCAAAAATCTGTTTGATTATCTAAATGGGATACCGTCTCAAATTACTTGGCTGAATCAGGCCATAATGGATGAAGTTCGTACAGAGTTTAAACTTTGTCAAAAAAAAATTGGGTTTCTTTTATATGCCACAAGAACAGCAAACAATATTGTAGCTGATATTTTGGCTCAGGAAGCTAAATCCTTTAGCAATGTTCTTAACTGGAGAAATGAACCTCTGTCATGTATTAAATTTGCTTTAGAAGTAGATAAATCAAATTTTCGGGTGGATCCTAATAGCTCAACATTCGATGGCTCTACTCAACTAGATGTAAGGTTACTAACTCCCTAAGTTAGTCTTTCGAATGCATTTTAACTTTAAAAAAAAAAAAAAAAATCATTTCTAACATTGTACTAGACTATAGGAATTGGGTTACTTTCCCCCGCATTCCAAGAACAGTGACTACTTAATGTTAATACACGGCTCCAAAAAAAAAAAAAAAAAGTGACTACAATAATACTTGAATAAAAAGGGGATTTAAAAAAAATGTCCATGTGGGGAAATGCATTTAAGAAAATGCCCACATTTTTTTCACTATTTATTTAATGCCCACGATTTGACCCTTTTCATCCCGTTTTTAGAAAAAACGGCTAACAGACGTTAGTGTATAGGTGGAAATGAATAGGCCATGTCAAAATACATTCAAGTCCCTGAATCGTTTGGTTAGGTCCGAGTTAAAACAGTCGGTTAGTTTATATTCAACTCGCGACTCAGTACAGTGGAAGCAGTGTACTCGTGACTCAGTGTAAACTCAAACACTGTTCATCTTCCTCCCAAATATTTCGGTCTCCCATTAATGAACACATGAACCCTAGTTTCAGATTATAAATTCAAAAGTGCCAAACATCAAATTGCATCAATTTAACATCATAAATCATCAATACATATAATATTACAACAACCCAATTAATGAATTAGAAAAACAAGCAGATTAAATTCCCATATTTTTTTACGAACCAAAACTTAAGAAACCCCCATGTGATCGATTGAAATTCAAATAATAGATTAGTTATGTCACCAAAAACAGTCCCCACTGAAAAACGAGAATCCTCTAAAATTGACCATTTCTTAAACAGATTCTTACACCCAAACTAACAACCTAATACTCACCATCAGAACATCAAGTATCTGTCTCAATATATATATTTAATTTAGGGAAAGGAAACCTGAATAGTGAGAAGATGGAGGAATACTATAATTACAAGATTCTCGAGCTTTTTCCTCAACTTTCATGGCGTCGAGCTTCTGCTCTGCAACTTTCATGGCGTCCCAGATGTTTTGAGCTCAGATGTGTACTCGTGATTCTTGTTCTTATTGAAAGATTAAAGAAGAAATCAATGTTTAGCTGTAGCATCTGTTGTTTTCCATTAAAGAAGATGAATAAAGAATCAGTTGAGGGGACGAACGGAGGGGGCGAATTGGTTTTGTGATAATAAGGCGGAGAAAAAAAAGAAGACAGATGAAAGAAAAAAGAGAACCTAGCTAAACGGGTGTATGGATCAGGTAAACATTAGTTCTGAACGTCGATTTCTTAACATGTGTAACAATTTAATCCAACTGATATTAAGCCGTCGATAATTTACACATTGACGGTGGGGGATTCTTTTAACATTTCTAGCTTCATGGGTAGTTTAGTAATTTTGCCCACCAGAATCTCATCTCGTCAGGTGAGAAATTGACTAAGTCCACGAGATTTTACTGTTTTGGTGGGCCCAGACGGAAAAGCTAACGGCATGGGCATTAAATAAATAATGAAAAAAACGTGGGCATTTTCTTAAATGCATTTCCCCACATGGGCATTTTTTTAAAATTCCCTAATATAAAACTCTCTGGTGCATCACATATCAGCATCGAAAATTCTCGGCAGACCGAGATAAAAACAACACAAAAAAACCACCCTTCACACCCATCCCTACACGTCTCCCGAGGGGCGGGACCCACCAAAAAAAAAACTGTGAGAGTCGGTTTTGCCCAGGTTTGGGTGGGGCGGTCCGTAAAGAAGCACTGTAGCAGCATAAACACCCCAACTTAATCGTACAAAATTTAAGTACTAGCTACCTCAGCAAGGGACAGTAGAGCTTAAAGATAGCGAGTACTATCAAACCATACCAAATTCGATTTCATTAGAATTTGCCTGTTTAAAAAAAAAATGTAGCAAAGTAAGAAAACTAGGGTAAGCGTATTGACTTGGCATGCCATTAAAGCTAACGTCTAGGGTATGACCCTTCTCCAAGTATATAGTGATTTTTTTTTTCCCATTAAGCTCCCTATATCAACTTGTATTTAACTACTAATTTATACATTTTTTTAAGAGGATCTCACATGCCTCTTTACCACTTACTTCAGGTACTTCAACCTATACTGGTTCCGGAAATGCTATTCCGCACTCTCAATAGCACTCTACTCACAGCACTGTCTGACGTGGTTGATAGATGTGGAAGTCCACGTGTTATTGTTCAACGTGTACGCCCTTGGGTCTTCATTTCCTACACAACTGAAGATAGTTCATCTCTCTACTTTTGTCTTCATCTTCCATTCAAAATCCCAGAAGATGAATGATTGAATGAAATTCCACCCATAAATTAATGTCCTGCATAAAAAAGAAAAAAATAATGGAGCTGCAACAGTACACTGTGATAGTGAGAGAAACAATTTTCAGTGATTTTTTTTTTCGTTTTTTTGTTGGAAGTAGGCAACCATCAGGAACTTGTGGTGATGAAGCATAATACGATTATTTGTGAAAAAATTCTTTTATGTGGGTGGTGGTGTTAATGGCGGTGGTGGTAATTCTATACAACCTGCAGCATCACTAAAGAAACAGTCATCATTAATTGATTCTCTTTGTAAGTTGTTATCAAAATTAACAGATTCATTCACATCAGCACTATTATTATCATCAGATCAAACTAAAACTCAACATATTTTTCTAGACATACATTTACAAACTCATATTCTTTGATTTTAAGATTGGACATGAGTAATTATAGATCTAATAATTGATTTTTTAATTCAAACAAAATTTCTATGTGATGTATCATTTCCCATGATTATTTTGATTCAATGATCAGATTTGAGCTTTCTTTCTCAATTAATGGTGATTGTTCGTCTGTTAATCAAAAGGGCAGTGTTTTGGAGACTTACAAATCGATACACAATAGCAAGGGTTTGATTTTAAAGCAAGGTGTGAACACGGAAATCACGTAGGCATCCCCATGTTCGCAAACAATCTTCGCATGAATTGAATACACACATTAAGTTATGAATATCAAATACATAGATAGGTGTTGATTCATTGATTCCAAACCCCGCGGGTTTGTCATGATCTCATCAACATCTATCAATAATAGATCTAAAGAGTGAACATATAAATGAAGATATACGAGTGCTAAATGTAAAGGAGACAATGGTTTACGTGGTTCAGCACTAAGGCCTACATCCACGGATCTGGGGTATTCACTATGTAGTAAATGGTTACAAGAATAGTCGCAAGACTTTGTGTTTATCGAACCCATAGGTTGATGTTCGTACTTACCTCTCTCTGATCTTTCCTATTCTCTAGTTCTCTCATATTCTCTAGTTCTCTCCTAGTGTCCTCCTTTTTCATGTTTGGAAGGGACATATATATACAACTAATTTAGGTGGGTCCCTTGGAAAATAGTTGTTGAGGTCTTATCTTCTTGTGTTCTGTGCATAGTCCGCGGACTTCCTTGTCATTCCGCGCCTTCTAATGTTTCTATGTTCATTACGCTGACCAGCCCCTGCTCTCTTCATTGGCTATCTGACACGTGCCCCCTGAGCAGCACTAAATGCGAGTGGTTGGGGCGGTCCAGTCTGCGCCAGGCGGTGTCAGTCTTCCCTTGTCACGTCCGTGTCAGTTGGACCTTCCCCAGCCGTTGATTATGCCTCACCTCGTGATGAGGTAAAGTGTAACAGAGTAGTTCTTGGGTGTTATGTGGGAGATATCTTCCTTTGACACTCCTTCATCTTCGACCGTTGAGCTTGACAGATGGCACGCCGTCTAGATCCTATGGATGCCCCTATTGTGTCATCTACTTTTATGACGTGGCCTCCACGTGGGCTTTGCTAGTACACGTGGTGAGGGAGATAAATAAGTGTACTTACAATTTGCCCCTCTTCTTGTGACTGGGCGCCAGCCTTAGTTGGGAGAATAATCGTGTGGCACGTTTTTATCTCTCTCTTCATAACTTCTCCTAAAAAGGAGTTATTTGCATTTATTATGCACGTTTCCCATATCCGGCCATAACTGCCCCTTGGGTAGTGGACGGTTTCTTTTGGTCCTATAAAAAAGAGAAGGATGAAGGAATGTGAATTAAATTCACATTCTCTGTTTATTCTCTGCTCCACCTTCTTCTTCGTCTTCTTAACTTCTTCTGCCACCATTACTGTTCGTCGTTGCTGCTGTTGCTGTTGTTGCTGCTGTTGCTTATTGAAATTCAGGTAGGATTTTTTACTTAGTTTACTCGCCATTTATACCCTTATTGAGTTCTTGATTTTCTGGTGATGAATCATGATGGGTTTAATCTTATGCATATCATGGAATTTGAAAGTTGTCGCCGCTGGACCGTGTGTTTTACCGGCCACGTTTGATTCTCTTTTTCTTCTTTTGTGTTTGAGTAATAGCTTGAGAGCTTAAATGGTTGTAGATGAAATCTAGGGTTTTCCTCACGTTCGCTGCTGTTCTTGAGATTTTTTCATTTTTCGATCTTCCTTGACTCTGATTTGTACTTCTATTTGCGTTTGTGTCCACAGATATGTCCGATCGTCCACGGGTTCCTTATCAAACTCCTCCGTCAAGTCCTCATAGATCTCCTCGGAGGGATTCCAACATTAGGGGCGGAACTTCGGCTCCTCTTACGCGGGGTAATCCTCGGGATAGACGAACATCTTCATCCTCTGGTCAGAGGCCTTCGCTCAAAAAAGGTGATCCGCCGCAGGGGTCTAGGTACGCCGTGAATCGTCCTAGAGATGGGTCTCCTAAGAGACAGCAGAATCCGCGCGATGAACTTCTAGATGTGCAGCCTCTTCGCGCCATGCCTCCACCGCGGACTAATCTTCCCTTGACTCCATCTGTGCCTAGTTCAGGCAAGTCAACTAAGAATCAGCCTCCGAAGAGGAAGGCTACGGAGATAGAATCTTCGGGAGATGTAGTTCCTCCTAAGAAGAAGGTAGCGGGTTCTGCGGAGGATGTTACGGAAACGTTTACGAGGATGACTCTTCTGTTACCTTTCGTCCTTTACCTTTGGGTAACAAGAAGTTCACTTTCGACACATCAATCTTGAAGCCTTCAAATTGAAGCATGGTCTTCAAAGACTTCCAAGTGCGCTTTTATGCCCCTGATAAAGATATAACCTATGAGATGGTTACCAATTATCAGTACGATGCCTTTCATTTATTGACGACCGTGGGTGCTTTCGAGGCTGGTTTGATGTTGCCTTTGTATAAGGCTGGTGATGATTTCTACTACCGGGTTTTGTCTAGCCGCGATACTGCTAAGAAGAGTCATAACCGTGGGGTGCAGCAGTTGACAGGAAATTATCTTCGCCATCTCCGAGAATGCTATCTTCGTAGCAAAGGACAAATGATGATGACCTGCTATACCCACAAATTAGAAGAGGAGAAAGGGTGGTATACTCCTGAAAATTTCAACAAGTCCTTTGGGGATTATGTTAACAGGAATACACGTAAGCCGTGGTCTGTGAGTCTGCGGAATATTGTTCCTGGTAAGTTGGAAATTCGCCTTTTGAGCGAGGTAAGTGATTCCAAAATGGCGAGGGTTCCTGGTGCTGAAGGTCTTCCTATTCCCGCTGATGAGAGAATTAAGCGTGATCATGACTATGAGTGGTCTGCTACTGTTCTTGAAGTTGTTGGTCCGTGGGCCTATGGTTGGGTCCCCGGACCCCATGGTTGGCAGCCTACTGTTGACAGTCCTTATCGCGAAGCCTCTCCTTCTCGTTATGCCCATTACTGCCCTTGGCAGATGAGTTTTGGAGGTATGGATTTTGCTTACAATCGTGATGTTGATGATGCGGAAGATGAAGATATCTCCGATGCTAACCCTCCTACGCAGAGTGCTAGTATTGCTAAGGTGTGTTGTTTGTTTTCTACGTACATATGCCCCTTCGTTTTCTAAAGTAATGTTGATTATGCTAAGGAAAGGAGATACAAATGGCTCTTTTAGCATTGTCTCTTTATCATTATGTTTCATTGTCATTATGTCTCGCAGGTGCTTAGAAAGAAAAAGATTAATCCCAAGCAATCGTCAAATTCTCCCACCGAAGATTCTACGCACTTCGAGGATGTGAACAGTCCAGTGGATGGTGACGAGGATGTTTTCGATAAGGAAGAGCGGATTGGGACTTCTCCACCCTTTCAAGAAGGAAACAATGTTGTTGGTGGGGGCGTTGGTGGAGGTGATGATGATCAGGACACCGGTGGTGGTAGTGGTGATCAGGCCCCTGGTGGTGGTAGTGGTGATCAGGCCCCTGGTGGTGGTAGTGGTGATCAGGCCCCTGGTGGTGGTAGTGGTGATCAGGCCACCGGTGGTGGTAGTGGTGATCAGGCCCCTGGTGGTGGTAGTGGTGATCAGGCCACCGGTGGTGGGGCTGTGAAGTCAAGTGGGGCCGCGGGTATTGAGGTTGGTGAAAATCTGATCGCAGAGGACAGTGGCATTGGCCTGCAACGGGCCGTTGTAGACAAGGGCAAGGGAGTTGCTCTTGGTAGTAGTGATAAGGATGGGGATACTTACTGTGAGTTCTCCTTTGGTAAGGTTTTATCCGGGGGACAATCTTTTGACATGGCCGCAGCTATATGGCTTGTCTCGGATTTCAATTTTCTTTCCGCCGGTGATGACTGGGATGTTCTTCAAGATAGCCGCGGAGGTGGGTTAGTACGCGGATCTGATGCTGAGGTTCTGGTGGTTCATCCAGAGGGTTTTGTTGGCGCTTCCTCCGCTGATGGCGGGGCTTTGGTGCAAGGTAATACTGGTGCTTTACTTGGTGGGAAGTCCTCAGATTCTTCCTCAGATGATTTCTCGCGGTCTTTAACCGCGGATGGCGATGATGCTATTTTGGCTTGGCTTAAAAAGAAAGATTTGCTTGTCGTGTCGCATCCTGCCCCTGTGATTGAAGGGGAAAAGAGTTCGGACTCTTTTACTCGCAGGCATATGGAGCTAACCTCTGAGGAGGTGGTAGATGGAGAGTGGGACAAGAATCTTGTGGCCAGCGGGATTGATCTCGTGGTGAATCCTCTCTCTACTGTTGCGGGCATGATGGCTATTGCCGATGGGTACCAGTACAGTTATCCCCAGCAGCGGTTATTGGAGGTTTGCCCTGCTCTCTCTATCCCTGATTTTACTTAGGTGTGTTATGTGAACTAATTTCCCTTTTTGATTGATAGATGATGAGGAGTGAGTACTGCAACCATAATCTTTACCGGCTCTTCAAGGCTAAGTCTCTCAAGCTTGAAGCGAAACTCCGCCATCGTGAAGAGGTGCTTTCGAGTGTTGAAGCTGCGGCCTCTGCTAAAGATAAGGAAATAGCAGAGCTGAAGGGTCTGCTTAAGCGCAAGGAGCAAAACGGGACGTGGAAGAGGCAAAGCTGCGTTCTGAGCTAGCTTCGGTCAAGGACAAGTTAAAGGTGGCTGAGAAGAATTCTTCATCTATTTCAGGTCTGCATCTCCTTCTCTTTGATTATTAGATGTTCCTTATATGTTCTGAGTTATCTTCTTCTTCCCCCCTCCCGCTGTACTATCTTCAGTGGGTGGAATCCCTGAGTTGATGTGGCTTCGGGGTGAGAGAATTCGTCAAAAAGGTCGTATTGCTGAGTTAGTTGAAAAACTCAAGAGTGAATCAGCGAAATGGAATACTCGCGCGGATGTCCATAATGCTATGGCCGAAGAATGGCGTAAGAAAAAGTTTTACTTGGTAGATCTGCAAAACCAAAATAACCATGACCGTCATTTATTCAACGGTGCTCTTTTATGGACGCGGGATAATCTTGAGAAAGCCCGTGGTCAGATTTCCGCTCTAGAAATTAAGCTCAATGTCATGGAAGAAGAACTGCGGCAAGCGCGCTCTTCTCATCCCTCAGATGTGCGGGCTTATATGCAACGTCTTGCCAAGGAAAGAGATGACGCTAGGGCGTGAATCTGCGCTCTTAGTAATGCTTTATCCGCGTCTCGAGCCGATGTGGCCCGTCAGGTTGAGTATGAGAAAAACTTAGAGGTGACTATGTATCGTCTTAACAAGGGCTTGGAATCGAAGAATGATGAGTTTAATCGATATCATCATTCGAACTCGATGCTTCGAGATGACCTAAGCGCGAGTCAGCATGCTCATAATCTTCTGCAGGTAGATTATGATAGGTTATCAAATGAATATGATTATGCCGCAGAAGCACGGGACTCCGCGGTTTATCATTGTGAAGGTATACGTCTTTGTCATCGAGTGTGCTTTGTGTTGTATTTGTTATAATTTTCCTTTTCTAATATCCGCAGAGCTCCAAGGACAAACTTCGAGCCGGGATGGCAAGTTTGCCGAAGCTCGAGCTAAGGTAGTTCAATTGGAGGGCCAAGTCAATTACCATCGTGGTCCGGCCTTGTCTCGGAGGAAACGCTTATTTGAAACAAGCTAATCAAAAGGTGGACCATCTTTCCACTTCCCTAAATCAAGCTGAGATGAAGAGTGTAGCCATAGGCTTCGTGGCTCGTAAGCAGTTGGCAGAAGAGATTAACAGGACTCTTGGTGAGATTGAGTTGGATCTCAAGAAGAACCATGGGCTAAACAAGAATTATACTCGGCGTCCCGTACCCGTGCTCCCTTCAGGTTCTTCTGGCCCCTCCTCTGGTGGTAGTGTTCCTTCGTCGCTGAAGGACAAACCCGCGGATAATGCTCCTTCTCAGTAGATCATAGATAGTATGCTAGGGATTGATCTCAGTTGCTTATCCTTTTTGGCGTTTTTGCTACTTTTCTTGCTAGGCTTGTAATCAACTGCTGTGTACTAGATCAAACTTTAGCGTTTAAATCTGACTTTGAATTTTGTTGAATTCGCATCTATTGGCTTTACAAATCAAGTTAATATAATGATTAATTCCATAGTGTTTGTAATCTAAGGATGTTAAACCTCGGAATTTGAGAAAGTGTATTGTTCGTGCAATTCCGTAGGTTGATATCCCCGGAATTGTCTTGTGACCTTGCACCCCGTCCAGCTAATTCCTTGGCCAGAGGATTTCTGAAAGGTGGGGGTCTGGCCGATGTTCAAGGATATACTCCATTGAGTTCGCGGCTTGTAATATTGCTCGGGTATCCCGTTCTGTGGGAAGTCACCCCCTGGTCGTACACTTATAGACGCTTACGGGGGAGTTCCGAGAGATTGCATGTGTATGCTTTGTGCAGGATATTCCCCGATGTATTGCAGCGGGTATGATCCACGCTTTGTGCGGGACATTCCTCTTATTAAAGTATAATGCCAGTTCTTAATAATTGTAATTGCACAATGATTTACGTGGTTCGGCCCTAAGGCCTACATCCACGGGGTAACGATAGTGTCGATATTTTATTAAGATGTGACATGGTTTTCAATGTACATTCATACTACGTTCCTTGGTTGATCTTCCTATGTACAGATGGGTGTGTAAGTAGTATATACATGTGTCTCATATGGTATAGGTTGTGGGTTTTGAATAAATTGAAATGCGTGTGGGTAATGAATAGAATATGACACTTGAAGACGAAAGCTTGGATTGATTGAAAAGTTAAGGCGCGTTACTCCTTCATCAGAGATAGAAACATGTGGACTTGTAAGTCAATTTTCTTCTTCTGAAATGCATACGCAGGTGATAGATTACGGGTAGTATGGCTTGAGATATTTGGCATTCCACGGATGCATGAGGATTTCCCCTTTCAGATTACGCAGATAGTAAGAGCCATTTCCCGCGATGTCGTGTATTACGTAGGGTCCTCCACAAGTTGGTGCTAATTTTCCCCACTTCTTTTCTCGCTGGTATTGGGGAATGGTCCTTAACACATACTGCCCTTCTACGAAATTCCTAAGTTTCACTTTTTTGTTATATTCTCTGGCTAGCCTCGCGCCGGTAGTTTTCCATTCTTTGCAAGGTCGCTTCTCTCCTTTCTTCGAGATCATCGAGCTTTTCCAACATCATGTCCGTGGTGAGGTTCTTCTCCCATGCTTCTGTCTTTGTTGTTGGTAGTAGAATTTCTGTGGGGATTACTGCTTCTGCTCCGTACGTGAGTAAAAATGGAGACTCTCCTGTAGCTGATCTTCGAGTTGTTCTGTATGCCCACAGAAAGTTATGTAATTGTTCACACCACCGCCCCTTGTACTCGTCTAGTTGTTTTTTAAGGATAAGTGCCAAAGTTTTGTTCGTGGCTTCTGCTTGTCCATTGCTCTATGGGTATATGGGGGTGGATTTGTTTTTTCGAATTTTGAAAGTGTCGAACAGCAAGTCGATATTCTTTCCTTGCAATTGCTTACCGTTGTCGGAAACTATCTCTCATGGGATGCCAAACCCGCAAATGATATTTTGAAAAATAAATGTAAAGACGTCCGAATCACGAATTCTTGCCGGTGCCTTGGCTTCTACCCACTTGCTGAAGTAATCCGTTGCCACTATTAGGAATCTTCTTTTCCCGGTCCCTGATACGAACGGGCCCACTATGTCGATACCCCATTTTGCAAAGGGCCACGGACTATCCACAGAGTTTAACTTTATGGCTGGGGCGTGGATTCGTCTGCCAAATCTTTGACATTCCTCGCACCTTTGTGCCATTCTGGGCGCGTCTCGCATCATGGTTGGCCAGTAGTAGCCCTATGTCTTTGCCTTATCTGCAAGGGACCTCATTCCGCCGTGATTCCCCGCGTCTCCTCTATGGATGTCTTTCAAGATGGCATGTCCCTCGGATCGGGACAGGCAGCGACGAAGTGGCCCGAGGAATGATTTTCTGTATAAGGTTCCGTCTCTTAGCTCGTACATCCCTGCTCTGGATTGTACTTTCCTAGCTTGTTTGGTATCCTGGGGAGTTTCCTTCCTCAAGGAAAGAATGGATTTCGATTCTCCAATCTTCTTCCCGATCAGAATCGTCGTCCTCATCTCGCTTGTCGCATGATGTCATCGTTACGAAGTCGTCGATTATGTGCTCTCCGATATCATCGTCGAGAGATATCTTCCTCCCTAGGCTTGCGTTGGTTAGCTGCGCACATCTCTTGGGGTTTGACGGATGGTTCGTACACCCTTGTTATCTTGATTGCTTTGACATCCTCGTTCTTGAGCATGGCTGATATGTATGCCAAGGCATCCGCGTGCCTGAGCTCCTTCCTACGCAGATGTCGGAACTTGATTTTTGGTATCTGGGAAACCAACGTTTGCACTAGAGCCATGTATGCCATTAGTGTCTCGTCATACACATTGTATTCGTAGCCTATCTGTCGTATGATTAGTTGTGAGTCACTTGTCAACCGCACTTCTTGTATCCCCATTTCAATTATCAAGCGGAGAGCATGGACCACTCCTTCGTATTCTACGATGTTATTTGTATGGCCTTCAAATTCCAATCTGAATGCGTGCACGATCCTATCCCCAGTGGGTGTGGTGATGACAATGCCTATCCCCGTGCCCTCTCTATTTTTGGAGCCGTCGACAAAGACTTCCCATTGTCGTGGGTTTACCGGTTCAAGAATATTATTTGGTTCTTTTTGCTTTTCTATTTCTGGGGCGCCCGCGGCCCTCCATCCTTGTATGCGCACCTCTTCTTCGTTGTCCAGAGGTAGGTCTGCTAGGAAGTCTGCTAACACTTGCGATTTCTGAGAGTGTTGAAGCTCATAGTGGATGTTGAATTGGTCGAGGTACGTGCTCCATTTTGCTATGCGTCCTACCTTTCCTGCCCCTTTGAGGATTGCTTCTAAGGGTGCTCGACATGGGATACGTATGTCATGTGTTAAGAAGTACGTCCTCAGCTTTAAGGTAGACCATACGATGGCTAAAATCAGTTGTTCGATTCTTGTGTAGTTTCTTTCCGCGGAATTCAGGGTCTTGCTGACATAGTAGATTGGCTGCTCCTCCTTTGTGTGGGTCTCACCGACGGCGCTTACCGCATCGTCGTCTTGCTGCAATGTATAATGCCAAGACTTCGTCGAGGTCGGGTTTTACGAAGGATAGGGATCTCCGCTAGATATTGTTTGATGCCTACGAAGGCTTCTTCGCATTCTCGCAGTCCACTCAAATTTCGTCCCCTTCTTTAGTATGTTGAAAAAGAGTTTGCATTTATCCGAGGACCTCGAGATGAACCTTCCTAGAGCTGCTAGGGATCCATTGAGTTTTTGTACTTCTTTTAGGTTCTTTGGGGATGGCATGTCTACTATGGCTCGGATTTTTGCGGGATCTACTTCAATGCCCCTTTTTGTCACCAGATACCCAAGGAATTTTCCGGATGTTACTCCGAAGGTGCACTTTTCCGGATTTACCTTCATATTGTGTTCTCTCATAGCTATGAAAATGTCCCTCAGGTCTTGGTGATGGTTCTTCTTCAATCTGCTTTTTACGAGCATATCATCAACGTAGACCTCCAAGGTCCTGCCAATCCATGGCTTAAAAATAGCATCGACCATCCTTTGGTATGTTGCTCCCGCGTTCCGGAGTCCGAAAGGCATCCTCACATAGCAATATAGGTCGTGGGGTGTGTAAAATGCCGTATGTTGCTGATCTTCTTCTGCTAAAAATAGTTGATTGTACCCGGAGTATCCGTCCATGAATGATAGCTCTTCGTATCCTTCTACTGCGTCGACTAGTTGATCAATGCTGGGTAGTGGATAACTGTCCTTGGGGCACGCTTTGTTCAAGTTGGTGAAGTCGATGCAGTCCGACCCCACCACTCTTCTTTGGTACTATTACCATGTTAGAGATCCAAGTAGGATATTTGACTTCTTTTATGAAACCAGCCTCCAACAGACTTTCGCAGACTCCGTTTCTACGGCTTTGTGATATTCCGTAGCCACCTTTCGTATCTTTTGTCTTACCTGGGGTGTGCCGGGTTTAATGCGCAGCTCATGTTGTACGATTTCGGGTCTATTCCCGGCATGTCGGATAGTTTCCACGCGAAGATTTCCGCGTATTCTTTTAGTAGTTTCACCAGCGAGGCTTCGCGTTCTTCGTCCATTAGAGTTCCTATCTTGATCTTCTTTGGATTCTCCTCCGTTCTTATGTTAACTTCTTTCACCGCTTCCAAGGATGTGAATGTGGGATTTGGTTCCCCAAGGTGAGGAACTTTCTTTAATTGCTATTTGGTAGGCTCGGATTCTTTGTTCGCGAGAGCATCCTGGTTAGCAGTTGATGTTGATGCTTCCATGTTTCCTATGGAGTTCCCCTTGGACAAGCTTTTCCCTGAGGTTCCTTCCAAGTATTCATTGATGGCTTTGTCTTTGGATGTTGCCTTGTTCCGAGCCCTGCGGGTTCTTCTTTTCTCATCTTCTTCATTGTTGAGTTGTATTTGCATTGCTTGGCATTCCTTTGCGGAAACTTGATCACCCCTGATCTCCATTACCCCTAAAGGAGTAGGAAACCTAAGGTATTGGTGGTAGGTGGATGCGACTCCCTTAAGCTTGTGGACCCATTTTCGTCCAATAATGGCATTGTAGGGTGAAGGCGTGTTCACCACACTTTGAGCGTCAACTTTCATGGGACCTGCGTCCACCTGCAAAATAATATCCCCGAGAGGCTTCGTAGCCGTACCATTGAACCCATAGATGGTATAGTGCGAGGTCAAGAGTTGCTCGTCATTAAGCTCCATACGTTTGAAGGTATCGTAAAACAGGACATTTACGGAGCTCCCTCCATCAATGAGGATTTTCTTTATGTTGCATCCTGCGATTGGAAAAGTGAGGATCAAAGGATCGTTGTGATCTTCCATGTCATCCTCAATGTCCTCGGCCTCGAAGGTTAGAGGTGCGTCCATCCATTCTTCGTGCTCTTCCACTTCTTTTCCGTCTAAATTGTAAAGCTCACAATAGTCTTTAAATTGCTTCCTCAATCTTTTCCCTATTTGTGCAGTTAGGGTTGGTTCTTTGCTTTCCGAGCAGGATATAGTATTCAGTGTGCGATTACCCTCTGGCAATTGGACCTGTTTTCTGCGTTTGGCTCTGTCTTCCGCCCCATCCTTCTCTACGTAATTTTGGAGATCCCCTGCATCTATCAGCTTTTGTATCATTATCTTGAGATTTTTGCACTTCTCAGTTGGATGCCCGTAGAAGCAGTGGAAATCACAAGACTCTTTGGACTCCTCCGAGGCCGGTGGTTGCTTCCCCTTAGACCAGGGCCAGTCTAAGTTTTCGCGGTCCTTGATTTCCTTTAAGATGCGTGCGTAGCTGGTATTGAGTTTCGTGTAGACTCGGTCTTCAAATTTTCTACCACTCCTTTTGTGGTCACCTTTCTGATCCTTTTCGTGTCTGCTGGATCTGTTAACTTGTTCCGCGGAGTTTGTCCGTGGTAGTCGTTGATCCTGTGCTCTTGGGTTCTCTCTTTGAATTTCTTCCAACCTCGCGTGTTTTTCGATGGTTATCCTCAAATATCCCTCTGTGGTTGGGGTGGTGCCGTGGATTTCGACAAACAATGGGCTCATCCTGTCAAGTCCCCATTTGTAACAGTTAATACTCACCACGGGGTCCACATGTCCTATGGCTTGACATATCTTGTGCCACCTATCCGTGTATTCTCGAATGGACTCCTTATATTTGATTGCAAGCGAGAAGAGCTTGTCCATCCCTGTGTTCACAACCTTGTTATACATGTAGGTGGCCAAGAATTTTTCAAAGTGAGTCGATCATACGAATCAATGCATCCCGGCTTGAGGTTATCAAACCAAGATAACGCGGATCCTTTCGGGCTTGAAGGAAAGTATCTCGCAAAGTATAGCTTCGTCATGGTCCCACCTGGCCATTACCCTGTTGTAATATCGTAGGTGGGCAGCGGGATCCGTGGATCCGTCGTAACACTCAAAGGATGGGACCGGACACTTCTGCGGTATGGTAGCCGTAGCCAACTGCTGTGCTAGTGGGGTAGTGTTGGCCTCCTTCATAACCTGTTCTAGTCTTCCACCTCCTTGCCTGGTCTTGATTTGATTGATCTCTGCTAGCATCTCTGCGCGAAGACTTTCCATTTCCAAACAGTGCTCTTCCTGAATGGAAGACCGCGTCTTCCTTGTAGGTTGTGACGTCGTCGCCTCCTCATCATCATAGTAGTCTGAAGTGTCCGGATGGTAGTCTGGGTCAGACCTTCTATTATTCCGCGCACCTCTTTGGGGTATTCCTCTTTGATTGACTACCGCAGGTATGTTTTCGAGGATCATCCTCCGGTCTCTATTCTGTACCGCCGAGTTAGCCTCGTCCTGCTGATTCTCTAGCTCCGCGCTTTGGAGGATCTTCTCTCTTAATTGCTGGTTCTCTTGGGCTAGTAAGGCCACCGCGTCCGCGTATGTCTGCTGATTCCTTTTTAGCTCTTCTAATTGCGCCAATATCTGCGCAGACTGGTTTGATTCTTGATTTGTTCCTATCTGTACCTGAGCTTGTCCCTCGGGGGCCGCGGTGTTGATTTCCTCTACTAGCCGTATACCCGGTTCGACCATTCCGTAGGATCCTGCGTGCGGTTGTGCGTTTTGTTCATTAGTCTGCGGCATCCCGTAAGGAAGGTTCTGGATTACTGATTCTGCTACTGCTTCTCGAGGTTCAGTAGGCCTGGTTGTAGCTGTCACTTTGGAGGCGACCACTTGAGAAGTTCCTTCGTTAGGTGTAGCAGCTTTTGCCGCCGCGTCCTTCTTTGCTTCCATTGCAATGATGCCCGCATCTGAAAGGAATGTGCTATCCGCTCCATTCTGCGTCTTGTCCCCGGCTGTGAGTCCTGCGCCCTTCTGTTTGCTCCTCGTTACTACTGGCGTAGTCCTAGGCGCCTCTTTTGAAGGTACCTTTGTCTTCCCTGTATCTTTGTTCTTTTCCATTGTAATATTCTGTAGACAGAGCATGGAGGTAAACCGAGACAAAGAGTCCACGGGTATGCTGTTAGTTCAAACTTGATTTCATGAATTCGATTTCTAGTGGCAAAGATTGTACTCAGGCTATTGGTTTAGCGAATGATATGAAAAACACAGATGGATGTGCGGAATTAATTAGAATAAGGTCCATGGGTTGTTGTTTTGCAAAAAAAGAAAAAAAGAAAAACCCAGATCTATTGGTGGAAATTATGTGTGAAATATTAGTTAAAACATAGATCCGTTGGTTAGAAGTTATACAACGCCCAGATTTGTTGGTAGTAAATATCATGGACATAAATATGTGCGAAAAATAGCCCAAAACACAGATCTGCTAGTTAAACGTTGTAAAAGACCCAGATCTGCTGGTAGAAAGTACAAAGAATACAGATATGTGCGAAAAATGAGTTTAAACACGGATCTGTCTATGTTCTCAGTAAAATTTTTGAGGTAGAAGCTATAAAGCCACAGGAAAAGATGAATCTGTTTCTAGCGCCATATTGTGAACACGGAAATCACGTAGGCATCCCCATGTTCGCAAACAATCTTCGCATGAATTGAATACACACATTAAGTTATGAATATCAAATACATAGATAGGTGTTGATTCATTGATTCCAAACCCCGCGGGTTTGTCATGATCTCATCAACATCTATCGATAATAGATCTAAAGAGTGAACATATAAATGAAGATATACGAGTGCTAAATGTAAAGGAGACAATGGTTTACGTGGTTCAGCACTAAGGCCTACATCCACGGATCTGGGGTATTCACTATGTAGTAAATGGTTACAAGAATAGTCGCAAGACTTTGTGTTTATCGAACCCATAGGTTGATGTTCGTACTTACCTCTCTCTGATCTTTCCTATTCTCTAGTTCTCTCCTATTCTCTAGTTCTCTCCTAGTGTCCTCCCCTTCTCATGTTTGGAAGGGACATATATATACAACTAATTTAGGTGGGTCCCTTGGAAAAGAGTTGTTGAGGTCTTATCTTCTTGTGTTCTGTGCATAGTCCGCGGACTTCCTTGTCATTCCGCGCCTTCTAATGTTTCTATGTTCATTACGCTGACCAGCCCCTGCTCTCTTCATTGGCTATCTGACACGTGCCCCCTGAGCAGCACTAAATGCGAGTGGTTGGGGCGGTCTAGTCTGCGCCAGGCGGTGTCAGTCTTCCCTTGTCACGTCCGTGTCAGTTGGACCTTCCCCAGCCGTTGATTATGCCTCACCTCGTGATGAGGTAAAGTGTAACAGAGTAGTTCTTGGGTGTTATGTGGGAGATATCTTCCTTTGACACTCCTTCATCTTCGACCGTTGAGATTGACAGATGGCACGCCGTCTAGATCCTATGGATGCCCCTATTGTGTCATCTACTTTTATGACGTGGCCTCCACGTGGGCTTTGCTAGTACACGTGGTGAGGGAGATAAATAAGTGTACTTACACAAGGGTTTGATTTCAATTAAGGATTTTGTGATTTTGTGATATGAGTTTGAACTTTTGAGGATATCGTGATGGAAGTGATGGAGGCAGTAACAGAGAAAAATAAATTTTAGGAAAGGGGAACCGGAGAAGACGAAGGAGAGGAAACAAATAGAGTTGTTAGAAAGAGAAAAAAAAAAGAATCACGTGAACTGACTTTTTTTTTCCTTTTGTGTTAAAGTTTCTGTGCACTATACGAGCTAGAGAAGACACGTCATCACGAGCGGTGTTAAAGTTTCACCACGTTTTTATTACACGTGTTGCGACACGTCATTTGAGCTGTGATTAGAGCTGTGAAGAGTGAGGTGAATAGCAAAACCGGGTTCCGGAACTATAGTGGATGAATTTTTCTGACATGTCACCGTGAATTTAATAGCCTAACACATAGTATCAGTAAATATTCATTGAAGTTGTCCCAGTAAATCTTGTACATTTATCGACTACAAAGGTAATCCAAAATTACATGAAGAACGTAAATCTTCTACATTCATTTACGGAAATGTTATTCAGCTCCCTATTCTCCATCTCCCTACTCTGCTCCCTCATGTGGGGTTTAGATTAGAGGGAGCAGAGTTGGGAGGTGGAGAATAGGGAGCTGAATAGCATCACCGATTCATTTAATGGTGAAAGCCTTGAGCTTTAGGTTCTAACCATCACAGTGTAACACAGATGTACTTTACATTTATTATCACCCCTAAAAAAATATATATTATATATATATCTATTCTAATATATAAAACCAACTATCCTTTCTGTTTATCTACAGTAATTGAAGCTGCAAAAATTGAAATTCCGAAATTACCCCCGTTTTTTATAGCGTATTTGTTTTTCACAAAAAAATTATTTGAGGATATCATGGTAATTTAAACCTACATATATAATCTGAACTTTGCATTTGCACGTGATGGGGTGGGGAGAGAATAAAGTAATTACTTTGTTGTATTTTTTACACATCATTTTGACATATGAACGGTTTGCAGCACGCCACATGGGATCTTCAAAAAATTTCGTTAATCCAAATCTTCCGCCACTAACTTAAGTTGGCACCGGCCATGCTAAAGCATAACTTTTTTGTACGCGTGCAAAGCACGTGCATTACGTTCTTGTATTATATAAAGAGAAGACACATTAGGCACTGTCCATGAACAGTGTTTGAAGCTGTAATTTTTTGATTTCCAAAACTGCCCTTTTCACATGCCCACAAATTATGTATTAAAATAAAAGTGAGGGTATATCAATAATTTTACATTTTAATTTCAAAACAGTACGTAAATCCCCGTCTGCCCACAAAAGTGATGGGCTCCGTTTCTAGAATTGCACGTGCGTATACAATCTTGTATATATCAAAGAGTAGTTATCTTTTTCTTCTATGCAGTGAACAATCTCTATAGGACCAGTTAAACAGGCTTACGAGACACAACAGTTGCAAACAAATTTACATGTGAAGACCTAAGTAAAGTGTATCATTTCCTTCTTCTTTCTCACCCTCTTTCATCTATCTATACTAGAAAGGGATGGATTACCCTTGTATAGGAACCTGATAAGAGAACAAGCAAGGAACGACTCATATTGCACAAAATCAACCAAAAACCAAAAATAAATACCGGTATCTTCTTTTCTTTTCCTTATACTCTGTCTATTTTCTTTCACTATGAACAGCTAATTAGAAGCTTTGCCTTGTTAATTATCTCTGCCGAGGCTTGTTCTGATAAATTGGAGGTCTACTTGAGTTCCGTGAAGGTTCTGGGATCTCAGGAACTTCAGAATGTGTAGATAAAGGGTTGACATAGCTTGGGGCTGTTTGCTGCTCAGGAATTCCGTCTGACTCTGTGGATTACATTCATAGATGAAGCAAGTATCAAAAATAAAATTCCGCTTAAAGAAAAAGATCGCCATTACAAACTGAAGTGATTCAATTATTTTACCAAATAGAGACTTGATTGATGGCCGTTTTGGCTTAGTAGTCTTTTTCTTTATCTCCGCTACATTAAACAATGAAGACACAACAGTTAGCTACTTCACGAAGAAATAATATAACATGTAATGATGCAGAATCCATATGATCAAGAATTGAGCCACAAATAAGAATAAGAGTTACTATATGGGGCTTTATCCCCGTCCTATATATTCCTAAATTTACTGAAAGAGAAACTAGAATATGTGAATGAGGAGCAATGATCATGGTCTACATTCATGTGGATGTGAAAGGAAAATACAGCCACCATAAGCTACATCAGACAGGCTTAAGATTTAAACATATACATAAGCTTTCCTACGAAATGCTACATGAGAGAGAGAGAGAGAGAGAGAGAGAGAGAGAGAGAGACCAATGCCAGGAACATGATGCTCGTTAACAATCTCAAAGTTTTTGTATGTATATCCAACAAAATTCACATCCTTCGATGAGAGCATCTGAAGACATTAGAGCAAAAGAATAAATAATTAGTCACATGTTATGTTACAACGACACACCTAAAAAAAAAAATCAGCCGTGTCAATACGTATTTACACGGTCACGCGTATTAATACTCCAATACTTCAAGATACAACTCAGTTAGAAAACTTTGAGTAAATTATTAGATATCAACTGCTGTCAAGATAAATCAATACCTTAACTTAATATTATAAAACTTAGGTATTTTACTAGTTTCTACAAGAAAATTAAACTCTAGTAACAAAATATTAGCCCCAAATCTGTCCACTGATCTTGCTCTACATATTACACGCATATATCTTGCAAATTCACTACCTTATATAGTTGTATATCCATGTTAAACTACTAAATTCAATGATATTTATATTCTGTGTGCCGTGTCCACGTATTTTGGTTTTTTAAGTTGTCGTGTCGAAGTAGTGTATTGGATACAAGACATTGACACCGTGTCCTTGTAACACAGGTCACATGGAAAAATATTGGCATACATACAAGCAAACATAGATTAAGTTTATTAATTTTTTATTAGCTAATGATACGGAGAACATATGAGGAAGTATTATTTTATTGTAACTGTACGGAGAACATATGAGGAGAACTATCTTAGCAGCTCAGAAATAGATCGCATAGTGGAGGCTACTCATGCTTAGCAGGTAATTTCGTCCTGATGGTTTGAACATATTATTGTAACTGTGACTCTGTTGCAATGTTTGTACATGCTTACACCTTATGCACAAGGAAAATTCATCAGCTGGCTGTACAAATCAATTAATGAAACGGCTAGGATCAAACAGTCAATCAAAAATTGTTGAAGATCTTAGGGTGAATTCTCTAAACATTCTGTGGCTGAAAACTAAAAATCAATGCCATACGGGCTTCCCTGTTTGTGTAATTGATTCATTATTGCGAGGTTACGATTTTTGCATGAATTAGAAACTTATTTCGACCAACTTGATGTTATGCTTAGTCCACTTATATATCTATGACACAATTTTATTTTCAACAGCAACGAGCTCTACTCAGTATATACAATTGGCCATCATAAGATACTAACCGGTTACCCCAGGTAACACGCAAAATACTGAGCTAACCGGTTACCCCAGGTAACACACAAAATACTGAGTTGGGAAATTATGATATTATGAAATCAAAGCTATATAAAAAGAAAAAGAAAAAGAAATCCGACACTTACTTTCCTCCAGGGACCTGATTTTGATGGAGCTTGACTTTGATCCCCCGACTGCATAGGTGCACTTGTGTAATCAGAATACATGTGAAACGAAGAAAAATATTCACCAAAGAACACCCACTAATAGGCCAAGCCTATTAAAATTTCCATATCTAAGAATTTTGCCAGGGTTGAGAGCAGGCACCACCAGCAAGACAAGCTATACAAAAGCTTTATCCTGCGAAATTGATGCTCATCATACACAGTCTTACATCATTACCATTACTGAACCAGCTCCTATATTTTCCTTGATTTACCTCCAAGATGAAAATATACCTGCAGACTCCTTTTGTAATACAGCATTATAGCCACAAGAAATTCA
Organism: Papaver armeniacum; assembly: GCA_023531295.1. Taxonomy (NCBI): domain Eukaryota; kingdom Viridiplantae; phylum Streptophyta; class Magnoliopsida; order Ranunculales; family Papaveraceae; genus Papaver; species Papaver armeniacum. The sequence goes on along the minus strand of JAJJWW010012829.1, from coordinate 202,375 downwards.
AGACTCCACATCTTGATATCTTTGAATACGCAGTATTAAAAAAAATGATCGACAGGTAAGAACCAATGTCTTCCATCTATGATGAAATAAAAAGAAGAAATAATGGCACATCCCTCTACTCACTCATCCTACAATGTAATTCTCACTCATTCAACAATCAGCGAAGATCCCATAATAATAATGCAAAAAGTGTGTTCATAAAGATCCAAGAAACAGCAATATTAGCTATATGATGAAAGGATAAAAGTCTTATGGCTATTTTTCTTGGGGTGGGGCATTAGGTGGGGAGGTGGGGTATAAATTAGGGGGGTGTGGTGGAGGGAGGGGATATGTATTGGCTAGAAATGCACTATCTTTTACCAAAGATCAAAATGGGATCAAAATGCACTAGCTTTAAAGAGCTACAGTGCAGGATAGCACATTAGCACTAATCAAATTTTTCTCTGTTTTTTTCTAAGAAGAACCCCTATATGGCAGAACAATGCTGTGGCAACAGGGTTTTTAACATAACCTACAATTGTAGTGCCTCAACACCACCTTTGACAACATATATCTTACAAGTTACAGAACATACGGAATCCACAACGACACGAAGCATAAAACTAAGCAGAAAATGCAACATCAAACGCGACAGTTCTTGGGCATGTTCATGAGTTCTTTCAAGCGTGTTGCAGTGTTGGTATGGAGTTGGATCATTAAATTTTATCCACTTAGCATAAAAAAAAATGATAATATAAATTAAGATACCTCCTCAAACTTCTCGAAGTTCTGAGTATCCAGTTCATCTTTGACCTCGGGTATGAATGCAGCTTCCATCTGATACAACCTATCCCATTGAACGCCTTTAAACCATGGGTGCGCCTAAGAATATTCAGCATCAACCACACAATATTCAGCATTCCTATCATTTTACCAACAAAATAAATAAATAAATAAATACATGAAAATGCGAACTTTAATTTCATAAGCTCCTTTAGTCCCAAGCCTCTGCTCCACGTTGCACAACAATTTTCTGATGAGGTCCTTAGCCTCTACAGACAGCTTTGCTTCCTCGGGGAATTTTAAATGAGTCCTCCAATTTACAATCTCCATAAAATTTAGAATTATGTGTTAGATACAGAAATAATAAGAAAGTTAAGAGATCATGTTACAATCGACGGTATTAGGACAGAAATAAGAAGGCTTCTGAAGTTTGCATCAATTTGTGATACATCCTATAAAGTTTAATCTGCTGTATAATGTCATATTGAAAACAAAACCTGTATAGCTGTTTGGTTCTGAACCATGAACCAATTTTAAATTGGTTCTGAACCATGAATCACGTGTATGACCAATTTAAAATTGGTCATACAACAGCAAAATCTAAGTTCATCACCAGTGGAAAGTAGTTTCACGGAATTGAACTTACCGTGTTAATGATTCTACAGGTAAAAAATCTAAAATCATTAAGTACAGGAATACAATGGCGGATCTTAACATAATCTGGAATAGGTAACTACAATAATACTTGAGTAATACAAAACTCTCGGGTGCATCACATAGCAGCATAAACATCCCAACTTCATCGTTTCTACAGAAAGAGGTAATTTTCAATATTTCAACTTATTGTTAAAGAACTAAAAGATACTTAGCCAAAATCGCAACGTAGATGATAATAGTACTTGTATTTTCGAACAGGCCCCGTGTTTAACATTTCATTATATTAGCAATCAGCCTAAAGTTGATTTTTTGGGATGCATTCAACAATAAATCCAAGATGTAATCAATTTAAATTTTCAAACTCATGCCAAATACTCATACTCTGTTATTCATATGGAGCAACTATTGGTAGATATTAATTATTCAAAAATTCGCTAATGTCTATCTAATATACACATGTACCTTTCTGCAAGTAAGGATTGCCTCTTCAGAGTAAAAAGGTGGATAACCCACAAGCATTTCATACATAATCGCTCCAAGTGACCACCTATAAGAAACAAGTTAAAAAATACGCAACAAATATGGTATCAGAAGGAAGTCATATATGAAGAATGTCTAACCAATCACACTCCATTCCATATCCTTTCTTCAGTAGAACTTCTGGTGCAATGTAGTCGGGCGTCCCAACGGTAGAATAAGCCTGAATCATGATCACAGAAATAATGAAAATGAAACCCTCCAGTTAGGGGACAAAAAAAAAAAGAGCCGCGAACCAAATAACTGACTGCACTCGGCAAATTGTAGAAGCGGTTAAATATTGTAGCCATTTAATGTGTTAAGTGAGAGATGTAGATTACAACAATTGAAAGCCCATAACTACTTTTTCAAACAAGCTAAAAAAGAATTTGATGAGTGATAAAACTAGAGTGCGGTCAACTGGTATACATCATTACTTATGAAAATTAAAATCCAGCTACTTTCATCTAATAACACAGCATTATCCATTGCAATTTAATTTTTTTCTAAGATATTGCCAGAACCGATGGGAAGGAAGAAGCTTACCAACATTCGCCTGTTTTTTTGCCAATGTAACAATTGTTCCTGTTGTGTTCGCCTTGGAGCAATAGGCCCATTTAAATGCTTATCACTATCCAATGAAGGTTTAACACCAGGGTCGTTCACACTAAGTTGTGGAAAACTACTACAATCCAAGGGCTTACACAATCCAAAATCTGAAAGCTTCATATGGCCAAAGCGATCTAGCAATAAATTATCTGGCTTGATATCCCTGTAAGAAATTACAAATTCACACTGCAATTATTACTTTAAGAGTTAAATGCAACAAAATCTAATAACCACAATGCACAAACAAATATGATATGAAGATCAGAAATGCCGGGAGGATTATCTAGTGGCACAGCAATATGGTACATTTGAAGTATCATAGCAGAGGTAACAGAGAGAGATCACCCGTAGAGAGAAATATTTACCAGGAACATTCCTGAGCTCCTAACCGACAGAAAAATGTTCAGATGGCCTGCTAAATTGTATTCTAAACCATTCCGTCAAATTGGTTACCAGGGTCATCTTGATGCATTTCGGTTTGGCGTAGGATTCAATCATTCGTTAAAATTTGAGTCAGTAATTCAAATTTTGCACATACAAGGGCAGTTAAGTCTTTTTTATAACATATATCTATATCAATGGTAATATACAGGGCATTAAGCATGTTGGGTACGCTAGAAAAAATCACAGAGTTTTCTCCTCTCCTCTATTAAGCATGGACAGTTTGCTCAAATAGTGCTACTGTAAAGTCCAATCCGTATCCTTCACTATGTTCTGTAGCACTGGATATTTAGTTGTAGCGCATAATGATAGAATTCATTAACTGGAACCTCTACCATGTGTACTATATGATCTACATAACAAGTCTAGTTTCAAATGATGAAGATGGTAAAACTGCTTGATAAAAACCTGTGAATATAATTGTGCTTGTGAATAGATTCGATGGCAAGAACTGTCTGTCCAACATAGAATCTAGCCTCATCCTCACTCAAGGTATCTTTGCGCATTAGCAATGTCATCATGTCTCCGCCAGGAAGATATTCCATAACCAGATACAGAAACTCTGTGTCCTGAAAGGAACAGTAGAGCTTGACAATGCAAGTACTATCTACCTCAGCAAGGAGATTCCTTTCGGCTTTAACATGCTCCACCTAAAAAATGTTAACTTAAATGACGTCAATTTATGAAACTAGAATATAAATATACAACATGGGCATGATATAAAAATTATAAGCAGCATATGCCGCATAACACCTTGAGACCATGCTTTGATAAAAGAAGGTCTTCCTAAACGTTGCTGTTAGATTTACTAATAGAGAGGATAAATATGTACTTTTGAAAATATGGGTTATATATTTACTAAACTCAGGGCTTTATAGCCTATATATATGACAAGCCTAATAAAATGTTGATGTTTAGTTATTTAATATTAAAGTGAACTTGCAGAAGATATTAGATTCACCAATTAAGGTGATATGTTCTTTAAGTAGAATGGATTCTGATTTCGGATGAGATAACATCTCACCAGGGACGGTTTCCTTCTATGCTAATAGCTAGACTAAGTATCCCTTTGCTTAAAGGTTTCAGAAGAAAGAAAATCTGTTTAAAAAAATACCTGGCCCCTGCGAAGCATCTCTGCTTTCTTCAATTTTTTCATCGCATAAACTTGCCCAGTGATCTTTTCTCTACATATTCTTACCTGAAATAGTTAACCAATCTGTATGTTCAAACATCCTTGGGAATACAATTTTAAAATGCACAATATACAGATCAACATACAATCTCTACCAACGCCCTTAAGAATGAAGAACTAAAAAACTACCAATACATATTAAGAGCTAAAATGCTCTTAATTAACTATCTATCTTTTGATAATAAATAGGCGATGAGGTGGAGTGCATGAAAAAGGAATAAATTCTAACCATCATCAAAAATCCATCAGACGCCTGAGGTGTGCAAATACAAATTTGCACAAAATTGAATACACAATAAATTCAGGACAACTAAGCTATTTTTTTAAACACGATAAAGAAACCTTCGTATGACGAAGACAGACCTCTCCGAACGCACCACGCCCTATTATGGTCAGAAGATCAAAATCATCAACACCCATTTTGTGTCTCTGAAGGCGCATATACTCTGTCTCCTTTTTCTCCAAGTATTTCAGAAGGTTATATTGATCTTCCTCAGAAACTTCACCATCAGCCAGCTTCCTTTCCAACACCCAACGCCTGAAAAATTTGGAGACACAATATGAGTTACAGAAATTTAGAAAGGTGTAAACTTTTTGTATTATTGAGCTGTATTAAAAGTTCAATATATGTATTATAAATTGAAGAATGCAGAAATTCGTACATCACAGAACGTGAAAATGTTTTTATAATTAGTGTTTTTTGGACCTGAATTACAGGAACCAAAATATTTCCCAACTTTTAAGTTTGGCCCCTTTAGATGAGAATTGAACATGGTAAACCATAGCCAACTCCATTTTAAGAACTGAAGTTGTCTTTTCCCACTTGGAAATGACTTCAAAATGCTTCTTTGTCTGATACAGAAGGAGCTCGTGTACCAACCACATAAACCAAGTATTAGGTAGTCAACTCCTATCTCTCAATCATACTTCATCAATACTTTCCTTTGCCTCACGTACCATTGGCTTAGCACACCCAGGCACTATTTCTTGATCCGGTCATAGTAGGATTAGCTGCCCCAGGGACTCTAATTCTTGACATCTTGATCACAGCTACGTTTTCTTAGTCAAGCACCATTATATCAGCTCAAGTAACACATGTCTCTACTTCCATCTGGTCAAACTTGTTTAATCGACTATGGAGCTTATGAGTGCATTTCCAAATAGTCTGCTCTTTTTTCCACTTAGTGAGCACACATAAATTTCATTCTGTTGACGGTATCTCAGGACGCCATGTAACTACTACGTTTTCTGGTCGCATATGGATCATTGACTCTAGTATCGATTAACTAGAACTGAGGTGTATTTTTCAGTTGCAGTATCACCCATCTCACCTTAAAAAAAAAAAATTCATACTCACTTTTTATAGCACAGAAGAGAGCAATAACTATTTTGAAATTGAGGCAGATAAACTTCACCTTCACGATGTTGCTTCATCAAGTACAGTGCAACCCAGTAGTACCAGAAATCCCAGACAAGAATGTACTCTTCTGACATTATCATGTAGGCTAGTATATACTTCCTACTAGGAATCACTCATATTCTCTTCACGCAAATCATGTTTGCACAATTCGGAATTGCAAAATCACGACAATTGAACCCTTCCAACTCTTTCACGTGTCACACCTACAAATCCGTCCGAATACTGTAAGTTTCACTTCGATAAACTTCTGTCTAGTCATTAGATTTTTGGTATTCTGCACTCTGATCCTTCCACAGTTGTTTCATATTCTGTATCTCATCAGTTGGTTTCGGAGAAGCAGACTATATGTATTGTCTCTTGTTGTTAGATAAGATACTTTAAGAAAATGGCATCCTGATGATCTAAAATAAGACACTTCAAGGATTTGACGCATGACCAGATGGACAAGTGAAGAGCTGGATCTAAGACAGCAAACACAGTATCTACTATGGAGAGCTGTTAATTTTCCATAGGCACCCAGCAAATCATCTTCAAGTAGGTCCAAAAGCAACACAAATATAGATACCACAAAAAGCAAATGCACCAACGCACTAAATTACTACAAACAAGAAACGCACAAAGAAGAAATAGGTGGTATGAAACAGTGGTATACCTTTCCTTTCTGTCTTGCAAAGACTTCATCTGAGACTTGTAATGATTCTCAATGTACTGCTTCGCAGCTGCGACCTTCTGTTTGGTGGCACTTGAAGGTGCTTCCTCACCGGGGCCCTTCTGTATGTCCTTCCCATTTCCCACTTCATTCTTTTTTATTTCCCCAGCTTTTGGTTTCTCTGATCTGGGTTGAAACTTATGAAACCAGCTCCTCGCAGAATCCATTTTTTCAAGCTTAACAAGTCAATCACATATAATCATGATTTTTCATAGTAGACGCATGAAACCAAGCTCCAAATTTTCTTCCCTATACTCCAAAAGCCTGAAACATTTGACATAGTTTACAACTTTCACTAGGATGTAAGATATATTCACCAAAAACTGTAAAAATAATAATAATAATGATAATAAATACTAGACAAAGTATTTGCTAGAAAGAGTAATTTCACGAGAAATTTTGCTCAGAACTACAACCAGGAACTTAATATAATCCTCCTTCCCTAATTTGATTACCAAATGAAAATTTTCTGACATCTTCGTTACTTAAAAAGTAAAGTTTGTTTAATCTTTTGGGTCTAATTTCTGATATCTTCTTTACTTAAAACAGTACATCTTCAATTTACAAATGATACAGCAGACTTGCCCATTTCATTGAAATCCGGAAAAATCTCACTTTTTTAACCAATTTCAACAACAGCCGGCGGACAAAATTCATTTCTTGTCTAAATTTGCTCCAATAAGCAAAAAAAAAAAAAAAAAAAAAAATTCATTATTCGGTTTCAAAAAATAAATAAATAAACGATTCCGCATTCTCCAAAAGAAAATTTCAGCAAATTCAGCTTACAATATACTTAACAGAATGAAATAATTTTGAGACTTCCAGTATAAAAGCTTATACTGATTTCTAACACTTTGAAACTCAAAAAGATTGCTACTTCAACAGAGAATTCGGAGTATATTGTAAGAAAAACATTACCTTTCGAAAGATCGCAAACCCTAATTCTTGAATATAGCTAAACGACTCTTGGTTGCTTTCAACTTTGACTCTCTCTCTCTCTCTCTCTCTCTCTCTCTCTCTGCGAAGAAACGCTTTCTATCTACCTTCCTTGAGCGCATTAACAATTTTCAAATAATTTTATTAAATATTCGATTAATTGTAATCACATCCCTCGTATTTCCAAATAGCCCAGGGAAGTCTACACTCTTCACCGTTTAGGTGCTTCAAAGAAAAATCAGCGAAACCTTAAAAATAAAAGGATTTGGAGTGCTTATATATAACTACATAAAGAAAATGCTAAAAGGGTGGGGAGTCTTAGTCAGTAAGTAGGTCAACCTAATATTGAATAAGTACCCTTGCCAAATGATTTGTACCAAAGACAAAGATAAGAATTTCCCTTGTTTGGGGAACTCTAACTACAATTTATTTTTGGAAGAAACATATGCTGTCGTAAGGCAGCTCTCACATAGATTTATCTTGGTTTATCTTGGTTTATCTTGGCTGCTAATAAGGTGCTAGTTTGCTTGGGGGTGTACCATCCCAAAGGTATAAGATGTTCTGTCTTATATAGAAATTTGGTACACCCCAGGTAAGTCGGTACCCTTACTAGCAATTTTATTGAAAACGGGGCACCAAATAATTCCTTGGGGCAAACGGAAACATGTCATCATGGATAGAAATAGATCTATTATACTCTCGGTTATGGATTCAAATAAGTAAAGACAAGAGTAGCCCTCAAACAAATGCTAAATGCACAAATTATATTTCTCAATGCATATGTTCTGACGCATACCTGTGTTTTAGCTTTTCAACTGTTACACAATTGCTGATCCGTTGTCATTATTTTGTTAGTGGAAAAAGTTTTTGATCCAGATCTCGTCTATTGTGATTACCAATACATTTTGTCGGTGCAATAAGAACTAACAATGAGCTACTCGTGGGAGAGTTTAAATGTTTTTATTGTATTTCAGGGGGATTCAGTAAATCAAGCATTAGACGTGAAAAAGTTCCTGAAGAATTCTTAATATCTTCGTCAATAAGGGAGAAGTGTTGTACATATAGAGTTTTTGCAAATTAGTGAAGTACCTCAAAAACTCTTGTTAGTCGTGAGAGACTTTTAGAAAGTTCAATCAAATCCCCATTAGTGATCAAATTCCAGACTTGAAAGAATTTCATGACTATAGGGTTTATTGTGTTGGGATTCATAAAGATAGTTAGAAATCCTAAAAACGCCTTAGTATTCAATTAGGATTCATAAAGAATCACTAAATATCCATGATAATTAAATTGGATTTTTTTTAAGACTCCACAAATATCTAAGGTATTCAATTCACTTAAGGTTTGTTAGGATAATAGTGGGCCCAAAAATACATAAAGATTTGCACGGATAATTGTAGGAAAAATATGTATATTAGTATCTTCTATCAATCTCAACTCAAACTACGAGAGTTTCATGGATGGATAACTTTTATGTACTTGATTTGAATTTTCAGATTTTTTTTATGTATTTTGATTTTATTTATTATTGAAATCCAAAGACCTAATTAACCTTGAAAACTGGATTGCAAGATTAGGGTTGCTCAAGGCTTATAAATTGCAGGATATCAATTAGATAATCCATACAATGTGGAACTAATCTCAACACGCCCCCTCACATGTAGCTTCGTTGGGTCAACACGTAGACATAAATCGTGTGATGTGGAGTAAAGGTGCGTTCAAACGACTTATCACAAATTCCCTTCTCTGGTACAATATAAAGTCCAAGGGTCTAACTAACCTCGAAAACCGTCTTGTAAGTCTAGGGTTGCCCAAGGCTTATAAACTGCAGGATCTCAGATAAATCATACAGTATGGGACTAATCTCAATATTTATTACGCATGCTATGGTTTTCGATTGAAATATAGATTTCGCTCCATGAATTTATAAGATGATGCTAGTAATAAGTTTTTCTTTTAAAAATAACCATCTCCTTCATTAATTTGCTCGTTTTATCCTTTAGAATTATTGATTACCATTTCAAACTTTGTTATTTGGCCTGGAATATGAAAACTTTTATGTTAGAGCATAGCTCGGTTGAACCCACCAAGCGTTAATATGTCAAGTTTGGTTGTCATATTTTAGTGAATCAAAACTCATCTAAGAGTCGCTTGATTATGTACTAGAGACAACTTCGTATAGGTTAGACTAGAAAGTCTATGAATATGAGACATACAAGTATTACTCGAAGACCTGAAGAATGTGAAGAAGTAACGAGCTACAACGACGACATCATCCTTCCTCTTGAGGTTAGTAATATTGACTTGAACTATTTCATTCCTAACGTATCTTTCGAGTCGCGCTATATTGCAAACATAACTGCGAAGCTGTGAATGATATTTTACTCTAGTAGTGAGACATGATCATATGATCATAGTATTAAGGAATTAGATTACGAAGTATAACTCTTATCTTTTGAACTTCGTAGATATGACATCGACACAATAGTATGAATTCTATTGTGATTATGTATATGGGTAAAGGTGAAGATTTCATCCTAGGAAACAATGTTTACATTTGTTTAAAGGAAGTACATTCATGAACTTGTTTTGTGATTCGAAAGGGAAATCGCTAGGCTTATTGGTATTGTTTTCATTGCATATCTTTGGATTACCAATATGTGTGAGTTAGTATAACCGATTATAACTTATTATGTATCTTGGTATAACTAATCACAATGCCTGACTTATGGTTTCGTATGACATGTTTTGATTAATTAGTGTAACCGATCCTAAGTAATCACCTGAGATGATATGAATGATATTTGTAATTGGTGTGATCGATCCTAGTAATTGGTGTGACCGATCACAAAAGAATTGTGTAATCGATCTTTATAATTGGTGTAACCGGTCCTAGTAATTGGTGTAACTGATCCTAGTGACTTGTGTAACCGATAACAAACAATACCATGAGTATATGGTAACCGGTCCTGGTAATTGACATAACCGATCCTGGTAACTGACGTAACCGGTCCCAGTAACTTGTCTGTTCGATCACAAGTAATCCATATTAAGGTATAACCGATCCCAGTGATTGGTAGAACCGATTGAACCCATGATTATGATTTGATAGTTGATCAATCACATAGTTGTCTTGGAATACAGATGAACCAATTCTAAACTTATTTGGAAGTGTGGTATAATCGATTCCAAGATTGTAAATATGAAAGATGATTTACAAAGAAAACATGCCAACATACTTTGAACATGAACAATAACTCTTATCATTTATTGTTCAAAGATATTCCTTAATTACTCAAGGAGATCCCGGTCTGAAATAAATTAAGAATCTTTTAATTAAGATTGTTAATTTTATATACTTTAATTACCAGCAATTAAATGCATATCTCTAGAGAATAAAAATTAGTAATGTGCATTTACTAATTGGAGATTTTCTATTTAGAGATTTCGGAAAATATTGGACAGAGCATTTCCAGGAATTATGAAAACCGATCTGGGCATTTATTGCATATGTTGAGAATAATTCGGATTTGGTTCCTTGGTGTCCAAACATCCTTGGTCTATAAATACCTAAGTTTGCATTTCTAGCAAACTATCCTAAGAGCCGGGCAAACTTCATCTTTTTGTTATTTCTGGTGGAGCCCTCTATCCGGAGAGGAAAGTACCCTAATTAGGCGAAATCTCTTACGACCGCTCATTTAAAGACTTTTGTGGGGATCAAGAAGCTCTACGAGTACCGTTGGTGGGAAACTAGATAATTGCAGTTTATTAGTTTACGATTGATTTGATTGACTAGCGGTTGTTGAACTTTGATTGCGCCTAGTTTGTTTATTCTTAAGAATCTTCTGTTCTGATATAAGATTCACTCAAACTAGATCGAAGTGTCAACGGGATCTTTAGAACTATTTGTAGATCTAAAGACATCTTGTGATAATCCATTGTTAACAGACTCTGTTCTGTGCATGATTGATCACAAAATTCAAGTGGTGTTGTGCAGGTTTAATTGAAGATTAAAGAAGATTGGAAGACGAAGAAGATTTCTTATTGGTTTTCGATTGATTAGTTGCATGAGATCGGCGTCGCTTTATAGTTTCTTGTTGGATTCTATATTGATTGATTGCAAATCTAAACTCTGCTACTTCGGTAGTTGTTGAATAAATTGATTTAACCAGGCAAATGAGTTTATTAGTTTAAATGGAAGAGCCTTTGCATATGACTTGAGATATCTTTATCTGAAAAGAATCAATAGAGTTGCTACCAAACAGATTTGTTGTTCCTTTACTATTTGGAATACGATCCAAAGGAATAGTTCCAGTGTGTGCACTTATTGAATGTCGGAAGCGCATGGATACTGAAGAAACTAAGTGAACTAGGTGTTGATGGTGGTTTTTAAACAAAGGGTAAAATCGTAAAACCCCAAATAACCTAATGTCACCGGTGACACATTTATTAGAACATTTAATGCATATAGTCAGTAATTAATAGGGGGTATTTTTTCAAATTAGGGTTACAACGAACAAAACCCTAATTCCCCTCCGTGCCAATGGCAAATCATGCCAGCCACACCTAGCCCAAGCTAGCCGCGCCATGCCAAATGCACTCTGCCTTGGCCCTAGCTATTCTAGTCACACCAAAACGCGCCAAAGCATGCCAACCATGCTAGCCGCACCTCCGTGCCAATGGAAAATCATGCCAGCCAAACCTAGCCCAAGCTAGCCGCACCTCTGTGCTAATGGCAAATCATGCCAGCCACACCAAACGCGCCAAAGCATGCCAACCATGCTAGCCGCACATCCGTGCCAATGGCAAATCATGCCAGCCACACCTAGCCCAAGCTAGCCGCACCTCTGTGCCAATGGCAAATCATGCCAGCCACACCAAAACGCGCCAAAGCATGCCAACCATGCTAGCCGCACCTCCGTGCCAATGGCAAATCATGTCAGCCACACCTAGCCCAAGCTAGCCGCACCATGCCAAACGCACTCTGCCTTGGCCCTAGCTATGCTAGTCACACCAAACGCGCCAAAGCATGCCAACCATGCTAGCCGCACCTCCGTGCCAATGGCAAATCATGTCAGCCACACTTAGCCCGAGCTAGCCGCGCCATGCCAAACGCACTCTTCCTTGGCCCTAGCTACGCTAGTCACGCCATGATAGACGCATTTATGTGTCTAAATTGTCCTAAATGTTTCGTATTGTCGGTACTCGTTTTCGTCCTTATTATGGTGTTTTGCGTGTTTGTAGGCATTTTTTGGAAATAAAGATTGTTGGAAAATTCGGCTCGAAAAGTTGCTCGGAACACCCCCGGAGGACATTTGATATTCGGACTCCCACTTTGGATAAGGGGTAACCCAATTACTAAGGGGCACCTCGGTTGGGCACTGCTATTCGCACCCCAGAACAGGATAAGGGGCAACCCTTTCTTCCTCGTTTGAAAATTATTTTGGCGGGAAAACTTGTCTTCTTCACTGGCAGATTTTGGTCGGATTTTTGAAGGAGTTTCAGTGAGACTCAATGGCTGAAAATCATTGGGTATCTTCCTTTGGGCCTAACAGATCGGTATGGATCTTATTTTCGATCCAAATTGGTTGGAATTCCCACGAGAAGAAAACAGGGCAGATGGAAATATTCACGGGATATCGTGAATCGCTGTGAGCTTTGACGTGCACTGCTCGTGTTTGGAGTGTGTGGGTTGTCACCAGACGAGTGTAGAAGGTAAATAAGGAAGAAAATAACAGCTGCAGGCGCGTAAGGAAGAAAAAAATCCCGTATCTTGCATGAAAATATCACCGAGTAAAAGAAAAGATTTGGAGCAGTTATGAGGGGATATTTGATCGCTGTCAAGTATAAAAAGGCCTGTGGGAGCATATAGAAGGGGGACGGAGAGTTTGGGAGGATTTGGTACGCTACAAGAGCCGGAAAATCAAGTTTCAGAGAATCGAGTTCTGCTGCTGCATCTGTGAAGAACGTGAAGAACAGACTCTCAAAGACAGTCGTTCTTCTACGATGCACGACACTTCAACGTGGGTCATACACTGCGGCAGACTTAAAATCCGTAACAGTTTCAACCCTCTTTGTAACAGTGTTTGCAACATTTATAATCGTTGCAAACACGCGATTTGCATCTTATTCTCCATTCCATCATTTGTAAACCATTTTTGAGCAATAAAAATGGATTTTGAGCGTGTTTCCAACATGATGAGCTAGAACCCATCACTGGGACGACGGAGGAAGACGAACTTCATATATGGGTAATTTTAATTAATTCTTTTTATGACTTTTGCACTGATTAAAAATTGAATTATGATTTGATAAAATTAGTTATTATTTTATTAGATGGGTCATGCTTGCTTAAATGTTTGATGTCCCATGCTTACGATTTATAACTAATATTTTGAGAATCAACTTTGGCAAAAATAAGAGTCCATGTTTTTATTTGTTGAGCTATAATTGTTAAAAGAATTAATATTTGAACCTTTTGTTATGAGTTTGGCGGAATCCTGAATCCCGATAACTCTCTCCGTCTTGTGACATAAATTGTATATATTACGTATTTTTATTATTTTTCTTTATTAAATCCTAAGATCAATTTCATCTAGTCCGAGTGAACGACAACCTTACTACCACTTTCTACAACATTATTGAGTCACATCAATTTTTGCGCGCCGACGCGGACTTGTGTATAGATTTGTTTTTAGGTTTTTATTTATTTATTTTTTTTTATTATTATTTTTTTGTTCTTTTTTACGCGTTTTGGTATTTCATTTTGCTTTCAGATTTGGAGTGGAGCGAAAGAAAAGAGAAAGTCTTGAAAATAAAAGCAAATCCAAAATAGGAAAGAAAAGAGAGATCCGAACGAAGTGAAGAAGAAAACTTTGTATATAGTGTAATTATTTTTATTTTTTTTTAGAAACTGTAATTAGGTAATTATTTTTGTAATTTTTATTTTTGGACTTTTTAATTTTTGGACTTTTTTTTGGACTATCGGACATTATTAATTTTAAACCCTAAGGAAGGGTAATTTAAATATAAACTGCACAGGGAAGGACGACGATTACGATATCGTCTCGGCCCCTCGGGTTCGTACATGACATAGGAGTCGTGGCCCGAGTCGACTTCAACGGTTCATCCCCCGTCTGGAACGGGAGGTAAAAATTCTAAACACCCGCGAATCCCCTGTCAGCGGGTTTACTGGATGATTTTGTATGCATATATGTTGAGGTATTGAAAACGGCTGCTTTAAATTCCTAGTAAAGGGCAAGGACTGGCCATACAAGATAAGGGTTCGGATTTCATCACCGTTCTCTTCTTGCCCGCCTTAGGAAAACGAAACCAAACACGAACCTAAGCCTAAAATTTTGACTAGAACGAGACCTATAGGGTAACGAGCTTAATAGGAAAGTCGTTCGAAAAATATTGGTTACTCTTTTGAGCATACTTCGAAGTTCATGATGGTTTCTGTGAGTTGAATACGTGACTGCGCCACCTTGTAATGCGGTGAGGCCTTGGGTATCAAAGCTCCACGCAGCTTCCCTCGCCTCTATTCAACTTACTTAAACTCGGATTGATTCCATAGGGGTTTGCTCAGATTGTAACGAATTCCCTTTCGAAGGATTAGAAGCTGGTCTAGAAACAATCTAAGTGGAGCCATCATGCTTTTTGTTTGCTAGAAATCGCAGGGTTTGCTTTGTGGTCGAGTCAGCCTTGTTTGTGTTTGTGTAGAATTCCCTTGCAGTTAGGATGTCAAACTGGTATTATAACAGCCAATACAATGATTATCCAACTGAACAATATGGACATTCCTCTTTTTATGACCATAGTGTGAATAGTGGTTGGGAACGCCAATCTTTTGAAGGTTATGGGTCATACCATGGTGAGCCCAATTACTATCCACACATGCATCAGTCTTACGAGCAAAACGATCCTCCAATTTCTTTAGAAGAGTCTCTCAAGAGTTTCAATGAGTCAACACAGAAGTTTCACTTATTTATGAACGAGACTTATAATATTCCGCTTCCAGAAGAGTCCATAGAGCAGTCAACTAAGATATCTCTAGAAGAGTCCCTCAAGCAATTTACTGAGAGTACAAATAGGATTGTGGAAAAATTTGCTCAAGACAGTCTTAATTCCAATATAGTGTTCCCAATACCACCCTTGAAAATAAGGACAATTATTTACATAATCAAGATGACGAGGATAAAATTGGTAACACTACTTGTCTAGATGAGGTTCAACCATTTTCATATTATTATAATGATGATTATGATGAGGATAGTGTTGATGAAGAATTTGAAATCAGTAGGCATAGTGATCAGGAATTTGTTACTCCAATTGAGCTTAATGATGATCATATTTCTAGTTCAAATCCAAATAATTTTAATAATTATTCACCTATTCAAAAGGATGAGGATTTGACTAGAGATACCCCCGTTTTAGACGATGTAGTATTCCCTTATGATTACGAAGCCGATGATATTTTTGAGGAACGAGTTTCTTCTGAGAATATTGTTTTAGAGTATAGAGATTTAAAAACATTAGTCTTAGACAAAGAAAATGAACTCGTAGAGATGAGTGAGGATGTACCTGACTTAGAAGAATCAATTGACCATTTTCAGGAATCAGATGACCTTGAAATTAGGGAAGTTGTGACTAGTCTTTCTAGAGACACTGAAAACTCTAAGTTTGGGGGTGATTATCATTCTCCATGTGCTTTAACTCTTAGAAAAGTCCCTAACTTGGGACTTGACATATGTGCCTCAACCATTTTAAAAGATTATCTTCATACACTTTTTCCCGAACCTAGTTGTGTCCATAAAGAAGTTCGGTTGTTAGAAACCCATCCTCCGGTTGATGTGGTTAACCAGGCTATGATACCACGATTGACTTTGTTTTCCCACCAAAAACCTTCCTTCCAATTGTGGGAACGTATAAGATGTGTCAATTATTAAGTTTTGAGACTAAACCTAATTACTTTAGCAGATTAGGGTCGACACATTTGCTTAAGGAAGACCACCAATCTTATTGTGGTCAGCTGTGTAAGTCAAAACTGATTGACTTAGAGGATCCTCAATTATTCAGGTTATTATTACGTGCTTCTAAGTTTTTATTTGAGTATTTTCAGACTCTAGAACCTGAACATTCGGATCTAACTCATGAGGAAACGCAACCCATGAAAATATGTTATCTAGACCCTTTTATAGAGCCTGAACCCGAACCACAACTAGATGTAGTTGTCTTAAACAAAACAATATATAAGGGTGTGTTGGATATCTTCATGGTCTGTGGCGATTTCCTCTTCTTGTGGTTAGCACTTTTTGATCCAGATGACCCGCAGTTATTCCGACTCTTGCTATATGATTCTTCGAGGTGACTAATCCTTTCCAATGTCTGGCTGAAGACTTTAAACTTAGCACTTCTTGGGAGGTAACCCATGCTCATGCAACACGGTAATACCTTTCCTTAACTCTTTTGCTTCAAATGGTAACAGTTTCTCCTTGTTCATGTTTTTAATTTCATCTTTAGAACATTGAGGACAATGTTAGATTTAAGTTTGGGGGTATGGGAGAAACTTTTTAGTTGCATTGATAAACTCCAGAGCCTAGAAATTTATGCTTATTAAGGATGACACTAACCAATCTAAGTGGATGGAAGCATTTTGGTTGTAGGAGTTGAGGAACCAATCTGATTAGATGGAAACATCTAAAGAGTCTATTCATAAAAGCACAGAGCTCAGGTGTTAGAAATAACATGATAGTTTCACCATATCTCGTTGAGTCCTTTTCACTTCTGTTTTTATTTTGTTTGTTTTTAAACTATGTTTCTCTAAGTGATTAGGTGGGGCCCACGAATCAAGTTGTTACCAATGCTAGAGTGAAATAGAGTGATTGAGATACAAAAAAAAAAAAAAAAAAAAAAAAGTTGAAAAAAAAAAAAAAGAGAAAGTGAGACCGAGACCATCCGACCAACCTAATAAATTCAATAAAGTCGACCACCGGAACCCTTGTATATGCCAGTTGTGTTGACCTAGAGTTAGGATTATCGACCACTGGTTCCCTTGTATATGCCAAAGTGTGTTGATATTAGTCGACAGGTATCTCGGTCCATTAGGATAGGTTCATTTTGGCGGAGGCCTTCGGACGGATATGGAAACACCAATCACTTAGTAAACATCAAAACCATCTATGTTTTTCTCTTTATCCATCTTCTTGATCTATCCATGTGATTAGTTTTGACTCAGGGTATTGATGTCCATAGTGCGACTATCCGAGTAGAGCTCGTCACTTTATATGAATTTTAGTATGCTTGAGTGCAAACTCGTGTACAACAATTGGAATTTCGCATCGGGTACTTCCTCCCGTAGTCAATAAGTATGCCAACCAAGGAGATTCTTTAGTGCCTTTCAAGATTTTGCGCAGAGATAGCTAGGGTCCTGGAGTAAAGGTTTTGTGGGTACACCTGCAAAACCCTCCGGAGACAACACTCCGCCACTAGGGCCACCTAGGGGTTCAAATGAATTTTATTTTCTAGAATAAATTTGCTCGAGGACTAGCAAATAATAAGTTTGGGGGTATTTGATAGACGCATTTATGTGTCTAAATTGTCCTAAATTTCGTATTGTCGGTACTCGTTTTCGTCCTTATTATGGTGTTTTGCGTGTTTGTAGGCATTTTTTGGAAATAAAGATTATTGGAAAATTCGGCTCGAAAAGTTGCTCGGAACACCCCCGGAGAACATTTGATATTCGGACTCCCACTTTGGATAAGGGGTAACCCAATTACTAAGGGGCACCTCAGTTGGGCACCTGCTATTCGCACCCCAGAACAGGATAAGGGGCAACCCTTTCTTCCTCGTTTGAAAATTATTTTGGCGGGAAAACTTGTCTTCTTCACTGGCAGATTTTGGTCGGATTTTTGAAGGAGTTTCAGTGAGACTCAATGGCTGAAAATCATTGGGTATCTTCCTTTGGGCCTAACAGGACTGGTATGGGTCTTATTTTCGATCCAAATTGGTTGGAATTCCCACGAGAAGAAAACAGGGCAGATGGAAATATTCACGGGATATCGTGAATCGCTGTGAGCTTTGACGTGCACTGCTCGTGTTTGGAGTGTGTGGGTTGTCACCGACGACGAGTGTAGAAGGTAAATAAGGAAGAAAATAACAATGCGGCGCGTAAGGAAGAAAAAAATCCCGTATCTTGCATGAAAATATCACCAAGTAAAAGAAAAGATTTGGAGCAGTTATGAGGGGATATTTGATCGCTGTCAAGTATAAAAAGGCCTGTGGGAGCATATAGAAGGGGGACTGAGAGTTTGGGAAGATTTGGTACGCTACAAGAGCCGGAAAATCAAGTTTCAGAGAATCGAGTTCTCGCTTCCGCATTCGTGAAGAACGTGAAGAACGGACTCTCAAAGACAATCGTTCTTCTACAAAACAATGACACTTCAACGTGGGTCATACATCTGCGGCGGACTTAAAATCCATACGTTTCAACCCTCTTTGTAAAAGTGTTTGCAACATTTATAATCGTTGCAAACACGCGATTTTCATCTTATTCTCCATTCCATCATTTGTAAACCATTTTTGAGCAATAAAAATGGATTTTGAGCGTGTTTCCAACATGATGAGCTAGAACCCATCACTGGGACGACGGAGGAAGACGAACTTCATATATGGGTAATTTTAATTAATTCTTTTTATGACTTTTGCACTAATTAAAAATTGAATTATGATTTGATAAAATTAGTTATTATTTTATTAGATGGGTCATGCTTGCTTAAATGTTTGATGTCCCATGCTTACGATTTATAACTAATATTTTGAGAATCAACTTTGGCAAAAATAAGAGTCCATGTTTTTATTTGTTGAGCTATAATTGTTAAAAGAATTAATATTTGAACCTTTTGTTATGAGTTTGGCTAATCTCGAATCCCAAGAACTCTCTCCGTCTTGTGACATAAATTGTATATATTCTGTATTTTTATTATTTTTTCTTTATTAAATCCTAAGATCAATTTCATCTAGTCCGAGTGAACGACAACCTTACTACCACTTTCTACAACATTATTGAGTCACATCACGCCACGCCAAGCCAAGCACTCTGCCTTGGCCCTAGCTACGCTAGTCACACCACGCCAAGCCAAACACCCTTACCTTGGCCCTATCCACGCCATGCCAAAATGGCGCCCGCGCCTAGGCTTGCAAACCATGCAACCTAGGCCAAATTGGCCAAGCATGCCATTGGCACATGCCAACACGCTCGCTGGTAGCTTTTCCTACCAGGACACGACCCAAATTGGCCACGCATGCCATTGGCACATGCCAACACGCTCGCTGGTAACTTTTCTTACCAGGAAGCGACCCAAATTGGCCACGCATGCCATTGGCACATGCCAACACGCTCGCTGGTAGCTTTTCCTACCAGGACGCGACCCAAATTGGCCACGCATGCCATTGGCACATGCCAACACGCTCGCAGGTAGCTTTTCCTACCAGGACGCGACCCAAATTGGCCACGCATGCCATCGCAGACATGCCAACACGCTCACTGGTAGCTTTTCCCTACCAGGACGCGACCCAAATTGGCCACGCATGCCATCGGCACATGCCAACACGCTCGCCGGTAACTTTTCCTACCAGACGCGACCCAAATTGGCCACGCATGCCATCGGCACATGCCAACACGCTCGCCGGGTAGCTTTTCCTACCAGACTCGACCCAAATTGGCCACGCATGCCATTAGCACATGCCAACACGCTCGCCGGTAGCTTTTCCTACCAGTGCCGTGACCCAAATTGGCCACGCATGCCATTGGCACATGCCAACACGCTCGCCGGTAGCTTTTCCTACTAGGCCGTGACCCAAATTGGCCACGCATGCCATTGGCACATGCCAACACGCTCACGGTAGCTTTTCCTACCAGTCGTGACCCAAATTGGCCACGCATGCCATTGGCACATGCCAACACGCTCACGGTAGCTTTTCCTACCCGTGTGTGACCCAAATTGGCCACGCATGCCATTAGCACATGCCAACACGCTCGCTGGTAGCTTTTCCTACCAGGTCGTGACCCAAATTGGCCACGCATGCCATTGGCACATGCCAACATGCATCGCTGGTAGCTTTTCTTACCAGGGCATAACCCTAATGTCCATGCGTGCCATTGACACATGCCAAACACGCACGCTGGTAGCCTAACTTGCAAACCGTGCAACCTACCACCAAGGCATTCCGCACACGCCATTGGCACTTGCCACACACGCCACTAGCAGCTCTGGCATTGCCACTTACACTCAACGTACAACCTACCACCAAGGCATTCCGCACATGCCATTGGCATATGCCACACACGCCACTAGCAGCTCTAGCATTGCCAGTTGCACTCAAGGTGCAACCCGCAACAAAGGCATTCCGCACATGCCACACGCGCCACTAGCAGCGCCACTTGCACTCAAGGTGCAACCAACACTCGAGACATCAACACAAACCGGGGATGCTTTCTAGGGTTTTGGTTTGGCGGTCACAAAGATGCAACGTACACTACACTCACATTAAGAAAGCGTGAATAGGAATAAAGCGGTCAAATAAATGAGGAAATAATGGTGAAAACGTTTTCACCCATAAACACCATGCGGTTACCACCTCCTCCCATTATTTCACCCTTTACTCTCTTCCTTCATGAGGCCAGGGTACGTTTCAATCTCGACTTGTATAAATAGGTCTTACCTATTTCCACCCAGACAACAAGTCTCGGTCAGAGAAAAATACAACACTCTCGGAAAAGGCAACTTTGCAAGCTCTCCAAAAAGCTTTCATCTCTTGCAAGCTTCCTAAGCTTTCACTTTCGATACAAGTCGAGACACTACTCTCCCGCACTATTCTGGTCTCAACACATTTCTTTGCTTCCCTCCCCAAATCAACCCTTCTCCTCCACTTTGAGACCGAAGCAAGTCCGGAACGGCCATTTCTTGGTTTAGGCCTGGGACTTGTACAGATTGATCTCTCGAATCTAGAAAGTGCTCACGTGCAACACATTTGTTTAGGGTTTAAACTAGTTTCTCACTCATCTACCGAATTTACCAAAATCGGCGAAAACGATTTTTACCCATAAACAATTGGCGACCACAAATGGGAGGATTGATCTATCGGCTACAATGTCGATCACGATCTCGTTCTTCGACCCCGATGTCAAGATGGTAGGGAAGGCGACTCAATCCAACTCAACCGCCGACAACCCGGTTACTGGTTGTAAAAACTATACCGAAAAACCTGGGACTCGTTGAAGATGCTACTGGCGATTGGGGACTTGGCCGGCGATGCTACCAAAGAAAGCCTCCTTTTACATGGAGAGGGGCGTGTTCGCAAAAACCTATGGAGTGAGTAAATTTAGACTGGGCAAGATATACGATCTGTTTTTAGGTTCTTAATAAAACTGTCATACTACTGCGTCTTGTGCCTATTCTTAATAAAACTTGAGTTAGACATTTTTCAAAAGAAGAAACGAAAGAAGAAAGAAAAAGAAGCGCGAAACTCACCGAACCACTTCCCGAAAAAGAACCAGTGCTGCCAGAGGAATCACTCTCACTTGTCGAACTTTCTTCTTTCTCTGACTCATCACCGCTATGAGAAGGCTCAGTGCCGCCGGAATTCTTCGAAGAAATTGCCGTCTCCTGGCAACGTGCAAGGGCAGCGAAAGCATTAATGGTCGGTTGTCATCCGACGCAAAAATAATTTAAGTTCTTCCACTTCACAATTATAAATAATAGTATAGTTATAAGAACAGATTCGTTCCACAGGGAGATATGGGTTGTTATTTGTATTTGAAAACTTGAGTAAACTGGGGGATTTTGTTGTTTAAGATTAATTCAAAATAAAAATAAATATAAAAGATAAAAGTGTTTTAAGAAAATATCGAGGAAAAGGTCAAGTTAAGGAATTCGCCGTCCATCACCACACATGTTAATCAATCAAGCATCATTCACACACTCATTCACCAATAACCCTAAAGTATCCCCAATCGGTGCATATACTTCGTTACGTCTCCACAAATCAACAAATAATGCAATCGCAATTATATGAATTCTTTTCCTACAAATAACCTAATGCTTATCGCTAGAAGATTCAACTTGAGGAAATCTTTAAAATATATGAAACGAGTTATTCATAGGCAATACAAACACAATCGTGATATATTCAACCTAGGCCAAGTTTTACTTGTGACTTCCTTCACGATTCACACCGCTAGTGATCACAAATTACTAATAATTATTAGAATCTTGATAAAATTACCTAAGACTTCTAATTAGTGATAGATAAGTTATTATGATATTTAATTCGCGACTTAAATATGCAAAACAACTAATCATATTACATGAACAAAATCATATAATTATTATGCTTAGTAAAACTTGAACGATGAACAAGAGAGTGAATGAAAAATCGATGCATTAATCAAATAACATGTTTGTGATTTTAGGTTACATCCCTAACCAATTAAAATAATTAGCTACTCATATTTGAAGTTCAAAATAATCAATTTAGAGAAAAGATAAAAAACAAACTACAAACGAAGAAGAGCTTGAGCCATCTGCGCCGCCGTTTGATTCTTGTTGCATGAGTTGAACTCCTAAAGCTTCTGTTTTTCTCTGGGAACTTTCTGCGAGCAGGTTGTGGACGTGAAAACTAGGGTGAGAAGCTCCCTTTTGGTTGCGATTTGGACCTCTATTTATAGCAATTTAACCCCGAAAATTCGAATCTGATAACCACACAACAATCCTTAACCGCCACAAACACTCAAACGCGCTTTAATCTTCACCATTCATCTTCCAAATTGACGGCAAGGAGGGTACTTGGTGGCTGTTTTGTAGGCTTGAACTCAATCCAATTCCGAGTAAATCTTATCAATTCTCTAAATTCTCGCTCAAGTATTCGAATTCAACACAAACCCAAGTTCCCTAATCGTCTTAGACTCTCAAAAACACCTCCTAATATCCTCAATTCTTCATCCAACCATTGGCAGCAACCTAATCCTTCTTCCACTGAATTTTCGTCCAAGTTTCAAATCCTAAAACGAATCAAACTCCTTCGATTCATACCCATCTATTCCTTCTTTATCTCGAGCTCAGTCCCCTCCATTTGCGGCAATATTTTTATCTCATTCTCCCCTGTTTTGTCTCTCAAGAATACTGCCTGTATAAGATGAAGAATAAGAAGTTTTCTGGTCGTGAAGTTAGATTTGAAATTGGTCATCCCTTAGCTGAAGTTGGAGTGCATTTAGCATCCGTCTTTAAAACCTATTAAAATCTTTTACTTCCTGTACGTGTTATCAAAGGGAGAAAGGGGACCTCCCCTTAGCGGCTCCAGGGGTGGTAATAATAACGAGCATCCCTTATCATTTCTTGAACTCCCAATAAAAATTTCCCGTGAATTGACCATTTTACCCTTTTGTCCTTATAAGTTCTTGTTTTGCACACAACTTCTTCATACGATGTCGGAATGACTCCATTCTTTCGCCATTGGCTTCGTCTATTCGTCCTCTTCAAGATGAAAAATAAAAATCATGTACTTGAACGAGTTCCATTTGGTCTTTGGCCCTTCTCCACTTGTAGCTAGCTTATTTTATTGCACAATTAAGTGCCTAATTCACTTCTTTTGGATGATTCACCTAATAAAACACACAAAAGAGAAAAACAAGCGTAATATACAATAATTTGCAAGAAAACAAACAACTACTAGCATGGAATTGACACCAAAAATATGTGAAATATGCACTTATCAAATTCCCCACACTTGCCTTTTGCTAGTCCTCGAGCAAACTAAACTACAACAACTCCTTGTCGTCGAGGGTACGGTCATACTTAGCACGTATAACAAGCCTTTAAACCCCTAGGTGTCCCTAGTGGACGAGTTATAGTCTCGTGAGGGTTTACTAGAGATATACCCACAAAACCTATGTTTCCAACTTACAAATTCTCCGAAATGATAGCATCCAACGCGCTAAGAAGACATAGAGATTCTGCACACTAGTCATAAGAAGTTAGACACATAAATGAACACAATCTCATCCTTAAAAGTTGAGAGAGAAATAACCATCCCTTATCGAAAGAAATTCGGGTTCGGAGTGATCGAAAGTCTCGACTCTGCCTCACAAGAAAGGGTTTTATGAAGTTGCTCTCAATAATAAATAGCTTTTTATGGGTCACACATGTGTCCAGGTCGGAATGAAGAAAGAACCCTGAGACACGTTTGAATGGTGGGAAGGTAAAAACCCTCCGAATTGTTTTGAAAACCCACATCTTTTATCATTTTTTTTGAAAACCCATTTTTCTGACGATCTCTTCGAAAGGAAATCAACCACTTAACGAAGGTGGGAATATGCTTACTTACCTCGTTATCCGTTCGTCATGAAGCTAGCACCACTCTCATAGCATCCATAGAAACGTCTTCGGTCTTCAATCGGTGTCTTCATCTTCGTCTTCGGTCTTCAACTCTTGATGATAACTCTTGAACTTCGTAGAATCTTGACAATATGATTCTTTCCCTCAAATTTCTTGTTGCTTGAAACTTCTTTGTAGATATTTCTTCTTTCCATTGGCTTTATTGAAAGAATACAAAACTAAAAGCGAACTATACAAACCCAAAATATAATACAAAGAATTTTTCCTGTCTCTTTTTTTTTTTCTATATATATATATATATATATATTTTATTTTTTTATGAGACAAGAAAAATAAAACAAATATAACATGAAAACAAAACAAAATAATAAAAACTATTAACGAACCTAAAAATTTTCTCTTGTTTTTTTTTTTTTTTTTTTTTTTTTGAATGAAAAGAGAAAAATAAAATACAAATAAAACAAAATAAAAACGTAAGTACAAAGGCCATGGTGTAAGTACTTTACCGCTTGATTCTTCACAACTTGTATGTCTTGATATCATAAACCTCTCGAACTCTCATCTTGATAAACTTCGCTCTTGTATATATGTCTTCAACTCGTAAGAATTCTGCTCCTTGTATTGTTGCTTGTAAACCTTGAACGTCTTCAACTTTCCTTCGAATTTGTGATGCTCCTCTTGTTGATGATGATGGTGTTTCTATGGACCTGTTGGTGTAGAGAGAGTTAAGGTGGATGGTGCTAACTGCGAACAAGATTACAAGTGGTATGTAAGTTAGCAATTCGATGTCACCATCATGATTGACAAAATAGCACTCAAGAGATCAAAATAGTGCTTCTGTGGTGAGAGGTCGGGCAGCTCACCATTCTGCCCGGAATTTACGTACGGTGACACACACTCTAAAAGCACATATTTAGACAGGTACAAAGAATTGAAGGTTGGTGCCTCGCATTATGTAACATGGGTAGTCTCCACTATAGGGGATCACTACTCTAATACCGAATTCAATCGCACCTTATTTGCCACTGGCATGGTTAAATCCAACTTTAACTCTCATACAATTAAGAAACCCGATCATGTTCTCTGTCATCTCTAAGTTCAGTCACTCTTATGAGATTCTCGATGTAATCTTAGCGACATGTATACTATGTGACTCTAAACTAACTACAAGTTGGAGTTTTTTATTCACTATTTTACACACAAGTTGAAAAAAACCTAAAAATTTACAATGCAAATGCGTAACCACTCCCCACACTTAAACTTTGCATTGTCCTCAATGTAAATTGAATCGTCCAAAGAAAGTCAAGGTGGGAAATCTTATAATGATATGTGACAACAAAAACTAAAAACAAGACAAGAACCAAAAATAAAAATAAGACAAGAAATATTCATCCTATGGGTTGCCTCCCATGCGGCGCTTGGTTTAAAGTCGTCACCCGACTTGGCGTCCGCCTTCTACTCCTCTAGAGGGAGCACATCAACAAGTTGTACCACTTCCACATTCTCGGGTACAAAATTCTCGTAATATGGCTTTAAGCGATGACCATTCACTTTGAATCCATTTCCTGAGGTTAAATCTTGAATTTCTACTGCACCATGAGAAAATATATTAGTGATAACATAAGGTCCCTTCCAACGGGAACGCAGTTTGCCTAATCTAAGACGAGTATCAAAGAGCAAAACTTTCTCATCCAACAAGAACTGTTTTCTAGAAATCATATTATCATGAAAAGCCTTAGTTTTTTCCTTGTAAATTCGTGAACTTTCATATGCTGCGTTTCTGATCTCTTCTAGCTCACTCAATTGAAGTTTTCTCTGCTCTCCTGCACCATCCATCTCCATGTTGCACTGTTTTATAGCCCAAAAAGCCTTATGCTCGATCTCAACAGGAAGATGACATGATTTACCGTACACAAGTCTAAAGGGAGACATCCCGATAGGAGTCTTGTATGCGGTTCTGTACGCCCACAATGCATCATTGAGACGTAAACTCCAATCCTTCCTCGTGGGATTCACGGTTCTCTCTAGGATGGATTTCACTTCTCGATTGGAAACTTCTGCTTGCCCGTTAGTCTGTGGATGATACGGCGTAGCAATCTTGTGAGTGATGTTGTACTTCTTTAACAAGCCAAAGAAAAACTTGTTTCGAAAGTGTGATCCTCCATCACTGATTATGGCTCTTGGGGTTCCAAACCTTGCAAAAATATATTCCTTAACAAAATCTGTAACCACTTTAGAATCATTAGTAGAGGTGGCCTTAGCTTCCACCCATTTCGAGACATAATCAACTGCCAATAAGATATAAAACTTACCACCAGAGTTAACAAAAGGTCCCATAAAATCAATTCCCCAAACATCAAATATTTCAATAAAGAGTATATGAGTTTGTGGCATTTGGTTTCGAGCACCTAGATTACCTGTTCTCTGACATCTATCACAAGTAGTGCAGAATATATATGCATCTTTAAACAAAGTGGGCCAATAGAAACCACTCTCAAGTACCTTAAGTGCGGTTCTTTTGGACCCAAAGTGTCCTCCACAGGCATAAGAATGACAAAAAGATAATATTGATTGAAATTCAGATTCGGATACGCACCTTCGTATTACTTGGTCTGCACAATATTTCCACAAGTATGGATCATCCCATATATATTGATAAGCTAATCTCTTAAGTTTGTCTCTCTCAGCACGAGACAAGTTCTTCGGGATTTTTTTAGAAACCAAATAATTGACAATATCAGCATACCATGGCTCCGCAACCTGTAGCGAGAACAATTGCTCATCTGGAAAACTTTCACGCAACGGGATAGTTTCTTCATCTACAGTAAGACGACTCAAGTGATCTGCAACTGTGTTCTCAATGCCTTTCTTATCTTTAATATCTATGTCAAATTCTTGTAAAAGCAATATCCAGCGAATGAGCCTTGGTTTCGCTTCCTTCTTTGTGAGTAGATACCTAAGTGCTGCATGATCAGAAAACACAACAACTTTTGTACCAAGCAAATAAGAACGAAATTTCTCCAATGCGAATACGATTGCTAATAACTCCTTCTCGGTGGTCGTATAGTTTTGTTGAGCATCATTCAACGTTCTGGAAGCATAATAAATGGCATGGGGTAACTTCCCAGTACGCTGCCCTAATACTGCACCGACCGCATAGTCACTCACATCACACATTAGCTCAAATGGCTTACTCCAATCAGGTGGTTTCATGATAGGGGTTGTTATCAAAAGTTCTTTCAAACGATTGAATGCCACCAAACACTTCTCATCGAAGTTAAAAACCACATCCTTCTGCAAAAGTTGGCATAATGGTGCTGCAACCTTGGAAAAATCCTTGATAAACCTGCGATAAAATCCTGCGTGACCAAGAAAAGAACGAACCTCCCTCACCGTAGTAGGAGGGGTTAAAGCACGAATAAGATCTATCTTAGATTTATCAACTTCCAATCCTTTAGAAGATATAATATGGCCTAAAACAATGCCATGAGTTACCATAAAATGGCACTTCTCCCAATTTAGCACAAGATTAGTTTCAACACATCGTTTAAGAATAAGTGTAAGGTTATCTAAGCACAAGTCAAAGGAATCGCCATACACGCTGAAATCGTCCATAAAAACTTCGATAATGTTTTCAACATAATCTGAAAAGATACTTACCATACACCTTTGGAAGGTAGTGGTTGCGTTACACAAACCAAAAGGCATCCTTCGTATGCAAATGTTCGAACGGACAAGTAAAAGTAGTTTTCTCTTGATCCTCGTGTGCTATAGCAACTGATTGTAACTCCGAGTAACCATCAAGAAAACAAAGAGTGAGAGTGTCCAGATAAACGTTCCAAGATTTGATCCATAAAAGGTAAAGGAAAGTGATCTTTTTTAGTGGTTGCATTAAGTTTTCTGTAATCTATACAAACCCTCCAACCGGTTTGCACACGAGTTGGGACAAGTTCATTTTTATCATTGTGCACCACTGTAACGCCCGACTTCTTTGGTACTACTTGTACTGGGCTCACCCACTTGCTATCAGATATGGGATAGATAACTCCCACATCTAACAACTTCAGAATTTCTTTCTTTACGACTTCCATCATTGGAGGATTCAGGCGACGTTGTGCTTCCCTTGTAGGTTTTGCTTCATCCTCAAGTCGTATTTTGTGCATGCATGTCGATGGGCTTATTCCCTTGATATCAGCAATTGTCCATCCTATGACTGTTTTGTACTCCTCAACACTCGAAGAAGTCTTTGTTCCCGCAATTCGCTTAGTTCCTTAGACACTATTATCGGTAACTCCTCTTTATCACCTAAATACAAGTATTTTAGGTGATCCTAAGAGGTTTCAGTTCTAGCTTTGGAGCCTGCAAGATAGATGGCACAAGTTTTTCATTAGATATTGGTAAAGATATAAAGGAAACACTCTCGTGTGCTGATTTTTCTTGCAACGAGTTAAGCGAGCCTATAGTGTCCTTGATTACGTCACCACATTCCAAACCATCATCAATGGATGTAGTCAACACTGTTTTAAGCGCATCCACCCCATCCATATTGAACATTTGTCGAGCCAAAGTATCAATCAAATCAATGGAGAAGCAAGTGGACATCACTAGGATATCTCATCGTTTCGTAAATGTTGAAACGTATCACTTCTCCATCAAATTCCATAGTCAACGAACCGTCATGCACATCAATTTTAGTTCTAGACGTGCTCATAAATGGTCGACCAAGAAGCAAAGGTAGAGATGTGTCAGTTGATCCGTCTGTCATTTCCAACACACAAAATACGCTGAAAAATTAGCCGGTTTTACCCGCACAAGCACATCCTCAATAATACCTCTAGGGTACACATTAGAATCAGTCAACCAACTGTAAAGTAATTCCAGTTTCTTTCAGAGGACCTAAATTAAGAGATTCATATATAGATGCAGGCATAACGTTTACTGATGCTCCTAAATCAAGCATAGCCTTATTAAACTGGGTGTTACCAATAACAACAGGAATATCAAAACTACCGGGGTCTTTGCATTTAAGTGGGAGTTTCTTTTGCAAGATAGTCAAGCATTCTCCCCACTTTCATTACCTCATTACTGGCAAACGTTGCTTATTGGTGCACAAGTCCTTAAGAATTCTCGCATACTTAGGGACTTGTTTAATTGCATCTATCAATGGAATGTTCACATGAATCTTCCTGAAAATGTCTAAAATCTCCTTATCTTGTTCCACCTTTTTAGAGTTAGAAAACCTGCGAGGGAAGGTAAAGGAGGAACGTAAGTAGAAACAAGAGGTTTAAAGTTTGTTTTAGGTACCTCTTTGGTTTGGGAAGAGTCAGTAATCTCTGTCTCCATAACCGGCCCCTTAGGGTCTTTGTTTTTCTCAGCATTTTCCGGTTGCACAGTTCGTGTACCACTTCTCAATGTCACAGCGTTGATAGAATCTCTTGGGTTAAGAGGTTGAGAAGGGAGTTTCCCACTATTCTGCGTCTCCAAATGGTTCAATCTACCTGCCATGGTGCTCATTTGTGTCTGCAACTCCTTGATTGCACAATCAGTCGTTTGCTGATTTTTCTGCACCATTGTGGTTAGATTCTTCATCATGGAAAGCATCTCTGATGATTCTGAGCTTGTTGTGGTTGTTGTTGTTGTTGTTGAAACCACTAGGACGATTAAAAATCGGACTGAGTCTGCTTTGCTTGCTTGTTTGCGTAGCTGAAGTTGGGATGATCTCTCCACCCTGGATTATAAGTGTTTGAATAAGGATTGTATTGTTGCCTTTGCTGATTTGGGAATACTACATTTACTTGTTCAGCTTCTTCTTCATAAGAGGGAATGATAACTGAGGCCATTTGTTGCATCATCTTCTCCATATTACCAATCCTATGTTCTAAGTGCGGTGAAGAAGTAACCTCATTAACCCTTCGACTCATTGACACACCTCTTGTGTTGAATTGCTGCGTGTTTGCAGCCATATTCTCGATCAATTCTGTCGCTTCGTCAATGGTTTTGTTTGTCAAAGCACCACCACTAGCTGCATCGATAAGATTTCTCTCGGATTGGAGTAAACCATCGTAAAAATATTGCACTATGAGTTGCTCGTAGATTTGATGATGTGGGCAGCTTGCTAACAACTTCTTGTACCGTTCCCGAGTCGTAAAGAGTTTCACCAAGAATTTGTTCAATCCCACTAATTGCTTTACGAATAGTTGCTGCTTTAGAGGCGGGAAAGTACTTTTCTAAAAATACTCTTTGCATCTCGTTCCATGTTGTGATACTTCCAGCTGGAAGACCATAAAACCATTCTTCTGCAGAATCAATCAAAGAGAATGGAAAAGCATCGATAAAGCTCTTTCTTGATCGATTCCAGTGTGGCTTCAAACTTGTCAACCTATGTTGAAATAGTAGTAAATGACGATTTGGATCGTCTCCTGGAAGCCCTTTGAACTTCGGTAACCAATGAATAAACTGAGATTTGAGCTCAATTGAATCTTCCAAGTTGACACACAACTTCACATCAAACGATGGGGATGTCGGATCTTTGAGTGTCCTCTTAGGAGCCGGGAGGTGGTGGAGCGGCGTCATTTCGTTGGTTCCCTTGGTTTCCCTGGTTACCTTGGTTTCCAGGGTTACCTTGGTTTCCCTGGTTACCAGTGTTTTGGTTGTTCGTTCCGCCAACCATCTCTTCTTGTTGTGATTGAGGTTCTTGTAGTATTGTTCCTCTGCGAGTTGAATTCCACACCTTGGGTAATCCCAACGTTTGGGTGCCGAGATCAAGTACACGAACCAAGATTCTCAAACAAAATTAAAAACTAAAAATATGAAATCAAAAACAAAATAACAATCCGCTAAGCCTCCCAGCGGCGGCGCCAAAATTTGGTCGGTTGTCGGTAACGCAAAAATAATTTAAGTTCTTCCACTTCACAATTATAAATAATAGTATAGTTATAAGAATGTTCGTTCCACAGGGAGATATGGGTTGTTATTTGTATTTGAAAACTTGAGTAAACTGGGGGGATTTTGTTGTTTAAGATTAATTCAAAATAAAAATAAATATAAAAGATAAAAGTGTTTTAAGAAAATATCAGAGGAAAAGGCTGGTTAAGGAATTCGCCGTCCATCACCACACATGTTAATCAATCAAGCATCATTCACACACTCATTCACCAATAACCCTAAAGTATCCCCAATCGGTGCATATACTTCGTTACGTCTCCACAAATCAACAAATAATGCAATCGCAATTATATGAATTCTTTTCCTACAAATAACCTAATGCTTATCGCTAGAAGATTCAACTTGAGGAAAGCTTTAAAATATATGAAACGAGTTATTCATAGGCAATACAAACACAATCGTGATATATTCAACCTAGGCCAAGTTTTACTTGTGACTTCCTTCACGATTCACACCGCTAGTGATCACAAATTACTACTAATTATTAGAATCTTGATAAAATTACCTAAGACTTCTAATTAGTGATAGATAAGTTATTATGATATTTAATTCGCGACTTAAATATGCAAAACAACTAATCATATTACATGAACAAAATCATATAATTATTATGCTTAGTAAAACTTGAACGATGAACAAGAGAGTGAATGAAAAATCGATGCATTAATCAAATAACATGTTTGTGATTTTAGGTTACATCCCTAACCAATTAAAAGAATTAGCTACTCATATTTGAAGTTCACAATAATCAATTTAGAGAAAAGATAAAAAACAAACTACAAACGAAGAAGAGCTTGAGCCATCTGTCGCGCCGTTTCGATTCTTGTTGCATGAGTTGAACTCCTAAAGCTTCGTTTTTTCTCTGGGAACTTTTGCGAGCGAGGTTGTGGACGTGAAAACTAGGGTGAGAAGCTCCCTTTTGGTTGCGATTTGGACCTCTATTTATATCAATTTAACCCCGAAAATTCGAATCTGATAACCACACAACAATCCTTAACCGCCACAAACACTCAAACGCGCTTTAATCTTCACCATTCATCTTCCAAATTGACGGCAAGGAGGGTACTTGGTGGCTGTTTTGTAGGCTTGAACTCAATCCAATTCCGAGTAAATCTTATCAATTCTCTAAATTCTCTCTCAAGTATTCGAATTCAACACAAACCCAAGTTCCCTAATCGTCTTAGACTCTCAAAAACACCTCCTAATATCCTCAATTCTTCATCCAACCATTGGCAGCAACCTAATCCTTCTTCCACTGAATTTTCGTCCAAGTTTCAAATCCTAAAACGAATCAAACTCCTTCGATTCATACCCATCTATTCCTTCTTTATCTCGAGCTCAGTCCCCTCCATTTGCGGCAATATTTTTATCTCATTCTCCCCTGTTTTGTCTCTCAAGAATACTGCCTGTATAAGATGAAGAATAAGAAGTTTTCTGGTCGTGAAGTTAGATTTGAAATTGGTCATCCCTTAGCTGAAGTTGGAGTGCATTTAGCATCCGTCTTTAAAACCTATTAAAATCTTTTACTTCCTGTACGTGTTATCAAAGGGAGAAAGGGGACCTCCCCTTAGCGGCTCCAAGGGTGGTAATAATAACGAGCACCCCTTATCATTTCTTGAACTCCCAATAAAAATTTCACGTGAATTGACCATTTTACCCTTTTGTCCTTATAAGTTCTTGTTTTGCACACAACTTCTTCATACGATGTCGGAATGACTCCATTCTTTCGCCATTGGCTTCGTCTATTCGTCCTCTTCAAGATGAAAAATAAAAATCATGTACTTGAACGAGTTCCATTTGGTCTTTGGCCCTTCTCCACTTGTAGCTAGCTTCTTTTATTGCACAATTAAGTGCCTAATTCACTTCTTTTGGATGATTCACCTAATAAAACACACAAAAGAGAAAACAAGCGTAATATACAATAATTTGCAAGAAAACAAACAACTACTAGCATGGAATTGACACCAAAAATATGTGAAATATGCACTTATCAAATTCCCCCACACTTGCCTTTTGCTAGTCCTCGAGCAAACTAAACTACAACAACTCCTTGTCGTCGAGGGTACGGTCATACTTAGCACGTATAACAAGCCTTTAAACCCCTAGGTGTCCCTAGTGGACGAGTTATAGTCTCGTGAGGGTTTACTAGAGATATACCCACAAAACCTATGTTTCCAACTTACAAATTCTCCGAAATGATAGCATCCAACGCGCTAAGAAGACATAGAGATTCTGCACACTAGTCATAAGAAGTTAGACACATAAATGAACACAATCTCATCCTTAAAAGTTGAGAGAGAAATAACCATCCCTTATCGAAAGAAATTCGGGTTCGGAGTGATCGAAAGTCTCGACTCTGCCTCACAAGAAAGGGTTTTATGAAGTTGCTCTCAATAATAAATAGCTTTTTATGGGTCACACATGTGTCCAGGTCGGAATGAAGAAAGAACCTTGAGACACGTTTGAATGGTGGGAAGGTAAAAACCCTCCGAATTGTTTTGAAAACCCACATCTTTTATCATTTTTTTTGAAAACCCATTTTTCTGACGATCTCTTCGAAAGGAAATCAACCACTTAACGAAGGTGGGAATATGCTTACTTACCTCGTTATCCGTTCGTCATGAAGCTTGTAGGATCATAATATCACAACGTACAAGGCTCGCGGGATTAATGAACGACGGTGTCGCGAGGGAGTCGCAGGGAGCTAAAATAAACGACGCAATGAATAACGACAGGCAAAACATAAAGAAGACGTGAGACCTGCGAGGTTAAGAAGTGTCGCGAGAGTGAATGTTTGTGCATCTGCGACACTTCGCGAGACATTCCCGAAAATAAAGGGGAGCTTAGCTGTCATCCACTATGTATTATCCTATATAAAGGGCTAAATGAGTCTGTAAAAGGGGGGATCTTTTGGGAAAATTGGGAAGCAAGTCATTAGGAGAGAGAAAGTTTAAGAGTGTTTTAACTTCTAAGTGTAATTCTATTTTCCTGTGTAAACAATTCATGAACTCAATCAATAAATATTCTTGATCTTACATCTTTCAATGGATTAATTAAGCAAAATTGAGTAAGGGGTGTAGTGTGGGATTTCCCGCAACTACATATGCGCTAGAAACAGGGCGGAGCAGAGATTGACGTAGAAATTGGAAGGAATTTGGATTAACGAGAAAAGATTTGGAGAAGATACTCAAGAATTCATTGGAAAAGAAAGATGGCTATGAAGAAGAAATGTACAAGGGCAACCAACGATTGTAAGAAGAAGTGGGAGACTTGCTGGAGAAAGGAGGAATGAAACAGGAGAATCGTCAAGGATGAATATGAGAAACGATGGAGAAGATCAAAACCAACCACCGATCTCCCCAGTAGCAAACGCAGCTGTGGATTATGATAGAGTAAGTGTACATACTTGGAGGTCTGATTCTGAAGACGAGAGAGAAGAGGAGCAAAAACGTGGTGAACAATGGACAAGGAGAGCAAGGAATGAATGGAGAAAACGAAGAAATCACAAAGATTAGAAAGATTGAGACAAACAATACACGAAGAGAGACGGCTAGAGGCAGAGAACGAGCAAACTTGACAAGACAGAATCATGAATTGAGGATGGAAAATATGAGGTTGCAAAATAGGAGATCTAGAAGTAGCGTGAGATCAAGTTCAAGATCGAATAGGGAAGAGAGAAGGAGAGTTTTACCAACAGAAAGTACCGAGGAAGAAACACAAAATCCGAGTACGAGCATGGCGAGAGAAGAGGGGAAATAGAAGATCGTTATATTCCTCAAATTCAAAATCTTCAAAATGAGCGGAATAGGGAAAATCAAGGAAACATGCAACTCAAGAACCGAATGACCCAGTGCTGAAGGGAGAATAATCTTGCACGGGAGAGAAGAACTGAGAAGAAACCGAGAGATCGAGGATGACATTGAGAGACACTACATTGAACAAGCGCGGCTAGCTCGCGAGAGAGAAAGGATAAGAGAAGAAATGGAAAATCAAGAGATGGAAGAGGCAATCCTGCAGAATAACCATGACAACCGCGAAAGAAGGAGGGAACAAAATCGTACCAATAGAAATATTAATGAAGAATATGAGAGGGTGCTGATATGAGAGCCGAGAGACAGCCCAAGAAGAGAGAACAACCGATATAATGGCGTGCGGGTGTGACGAAAGAAATGAAGAAGAGCGTCGCGAGGGAAAGAAGAGGAGAAAATAACGAAAGGGAAGGTCAAAATAGGCACGAGCGTAGGAGGAGAGAAGCGAGCTAAAAAGACCAAAGAGAATCAAATTCTCGAGGCAAATGAACAAATCTTAAGAGAATCGGCTGAAATGAGAGGATTGCTTTGAACAATAGAAGGGAAGGAGGAAGGAAACAATTGGACGAAGCCATCGCAGGCATGCCGAAGAATCCCTTCACGCTAGAAGTGCAGATGGGAGGAATACCTCCTAAGTGCAATCTTCCCCGCATTAACAAACATCTTCGATGGAACAACTGCGCGGCACAACATATCAAGGCCTATATGAGGTGTATGTTGCAGTGGGAGAATCATGATGCTATACTGTGCAAATATTTCGCATCAAGCCTAATTGGAGAAGCACTAAAATGGTTTGAGGGACTACCAAGGAATACAATCACATCATTCAATCATTTACAAGCCACATTCTTGGGAGCATACATAAGTAACAACTCTTCACGACTGTGTATTGAAGATGTATTCGGGTTGAAACAAAGGGTTGGCGAGAGCTTAAGGCGATTGACAATAAGATGGAGAACCATGTGTAGCGAGATGGCGGGATTTGGGTTGAGGAAAGATATCTCATCCTCTCATTTGTGAATGCTCTCTTCGCGACTAACTTGTTATACATTCAAATTTTAGAGTCAAAAATACAATCACGATGGCGGAACTGCGAGAGTTACAGGAAGAATATATCGCCTTAGAAGAAAGACAGAATGAAATGAATTCTTATCCAATCGCGAACACAAACTCGAATGTCATGACGCAAGCTTGTTGCCTCAATTCATAAATACAATGTGAGCACTTCGCAAGGACAACAAGCAAGGAAAGTTGATGAGGGACAAGAGAAGATAGTAACCATGGGAAGCCATGATCAAGAAGAGTTTGAACGAGAAAGAACTATTATAACCGTAACAGCAATAATAAGATTCGAGGCTAGATCATGAGCAAGAAACTTACGGTGGACGAAGGCAAAATAACCGTGGAGGGCGGAGAAGTCGCAGAATAGTATGGGAAGAGATTAAGATGCCTCCACCGAATGCTAGTGTGGAAAAGATCTCGGGAAGCTATACTTGTGATGGAAAATGTACCGGACCTTGGAACGTGGGAATGGAACCACCGCCGGGCGATAGAAGTCATGAGTTTTGTTCTTACCATCGGTTCCATGGGCATCAAACAAACGATTGTAGAAACATAAAGAGAATCATTCTCGGGATGATTGATCAAGGGAAGTCGAATCATTTTCTAAAAGGAAAAGAGACAGGCGACATTACCACCACCACCGAGATGCACGAACAGTGTCGGCGAAAGGAAAGGAAACATTTGTGATAGAAGTCGGACAAAAGCTAAAAATTTGAATTGCAACTCTATTGTCCACTCCTATCGCACAATCGAAGATTTTCATGACAACGTGCTCGGTAGAGTCTTTGCGAGAGATGCTAATGATAAAGAAATAATGAGTCTCGGCGAGAACGACGCAGATTAGAAAAGTGGCAAATTAAAGACTATTTCTTTCTCCCGCATGAAGTGCCAAAAGGAAGAGAAACACATGATAGCCCGTTGGTTGTGAAACTAGAGATTAACCCGAAACCAGTTGATGGAGAAGATGATGAAGCGAGGCTTGTCGGGCGATCAACCGAATCCTAATCGACACCGGAAGTTCGGTGAATATTCTCTTTTACCATACTTACAAGACGATGGGAGGAAAAGATGAGGATTTGATCCCCTCGACATACAAGATATATGGCTTTAATGGCACCGCAAACAAACCAAAGGGAGAGGTTCACATGAGAATACCTCTACAAGGATTATCAACGATATCTTATTCGTGTAGTTGACGTGGAATCT
Source organism: Papaver armeniacum (assembly GCA_023531295.1). Lineage (NCBI taxonomy): Eukaryota > Viridiplantae > Streptophyta > Magnoliopsida > Ranunculales > Papaveraceae > Papaver > Papaver armeniacum. The sequence continues at coordinate 164,718 of JAJJWW010012829.1, read as the reverse complement.
CCATATAATGCGGCGATTGGGAGGCCGTGGCTTCATGAAATCTTGGGAGTCGCATCAACATATCATCAATGTATAAAATTTCCACATCCAAATGGCATTGGTATCATACAGGAGATTGGAAGGAGTCACAACAATGTCATGAAGTCGATGTAGAAAAGTCACAAGAAAGAAATACCAAAAGAAAAGGTTGGAAGCAAAGATGAGAGATGAGCAGAGAAAAGAAAAATTGATGGTGGATGCTATAGAAGTAAGGATCGAACATACCTCGCGGGGTGAATGCCTAGAGACAAAGTATATTATGGTAATAAAGAAGCAAAAGATATGAGGAACAAAAGGCATAATAATTAATAAAAAAAAAAAAAAAAAAAAAAAAAAAAAAAGTAGCAATTGAAGTAATGATGTGCGAGAATCTCGCAGACAAGAGTATATGGGAATTCAGGTAAGAAAGAAAAATGAAAATACAGAATTGTGCGAATACTTCGCAAACAAGTATCGCAAATAATGAAATATGAATGATTGAATGATTTAACAAATATGAATGAGTAAAAGAATGGGACGAACCTTTATGGCGTACACCCTAGTTCGCGAATAACATTTCGTAAGAGGCAAATGTAAGACCTAAAGTGCGTCATATAAGGGGGTATCTCTCAACATGGCTCGGGGGAAGGTTACACCGCTCCCCGAAGCCTCGAGTCATGAAAATTTGGGGCCCATGAAAGCCTATCCAGGAGAGATACCTTGGATTCCCAACTATATAAGGTTATACCACAGTTGGGCGACCGAGGGTCTCTTCCAAGGAGTCGAGTGTATGCTCAAGGCGCCGAGGTACACGGTTGAGCCGAGTGCCGGGATGGATGAACCTACCCCGGCCATTCTTGGCAAGTCTTGGCATATGTTGCACTCGCTCAAGAAAACTCCACTTAGGGTGCGATCTTGTAACTATAAACCATATAGGTATAAGGGACAAGAGGCTGCGAAAACAATCGGTTGTTGTTAAGACCGGATGGGAGGAGCTAGTCTTGTATGGCCGATGTTTCGCCTCCTTGAAGGGGCAACCGGGGAGATGATAAGGGCGACGCTCTCCATTAGGGGAAGTGTCAAAACAGACGCAAATGTCATAAGGCTATGTTTTCGCAAGAGAATTTAGGCTCGTCATATTTGTGCAATGATCCTGCAGAGGCAATAATACTAACACGAGGGTAAGGCGAGATCAATGGGTCTTTACACGAAAGTGTACGGACGTCTGCGATTTCGTCGCACGGCACGGCAATGTCATGGGGCTATGTGTTCGCAAGGATATATAGGCCTGTCATATTGTCGCAACTAAAACATCCCGCAGAGGCAAAAATACTTGGAAAATGATAAGGCAAGGTCAATGGGTCTTTACATGCAAGTGTAAAGACGTCCGCGATTTTGTCGCAATAAAAGGTGGCGAGGGGAAGACCTCTAATTAGGAGGTCTAACTCGGAAGACCACACAAAAATGATAAGGCAGGTCAATGGGCCCTTACTTGAAAATGTAGGGCGGCTTGCGACCTTGTCGCAATGAGAAGAGATAAAATACATTTATGAAGATAAGGTAAGGCAGGAAGAATTCTTGATTTATGAAGATACCTGCGACCTCGTCGCCACAATACATCTCAATAACAATAAAATTATTATTCAACCACATACATGATGACAACTAAAATCTTCCATCTCAAGATAAATAACGAGAGCAAGTATGGGAATGGAAAAGATGGAATATTGTTATTCATCTTCGATGAAAGAGTTATACATCAATAATGTTAGCCAATTATATTACAAGGAAGAACTACCAAAAAAGGGGAGTGAAGATTGAATTCGTGGGGAAAAATCCAAGAAATACATTATAATAAGGATACAGAATGTACGAGATATTACAAGCGAGAAAGAAAACAAAAAGAGTTATCTCTTTGGAGATTCTTCTTCTTCATCCGATTCTTCGATCGATTATTCTCATCGCTGCAATTTTCTTCTTCGCCGGCCTCACTATCGAAACGTCCGAGACAGTGCGGATTCTCGGGAACCTTTTCAAGAAGCCGGGGATATGAATGCGAGAGGGATATTGTGGTCCTTACAAACATACTCCATGGCTCCATTACGAAAAACGAACATCATCATTATTAAAGTTCTCCACTTGTCGTTAGAAATTGTTTCTTCAACTTGAAATATTTATTCTCGCGAAGGGAGAGACTCTTTGCGAGTCGTTCTTTTTCGCTCGAGTTCTTCAATTCTCATTGAAAATTCCCATGAAATTGTTCTTTTTCGTATTCAAGTTCTCTAATTCTAATCAAGCCTCTTCTCGGATTCTCGCAAATAAGCAACAACAAGTTAATAATTTACAAGCAATATTACAAAAGTAAGAAGCAAGAAGGTATAATAGATAACCTTCTCTATCGGATATCATATCCTTAATCAAGGAAGTATGCTCAAGATGAAGGCTAACATCAACACCTAGGTTATTCCCCGCATTATCTAAAACCTTCGCAGCCCAGGCGAATTCATCATCACTATTAATAACAAGAAGAGAACGAACTTGCTCTTCTCTTGCTTAAGTATGGTATTTTGATGAAGGAGTTCATCTCGTTCAACTTGCACACCAAGAAGAGACTTGTGGAATTCTCGCTAACGCCCAGTGCACCTCTGTTAGTAATGCGATCGTTCTCATCTATGAGATCACTAATTTTCTTCCTTAAAGTCTTGATTTTCTTCTCGGAATCAAGGTACATTCGTTTAAAGCGATTAGTTAAATTTAAACTAGACCTGTGTTCGATTTCTAAGAGATGATGCTTGGATTGAAGATCCTTTAATGAAAGGAGGTTAGTTTTATTTGAGGAACTACTTAGAGATTGATTGAGGTAAGCAAGAAGGACATCATCATTCATAGGCTCGGAAATGAATGGAGAAGAATGGATTCTTCGGAGAGATTATATACGTCTGCGAGAATAATAGTCGACAAAGAAAGACAGAAGATAACATGACAAGGATTTGAGAATTGAAAATTACTATACCGTAAAGTTGCTTTGATTTGAGTTACAAGAGTAGATACTCTATCCTTTTGGGAGTCCGGATCGGCTTCTAATTTTTGAACCCTATCGCGAGATGACGCGACTTGACTTCCGGCTCTTGGGTCTTTTTGTTCAATTGTAAATTTCTCTTTTCAAGATTATTGCGTCTTCTCTCGAGATCCGAGGCAACTACAAAAGAAGTTCTTCCAACCTATGAAAGAAGATAGAAAAATCGTTAATGCATATATATTTAAAAATTTAAAATTAACGGGAAATATGACTACATGCATACCAAAGACCCAAGTGAGTTCAAGAAGTCGGGAGACACGATTCTAGAGGCTCCATTGAAAGAATTATTGCCCTCTAGTAAAGCAAAGATTACACACATTTGCGAGAACCCCGCAAAGGAAGCTAGGGGAGCATTTCCCATTCCTTGGAAAGAGTCCGAGAAGATGCTAGATAACCGATCCATAGAAGAACCAGCCAATGGAATCTCTTTAATAGGAGAGGGATTCGAATCACGATTATCCTCGTCATAAGATTCGGAGCTTGAGCTAAGGCGAGAAGAAGATTGAGTCTTTCGTTTCTTAGTTAAGGGAGCGAGAAGATCTACCTTTGCGAACGACGGTTTTACCCTTACTTTTAATCTTCGGCTACGACTTCTTCAACTTCAACCTTCGCATACGGTTAAAGATAAGAAACAGAGGCAACAATATTGTTTAACAAAATAACAAAGGAAATGTTTCTTACTTCACTCGTAAGCGATCGAAGTATCGTCGAGTACTCTCCAACGGTCATCCTTGTAACTTCTTCTCAATCTGCGATCCGAAAAATTCCACAAAATCAAAAATATAAAAAGAAATTTGCGAGGACAAGGTTTGAAGTGGAAAACATACCTCTTTTGCCTTATCGGGCCATTTGAATTCCCAAGGATGATATCTGCGAGATTCGCAGGAAGAATATGCGGACCCGCGATATAAGGGCCATTTAAAATCAAGGGTACAACCCACCACTTCTCATCCTTGGAGTGGCGAGGAGAAGTATTATTGCCCTAGGTGCCAGTCAATATCTTGCATGAGTAATTTATCCTCGGGGACATTATCCTTCTTTTCGTGCGAATGCCCAGTAAGATTTCGCGCGTTTCTCATCTTTATCACCGAATAATTTTCAAAAAAGTTCTCTCTGAGTGTATTTCTCAAAGATCTATTTCCAAGTCTGCGAAGTCGGGGTTTCTACATGTATTAGGGTATAAAGATCCTTTGCAGACTACGGTTCGCGAACTCAAGCATTAGGCGAATGCAATCGCCACATAATTGATAAACAGCTCGAGAGAATTTTTCATGGGCCAGGATTTCATAAAATAAGGGCATCTCAGGATTGTATAAGGGAATGGGAAGTCTGCGAGAAGTCGACCTAATGAGACTATAATTTTTTGATCATCACATTGATGATCGTAAAAACGCTTTGCGAAAGGATAGATGAAGGTTCTTCATCGGGAATGGTTGATAGAGTAAAACCCTTCTCGAGCAACTTCGTTGAACTTCTTCAAAAGAAGCTTTATATGCACGACGATGAAAGCCATTATCGGTATGGGAATGGATGGGAGATTGGAGAATAGGATCAGCGTTAGAAGGGATGAAGAAAAGAATTACAAGAGCGGGAGCGCAAATTGCGGAAGGAGAGAGTCAAGAAGAGTTGCGAGAGAGAAACTAAAGGAAGAAAAGAGGAGGAAAAGAAAACTATATATAGAAAAATTAAAAAGATTCTTGAGAAAAACGAGGGCATTTAATGCGAGAAGAGACATGAACAGTCGAGAATAAATGGTTGGAAGAGAGACGTGTCAAGAAAAGACTTTAATAGTCAAAATCATGTAATAGTACGAAGCGAAACAGAGATAAAGATAAGTAGTTGCGGCAAATCAAAATATTGATTCTCATGACATTCTCCCCCTCACGGAGGAGATATAAGGAGAGACAGGAGATGGAACTTCATATATATACCACAAAGAAGCTTCGGAACTTCGCTAAAAGAATAGAGGCAAGTACGTACTTTTCAAGAAAAATATTCTTTTGCTCGTTCCTTCACCAATTGAAACCAAGGAATATTACAAACAATGAATTTTTCCTTCAAATCGCTCTTCAAGCAATATTCAAGGAAAAAGAGGCAAGATGTAGGATCATAATATCGCAACGTACAAGGCTCGCGGGATTAATGAACGACGGTGTCGCGAGGGAGTCGCGGGGAGCTAAAATAAACGACGCAATGAATAACGACAGGCAAAACATAAAGAAGACGTGAGACCTGGCGAAGGTTAAGAAGTGTCGCGAGAGTGAATGTTTGTGCATCTGCGACACTTCGCGAGACATTCCCGAAAATAAAGGGGAGCTTAGCTGTCATCCACTATGTATTACCCTATATAAAGGGCTAAATGAGTCTGTAAAAGGGGGGATCTTTTGGAAAATTGGGAAGCAAGTCATTAGGAGAGAGAAAGTTTAAGAGTGTTTTAACTTCTAAGTGTAATTCTATTTTCCTGTGTAAACAATTCATGAACTCAATCAATAAATATTCTTGATCTTACATCTTTCAATGGATTAATTAAGCAAAATTGAGTAAGGGGTGTAGTGTGGGATTTCCCGCAACTACAAAGCTAGCACCACTCTCATAGCATCCATAGAAACGTCTTCGGTTTTCAATCGGTGTCTTCATCTTCGTCTTCGGTCTTCAACTCTTGATGATAACTCTTGAACTTCGTAGAATCTTGACAATATGATTCTTTCCCTCAAATTTCTTGTTGCTTGAAACTTCTTTGTAGATATTTCTTCTTTCCATTGGCTTTATTGAAAGAATACAAAACTAAAAGCGAACTATACAAACCCAAAATATAATACAAAGAATTTTTCCTGTCTCTTTTTTTTTTTCTATATATATATATATATATATATATATATTTTTTATGAGACAAGAAAAATAAAACAAATATAACATGAAAACAAAACAAAATAATAAAAACTATTAACGAACCTAAAAATTTTCTCTTGTTTTTTTTTTTTTTTTTTTTTTTTTAATTAAAAGAGAAAAATAAAATACAAATAAAACAAAATAAAAATGTAAGTACAAAGGCCATGGTGTAAGTACTTTACCGCTTGATTCTTCACAACTTGTATGTCTTGATATCATAAACCTCTCGAACTCTCATCTTGATAAACTTCGCTCTTGTATATATGTCTTCAACTCGTAAGAATTCTGCTCCTTGTATTGTTGCTTGTAAACCTTGAACGTCTTCAACTTTCCTTCGAATTTGTGATGCTCCTCTTGTTGATGATGATGGTGTTTCTATGGACTTGTTGGTGTAGAGAGAGTTAAGGTGGATGGTGCTAACTGCGAACAAGATTACAAGTGGTATGTAAGTTAGCAATTCGATGTCACCATCATGATTGACAAAATAGCACTCAAGAGATCAAAATAGTGCTTCTGTGGTGAGAGGTCGGGCAGCTCACCATTCTGCCCGGAATTTACGTACGGTGACACACACTCTAAAAGCACATATTTAGACAGGTACAAAGAATTGAAGGTTGGTGCCTCACATTATGTAACATGGGTAGTCTCCACTATAGGGGATCACTACTCTAATACCGAATTCAATCTGCACCTTATTTGCCACTGGCATGGTTAAATCCAACTTTAACTCTCATACAATTAAGAAACCCGATCATGTTCTCTGTCATCTCTAAGTTCAGTCACTCTTATGAGATTCTCGATGTAATCTTAGCGACATGTATACTATGTGACTCTAAACTAACTACAAGTTGGAGTTTTTTATTCACTATTTTACACACAAGTTGAAAAAAAAACTGAAAAATTTACAATGCAAATGCGTAACCACTCCCCCACACTTAAACTTTGCATTGTCCTCAATGTAAATTGAATCGTCCAAAGAAAGTCAAGGTGGGAAATCTTATAATGATATGTGACAACAAAAACTAAAAACAAGACAAGAACCAAAAATAAAAATAAGACAAGAAATACTCATCCTATGGGTTGCCTCCCATGCAGCGCTTGGTTTAAAGTCGTCAGCCCGACTTGGCGTCCGCCTTTCTACTCCTCTAGAGGGAGCACATCAACAAGTTGTACCACTTCCACATTCTCGGGTACAAAATTCTCGTAATATGGCTTTAAGCGATGACCATTCACTTTGAATCCATTTCCTGAGGTTAAATCTTGAATTTCTACTGCACCATGAGAAAATATATTAGTGATAACATAAGGTCCCTTCCAACGGGAACGCAGTTTGCCGAGGGGAATAATCTAAGACGAGTATCAAAGAGCAAAACTTTATCCAACAAGAACTGTTTTTCTAGAAATCATATTATCATGAAAAGCCTTAGTTTTTTCCTTGTAAATTCGTGAACTTTCATATGCTACGTTTCTGATCTCTTCTCGCTCACTCAATTGAAGTTTTCTCTCTCTCTGCCGCACCATCCATCTCCATGTTGCACTGTTTTATAGCCCAAAAAGCCTTATGCTCGATCTCAACAGGAAGATGACATGATTTACCGTACACAAGTCTAAAGGGAGACATCCCGATAGGAGTCTTGTATGCGGTTCTGTACGCCCACAATGCATCATTGAGACGTAAACTCCAATCCTTCCTCGTGGGATTCATGGTTCTCTCTAGGATGGATTTCACTTCTCGATTGGAAACTTCTGCTTGCCCGTTAGTCTGTGGATGATGCGGCGTAGCAATCTTGTGAGTGATGTTGTACTTCTTTAACAAGCCAAAGAAAAACTTGTTTCGAAAGTGTGATCCTCCATCACTGATTATGGCTCTTGGGGTTCCAAACCTTGCAAAAATATATTCCTTAACAAAATCTGTAACCACTTTAGAATCATTAGTAGAGGTGGCCTTAGCTTCCACCCATTTCGAGACATAATCAACTGCCAATAAGATATAAAACTTACCACCAGAGTTAACAAAAGGTCTCATAAAATCAATTCCCCAAACATCAAATATTTCAATAAAGAGTATAGGAGTTTGTGGCATTTGGTTTCGAGCACCTAGATTACCTGTTCTCTGACATCTATCACAAGTAGTGCAGAATATATATGCATCTTTAAACAAAGTGGGCCAATAGAAACCACTCTCAAGTACCTTAAGTGCGGTTCTTTTGGACCCAAAGTGTCCTCCACAGGCATAAGAATGACAAAAAGATAATATTGATTGAAATTCAGATTCGGATACGCACCTTCGTATTACTTGGTCTGCACAATATTTCCACAAGTATGGATCATCCCATATATATTGATAAGCTAATCTCTTAAGTTTGTCTCTCTCAGCACGAGACAAGTTCTTCGGGATTTTTTTAGAAACCAAATAATTGACAATATCGGATACCATGGCTCCGCAACTCAGTAGCGAGAACAATTGCTCATCTGGAAAACTTTCACGCAACGGGATAGTTTCTTCATCTACAGTAAGACGACTCAAGTGATCTGCAACTGTGTTCTCAATGCCTTTCTTATCTTTAATATCTATGTCAAATTCTTGTAAAAGCAATATCCAGCGAATGAGCCTTGGTTTCGCTTCCTTCTTTGTGAGTAGATACCTAAGTGCTGCATGATCAGAAAACACAACAACTTTTGTACCAAGCAAATAAGAACGAAATTTCTCCAATGCGAATACGATTGCTAATAACTCCTTCTCGGTGGTCGTATAGTTTTGTTGAGCATCATTCAACGTTCTGGAAGCATAATAAATGGCATGGGGTAACTTCCCAGTACGCTGCCCTAATACTGCACCGACCGCATAGTCACTCACATCACACATTAGCTCAAATGGCTTACTCCAATCAGGTGGTTTCATGATAGGGGCTGTTATCAAAAGTTCTTTCAAACGATTGAATGCCACCAAACACTTCTCATCGAAGTTAAAAACCACATCCTTCTGCAAAAGTTGGCATAATGGTGCTGCAACCTTGGAAAAATCCTTGATAAACCTGCGATAAAATCTGCGTGACCAAGAAAAGAACGAACCTCCTCACCGTAGTAGGAGGGGTTAAAGCACGAATAAGATCTATCTTAGATTTATCAACTTCCAATCCTTTAGAAGATATAATATGGCCTAAAACAATGCCATGAGTTACCATAAAATGGCACTTCTCCCAATTTAGCACAAGATTAGTTTCAACACATCGTTTAAGAATAAGTGTAAGGTTATCTAAGCACAAGTCAAAGGAATCGCCATACACGCTGAAATCGTCCATAAAAACTTCGATAATGTTTTCAACATAATCTGAAAAGATACTTACCATACACCTTTGGAAGGTAGCGGGTGCGTTACACAAACCAAAAGGCATCCTTCTGTATGCAAATGTTCCGAACGGACAAGTAAAAGTAGTTTTCTCTTGATCCTCAGGTGCTATAGCAATCTAATTGTAACCTGAGTAACCATCAAGAAAACAGTAGTGAGAGTGTCCAGATAAACGTTCCAAGATTTGATCCATAAAAGGTAAAGGAAAGTGATCTTTTTTAGTGGTTGCATTAAGTTTTCTGTAATCTATACAAACCCTCCAACCGGTTTGCACACGAGTTGGGACAAGTTCATTTTTATCATTGTGCACCACTGTAACGCCCGACTTCTTTGGTACTACTTGTCCGGGCTCACCCACTTGCTATCAGATATGGGATAGATAACTCCCACATCTAACAACTTCAGAATTTCTTTCTTTACGACTTCCATCATTGGAGGATTCAGGCGACGTTGTGCTTCCCTTGTAGGTTTTGCTTCATCCTCAAGTCGTATTTTGTGCATGCATGTCGATGGGCTTATTCCCTTGATATCAGCAATTGTCCATCCTATGACTGTTTTGTACTCCCTCAACACTCGAAGAAGTCTTTGTTCCTGCAATTCAGTTAGTTCCTTAGACACTATTATTCGGTAACTCCTCTTTATCACCTAAATACAAGTATTTTAGGTGATCCTAAGAGGTTTCAGTTCTAGCTTTGGAGCCTGCAAGATAGATGGCACAAGTTTTTCATTAGATATTGGTAAAGATATAAAGGAAACACTCTCGTGTGCTGATTTTTCTTGCAACGAGTTAAGCGAGCCTATAGTGTCCTTGATTACGTCACCACATTCCAAACCATCATCAATGGATGTAGTCAACACTGTTTTAAGCGCATCCACCCCATCCATATTGAACATTTGCTGAGCCAAAGTATCAATCAAATCAATGGAGAAGCAAGAGTGGACATCACTAGGATATCTCATCGTTTCGTAAATGTTGAAACGTATCACTTCTCCATCAAATTCCATAGTCAACGAACCATCATGCACATCAATTTTAGTTCTAGACGTGCTCATAAATGGTCGACCAAGAAGCAAAGGTAGAGATGTGTCAGTTGATCCGTCTGTCATTTCCAACACACAGAAATCCACTGGAAAAATTAGCTGGTTTACCTGCACAAGCACATCCTCAATAATACCTCTAGGGTACACATTAGAACGGTCAGCCAACTGTAAAGTAATTCCAGTTTCTTTCAGAGGACCTAAATTAAGAGATTCATATATAGATGCAGGCATAACGTTTACTGATGCTCCTAAATCAAGCATAGCCTTATTAAACTGGGTGTTACCAATAACAACAGGAATATCAAAACTACCGGTCTTTACATTTAAGTGGGAGTTTCTTTTGCAAGATAGTCAAGCATTCTCCCCACTTTCATTACCTCATTACTTAGCCAAACGTTGCTTATTGGTGCACAAGTCCTTAAGAATTCTCGCATACTTAGGGACTTGTTTAATTGCATCTATCAATGGAATGTTCACATGAATCTTCCTGAAAATGTCTAAAATCTCCTTATCTTGTTCCACCTTTTTAGAGTTAGAAAACCTGCGAGGGAAAGGTAAAGGAGGAACGTAAGTAGAAACAAGAGGTTTAAAGTTTGTTTTAGGTACCTCTTTGGTTTGGGAAGAGTCAGTAATCTCTATCTCCATAACCGGCCCCTTAGGGTCTTTGTTTTTCTCAGCATTTTCCGGTTGCACAGTTCGTGTACCACTTCTCAATGTCACAGCGTTGATAAAATCTCTTGGGTTAAGAGGTTGAGAAGGGAGTTTCCCACTATTCTGCGTCTCCAAATGGTTCAATCTACCTGCCATGGTGCTCATTTGTGTCTGCAACTCCTTGATTGTACCATCAGTCGTTTGCTGATTTTTCTGCACCATTGTGGTTAGATTCTTCATCATGGAAAGCATCTCTGATGATTCTGAATTCTGAGCTTGTTGTGGTTGTTGTTGTTGTTGTTGGAAACCACTAGGACGATTAAAAATCGGACCTGGAGCTGCTGCTTGCTTGTTTGCGTAGCTGAAGTTGGGATGATCTCTCCACCCTGGATTATAAGTGTTTGAATAAGGATTGTATTGTTGCCTTTGCTGATTTGGGAATACTACATTTACTTGTTCAGCTTCTTCTTCATAAGAGGGAATGATAACTGAGGCCATTTGTTGCATCATCTTCTCCATATTACCAATCCTATGTTCTAAGTGCGGTGAAGAAGTAACCTCATTAACCCTTCGACTCATTGACACACCTCTTGTGTTGAATTGCTGCGTGTTTGCAGCCATATTCTCGATCAATTCTGTTGCTTCGTCAATGGTTTTGTTTGTCAAAGCACCACCACTAGCTGCATCGATAAGATTTCTCTCGGATTGGAGTAAACCATCGTAAAAATATTGCACTATGAGTTGCTCAGAGATTTGATGATGTGGGCAGCTTGCTAACAACTTCTTGTACCGTTCCCGATGAGTCGTAAAGAGTTTCACCAGTAATTTGTTCAATCCCACTAATTGCTTTACGAATAGTTGCTGCTTTAGAGGCGGGAAAGTACTTTTCTAAAAATACTCTTTGCATCTCGTTCCATGTTGTGATACTTCCAGCTGGAAGACCATAAAACCATTCTTCTGCAGAATCAATCAAAGAGAATGGAAAAGTCACGATAAAGCTCTTTCTTGATCGGGTTCCAGTTGGCTTCAAACTTGTCAACCTATGTTGAAATAGTAGTAAATGACGATTTGGATCGTCTCCTGAAGCCCTTTGAACTTCGGTAACCAATGAATCAACGAGATTTGAGCTCAATTGAATCTTCCAAGTTGACACACAACTTCGTTGATCAAACGATGGGGATGTCGATCTTTGAGTGTCCTCTTAGGAGCCGGAGGTGGTGGAGCGGCGTCATTTCGTTGGTTCCCTTGGTTTCCCTGGTTACCTTGGTTTCCCTGGTTACCTTGGTTTCCCTTACCTTGGTTTCCACAGTTGCCGGTGTTTTGGTTGTTCGTTCCGCCAACCATCTCTTCTTGTTGTGATTGAGGTTCTTGTAGTATTGTTCCTCTGCGAGTTGAAATTCCACACCTTGGGTAATCCCAACGTTTGGGTGCCAGAGATCAAGTACACAACCAAGATTCTCAAACAAAATTAAAAAATAAAAATATGAAATCAAAAACAAAATAACAATCCGCTATGCCTCCGACAATGCATGGCGCAAAATTTGGTCGGTTGTCAGCCGACGCAAAAATAATTTAAGTTCTTCCACTTCACAATTATAAATAATAGTATAGTTATAAGAACAGATTCGTTCCACAGGGAGATATGGGTTGTTATTTGTATTTGAAAACTTGAGTAAACTGGGGGAGTTTTGTTGTTTAAGATTAATTCAAAATAAAAATAAATATAAAAGATAAAAGTGTTTTAAGAAAATATCAGAGGAAAAGGCTGGTTAAGGAATTCGCCGTCCATCACCACACATGTTAATCAATCAAGCATCATTCACACACTCATTCACCAATAACCCTAAAGTATCCCCAATCGGTGCATATACTTCGTTACGTCTCCACAAATCAACAAATAATGCAATCGCAATTATATGAATTCTTTTCCTACAAATAACCTAATGCTTATCGCTAGAAGATTCAACTTGAGGAAAGCTTTAAAATATATGAAACGAGTTATTCATAGGCAATACAAACACAATCGTGATATATTCAACCTAGGCCAAGTTTTACTTGTGACTTCCTTCACGATTCACACCGCTAATGATCACAAATTACTACTAATTATTAGAATCTTGATAAAATTACCTAAGACTTCTAATTAGTGATAGATAAGTTATTATGATATTTAATTCGCGACTTAAATATGCAAAACAACTAATCATATTACATGAACAAAATCATATAATTATTATGCTTAGTAAAACTTGAACGATGAACAAGAGAGTGAATGAAAAATCGATGCATTAATCAAATAACATGTTTGTGATTTTAGGTTACATCCCTAACCAATTAAAAGAATTAGCTACTCATATTTGAAGTTCACAATAATCAATTTAGAGAAAAGATAAAAAACAAACTACAAACGAAGAAGAGCTTGAGCCATCTGCTGCGCCGTTTCGATTCTTGTTGCATGAGTTGAACTCCTAAAGCTTCGTTTTCTCTCGGGAACTTTCTGCGAGCAGGTTGTGGACGTGAAACCTAGGGTGAGAAGCTCCCTTTTGGTTGCGATTTGGACCTCTATTTATAGCAATTTAACCCCGAAAATTCGAATCTGATAACCACACAACAATCCTTAACCGCCATAAACACTCAAACGCGCTTTAATCTTCACCATTCATCTTCCAAATTGACGGCAAGGAGGGTACTTGGTGGCTGTTTTGTAGGCTTGAACTCAATCCAATTCCGAGTAAATCTTATCAATTCTCTAAATTCTCGCTCAAGTATTCGAATTCAACACAAACCCAAGTTCCCTAATCGTCTTAGACTCTCAAAAACACCTCCTAATATCCTCAATTCTTCATCCAACCATTGGCAGCAACCTAATCCTTCTTCCACTGAATTTTCGTCCAAGTTTCAAATCCTAAAACGAATCAAACTCCTTCGATTCATACCCATCTATTCCTTCTTTATCTCGAGCTCAGTCCCCTCCATTTGCGGCAATATTTTTATCTCATTCTCCCCCTGTTTTGTCTCTCAAGAATACTTTTGTATAAGATGAAGAATAAGAAGTTTTCCTGGTCGTGAAGTTAGATTTGAAATTGGTCATCCCTTAGCTGAAGTTGGAGTGCATTTAGCATCCGTCTTTAAAACCTATTAAAATCTTTTACTTCATGTACGTGTTATCAAAGGGAGAAAGGGGACCTCCCCTTAGCGGCTCCAGGGGTGGTAATAATAACGAGCATCCCTTATCATTTCTTGAACTCCCAATAAAAATTTCCCGTGAATTGACCATTTTACTCTTTTGTCCTTATAAGTTCTTGTTTTGCACACAACTTCTTCATACGATGTCGGAATGACTCCATTCTTTCGCCATTGGCTTCGTCTATTCGTCCTCTTCAAGATGAAAAATAAAAATCATGTACTTGAACGAGTTCCATTTGGTCTTTGGCCCTTCTCCACTTGTAGCTAGCTTCTTTTATTGCACAATTAAGTGCCTAATTCACTTCTTTTGGATGATTCACCTAATAAAACACACAAAAGAGAAAACAAGCGTAATATACAATAATTTGCAAGAAAACAAACAACTACTAGCATGGAATTGACACCAAAAATATGTGAAATATGCACTTATCAAATTCCCCCACACTTGCCTTTTGCTAGTCCTCGAGCAAACTAAACTACAACAACTCCTTGTCGTCGAGGGTACGGTCATACTTAGCACGTATAACAAGCCTTTAAACCCCTAGGTGTCCCTAGTGGACGAGTTATAGTCTCGTGAGGGTTTACTAGAGATATACCCACAAAACCTATGTTTCCAACTTACAAATTCTCCGAAATGATAGCATCCAACGCGCTAAGAAGACATAGAGATTCTGCACACTAGTCATAAGAAGTTAGACACATAAATGAACACAATCTCATCCTTAAAAGTTGAGAGAGAAATAACCATCCCTTATCGAAAGAAATTCGGGTTCGGAGTGATCGAAAGTCTCGACTCTGCCTCACAAGAAAGGGTTTTATGAAGTTGCTCTCAATAATAAATAGCTTTTTATGGGTCACACATGTGTCCAGGTCGGAATGAAGAAAGAACCCTGAGACACGTTTGAATGGTGGGAAGGTAAAAACCCTCCGAATTGTTTTGAAAACCCACATCTTTTATCATTTTTTTGAAAACCCATTTTTCTGACGATCTCTTCGAAAGGAAATCAACCACTTAACGAATGTGGGAATATGCTTACTTACCTCGTTATCCGTTCGTCATGCAGCTAGCACCACTCTCACAGCATCCATAGAAACGTCTTCGGTCTTCAATCGGTGTCTTCATCTTCGTCTTCGGTCTTCAACTCTTGATGATAACTCTTGAACTTCGTAGAATCTTGACAATATGATTCTTTCCCTCAAATTTCTTGTTGCTTGAAACTTCTTTGTAGATATTTCTTCTTTCCATTGGCTTTATTGAAAGAATACAAAACTAAAAGCGAACTATACAAACCCAAAATATAATACAAAGAATTTTTCCTGTCTCTTTTTTTTTTTTTTTTTTTCTATATATATATATATATATATTTTTATGAGACAAGAAAAATAAAACAAATATAACATGAAAACAAAACAAAATAATAAAAACTATTAACCAACCTAAAAATTTTCACTTGTTTTTTTTTTTTTTTTTTTTTTTTTTTGAATGAAAAGAGAAAAATAAAATACAAATAAAACAAAATAAAAACGTAAGTACAAAGGCCATGGTGTAAGTACTTTACCGCTTGATTCTTCACAACTTGTATGTCTTGATATCATAAACCTCTCGAACTCTCATCTTGATAAACTTCGCTCTTGTATATATGTCTTCAACTCGTAAGAATTCTCTCCTTGTATTGTTGCTTGTAAACCTTGAACGTCTTCAACTTTCCTTCGAATTTGTGATGCTCCTCTTGTTGATGATGATGGTGTTTCTATGGACCTGTTGGTGTAGAGAGAGTTAAGGTGGATGGTGCTAACTGCGAACAAGATTACAAGTGGTATGTAAGTTAGCAATTCGATGTCACCATCATGATTGACAAAATAGCACTCAAGAGATCAAAATAGTGCTTCTGTGGTGAGAGGTCGGGCAGCTCACCATTCTGCCCGGAATTTACGTACGGTGACACACACTCTAAAAGCACATATTTAGACAGGTACAAAGAATTGAAGGTTGGTGCCTCGCATTATGTAACATGGGTAGTCTCCACTATAGGGGATCACTACTCTAATACCGAATTCAATCTGCACCTTATTTGCCACTGGCATGGTTAAATCCAACTTTAACTCTCATACAATTAAGAAACCCGATCATGTTCTCTGTCATCTCTAAGTTCAGTCACTCTTATGAGATTCTCGATGTAATCTTAGCGACATGTATACTATGTGACTCTAAACTAACTACAAGTTGGAGTTTTTTATTCACTATTTTACACACAAGTTGAAAAAAAACTGAAAAATTTACAATGCAAATGCGTAACCACTCCCCCACACTTAAACTTTGCATTGTCCTCAATGTAAATTGAATCGTCCAAAGAAAGTCAAGGTGGGAAATCTTATAATGATATGTGACAACAAAAACTAAAAACAAGACAAGAACCAAAAATAAAAATAAGACAAGAAATACTCATCCTATGGGTTGCCTCCCATGCAGCGCTTGGTTTAAAGTCGTCAGCCCGACTTGGCGTCCGCCTTTCTACTCCTCTAGAGGGAGCACATCAACAAGTTGTACCACTTCCACATTCTCGGGTACAAAATTCTCGTAATATGGCTTTAAGCGATGACCATTCACTTTGAATCCATTTCCTGAGGTTAAATCTTGAATTTCTACTGCACCATGAGAAAATATATTAGTGATAACATAAGGTCCCTTCCAACGGGAACGCAGTTTGCCAGGGAATAATCTAAGACGAGTATCAAAGAGCAAAACTTTCTGTCCAACAGTAAACTGTTTTCTAGAAATCATATTATCATGAAAAGCCTTAGTTTTTTCCTTGTAAATTCGTGAACTTTCATATGCTACGTTTCTGATCTCTTCTAGCTCACTCAATTGAAGTTTTCTCTGCTCTCCCGCACCATCCATCTCCATGTTGCACTGTTTTATAGCCCAAAAAGCCTTATGCTCGATCTCAACAGGAAGATGACATGATTTACCGTACACAAGTCTAAAGGGAGACATCCCGATAGGAGTCTTGTATGCGGTTCTGTACGCCCACAATGCATCATTGAGACGTAAACTCCAATCCTTCCTCGTGGGATTCACGGTTCTCTCTAGGATGGATTTCACTTCTCGATTGGAAACTTCGCTTTGCCCGTTAGTCTGTGGATGATACGGCGTAGCAATCTTGTGAGTGATGTTGTACTTCTTTAACAAGCCAAAGAAAAACTTGTTTCGAAAGTGTGATCCTCCATCACTGATTATGGCTCTTGGGGTTCCAAACCTTGCAAAAATATATTCCTTAACAAAATCTGTAACCACTTTAGAATTATTAGTAGAGGTGGCCTTAGCTTCCACCCATTTCGAGACATAATCAACTGCCAATAAGATATAAAACTTACCACCAGAGTTAACAAAAGGTCCCATAAAATCAATTCCCCAAACATCAAATATTTCAATAAAGAGTATAGGAGTTTGTGGCATTTGGTTTCGAGCACCTAGATTACCTGTTCTCTGACATCTATCACAAGTAGTGCAGAATATATATGCATCTTTAAACAAAGTGGGCCAATAGAAACCACTCTCAAGTACCTTAGTGCGGTTCTTTTGGACCCAAAGTGTCCTCCACAGGCATAAGAATGACAAAAAGATAATATTGATTGAAATTCAGATTCGGATACGCACCTTCGTATTACTTGGTCTGCACAATATTTCCACAAGTATGGATCATCCCATATATATTGATAAGCTAATCTCTTAAGTTTGTCTCTCTCAGCACGAGACAAGTTCTTCGGGATTTTTTAGAAACCAAATAATTGACAATATCAAAGATACCATGGCTCCGCAACCTGTAGCGAGAACAATTGCTCATCTGGAAAACTTTCACGCAACGGGATAGTTTCTTCATCTACAGTAAGACGACTCAAGTGATCTGCAACTGTGTTCTCAATGCCTTTCTTATCTTTAATATCTATGTCAAATTCTTGTAAAAGCAATATCCAAATGAATGAGCCTTGGTTTCGCTTCCTTCTTTGTGAGTAGATACCTAAGTCTTTGCATGATCGAAAACACAACAACTTTTGTACCAAGCAAATAAGAACGAAATTTCTCCAATGCGAATACGATTGCTAATAACTCCTTCTCGGTGGTCGTATAGTTTTGTTGAGCATCATTCAACGTTCTGGAAGCATAATAAATGGCATGGGGTAACTTCCCAGTACGCTGCCCTAATACTGCCCCGACCGCATAGTCACTCACATCACACATTAGCTCAAATGGCTTACTCCAATCGGTGGTTTCATGATAGGGGCTGTTATCAAAAGTTCTTTCAAACGATTGAATGCCACCAAACACTTCTCATCGAAGTTAAAAACCACATCCTTCTGCAAAAGTTGGCATAATGGTGCTGCAACCTTGGAAAAATCCTTGATAAACCTGCGATAAAATCCTGCGTGACCAAGAAAAGAACGAACCTCCCTCACCGTAGTAGGAGGGGTTAAAGCACGAATAAGATCTATCTTAGATTTATCAACTTCCAATCCTTTAGAAGATATAATATGGCCTAAAACAATGCCATGAGTTACCATAAAATGGCACTTCTCCCAATTTAGCACAAGATTAGTTTCAACACATCGTTTAAGAATAAGTGTAAGGTTATCTAAGCACAAGTCAAAGGAATCGCCATACACGCTGAAATCGTCCATAAAAACTTCGATAATGTTTTCAACATAATCTGAAAAGATACTTACCATACACCTTTGGAAGGTAGCGGGTGCGTTACACAAACCAAAAGGCATCCTTCTGTATGCAAATGTTCCGAACGGACAAGTAAAAGTAGTTTTCTCTTGATCCTCAGGTGCTATAGCAATCTGATTGTAACCTGAGTAACCATCAAGAAAACAGTAGTGAGAGTGTCCAGATAAACGTTCCAACATTTGATCCATAAAAGGTAAAGGAAAGTGATCTTTTTTAGTGGTTGCATTAAGTTTTCTGTAATCTATACAAACCCTCCAACCGGTTTGCACACGAGTTGGGACAAGTTCATTTTTATCATTGTGCACCACTGTAACGCCCGACTTCTTTGGTACTACTTGTACTGGGCTCACCCACTTGCTATCAGATATGGAATAGATAACTCCCACATCTAACAACTTCAGAATTTCTTTCTTTACGACTTCCATCATTGGAGGATTCAGGCGACGTTGTGCTTCCCTTGTAGGTTTTGCTTCATCCTCAAATCGTATTTTGTGCATGCATGTCGATGGGCTTATTCCCTTGATATCAGCAATTGTCCATCCTATGGCTGTTTTGTACTCCCTCAACACTCGAAGAAGTCTTTGTTCCTGCAATTCGGTTAGTTCCTTAGACACTATTACTGGTAACTCCTCTTTATCACCTAAATACAAGTATTTTAGGTGATCCGGAAGAGGTTTCAGTTCTAGCTTTGGAGCCTGCAAGATAGATGGCACAAGTTTTTCATTAGATATTGGTAAAGATATAAAGGAAACACTCTCGTGTGCTGATTTTTCTTGCAACGAGTTAAGCGAGCCTATAGTGTCCTTGATTACGTCACCACATTCCAAACCATCATCAATGGATGTAGTCAACACTGTTTTAAGCGCATCCACCCCATCCATATTGAACATTTGCTGAGCCAAAGTATCAATCAAATCAATGGAGAAGCAAGAGTGGACATCACTAGGATATCTCATCGTTTCGTAAATGTTGAAACGTATCACTTCTCCATCAAATTCCATAGTCAACGAACCGTCATGCACATCAATTTTAGTTCTAGCCGTGCTCATAAATGGTCGACCAAGAAGCAAAGGTAGAGATGTGTCAGTTGATCCGTCTGTCATTTCCAACACACAGAAATCCACTGGAAAAATTAGCTGGTTTACCTGCACAAGCACATCCTCAATAATACCTCTAGGGTACACATTAGAACGGTCGACCAACCGTAAAGTAATTCCGAGTTTCTTTCGAGAGGACCTAAATTAAGAGATTCATATATAGATGCAGGCATAACGTTTACTGATGCTCCTAAATCAAGCATAGCCTTATTAAACTGGGTGTTACCAATAACAACAGGAATATCAAAACTACCGGGGTCTTTACATTTAAGTGGGAGTTTCTTTTGCAAGATAGCTGAAGCATTCTCCCCCACTTTCATTACCTCATTACCGGTCAAACGTTGCTTATTGGTGCACAAGTCCTTAAGAATTCTCGCATACTTAGGGACTTGTTTAATTGCATCTATCAATGGAATGTTCACATGAATCTTCCTGAAAATGTCTAAAATCTCCTTATCTTGTTCCACCTTTTTAGAGTTAGAAAACCTGCGAGGGAAAGGTAAAGGAGGAACGTAAGTAGAAACAAGAGGTTTAAAGTTTGTTTTAGGTACCTCTTTGGTTTGGGAAGAGTCAGTAATCTCTGTCTCCATAACCGGCCCCTTAGGGTCTTTGTTTTTCTCAGCATTTTCCGGTTGCACAGTTCGTGTACCACTTCTCAATGTCACAACGTTGATAGAATCTCTTGGGTTAAGAGGTTGAGAAGGGAGTTTCCCACTATTCTCAAGTCCCCAAATGGTTCAATCTACCTGCCATGGTGCTCATTTGTGTCTGCAACTCCTTGATTGCACCATCAGTCGTTTGCTGATTTTTCTGCACCATTGTGGTTAGATTCTTCATCATGGAAAGCATCTCTGATGATTCCGAATTCTGAGCTTGTTGTGGTTGTTGTTGTTGTTGTTGGAAACCACTAGGACGATTAAAAATCGGACCTGGAGCTGCTTCTTTGCTTGTTTGCGTAGCTGAAGTTGGGATGATCTCTCCACCCCCGGATTATAAGTGTTTGAATAAGGATTGTATTGTTGCCTTTCTTTGATTTGGGAATACTACATTTACTTGTTCAAACTTCTTCTTCATAAGAGGGAATGATAACGAGGCCATTTGTTGCATCATCTTCTCCATATTACCAATCCTATGTTCTAAGTGCGGTGAAGAAGTAACCTCATTAACCCTTCGAATCATTGACACACCTCTTGTGTTGAATTGCTGCGTGTTTGCAGCCATATTCTCGATCAATTTTGTCGCTTCGTCAATGGTTTTGTTTGTCAAAGCACCACCACTAGCTGCATCGATAAGATTTCTCTCGGATTGGAGTAAACCATCGTAAAAATATTGCACTATGAGTTGCTCAGAGATTTGATGATGTGGGCAGCTTGCTAACAACTTCTTGTACCGTTCCCAGTAGTCGTAAAGAGTTTCACCAGTAATTTGTTCAATCCCACTAATTGCTTTACGAATAGTTGCTTTTTAGAGGCGGGAAAGTACTTTTCTAAAAATACTCTTTGCATCTCGTTCCATGTTGTGATACTTCCACTGGAAGACCATAAAACCATTCTTCGCGAAATCAATCAAAGAGAATGGAAAAGTCACGATAAAGCTCTTTCTTGATCAGTTCCAGTTGGCTTCAAACTTGTCAACCTATGTTGAAATAGTAGTAAATGACGATTTGGATCGTCTCCTGGAAGCCCTTTGAACTTCGGTAACCAATGAATCAACTGAGATTTGAGCTCAATTGAATCTTCCAAGTTGACACACAACTTCTGTTGATCAAACGATGGGGATGTCAGATCTTTGAGTGTCCTCTTAGGAGCTGGAGGTGGTGGAGCGGCGTCATTTCGTTGGTTCCCTTGGTTTCCCTGGTTACCTTGGTTTCCCTGGTTACCTTGGTTTCCAGGGTTACCTTGGTTTCCCTGGTTACCAGTGTTTTGGTTGTTCGTTCCGCCAACCATCTCTTCTTGTTGTGATTGAGGTTCTTGTAGTATTGTTCCTCTGCGAGTTGAAATTCCACACCTTGGGTAATCCCAACGTTTGGGTGCCAGAGATCAAGTACCTGAACCAAGATTCTCAAACAAAATTAAAAACTAAAAATATGAAATCAAAAACAAAATAACAATCCGCTATGCCTCCCGGCAATGCGCAAAATTTGGTCGGTTGTCGGTACCGACGCAAAAATAATTTAAGTTCTTCCACTTCACAATTATAAATAATAGTATAGTTATAAGAATGATTCGTTCCACAGGAGATATATGGTTGTTATTTGTATTTGAAAACTTGAGTAAACTGGGGGGGGTTTTGTTGTTTAAGATTAATTCAAAATAAAAATAAATATAAAAGATAAAAGTGTTTTAAGAAAATATCGGAGGAAAAGGTCAAGTTAAGGAATTCGCTCATCCATCACCACACATGTTAATCAATCAAGCATCATTCACACACTCATTCACCAATAACCCTAAAGTATCCCCAATCGGTGCATATACTTCGTTACGTCTCCACAAATCAACAAATAATGCAATCGCAATTATATGAATTCTTTTCCTACAAATAACCTAATGCTTATCGCTAGAAGATTCAACTTGAGGAAAGCTTTAAAATATATGAAACGAGTTATTCATAGGCAATACAAACACAATCGTGATATATTCAACCTAGGCCAAGTTTTACTTGTGACTTCCTTCACGATTCACACCGCTAGTGATCACAAATTACTACTAATTATTAGAATCTTGATAAAATTACCTAAGACTTCTAATTAGTGATAGATAAGTTATTATGATATTTAATTCGCGACTTAAATATGCAAAACAACTAATCATATTACATGAACAAAATCATATAATTATTATGCTTAGTAAAACTTGAACGATGAACAAGAGAGTGAATGAAAAATCGATGCATTAATCAAATAACATGTTTGTGATTTTAGGTTACATCCCTAACCAATTAAAAGAATTAGCTACTCATATTTGAAGTTCACAATAATCAATTTAGAGAAAAGATAAAAAACAAACTACAAACGAAGAAGAGCTTGAGCCACTGCTGCCGCCGTTTCAGTTACTGTTGCATGAGTTGAACTCCTAAAGCTTCTGTTTTTCTCTGGGAACTTTCTGCGAGCAGGTTGTGGACGTGAAAACTAGGGTGAGAAGCTCCCTTTTGGTTGCGATTTGGACCTCTATTTATAGCAATTTAACCCCGAAAATTCGAATCTGATAACCACACAACAATCCTTAACCGCCACAAACACTCAAACGCGCTTTAATCTTCACCATTCATCTTCCAAATTGACGGCAAGGAGGGTACTTGGTGGCTGTTTTGTAGGCTTGAACTCAATCCAATTCCGAGTAAATCTTATCAATTCTCTAAATTCTCGCTCAAGTATTCGAATTCAACACAAACCCAAGTTCCCTAATCGTCTTAGACTCTCAAAAACACCTCCTAATATCCTCAATTCTTCATCCAACCATTGGCAGCAACCTAATCCTTCTTCCACTGAATTTTCGTCCAAGTTTCAAATCCTAAAACGAATCAAACTCCTTCGATTCATACCCATCTATTCCTTCTTTATCTCGAGCTCAGTCCCCTCCATTTGCGGCAATATTTTTATCTCATTCTCCCCTGTTTTGTCTCTCAAGAATACTGCCTGTATAAGATGAAGAATAAGAAGTTTTCTGGTCGTGAAGTTAGATTTGAAATTGGTCATCCCTTAGCTGAAGTTGGAGTGCATTTAGCATCCGTCTTTAAAACCTATTAAAATATTTTACTTCCTGTACGTGTTATCAAAGGGAGAAAGGGGACCTCCCCTTAGCGGCTCCAGGGGTGGTAATAATAACGAGCACCCCTTATCATTTCTTGAACTCCCAATAAAAATTTCCCGTGAATTGACCATTTTACCCTTTTGTCCTTATAAGTTCTTGTTTTGCACACAACTTCTTCATACGATGTCGGAATGACTCCATTCTTTCGCCATTGGCTTCGTCTATTCGTCCTCTTCAAGATGAAAAATAAAAATCATGTACTTGAACGAGTTCCATTTGGTCTTTGGCCCTTCTCCACTTGTAGCTAGCTTCTTTTATTGCACAATTAAGTGCCTAATTCACTTCTTTTGGATGATTCACCTAATAAAACACACAAAAGAGAAAACAAGCGTAATATACAATAATTTGCAAGAAAACAAACAACTACTAGCATGGAATTGACACCAAAAATATGTGAAATATGCACTTATCAAATTCCCCCACACTTGCCTTTTGCTAGTCCTCGAGCAAACTAAACTACAACAACTCCTTGTCGTCGAGGGTACGGTCATACTTAGCACGTATAACAAGCCTTTAAACCCCTAGGTGTCCCTAGTGGACGAGTTATAGTCTCGTGAGGGTTTACTAGAGATATACCCACAAAACCTATGTTTCCAACTTACAAATTCTCCGAAATGATAGCATCCAACGCGCTAAGAAGACATAGAGATTCTGCACACTAGTCATAAGAAGTTAGACACATAAATGAACACAATCTCATCCTTAAAAGTTGAGAGAGAAATAACCATCCCTTATCGAAAGAAATTCGGGTTCGAAATAACCTTTTGCCAACTTCACAGCAATCACTAGCAACTCTGGTCTTATTTCCTTCTTGCCAGAACCGTCATCGAAAATGTCTCTAGACAACCAGAGAGCCAAAAATGCTGCAACATGAAGATCACTGCTTTTCTGTTTAGGTTCCACTCGTCCGAAACCATTGAGATATCCACCACCCCGTAAAAGCACTTTTCATCCTCTTCCTGACGAAATCCTTCGACATCGCAAAGGAGTCTTTTCGAGCGAAATCTCCCAACTTAGCGGCAAGGTCACCCCGCATCTTCTCCTCACCTTCTTATTAAACGGATATTAAGATTCCTACACGGAAGATTCAAAGAAGAGAGCCATACTCTCCAAGGAGAAAGTTATTTCACCCCATCTACATATGATCGTATGGGTGTCCGAACACCATTTGGAGATGAAAGCAACCAAGCCCGAGATATCCTTCCTAATTTGGAGATTTATCAAGCTCGACAAAGATCAATAATCTGCGCTCGAGTCAAGTTGGTATTTATGTTCTCCTTACTCACCATGAACTCAACCCATCTATCAAAAGAACGCAATGGGCTTTGACACATCCTGAAATCAATGTTGGAAGAAGAATATACCCCTTTATGAAGACATAACCGTATGGTGTTCTCTGGGCGAACTGAACGTGTTTTCTTTTCACCTTCACCACCGGTTAACAAAATTGGCACGAAACCTGGGTGATTCTTCCGAGCAGGGGCGAGGGGTTTAGCAAAGAATTCATCACCGTGTTTGGTATGGAACTATGAACGTCCTTCGATGAGGCGAAATTTTGTTCAGGTTACATCTTGTCGGATTTCTTCATAACAACTTAGTAACAAGATATCTGCACACAGAGAAAGACGAAATTATCTCCCTGACACATAACCGCACCCAACAAACGGAAAACCTGGAAAACAAAAAAAAAGGAGGGTGTATTCTCTACGGGTTCAAAACTGCACACGCAGTATTTTCTTCAGGGTTCAAAATTATATACACAGTATTCTCTACGGGCTCGAATGCGTCTATGGTATCCTTCTTCGGGTTCAAAATTATATATGGAGCATTTTTCTACGGGTTCAAAACTGCCCGCGCAGTATTTTCTTCAGGTCCGAAATTCATATATGAAATATTTCCTATGGTTTCGAAGTCATATGAAGCACATATACAGTATTCTCTACGGGTTCGAAAATGCACACCCAGTATCTTCTTCAGGGTTCAAAATTATATACGCAGTATTCTCTACGGGCTCGAATGCGTCTATGGTATCCTTCTTCGGGTTCAAAATTATATATGGAGCATTTTTCTACAGGTTCAAAACTGCCCGCGCAGTATTTTCTTCAGGTCCGAAATTCATATATGCAATATTTCCTATGGGTTCGAAGTCATATGAAGCACATATACAGTATTCTCTATGGGTTCGAAAATGCACACCCAGTATCTTCTTCAGGGTTCAAAATTATATACGCAGTATTTTATACGGTCTCAAGTGCGTCTGCGGTATCCTTCTTCGGGTTCAAAACTATATACGCAATATTTTCTACGGGCTCGAATGCGTCTACGGTATCCTTCTTCGGGTTCAAAATTATATATGGAGCGTTTTTCTACGGGTTCGAATCATATATACAGCTGACCGCTGTCGTAAGCGACACAAATATAATTACACTTTCTTACTACTCAAAATATAAATATAGCAAGGGCAAGAAAGGATCGATCCTGAGAGAGGTCTAGGTTGTCAAATTGTTATGGTTTCCTATGTAAAACACCAAGGATTTTCTGATTGTGTAAATAAAAATAAACAAAAAGCAAAACAAATAAAAGTAAACACGCAAATCAAAGATGTGAAAATATTGGATAAAGGTTTCATCTTCAATTGTAAACAAGTTTATGAATATATGAATAGAATTCGTATTTAATCTCGCTATCATCAAAAGCCATAGAATACCTTATTGCAAGAATACTCCTCAATTTTTCCAAAGTTATCAACACACACATTAGGGTCAAGCGTATGTGAAATCTACCTAAAGAATAACCTAACGCTTTGCGCTAATCAAGTTCAATTCCTAGGAGCATTAAGTTTCGTAAATAGGCTAATCAATGCAATTGTAATACATTGCGCAAACAATTCGAACAAAGGTCAATTTCTACATATGACTACGAGGATGTATCACTACAAACCCTAATCATATCATGCTACTCGTATTCAAGGTTATCGCCGATGAAAACCCTAAAATAGCTATAGATATGGATGTGAGTTCAATCAATTCTAGACTCGACTAAACAAACATTCAATCATATTGCAATCCATCAATCATGCAATTATTGTAACCCGTAGAAATCATACGATAATATTGAGAGAAAACTAATTCATAAAAATCATAACTTGGTTGCAAAATCCAACTACATCTTCAACCAATAATAAAAACTTAGTTACTTGTGTTTTTGGAAATCATCATAGAAAGTTTAGAAGAACCTATCATGTGAAACCCTAGAACAAAAGTAGAAGTCTCCCTCATGGAGATATATCTAGGTTTAGAGAAAAGTTCTATTTATATGCCTCTCCCAAAAGGATACCCAAAGTAGGTCAAGTCTTCTCAAACCCGTCTCAAATTCGTCCACCAAGCCCGTGGAGTGAAAAATATGTCTCTGGAATTTTGGGTCCAAAAAGCGTCGCCGGAATTGCTTGGACGCCATCGCCGAATCCGGCCACCTGGCCGCGAATCCGTCGCCGAAAAATTTATCTCGTGCTACTTGAATCATCGGAAACTGTCACCAACAAGTATGTACTTCCAAAGAACTCATCTCCCCTTCTCTGCATTCCAAACATTCACAAAATCATCCAAACCAATTCTTTATCTCTTGAAAAACGCGCCCAAAAAGCGTGATGCGTAGCTCATATGTCCGGCCGTCGATTCTTGCATCCGACTCATACCCCCTCGCGATTCACCGAAATATTGCGATCGACACTCTAAGCTCCGAAATCCGACAACCTGGAAGTATGCTTACCGTGCGCCATTTTCACTCCGTTTTCTGCACTATTTCTGCGCTTCAAAATCCATTCCCGCTTGCAAACTCGTGCCTCGGTGCTTCTCTTATAACTCACTCGCAATGCCACCATCAAACTCTGCCACTTCCATCCTTGGCTCGGTTCTCGCACCAACTCGCCACATTCTCCAAAGATCTCCCCGCCTCATCAACCACAATCGCCATTACTGCAGACATCTCCAAGTCTCTCGCCCGCTGCGCACTACTCACCACATCTCTGCTGCTCAACACCATCTTTTCTTGCCCCGAGCTAACCGCACATTCTTATCGCTTCTCAACAAGACTGACCATCTCACCACCGCCAACATCCCTTGAACATCTCAGAACACACTTCATTACAAAGATCAAGAATTTCTTTCACTCCCCGGCAAGCAAAACCACCTCCAAAATGCATCCTTTCAATTCAATCACATTACCCTCGTCTGTCTAGCTCAATTCCATAGCTTATTGGCACTTCACAAAGAATCGCAGCTTGGCCTCGGTGTTGTAGCTTCAACTCTCATACTACCACCAACAATACCAGCTGCAACTCGACTACCGTAACACAAACCATCGCACCATTTTCTTAACAAAGCCAGCGACACAATACCACATCGCAAGTCACAAGCTTCACTGCAATGCCATCTTCTAAGCTACTCAAGTTCTTCCCCGCACTTCTTGTTCATTGCCATTCTCTCGGCCTTCCATTTCAGCCAAGTATACCACCAGCTCCACCTCGCAATCTTGCCAAGACCACCGTAATTACACCTCGCCTACGCATTAGTTCCTTCATACCAAAGACCAGCTCCGCCTCAAATTCAAGCCATTGGTCCATACTGACTTCCGCCTGGTACTCATACTGCTCGCATGAGCTTTAATCAGTGCAAACCGCTGCCATTTCATTTCAAATACCCATTCCTTTAGCTTCACATACGCAGCAGCCTCGCCCAGTCCACCATCACAGCCTCCGCACGTACCGCCATCATCCCTTTCCGCATAAACCACCCGCTCATCTCTCGCCGCTCCACCAATCCTATCACCTGGATGATAAACCACCACCGCCATTTCACTATGCAAAGCAATGACTCCACCAAAGTGCCTCACTTAGCTTCACATTCCCGGCACCATTGTGTTTTTCCATCTCCTTCCTATTCACGTCACCGCCACAAACTTCAAGAGAAGACCAAATCGGACTCGAACTCTATTCTTCCCGCCACTTCTTGAGCTCGATACATGATACATATCACCGCCACAACATGCCTTTATATGGGCTTTCTTTCACGAGAATCCTCTCTATCTCCTCCCCGACTTCCACTGGTTTCTCCCGTAGATTCTCCCAACTTCTTTGTCTGTTTTCTTGGTCAAGAATTCCCGCCCGAGACTGCACCACTCGAGCTCGAACTCCCGACTTGCTCGAGTTCACCTCCATGCTTCACAAAGAATTCAATCATCCTCGTCTCTGCCAAGCTCAAAGCAACCAACAACTCGATCTCCTTCTCGCCTTACCTACAAGCAGCGTCGTCTTATATCGGCTATCACCATTTGCAAACCGCAACTCGCCATCATTGCTGCATCTCCCTTAGGCCACCCTCATCATACACTCACAAACAGCTGGCTAACCAATGATGATGACTCCGTTCAGTGGGCTAAAAGAGCTCGCTATAAGACTCGCCAATCATTCGTGCCATTAAGCAAACACTTGATATGTCTTCTCCGATGGTGAACAAAATACAAGTTTGTTGTTGATTCTCGACCCCATAATATCTTCTTTCCCCGCACAATTTCACGATTCACACAATACCCACAACTCCTAAAACGCCATTAACCATTCATCCCCTCAATTGAAGGCAAGTGGCTTGTTTCATGTGCATTCCCGAGTTCTTGATGATACATTGCTCAAAATCTCTGCACCTTAAACCGAATCCAATGAGAACCCAATCTCTATGCTTCCCCGAACTCTAACAAGAACTATTAATCCTCTCCTTCTCGATCTTCATTTTCTCCGCTCAACTCGGGCAAAGACCTCGCCTTTGGTTTGCCCGCAAAAGGAGCTTGCAGCTCTGGTTCGATGGAAAGAACCACTTATGTGTTCTAAGGTGAACTTGTCCCGCATGGGATCTAATACACTAGAATGAATATTGGCACCCATGACTCGGATAAGGGCTACCAAGGATCTTTTGCAGACCGGTCAGTCCCTACTAACCCGACAAGCTTAATCATTTATTTTTCTCATAACTCTCTCATTGATGTCTGAACGGCCTCATTCTTTCGCAGACTAGCTTCGACTTTTCGCTCTCTTCAACATGACTAGAAGAAATCCAAGATTCCAACGAGTTCCACTTCTTTTGCTTTAATGGCTCCAAAACACCTAAATAACTCAAAAGCAACAATAAGATACATAATTCACACGAAAACTCGCAAAGAAAGCATAAATACTAGCTATTAAATACGGTGTATTCTACACCTATCAACAGCATTTCCCTTGGGTGCATATATACAATATTTTCTACAAGAAGCACGCCAAGAAATCATACGCGCAATATCATTGCAAGGATTATGAAAGAAAAACGCCTACTTTTAGGGTTTGCACCTACATGAAAAGGGAAACAAGAGAAGTACCGGAAGACATACTTAGAAGCCGGTTTTTCTTTATGACTCTGCCGCTAGTATGAAAAGATGAAAGAACAAAGATGAGAGAAAGGGATTTTATATGGGCGTGGAGATTCTGAAATAGGGAAGGATTTCCCTATACCAAAAATCGTGAATATAAGGAACGGGCCCACAAGGGCGCCCAACTTCCCAACATCGCCCAAGTTGCACCGGTCCCACCAATTGCGCCCAACTTCCCAACGTTGCCCAAGTTGCACCGGTCCCACCAATTGCGCCCAACTTCCCAACATCGCCCAAGTTGCACCGTTCCCACCAATTGCGCCCAACTTCCCAACGTCGCCCAAGTCACGCCAGCTAACACGCTCAGCTTCCCCACCTTGCACCGGTCCCGCCAGCTAGCATGCTCCGTTTCCCAACTCGTGTCAACTTCTCAATGCCGCCCATCTTCCTGTCTCTTAATGACGTAGACTTCTCAATTGTGCCAGCCTCCAGATTTGTGCAAAACTGCCAGAGGCAAGGATTCCAAATCCTATTTATAAAAAGGTCAGACAAGCCTCCTCAATTCTCTTTACGATTTGCTGCTGATAGTTTGTCACCATCTTATGCTTACCTCGCAACAAAGCTCCAGTTCCGAGCTAAGCATGGGACTTAATGTTGATGGTGGTTTTTAAACAAAGGGTAAAATCGTAAAACCCCAAATAACCTAATGTCACCGGTGACACATTTATTAGAACATTTAATGCATATAGTCAATAATTAATAGGGGGTATTTTTTCAAATTAGGGTTACAACGAACAAAACCCTAATTCCCCTCCGTCCCAATGGCAAATCATGCCAGCCACACCTAGCCCAAGCTAGCCGCGCCATGCCAAACGCACTCTGCCTTGGCCCTAGCTATGCTAGTCACACCAAAACGCGCCAAAGCATGCCAACCATGCTAGCCGCACCTCCGTGCCAATGGCAAATCATGCCAGCCACACCTAGCCCAAGCTAGCCGCACCTCTGTGCTAATGGCAAATCATGCCAGCCACACCAAACGCGCCAAAGCATGCCAACCATGCTAGCCGCACATCCGTGCCAATGGCAAATCATGCCAGCCACACCTAGCCCAAGCTAGCCGCACCTCTGTGCCAATGGCAAATCATGCCAGCCACACCAAAACGCGCCAAAGCATGCCAACCATGCTAGCCTCACCTCTGTGCCAATGGCAAATCATGCCAGCCACACCTAGCCCAAGCTAGACGCGCCATGCCAAACGCACTCTTCCTTGGCCCTAGCTATGCTAGTCACACCAAACGCGCCAAAGCATGCCAACCATGCTAGCCGCACCTCCGTGCCAATGGCAAATCATGCCATCCACACTTAGCCCGAGCTAGCCGCGCCATGCCAAACGCACTCTGCCTTGGCCCTAGCTACGCTAGTCACGCCACACCAAGCCAAGCACTCTGCCTTGGCCCTAGCTACGCTAGTCACGCCACGCCAAGCCAAACACCCTTACCTTGGCCCTAGCCACGCCATGCCAAAATGGCGCCCGCGCCTAGGCTTGCATACCATGCAACCTAGGCAAATTGGCCACGCATGCCATTGGCACATGCCAACACGCTCGCTGGTAGCTTTTCCTACCAGGACACGACCCAAATTGGCCACGCATGCCATTGCCACATGCCAACACGCTCGCTGGTAACTTTTCCTACCAGGACGCGACCCAAATTGGCCACGCATGCCATTGGCACATGCCAACACGCCGCATTGGTAGCTTTTCCTACCAGACGCGACCCAAATTGGCCACGCATGCCATTGGCACATGCCAACACGCTCGCTGGTAGCTTTTCCTACCAGGACGCGACCCAAATTGGCCACGCATGCCATTGGCACATGCCAACACGCTCGCTGGTAACTTTTCCTACCAGGACGCGACCCAAATTGGCCACGCATGCCATCGGCACATGCCAACACGCTCGCTGGTAACTTTTCCTACCAGGACGCGACCCAAATTGGCCACGCATTCCATCGCACATGCCAACACGCTCGCTGGTAGCTTTTCCTACCAGGACGCGACCCAAATTGGCCACGCATGCCATTGGCACATGCCAACACGCTCGCGGGTAGCTTTTCCTACCAGGCCGTGACCCAAATTGGCCACGCATGCCATTGGCACATGCCAACACGCTCGCTGGTAGCTTTTCCTACCAGGCCGTGACCCAAATTGGCCACGCATGCCATTGGCACATGCCAACTCCCTCGCTGGTAGCTTTTCCTACCAGGTCGTGACCCAAATTGGCCACGCATGCCATTGGCACATGCCAACACTCTCACTGGTAGCTTTTCCTACCAGGCCGTGACCCAAATTGGCCACGCATGCCATTGGCACATGCCAAACGCTCGCTGGTAGCTTTTCCTACCAGGTCATGACCCAAATTGGCCACGCATGCCATTGGCACATGCCAACATGCATCGCTGGTAGCTTTTCTTACCAGGACATAGCCCTAATGGCCATGCGTGCCATTGACACATGCTAAACACGCACGCTGGTAGCCTAACTTGCAAACCGTGCAACCTACCACCAAGGCATTCCGCACACGCCATTGGCACTTGCCACACACGCCACTAGCAGCTCTGGCATTGCCTCTTACACTCAACGTACAACCTACCACCAAGGCATTCCGCACATGCCATTGGCATATGCCACACACGCCACTAGCAGCTCTGGCATTGCCACTTGCACTCAAGGTGCAACCCGCAACAAAGGCATTCCGCACATGCCAGTGGCACATGCCACACGCGCCACTAGCAGCGCCAATTGCACTCAAGGTGCAACCAACACTCGAGACATCAACACAAACTGGGGGATGCTTTCTAGGGTTTTGGTTTGGCGGTCACAACATGCAGCGTACACTACGCTCACATTAAGAAAGCGTGAATAGGAATAAAGCGGTCAAATAAATGAGGAAATAATGGTGAAAACGTTTTCACTTATAAACACCATGCGGTTACCACCTCCTCCCATTATTTCACCCTTTACTCTCTTCCTTCATGAGGCCATGGTACGTTTCAATCTCGACTTGTATAAATAGGTCTTACCTATTTCCACCAGACAACAAGTCTCGGTCGGAGAGAAAAATACAACACTCTCG
Organism: Papaver armeniacum; assembly: GCA_023531295.1. Lineage (NCBI taxonomy): Eukaryota > Viridiplantae > Streptophyta > Magnoliopsida > Ranunculales > Papaveraceae > Papaver > Papaver armeniacum. The sequence continues at coordinate 131,340 of JAJJWW010012829.1, read as the reverse complement.
AAAAGGCAACTTTGCAAGCTCTCCAAAAAGCTTTCATCTCTTGCAAGCTTCCTAAGCTTTCACTTTCGATAAAAGTCGAGACACTACTCTTCCAGTAATTATTCTCGGTCTCAACACCTTTCTTTGCTTCCCTCCCCAAATCAACCCTTCTCCTCCACTTTGTGACCGAAGCAAGTCTGGAACGAACATTTCTTGGTTTAGGCCGGACTTGTACAAATTGATCTCTCGAATCCAGAAAGTGCTCACATGCAGCACATTTGTTTAGGGTTTAAACCAGTTTCTCACTCATCTACCGAATTTACCAAAATCGGCGGAAACGATTTTTACCCATAAACAATTGGCGACCACAGTGGAGGATTGATCTATCGGCTACAATGTCGATCTGTCGATCTCGTTCTTCGACCCGCATGTCAAGATGGTAGGGGAAGGCGACTCAATCCGACTCAACCGCTCGACAACCCGGTTACTAGTTGTAAAAACTACACCGTAAAAACTGGGGACTCGCCAAGATGCTACCAGCGATTGGGGACTTGCTGGCGATGCTACCAGCAAAGCCGCCTTTTACATGGAGAGGGGCGTGTTCGCAAAAACCTATGGAGTGAGTAAATTTAGACTGGGCAAGATATACGATCTGTTTTTAGGTTCTTAATAAAACTGTCATACTACTGCGTCTTGTGCCTATTGCTAGCACACACTTTCATAAAAGCAATATTCCTTTCACAAAACATAATCAGAGTTATATTATCAAAACCATTCATCCCCGAAATAATCCAATATCCTCAAAAGCTACCAAATTGCCTATCAAAACCGGTCGAACTTTGAACCGGACATCCAGTATGTTTTTCAAAAAAATAAAATAAAATAAGAAGAACCTAAATGAAAGTTTAACAGAGAAACATTCAAGGAAAATCATCCAATAGAGGTCTGCTCTTCTTGGAGAAAGTCAACTTTGCATCTTCAAGAGCCGCTCTCTTCATAGTTAACATCTTGGAAAGCTTTTCGAGTTTTACCTCCTGTCGTGCAATCTCCTCTGCAGAAAGGCTTTCGATTGCTGCATTTTTCGACTTCTGGATCTCAGCAAGGCCTTCGACAAACCACGAAGCGTTGAACTCCTTTTCTACACACATGTCGCGATGGTGCTCCCAGTCGGCAATAACGTCTTTAGAAACGGTGTGGCCAGTCACCTCACGCATGTCCTCGATGGAAGATAAAGCCTCTTCCACACGCTTAACCAGCGGAAATCAACTAGTGACCTTCTTGGTTGTGGCCATATGTCCATACTTCTCTCAGATTCTGGTGTACAACGCCTCATACTTAGCCAGCACGCTGAAACCGCCAACCAGCACATGACCTGGATAAGGAACCAAGTACGGGGGATCGAAAAAGGCGCCTGCAACTGGACTCACGACTCACAAAGGGTCTATTTCCATGTCTACGGCAGCAACCATCAGAGAATCATCCACTGTTTGAACCACATCTGTGCCCGGCAATTGGCTAACCCCCATCTCCAAGTCACCTGGTCACCAAGTGGTCACCAAAGGCAAGTTTTCGTGTGGCTCCACCCCAGAATCGTCCTCCGAACCGGGATTCCTCCTGCGAACTTGAGTTAGACATTTTTCAAAAGAAAAAACGAAAGAAGAAAGAAAAAGAAGCGCGAAACTCACCGAACCACTTCCCGAAAAAGAACCAGTGCTGCCAGAGGAATCACTCTCACTTGTCGAACTTTCTTCTTTCTTTGACTCATCACCGCTATGAGAAGGCTCAGTGCCGCCGGAATTCTTCAAGAAATTGCCGTCTCCTGGCAACGTGCAAGGGCAAATAAAGCATTAACACTACCGGCCCCGGAAGAAACAAGACACATGTTTTCAGCAGAAATTCACGTGTTTTGAGACAAACCAACAAGGAGGAGACACATACCGGTTATTGGAAGAACTGAAAGACACGAGAGCAAGCGGAGGATCTTTTGAAACCACCCGAACCCGCCAAAGACGATTCTTAGTTCTCTGTTCCTTTGCCTCGGGACTTTCCGAGTTGCCGTGCAACTTTTGCTTGGGATCTCTCAACATTGGATACTTCTTCAAAACTCGCCGGGAAGGTTTACAACGAACATTCTCCACCACGTTATTTACAAAATCTTGGATCATAACGAACTCATCGTACTCGTAACTCATTATAGCCGAAAGTCGTCGAAGTTACTCTTCCCGCTTGAAAGAAGGGAAGGCGGATACCCGCCAAGGGCACCGGCATTGAGGGCGGCATGCAATGAATCCTTATGAACCACCAAAACGGTAAGCAAGAGGCACCCCTTGATCGAAACCCATGTGACGAGCAAAGACGGTCAATATTGTAAGCGGCTATTCTGAAAGACCCCATGAAGAAAGACGACATATAGCCGGACATGCAGCTTTGAATAAACAAGTTTTCACCAACACTCAAATTGCCGTCGAAGATAAAGACATGATCGGAGCGGTAAGCAAAGGTGTCAATTTGAGTCACCGACCTATGGACCGGCTCCCATGGGCGAAAAACGATTTCATGCGACTTATCGAGAAGACTAACCAAGCTCATGCCAACTCTTGGACGCCTGTTCACCCATCGAAGAATTCGGGAGCCGCCCCAACTCGCGGGAATCGAAGGCAACGGTTTCGGAGTGTACTTCTCAAAATGCTCCCATAACAGGCTTGCAGAAAAGCAACGTGCACATATGAATCCACTTTCATGAAACCATTCGAAACTCGCATGTTCGCAACTAGGTGATCCAGATGCCCATACAGGGAACCAAGGAATAGCTTTCCAATGGGAAGAACTTCACCTTTTGCCAACTTCACAAAGAATCACTAGCAACTCGGTCTTATTTCCTTCTTGCCGTAACCGTCATCGAAAATGTCTCTAGACAACCAGAGAGCCAAAAATGCTGCAACATGAAGATCACTGCTTTTCTGTTTAGGTTCCAGCTCGCCCGGAAACCATTGAGATATCCACCAGCTGTAAAATCACTTTTCATCGTCTTTCCGGACGAAATCCTTCGACATCGCAGTGGAGTCTTTTCGAGCGAAATCTCCCAACTTAGCGGCAAGGTCACCCCGCATCTTCTCCTCACCTTCGCATAACCGGATATTAAGATTCCCTGCTACACGGAAGATTCAAGAAGAGAGCCATACTCTCCAAGGAGAAAGTTATTTCACCCCATCTACATATGATCTTATGGGGGTCCGAACACCATCTGGAGATGAAAGCAACCAAGCCCGAGATATCCTTCCTAATCTGAAATTTATCAAGCTCGACAAAGATCAATAATCAAGCGCTCGAGTCAAGTTGGTATTTATGTGCTCCTTACTCACCATGAACTCAACCCATCTATCAAAAGAACGCAATGGGCTTTGACACATCCTGAAATCAATGTTGGAAGAAGAATATACCCCTTTATGAAGACAGAACCGTATGGTGTTCTCTGGGCGAACTGAACGTGTTTTCTTTTCATCTTCACCACCGGTTAACAAAATTGGCACGAAACCTGGGTGATTCTTCCGAGCAGGGGCGAGGGGTTTAGCAAAGAATTCATCACCGTGTTTGGTATGGAACTATGAACGTCCTTCGATGAGGCGAAATTTTGTTTAGGTAACATCTTGTCGGATTTCTTCATAACAACTTAGTAACAAGATATCTTCACACAGAGAAAGACGAAATTATCTCCCTGACACATAACCGCACCCAACAAAAGGAAAACCTGGAAAACAAAAAAAAAAGGAGGGTGTATTCTCTACGGGTTCAAAACTGCACACGCAGTATTTTCTTCAGGGTTCAAAATTATATACACAGTATTCTCTACGGGCTCGAATGCGTCTATGGTATCCTTCTTCGGGTTCAAAATTATATATGGAGCATTTTTCTACGGGTTCAAAACTGTCCGCGCAGTATTTTCTTCAGGTCCGAAATTCATATATGCAATATTTCCTATAGTTTCGAAGTCATATGAAGCACATATACAGTATTCTCTACGGGTTCGAAAATGCACACCCAGTATCTTCTTCAGGGTTCAAAATTATATACGTAGTATTCTCTACGGGCTCGAATGCGTCTATGGTATCCTTCTTCGGGTTCAAAATTATATATGGAGCATTTTTCTACAGGTTCAAAACTGCCAGCGCAGTATTTTCTTCAGGTCCGAAATTCATATATGAAATATTTCCTATGGGTTCGAAGTCATATGAAGCATATATACAGTATTCTCTATGGGTTCGAAAATGCACACCCAGTATCTTCTTCAGGGTTCAAAAGTATATACGCAGTATTTTATACGGCCTCAAGTGCGTCTACAGTATCCTTCTTCGGGTTCAAAACTATATACGCAATATTTTCTACGGTCTCGAATGCGTCTACGATATCCTTCTTCGGGTTCAAAATTATATATGGAGCGTTTTTCTACGGGTTCGAATCATATATACAGTATTTCCCTTGGGTGCATATATACAATATTTTCTACAAGAAGCACGCCAAGAAATCATACACGCAATATCATTGCAAGGATTATGAAAGAAAAACGCCTACTTTTAGGGTTTGCACCTACATGAAAAGGGAAACAAGAGAAGTACCGAAGACATACCCGAAGCCTGTTTTTCTTTATCACTCGCCGCTAGTATGAAAAGATGAAAGAACAAAGATGAGAGAAAGGGATTTTATATGGGCGTGAGATTCAAATAGGGAAGGATTTCCCTATACCAAAAATCGTGCATATAAGGAACGGGCCCACAAGGGCGCCCAACTTCCCAACATCGCCCAAATTGCACCGGTCCCACCAATTGCGCCCAACTTCCCAACGTTGCCCAAGTTGCACCGGTCCCACCAATTGCGCCCAACTTCCCAACATCGCCCAAGTTGCAACGGTCCCACCAATTACGCCCAACTTCCCGACGTCGCCCAAGTCACGCCAGCTAACACGCTCAGCTTCCCCACCTTGCGCCGGTCCCGCCAGCTAGCACGCTCCGTTTCCCAACTCGTGTCAACTTCTCAATGCCGCCCAGCTTCCTGTCTCTCAATGACGCTGACTTCCCAATTGTGCCACCTCTCCGTATTTGTGCAAAATCGCGAGGCAAGGATTCCAAATCCTATTTATAAAAAGGTCGACAAGCCTCCTCAATTCTCTTTACGATTTGTCACGATAGTTTGTCACCATCTTATGCTTACCTCAAACAAAGCTCCAGCCTCCGAGCTAAGCGGGGGACTTAATGTTGATGGTGGTTTTTAAACAAAGGGTAAAATCGTAAAACCCCAAATAACCTAATGTCACCTATGACACATTTATTAGAACATTTAATGCATATAGTCGTAATTAATAGGGGTATTTTTTCAAATTAGGGTTACAACGAACAAAACCCTAATTCCCCTCCGTGCCAATGGCAAATCATGCCAGCCACACCTAGCCCAAGCTAGCCGCGCCATGCCAAACACACTCTGCCTTGGCCCTAGATATGCTAGTCACACCAAAACGCGCCAAAGCATGCCAACCATGCTAGCCGCACCTCCGTGCCAATGGAAAATCATGCCAGCCAAACCTAGCCCAAGCTAGCCGCACCTCTGTGCTAATGGCAAATCATGCCAGCCACACCAAACGCGCCAAAGCATGCCAACCATGCTAGCCGCACATCCGTGCCAATGGCAAATCATGCCAGCCACACCTAGCCCAAGCTAGCCGCACCTCTGTGCCAATGGAAAATCATGCCAGCCACACCAAAACGCGCCAAAGCATGCCAACCATGCTAGCCGCACCTCCGTGCCAATGGCAAATCATGCAAGCCACACCTAGCCCAAGCTAGCCGCGCCATGCCAAACGCACTCTGCCTTGGCCTTAGCTATGCTAGTCACACCAAACGCGCCAAAGCATGCCAACCATGCTAGCCGCACCTCCGTGCCAATGGAAAATCATGTCAGCCACACTTAGCCCGAGCTAGCCGCGCCATGCCAAACGCACTCTGCCTTGGCCCTAGCTACGCTAGTCACGCCACGCCAAGCCAAGCACTCTGCCTTGGCCCTAGCTACGCTAGTCACGCCACGCTAAGCCAAACACCCTTACCTTGGCCCTAGCCACGCCATGCCAAAATGGCGCCCGCGCCTAGGCTTGCAAACCATGCAACCTAGGCCAAATTGGCCACGCATGCCATTGGCACATGCCAACACGCTCGCTGGTAGCTTTTCCTACCAGGACACGACCCAAATTGGCCACGCATGCCATTGGCACATGCCAACACGCCGCCGGTAACTTTTCCTACCAGACGCGACCCAAATTGGCCACGCATGCCATTGGCACATGCCAACACGCTCGCCGGTAGCTTTTCCTACCAGGACGCGACCCAAATTGGCCACACATGCCATTGGCACATGCCAACACGCCGCCGGTAGCTTTTCCTACCAGACGCGACCCAAATTGGCCACGCATGCCATTGGCACATGCCAACACGCTCGCTGGTAGCTTTTCCTACCAGACGCGACCCAAATTGGCCACGCATGCCACTCCGCACATGCCAACACGCTCGCTGGTAACTTTTCCTACCAGACGCGACCCAAATTGGCCACGCATGCCATCGGCACATGCCAACACGCTCGCCGATAGCTTTTCTTACCAGGACGCGACCCAAATTGGCCACGCATGCCATCGGCACATGCCAACACGCCGCTGGTAGCTTTTCCTACCAGACGCGACCCAAATTGGCCACGCATGCCATCGACATGCCAACACGCCGCCGGTAGCTTTTCCTACCAGGACGCGACCCAAATTGGCCACGCATTCCATTGGCACATGCCAACACGCCGCCGGTAGCTTTTCCTACCAGGCCGTGACCCAAATTGGCCACGCATGCCATTGGCACATGCCAACACGCCGCCGGTAGCTTTTCCTACCAGGCCGTGACCCAAATTGGCCACGCATGCCATTGGCACATGCCAACTCGCCGCCGGTAGCTTTTCCTACTGTGTCGTGACCCAAATTGGCCACGTATGCCATTGGCACATGCCAACACGCTCGCCGGTAGCTTTTCCTACCAGGCCGTGACCCAAATTGGCCACGCATGCCATTGGCACATGCCAACACGCTCGCTGGTAACTTTTCCTACCAGGTCGTGACCCAAATTTGCCACGCATGCCATTGGCACATGCCAACTTGCATCGCTGGTAGCTTTTCTTACCAGGACATAGCCCTAATGGCCATGCGTGCCATTGACACATGCCAAACACGCACGCTGGTAGCCTAACTTGCAAACCGTGCAACCTACCACCAAGGCATTCCGCACACGCCATTGGCACTTGCCACACACGCCACTAGCAGCTCTGGCATTGCCACTTGCACTCAAGGTGCAACCCGCAACAAAGGCATTCCGCACATGCCACACGCGCCACTAGCAGCGCCACTTGCACTCAAGGTACAACCAACACTTGAGATATCAACACAAACTGGGGGATGCTTTTTAGGGTTTTGGTTTGGCAAATCACAAAGATGCGGCAGTACACTACGCTCACATTAAGAAAGCGTGAATAGGAATAAAGCGGTCAAATACCATGAGGTTACCACCTCATAAACACCCATAAACACCATGCGGTTACCACCTCCTCCCATTATTTCACCCTTTACTCTCTTCCTTCATGAGGCCAGGGTACGTTTCAATCTCGACCTGTATAAATAGGTCTTACCTATTTCCACCGCACAACAAGTCTCTCGTCGGAGAAAAATACAACACTCTCGTAAAAGGCAACTTTGCAAGCTCTCCAAAAGCTTTCATCACTTGCAAGCTTCCTAAGCTTTCACTTTCCGATACAAGTCGAGACACTACTCTCCCACTATTCCGGTCTCAACACCTTTCTTTGCTTCCCTCCCCAAATCAACCCTTCTCCCTCACTTTGTGACCGAAGCAAGTCTGGAACGGCCATTTCTTGGTTTAGGCCGGACTTGTACAGATTGATCTCTCGAATCTAGAAAGTGCTCATGTGCAGCACATTTGTTTAGGGTTTAAACCAGTTTATCACTCATCTACCGAATTTACCAAAATCGACGAAAACGATTTTTACCCATAAACACTAGGGTTAGTTGCTTGGTCTCAACTATACGAAGTTGGTTTAGATTTTGTATAACGGCTTAATTCTGAGAGTATTCAATTTTGGACTTGGTCCTGGGGTTTTTCTGCATTTGCGGTTTCCTCGTTAACAAAATCAAGTAATCACACTTTGATTGTTGTATTGTCTCGATTTCGTATCCACAGACGATCACACAAAGTGTGAATACCGATTTGTCGTATTGTCTCGACTTTGTCCATAGACAATCACTTTCGGTAAGAGGACTTATAAGTAAATAAATTAAAGATTATGGTGTATTTAGGTACCCTCGCCTTTTCAATTGGTATCAGAGCGGGCAAACACGAAAAGATCTAATAATCATTGTTTGGTGCGATCCAACCTGTAAGAATTGAATCTATGTCTGATTCAGTTAATGTTATGCAAGAGTATGAATACTCAAATGTTGAAGATGTTACTACTTCGTTGACTCATGATCCAAGAGTTACGAAAACAATTGAGTCAATCTCTGCTGGAAAAGAAGATACTGATAAAGAGTTGGTAAAACTCCTAAGGCCTATAAGATCTTTGTCTACGCGGATGTTAATATTAAAGACATAATATAATCTTCTTAAGGAGAAGGGTTGGTCTTAGGGAGGGAAGCGAAGAGAGTGTTGAGACCAGAATGGTTAATTCTGAAGATGTGGCTTGTTTTATGACTTGTATCAGAAAGTGGAACTGGCTTGCAGAGTGAAAAGCTATCAGTTCTTGGTGATTTCTGGATACTATGTTGTTGTCGACCAAAAACTTGTTGTTTGGTGGAAATAGGTGAAACCTATTTATACAAGTCATATTAAAACGTACCCTGATCTCGTAGGAAGTGGAAACGATTGAGTGGTGGAAGAATGGAGTAACGTATAACCGCCAGAAACCCATGCTTCCATGATGAAGGAAGTGGATACACCCGTTACTTCTTGCCGCCATTAATTATCCTACTTCATGAGACTTTCCTATAATGGGCGTATTGCACGCCGCACGCTGTAAATCGCCAGACCAATACCCTGATGAGTATCCCCAAGTTTGTGACATATTTGATGTCTCTAGTGTTTTCGTGGAAAACATGTAGCATTTTGCTACGTGTGGCAAGTTAAAATCAAGAGGCTTGCCGTAGGAAAATAGCATGTGATGCTATTAGGCTCGTCTTGGCCGGTCGCCTAAAACTTTCCACAAGTCTGTTAGTTTGGTGGCGAACTTCGATGGTTGAGATCGCATCTCATGAGGAAGGGTAGCCGTTGATTATGGCTACCTTATGTTGGCGCCTGATAATGGCACATTGGCATTTTGGTGTACGCCAGTGGGAATGTGGCATGGCTGGCATGGCTCATGCATGCCAGTGGCACGGTGGTGTAAGTGGCGCCTGGCGTGCCATGGCCACTATATTTAAGCGGCTGGTTGCCTAAAATTTGCCACAAGTCTGTCAGCTTGGTGGCGAATTTGGATGGTTGAGATTGCATCTCATGAGAAAGGATGGCCATTGATTATGGCCATATCTTGTTGTATAGCAAAGTGGCGCCATTGGCATAGTGGCGCCTGGTGTATCCATGGCATAGCGACATTCCAGTGGCGTAGCCGTGGCAGCTGTTTTGGCATATTTGTGTTAGACCCAAATGTGGCGTGCCAATACTGGCCATGTTGCCACAACAACCCCAATGCTCTGGGAAACGTTACTTGGCTTGGTTGGCGTAGCAAATTTGCCTGAATTAAGGTTTGGTATGCCAAAACCCTAATTAGTGCATGCGGCATGTGGCATGTGGCCGTGGCGCATCGACGTTTTGTGCAAATGGTGCCATATCCATACCGAAAGAACCATAGCCAGGCCGTCATGTGGAAACGGCCACAAGAGTAAGGATTGCCACGGGTGGCTATGATATGGCGTCTTTATAAGGGTTTCCTGGGTCATGCACGGCTCGTGGTATGTTGTGGGGACCGAAGTGGCATAATTTATGCCACAACTAGAAATTAGGGTTTCGACCATGCAAGGTCGTGTCTATGGTTAGGATAACCACATTGAAGTCTGTTATGGCGTTGGCCATGAACATAAGATGGGTTGGCACGTAAGTTCACTATTTATGGTATGTTGCCACATTCGTCATGCTTCTGTGGTAAAGTGGCACGTTTAGCATGTTTGGCATGCCAATTAGAGTATTGGCGCAACCTTGCCTCTTTAGATGTTGTGGAAGGTTTAGGACGACCTGATTGGTTGATTAGAAGAGGGGCCGACCAAGCATGGATGTGGCCACACTTCTAGTTGCGTGTGATAAGTTTAGAGCGACCTGATTGGTCGATGGGAAGGGAGCCAGCAAGAAACATGGGCCCGACCTCATTCTAAATGCGTGTGGAGCATTTAGAGCGACCTGATTGGTCGATGGAAAGGGGTCCGGCAATCAAGGGCGTGGCCACACTTCCAGCGCGCCGTGGCGGATTTAAAGCCACCTGATTGGTCGATGGAAAGGGGGCCGACAAGCAACATGGGCCCGACCTCATTCTAAATGTGTGTGGCGCATTTAGAGAGACCTGATTGGTCGATGGAAAGGGGGCCGGAAAGCAAGGGCGTGGCCACATTTCCAGCGCGCCGTGATGGATTTAAAGTGACCTGATTGGTCGATGGAAAGGGGGGCCGGTTGTGCAGCATGGGCCCGGCCTCATTCTAAATGCGTGTGGCGCATTTAGAGCGACCTGATTGGTCGATGGAAAGGGGTCCGGCAATCAAGGGCGTGGCCACACTTCCAGCGCGCCGTGGCGGATTTAAAGCGACCTGATTTGTCGATGGAAAGGGGGGCCGGTTGAGCAGCATGGGTGTGGGCACTTGCAAGTGGCGCCGGCTGGCCTATGACATGGCTACACCTCCCTTTGTTGCTGCTCTCATTCCGCGGCTCCTTGTTTTATGATTTTGGGTAGGATTTTGCACATAATAATCCATGGCGGATTAATTACCTAGTTCGCCTAGGCTTAATTTCGACAGGCAAGGTATAATATACTGCGCGGCGCGCAAAACCTTAATTTTTGCAAATTAGTCAGGGTAATATCTGAATCTTGTGAATTATCACAAAATTGATTGAATTTTATGTGTTGCCACAGAGTTCTTTAAGTTCATTGCCAGAGAGCAGTATGCTTTCCGATTGAATACTTTATGCAAGGACCTTATCCTTGATACTTGGAAATTCGTGCTACTCTGCTGCAAGTGAACACAAATTGTCATGCCATATCAACATTAAGGGTTCAGCAGGGGAACATAGCACAGAAAGCATTCAAAGAAACTTATATTAATTGAATAATATAGGCAGGGTGCCAAAATTTACAGAATATCGGGGAATTGTTGCTATTGTTGATGGTGGATTTTCAAAAAAGGTCAAATCCATAAAATCATGATATTGAATGTTTCTGCTACGGCTTCATGCATGTGACGATTCATATTTTACGAAGCCATGATGAACATGTTTTTCGAAAAGCCTCCACTAGCTGAGCGTTCGATCCCTGACATTTTATTGTGCACTCTATGTAGAATAATAGAATTGGGCGGTCCTCCTACATAATTGTTTGTTGAGAGGGCTTAACGCCTTCAGGACATCGGTGATGCTCACTGTTCCCTGACTACATGAGAGCAAATCCCCTCTACATAGAAGAACGATTGGGCGGTTCTCCGTAATATTGAGAGCAACAGTGCCTTAACGACAGTGACACTCACTGATCCTAACTATGTAGACCTACCATGTATAAACTCGGGTATTCTCCGTAGTGTCGGAGAGCACCCTCAGGATTAGCCGTCTCCTGACTATGCACATAGATTAATTCTGTCGTGACATTCACCACTGAATTCCCGTAGAATAATCTATTATTGCTCCTATTCCATGGTCGAATCCACTACCGATCCCATGGAATGGCAATAACAGCTTGCTCCTATTCCATGGTCGAATCCACTACCGATCCATGGAATGGCAATAACAATTGCTCCTATTCCATGGTCGAATCCACTACCCGATCCCATGGAATGGCAACAACAATTGTTCCGATTCCATGATCAAATCTACGACTCGATCTCATGGAATGGCAATAACAATTTATATTATCTCATTACTCCGATTTCATGATCGAATTCACGCTAATCTCATGGAATGGTAAAAGATAATTCTATTACTCCGATTCTATGGTCGAATCCACGATCCCATGGAATGGTAATGCCTATTTTATTATTCCGAATTCATGGTCGAATCCACAAACCATTGATCCTATGAATTGATAATAAATAACTACTCATTTTTAATGTTCAATTCCATGAATTATTCTACACTGAATTTCATGGATTAGCAATAAATACTCAACAACCGGGCATCTGGATCATCACTGAGTAAGCCCCACAAAAATGGTGTAAGTGTACTCGACAATGATGCACGACTGAGCACCCGGATGCACGAACGAGCATCCAAAAATATGGAAGATGAGGAATCCTACGCAAAACAGAAAAACAACAAATATTAATAAAATAATAAGGAGCGCCTGGGCCGGGCCCACCGGCCGGCCGGCCATGCCCTAGCCGTGGCCGGTCCCCATGCTTCTCTCATTATTTGGCCTTATTTTGTTATTTCATGAACTCATGAAAAAAACTCCTTGATTTTAGCAACTTTCCTTGTTTTTACAGAATTCATGAATTCTCCATAACTTCACGGATTCATGAAAAATAATAATATTATAAAATAAGGAAAGGTGTGCGGGACCGAGCAACATGGACGGTCGACCATGCCTTAGCCGTGGTCGGTCCCACACCTTACAATCCTTAGCCTATTATAATAATCATTCCCCAATTTCATGAAACTCCTTGGTTTCAACAAAATTCATGGATTCTCCATATCTTCATGGATTCATGAAATAATATTATAAAACAGGAAAAGGTGGGCGGGACCGGGCAACATAGCTGGCCGGCCATGCCTTAGCCGTGGCCGGTCCCACACCTCACAATCCCTAGCTTTTTATAACTATTATTCCCCAAACTCATGAAACTCCTCCGTTTCAACAAAAGACTCATGGATTCTCCATAACATCACGGATTCATGAAAATAATATTATAAAATAGGGAAAGGAGTGCGGGACTGGGCAACATAGCCCCCCCATGCCCTAGCCGTGGCCTGGTCTCACACCCCGCAATCCCTAGTCTTTTATAATTATTATTTTCTTCAAATTCATGAAACTCCTTGGTTTGAGCAAAAATCATGATTTCTTCATAATTTCTCGAATATTGCTCAAATCATGAAAATTCAAAAACCAATGTGGTCACATGACCAGCTAGCCTCTCACGGCAATTTTGAATATTAAAATACTCTTATTTTAATATTTACAAAACATTGATTAATTGAGCATAGATGCTCATTCCAACAAAAATCAAGAATTTCAGTGAAGATGAAACTCTTCTGAAAATTCATAATGTTGCTCGAATGCACATCAGAAAATACTGAAACTCTCAGTACGGAGACACGGACACCACGGAAACACGTGCATGCCTTAATGACCGACCAAAGTCATTCCTAGTGCTTGCACAAAGCTGGTCCCACACTGGTGTCTTTATTAGGGTTTACTGGTCTTTATTAGGGTTTCCTGGGTCCTGCACGGCTCGTGGCGTGTTGTGGGGCCCGAAGTGGCATAATTTGTGCCACGACTGGAAATTAGGGTTTCGACCATGCAAGGTCGTGTCTCTGGTTATGATAACCACATTGAAGTCTGTTATGGCATTGGCCACGAACAGAAGATGGGTTGGAACGTAAGTGCACTATTTATGGTATGTTGCCACGTTCGTCATGCTTCTGTGGTAAAGTGGCACGTTTAGCATGTTTGGCATGCCAATTAGCATATTGGCGCAACCTTGCCTCTTTTGATGTTGTGGAAGGTTTAGGACTACCTAATTGGTTGATTAAAAGAGGGGCCGACCAAGCATGGATGTGGCCACACTTCTAGTGTGCGTGTGGTAAGTTTAGAGCGACCTGATTGGTCGACGCAAGCAACATGGTCCCGACCTCATTCTAAATGCGTGTGGCGCATTTAGAGCGACCTGATTGGTCGATGGAAAGAGGGTCGGCAAGCAAGGGCGTGGCCACACTTCCAGCGCGCCGTGGCGGATTTAAAGTGACCTGATTGGTCGATGGAAAGGGGGTCGGCAAGCAACATGGGCCCGGCCTCATTCTAAATGCGTGTGGCGCATTTAGAGCGACTTGATTGGTCGATAGAAAGGGGTCCGGCAAGCAAGGGCGTGGCCACACTTCCAGCGCGCCGTGGCGAATTTAAAGCGACCTGATTGGTCGATGGAAAGGGGGGGCGGTTGAGCAGCATGGGCCCGTCCTCATTCTAAATGTATGTGGCGCATTTAGAGCGACCTGATTGGTCGATGGAAAGGGGGCCGGAAAGCAAGGGCGTGGCCACACTTCCAGCGCGCCATGACGGATTTAAAGCGACCTGATTGGTCGATAGAAAGGGGGGGCGGTTGAGCAGCATGGGTGTGGCCACTTGCAAGTGGCGCCGACTGGCCTATGGCATGTCCACACCTCCCTTTGTTGCTACTCCCATTTCACGACTCCTTGTTTTATGATTTTGGGTAGGATTTTGCGCCTACTAATCCATGGCGGATTAATTACCTAATTCGCCTAGGCTTAATTTCGACAGGCAAGGTCTAATATACTACGCAACGCGCAAAACCCTAATTTTTACAAATTAGTCAGGGTAATATCTGAATCTTGTGAATTATCACAAAATTGATTGAATTCTATGTGTTGCCACAGAGTTCTTTAAGTTCATTGCCAGGGAGCAGTATGCTTTCCGATTGAATACTTTATGCAAGGACCTTATCCTTGATACTTGGAAATTCGTGCTACTCTGCTGCAAGTGAACACAAATTGTCATGCCATATCAACATTAAGGGTTCAAATAGGGAACATAGCACAGAAAGCATTCAAAGAAACTTATATTAATTGAATAATATAGGCAGGGTGCCGAAATTTACAGTATCTGGGATTGTTGCTACATGCACCATTCTGGTTAAATTTCATGTGGATATATGTTGCTCAATAAATGCGCCAGTGAAGAGGTTGGACACTCATCACTTTTACATGGCTCTGTTTCTTTGCAGAGTGACGACACATTAAATGTAGGGTTTTACAAATTTATCCCTGAACTAAAAACCACCATCAGCATTAAGTCCCCTGCTTAGCGCGCAATAGTGGCATTGTTGCGGGGTAAGCATGAGATGGTGACAGAAAAGGATTAAAAATTGAAAGGGCAAGACATGAGGAGATTACCAGGAAAATTCGATTGACCTTTGGCAAGAGGCATGAGAAGTCTGCAATCTTTGTGCTGGCGCACTTCTGTCTTGGCCACGGAGTACTGGTGCCATGTATTGTTTGTGGAGCAAGCCTTGAATACAAAGACGAGTGTTGAGGTGGTGGAGCCGTAAAAACTATAATGTATTGAGGCAGTATGCATGACAACATAGTAGTGAGTGTTGAGGAATTTGTACGTCTTAAGACTAAAAGGAGGATGTGTTGAGGCAGTATGCCTGACAACAGAGTAGTGAGTGTTGAGGAATTTGCACGTCTCAACACTAAGAGAAAAGGATGTGTTGATTCCCGGCAACATAATGGTGAGTGTTGAGGATTTTGTACGTCTCAACACTAAGAGAAAAGGATATGTTGATGCCCGACAACACAGTGGTGAGTATTGAGGAATTTGCACGTCTCAACACTAAGATAAAAGGATGTGTTGAGGAAGCATGCCTAGCAACACAGTGGTGAGTGTTGAGGAATTTGCACGTCTCAACACTAAGAGAAAGGATGTGTTGAGGAAGCATGCCTAGCAACACAAGTGGTGAGTGTTGAGGAATTTGCACGTCTCAACACTAAGAGAAAAGGATGTGTTGAGTAAGCATGCCTAGCAACACAGTGGTGAGTGTTGAGGAATTTGCACATTTCAACACTAAGAGAAACAGATTGTTGAGGAAGCATGCCTAGCAACACAGTGGTGAGTGTTGAGGAATTCGCACGTCTCAACACTAAGAGAAAGGATGTGTTGAGGAAGCATGCCTAGCAACACAGTGGTGAGTGTTGAGGAATTTGCACGTCTCAACACTAAGAGAAAGGATGTGTTGAGGAAGCATGCCTAGCAACACAGTGGTGAGTGTTTAGGAATTTGCACGTCTCAACACTAAGAGAAAAGGATGTGTTGAGGAAGCATGCCTAGCAACACAGTGGTGAGTGTTGAGGAATTTGCACGTCTCAACACTAAGAGAAAAGGATGTGTTAAGGAAGCATGCCTAGCAACATAAGTGGTGAGTGTTGAGGAATTTGCACGTCTCAACACTAAGAGAAAATAATGTGTTGAGTAAGCATGCCTAGCAACACAAGTGGTGAGTGTTGAGGAATTTGCACGTCTCAACACTAAGAGAAAATGATGTGTTGAGTAAGCATGCCTAGAAACATAGTGGTGAGTGTTGAGGAATTTGCACGTCTCAACACTAAGAGAAAAGGATGTGTTGAGGAAGCATTCCTAGCAACACAGTGATGAGTGTTGAGGAATTTGCACGTCTCAACACTAAGAGAAAAGGATGTGTTGAGGAAGCATGCCTAGCAACACAAGTGGTGAGTGTTGAGGAATTTGCACATCTCAACACTAAGAGAAAATGATGTGTTGAGTAAGCATGCCTAGCAACACAAGTGGTGAGTGTTGAGGAATTTGCACGTCTCAACACTAAGAGAAAAGGATGTGTTGAGGAAGCATGCCTAGCAACACAGTGATTAGTGTTGAGGAATTTGCACGTCTCAACACTAAGAGAAAAGGATGTGTTGAGGAAGCATGCCTAGCAACACAGTGGTGAGTGTTAAGGAATTTGCACGTCTCAACACTAAGAGAAAACGATGTGTTGAGGAAGCATGCCTAGCAACACAGTGGTGAGTGTTGAGGAATTTGCATGTCTCAACACTAAGAGAAAAGGATGTGTTGAGGAAGCATGCCTAGCAACACAAGTGTTGAGGAATTTGCACGTTTCAACACTAAGAGGAAAACGTGTTGAGGCAGTATGCCTGACAACACAATAGTGGTGTTGAGGAATTTGCACGTCTCAACATTAGGATATTTAAAATTTACTGAATATGCCTAATAAAAACATTTAGTTTAAGGATAGTTACTTAGCTCTGTCTCCGCTAAGCATGTCCTTCGCGCATGATTGGGCTTTGGGTATTTTAGGCTCCCCCGTGAGTGAGCAACATCAGGTGTTAGTGATGACATCAGGATGATAACAGGTTGATAGACGGACAAAAGTCCCCAGGTCTTTGATGAGATGAAACAAAGGGTGGCCACAATTATGAACCTTGGCTGGATGCGATCACGATCCTTGACAGGGAGGAGTGTGGTGGCTACGGTCACGATCCTTGGCAGGAAGAAGTGGCGGCTACGGCACGCACCTTGGCAGGAAGGAGGCGTTGAAGCGGCTTCGGCTCCTGGAGAGGACGTTGAAGCTTATGAAGCAGAACGCTGAAGCTTCGGCTTCGGATCTGGGAGAGGACGTTGAAGCTTCGGCTTCGGCTTCAGATCCTGGAGCAGCTTATGGAGAAAACGCTGAAGCAGGGCGGTTGCTGGAGCGAACGTTGAGGCGGAGCAACTTCTGGAGAGAACGTTGAAACGTTGAAGCGGAGCGACTTCTGGAGAGAACGTTGAAGCGGGTCCTGGATAGAACTCTAGTGAGGGCGCCATTAACCCTTGACTTCGAAAAACGAGTTGATACGATATGGCATATGGGAAGACGGCACAAAAATAGTGCTGGTCGGCAAGTCGTGTTTGATTTTCCCTTGCAACTCTCAGAGTTTTGACGATTACAATGTTGAAGTTGGAGGCCGCGTCAATCAGCGTGCTGTCAAACTCGACATCCTTCAAGTGAACAGTGGTTAGGAGTCCCCAGTTCCATCTATCAATCGTGCCTTCCAGGAGAGGTTGGAGTTTGAGAACGGCTTCCCTGGCTGGAAACAACTGCTTTCCTGATACAGTGCGGTTGAGCAATGCAAATATGTCTTGACGCTGCGCCTTACAGAATCTCACATAAATGTTTCATCATAGACTGCAAAATTTTGTGGACGGAGTCCCCAGAAATCATGCAGCTCCTGACGGGAAGAGGGTCTCTGTGAACTCAGGAGGGTTGCTGATTTTCTTTGCCTTGATTTTGGGGAAGTCGTTCCTGATCTTCACGTGTGATGAAATTGGATTGTTGAATTAAAAGTGTAAACTTTTTGTATTATTGAGCTATATTAAAAGTTCAATCTATGTATTATAAATTGAAGAATGCAGAAATTCGTACATCACAGAACGTGAAAATGTTTTTATAATTAGTGTTTTTTGGACCTGAATTACAAGAACCAAAATATTTCCCAACTTTTAAGTTTGGCCCCTTTAGATGAGAATTGAACATGGTAAACCATAGCCAACTCCATTTTAGAACTGAAGTTGTCTTTTCCCTCTTGGAAATGACTTCAAAATGCTTCTTTGTCTGATACAGAAGGAGCTCGTGCACTTCTCCAATAAGTTGTCTTTTCCCCCTTTAGGTAGACAACTCATATCTCTCAATCATACTTCTCCAATACTTTCCTTTGCCTCACGTACCATTGGCTTAGCACACCCAGGCACTATTTCTTGATCCGGTCATAGTAGGATTAGCTGCCCCAGGGACTCTAATTCTTGACATCTTGATCACAGCTACGTTTTCTTAATCAAGCACCATTATATCAGCTCAAGTAACACATGTCTCTACTTCCATCTGGTCAAACTTGTTTAATCGACTATGGAGCTTATGAGTGCATTTCCAAATAGTCTGCTCTTTTTTCCACTTAGTGAGCACACATAAATTTCATTCTGTTGACGGTATCTCAGGACGCCATGTAACTACTACGTTTTCTGGTCGCATATGGATCATTGACTCTAGTATCGATTAACTAGAACTGAGGTGTATTTTTCAGTTGCAGTATCACCCATCTCACCTTAAAAAAAAATTCATACTCACTTGTTATATCACAGAAGAGAGCAATAACTATTTTGAAATTGAGGTGGATAAACTTCACCTTCACGATGTTGCTTCATCAAGTACAGTGCAACCCAGTAGTACCAGAAATCCCAGACAAGAATGTACTCTTCTGACATTATCATGTAGGCTAGTATATACTTCCTACTAGGAATCACTCATATTCTCTTCACGCAAATCATGTTTGCACAATTCGGAATTGCAAAATCACGACAATTGAACCCTTCCAACTCTTTCACGTGTCACACCTACAAATCCGTCCGAATACTGTAAGTTTCACTTCGATAAACATCTGTCTAGTCATTAGATTTTTGGTATTCTGCACTCTGATCCTTCCACAGTTGTTTCATATTTTGTATCTCATCAGTTGGTTTCGGAGAAGCAGACTATATGTATTGTCTCTTGTCGTTAGATAAGATACTTTAAAAAAATGGCATCCTGATGATCTAAAATAAGACACTTCAAGGATTTGACGCATGACCAGATGGACAAGTGAAGAGCTGGATCTAAGACAGAAAACATAGTATCTACTATGGCTCTACCTTGAACTGTTAATTTTTCATAGGCACCCAGCAAATCATCTTCAAGTAGGTCCAAAAGCAACACAAATATAGATACCACAAAAAGCAAATGCACCAACGCACTAAATTACTACAAACAAGAAACGCACAAAGAAGAAATAGGAGGTATGAAACAGTGGTATACCTTTCCTTTCTGTCTTGCAAAGAATTCATCTGAGACTTGTAATAATTCTCAATGTACTGCTTCGCAGCTGTGACCTTATGTTTGGTGGCACTTGAAGGTGCTTCCTCACCGGGGCCCTTCTGTATGTCCTTCCCATTTCCCACTTCATTCTTTTTTATTTCCCCAGCTTTTGGTTTCTCTGATCTGGGTTGAAACTTATGAAACCAGCTCCTCGCAGAATCCATTTTTTCAAGCTTAACAAGTCAATCACATATAATCATGATTTTTCATAGTATACACATGAAACCAAGCTCCGAATTTTCTTCCCTATACTCCAAAAGCCCGAAACATTTGACATACTTTTCAACTTTCACTAGGATGTAAGATATATTCACCAAAAATTGTAAAAATAATAATAATAATGATAATAAATACTAGACTAAGTATTTGCTAAAAAAGAGTAATTTCACGAGAAATTTTGCTCAGAACTACAACCAAGAACTTAATATATTCCTCCTTCCCTAATTTGATTACCAAATGAAAATTTTCTGACATCTTCGTTACTTAAAAAGTAAAGTTTGTTTAATCTTTTGAGTCTAATTTCTGATATCTTCTTTACTTAAAACAGTACATCTTCAATTTACAAATGATACAGCAGACTTGCCCATTTCATTGAAATCCGGAAAAATCTCACTTTTTCAACCAATTTCAACAACAGCCGGCGGACAATTCATTTCTTGTTTAAATTTGCTCTAATAAGAAAAAAAAAACTTCATTATTCGGTTTCAAAAAATAAATAAATAAATAAATAAACGATTCCGCATTCTCCAAAAGAAAATTTCAGCAAATTCAGCTTACAATATACTTAACAGAACGAAATAATTTTGAGACTTCCAGTATAAAAGCTTATACTGATTTCTAACACTTTGAAACTCAAAAAGATTGCTACTTCAACAGAGAATTCGTAGTATATTGCAAGAAAAACATTACCTTTTATTCGAAAGATTGCAAACCCTAATTCTTGAATATAGCTAAACGACTCTTGGTTGCTTTCAACTTTGACTGTCTCTCTCTCTCTGCGAAGAAACGCTTTCTATCTACCTTCCTTGAGCGCATTAAGAGCAATTCCTATGGCAATGGCCAAACTCAAAAGTTTGTTGAGCTAGGTGGATGGACAAACTGGATTTTCCACTATGGAAAAGCGTAGGGCGCCATTACAATAGGCGCGCGACAGATCACAGACTCGGGCGTTCGAAAGCATGACGCGGGCATTAGCAAACCGGACTCGGGCATCACAGGGCAAGACGCGCGTCCATGGATTGAGCGCCCACCGACTCATCCTTTCGTTACAAGTACAGATAATATGTTACTAAACTGATTATAATATTAGGGTATATATAATATTGTTTTAAAACTCAACCTATAGTAATCATTGTGTCCCACTTTTAAGTATTTTTGTTTTTTTGAAGAGCACTTTTGAGTATTTAACTTTGGTTATTGCTCCACTAATGATTATTGGCCCCATTTTTCTATATAATATCAATTTATATATCTTCTACCCGTAAACAAAAGTATAGAGAATCAGTGAGCGATCTTTCATCAAACGCGGGCGTCATTAAGGTTGTCGCCGGAGTTATTAGGAATGGCGCGCGTTTTTGTACCAGACGCGTGCCTACTGGAATGTCTCAGTGTTCAAATGAACAGATCTGTTCATTTGAACATCCATTTTCTTGGTTTGTTCATCCCATAGTGGGATCAAAATGAACAAACTCTAAGTTTGTTCATCCCATAGGAATTGCTCTAACAATTTTCAAATAATTTTATTAAATATTCGATTAATTGTAATCACATCCCTCGTATTTCCAAATAGCCCAGGGAAGTCTACACTCTTCACCGTTTAGGTGCTTCAAAGAAAAATCAGCGAAACCTTAAAAATGAAAGGATTTGGAGTGCTTATAACTAAATAAAGAAAATGCTAAAAGGGTGGGGAGTCTTAGTCAGTAAGTAGGTCAACCTAATATTGAATAAGTACCTTGCCAAATGCTTTGTACCAAAGACAAAGATAAGAATTTCCCTTGTTTGGGGAACTCTAACTACAATTTATTTTTGGAAGAAAAATAAATGCCTTACAATCTATGTAAGGCATCTCTCACATAGATTTATCACGATTTATAAAGGGGATACCAGTCTTACTAAGTGTTGATACCATTTCATCGATCCAACGGCCAGGATCGATGGGATTCTTTTGTCCTATATAAAATGGTATCAGCACTTAGTAGGACTGGCATCCCCTTTTATAAATCATGTAGATTTATCTTGGTTTATCTTGAAAATGCAAGGCTGCTAATAAGGTACTAGTTTTCTTGGGGGTGTACCATCCCAAAGGTATAAGATGTTCCGTGTTATATAGAAATTTGGTACACCCCAGGTAAATCGGTACCCCTATTAGCAATTTTATTGAAAACGGGGCACCAAATAATTTCTTGGGGCAAACGGAAACATATCATCATGGATAGAAATAGATCTATTGTACTCTCGGTTATGGATTCAAATAAGTAAATACAAGAGTAGCCCTCAAACAAATGCTAATAATGCACAAATTATATTTCTCAATGCATATGTTCTGACGCATACCTGTGTTTTAGCTTTTCAACTGTTACACAATTGCTGATCCGTTGTCTAGTGTAAAAAAGTTTTTGGATCCAGATCTCGTCTATTGTGATTACCAATACATTTTGCCAGTGCAATAAGAACTAACAATGAGCTACTCGTGGGAGAGTTTAAATGTTTTTATTGTAATTCAGGGGGATTCAGTAAATCAAGCATTAGACATGAAAAAGTTCCTGAAGAATTCTTAATATCTTCGTCAGTAAGGGATAAGTGTTGTACATATAGAGTTTTTGCAAATTAGTGAAGTACCTCAAAAAATCTTGTTAGTCGTGAGAGACTTTTAGAAAGTTCAATCAAATCCCCATTAGTGATCAAATTCCAGACTTGAAAGAATTTCATGACTATAGGGTTTATTGTGTTGGGATTCATAAAGATAGTTAGAAATCCTAAAAACGCCTTAGTATTCAATTAGGATTCATAAAGAATCAATAAATATCCATGATAGTTAAATTGGATTTTTTTAAGACTCCACAAATATCTAAGGTATTCAATTCACTTAAGGTTTGTTAGGATAATAGTGGGCCCAAAAATACATAAAGATTTGCACGGATAATTGTAGGCAAAATATGTATATTAGTATCTTCTATCAATCTCAACTCAAACTAAGTAGAGTTTCATGGATGGATAACTTTTATGTACTTGATTTCAATCAGATTTTTTTATGTATTTTGATTTTATTTATTATTGAACTCTAAAGACCTAACTAACCTCAAAAACTGGCTTGCAAGATTAGGGTTGCTCAAGGCTTATAAATTGAAGGATATTAATTAGATAATCCATACAATGTGGAACTAATCTCAACACGCCCCCTCACATGTAGCTTCGTTGGGTCAACACGTAGACATAAATCGTGTGATGTAGAGTAAAGGTGCGTTCAAACGACTTATCACAAATCTCCTGCTCTGGTACAATATAAAGTCCAAGGGCCTAACTAACCTCGAAAACCGTCTTGTAAGTCTAGGGTTGCCCAAGGCTTATAAACTGCAGGATCTCAGATAAATCATACAGTGTGGGACTAATCTCAATATTTATTACGTATGCTATGGTTTTCGATTGAAATATAGATTTCGCTCCATGAATTAATAAGATGATGCTAGTAATAAGTTTTTCTTTTAAAAATAACCATCTCCTTCATTAATTTGCTCGTTTTCTCCTTTAGAATTATTGATTACCATTTCAAACTTTGTTATTTGGCCTGGAATATGAAAACTTTTATGTCAGAGCATAGCTCGGTTGAACCCACCAAGCGTTGGTATGTCAAGTTTGGTTGTCATATTTTAGTGAATCAAAACTCATCTAAGAGTCGCTTGATTATGTACTAGAGACAACTTCGTATAGGTTAGACTAGAAAGTCTAGGAATATGAGACATACGAGTATTACTCGAAGACCTGAAGAATGTGAAGAAGTAACGAGCTACAACGACGACATCATCCTTCTTCTTGAGGTTAGTAATATTGACTTGAACTGTTTCATTCCTAACGTATCTTTCGAGTCGTGCTATATTGCAAACATAACTGCGAAGCTGTGAATGATATTTTAATCTAGTAGTGAGACATGATCATATGATCATAGTATTAAGGAATTAGACTACGAAGTATAACGCTTATCTTTTGAACATCGTAGATATGACATCAACACAATCGTATGAATGCTATTGTGATTATGTGTATGGGTAAAGGTGAAGATTTCATCCTAGGAATCAATGTTTACATTTGTTTAAAGGAAGTACATTCATGAACTTGTTTTGTGATTCGAAAGGGAAATCGCTAGGCTTATTGGTATTGTTTTCATTGCATATCTTTGGATTACCAATATGTGTGAGTTAGTAGAACCGATCATAACTTATTATGTATCTTGGTATAACTAATCACAATGCCTGACTTATGGTTTCGTATGACAGGTTTTGATTAATTAGTGTAACCGATCATAAGTAATCACCTGAGATGATATGATCGATATTTGTAATTAGTGTGACCGATCCTAGTAATTGGTGTGACCGATCACAAAAGAATTGTGTAATCGATATTTGTAATTGGTGTAACCGGTCCTAGTAATTGGTGTAACCGATCCTAGTGACTTGTGTAACCGATAACAAACAATACCATGAGTATATGGTAACCGGTCCTGGTAATTGACATAACCGATCCTGGTAACTGACGTAACCGGTCCCAGTAACTTATCTGTTCGATCACAAGTAATCCATATTAAGGTATAACCGATCCTAGTGATTGGTAGAACCGATTGAACCCATGATTATGATTTGATATTTGATCAATCACATAGTTGTCTTGGAATACAGTTGAACCAATTCTAAACTTGTTTGGAAGTGTGGTATAATCGATTCCAAGATTGTAAATTGATAGGTGTAGAATACACCGTATTTACTATATAGTAGTTTATGCTTTCTTTGCTATTTTTCTTGTAAATTATGTATTTTACGCTTGTTTTGAGTTTTGTAGCTACTTTGGAGTCGCACAGAGGAAAAGAAGAAGAAATCACCAAAATTGAGCAAAAAGGGCAAACTTGTCATTTTATCAAGGGCAAAGACTATATGGAGCCCAGCCAAGGTTAAGGGGTGACTCAAATTACTGAAGGAAGGACAATAATAGTTAAGGGGAGGTCAAAGAGGTGTCCCTTATCCAAAAGAAGGGAGTGAGAATAGCACAATTGGGGTGTACTTGAATCCACCCACACCCTAAACTCAAACCCATACACCCACACCCTAAACTCAAACCCATACACCCACACCCTAAACTCTGACCCATACCCAAGCCCACATATCTGAATCAACCCACACCCCAAACCCATATACCCACACCCGAACCCGGATCCAAACCTAGCTTTCATACCCCAACCCTAAACTCGAGAAATCATTTCAATCATTTTTTCCACCTGAAAGAGACAGCCATGGTTGCCGCTGTTGCGAGAGAGAAAATTGAGAGAACAATCTCTCAATCATTTTGCATCTAAAAAAAGTTACAGCGGAGGAGCTACAGCCGTTCGAATGGCAGAAACCGAGAAGGAGTGTTGGTGGTGCTGTGGGATCAAGAACCGAGAGATGAAAAGGGGATCCGTGATTATGTGAAGAACGAGCCGCTGTTGTGAAGCTCAGGGAGATGCAATCGAGAAAATGATAAAACAGAGATGGCGATGGTGTTACGGAGAAGAATAGAAAATGGGTTTTGAGTCGAGAACAGGTTGATTGAGCTGCTGATGAAGCTCGGAGAAATGGGTTTGCTGGGAGATTGAATAATTGAAGATTGAGACCAAATCGAGACACTGAACCTGAAATTGAGAGATAAATAAGTAGGGAAGATGGTTTATTGGAAGCTACAACAGAGAAATTGCAAATGAGTGGTTGAAGTAGTCGATCTGTAAGTTGGGTCTGTGTTGGAAGAAGATGGCAGAAATGGTAAGACCTGTGATGATTGAAACTGGGATGCTGAACAGAGCTGTGAGCTGAATGTATGAGCAGATAGGATGGTGTTGTTGCTGGTTTACAGGGAATGAATGGGTTGTGATGATTCTGTGTTGGGGTAGATTCAGGGGCGAGTTGTGCTGCTGTGATGGCTTGAATGGAAGAAGAGTTGGTGGCTGTACTGGAATCTGTTGCTGTGGCAGTTCAATGGGTCTGTAATGTGGTGATTGCCAGGGTCTTGGATTGAGAATATGGTCGTTTATAGTGAAGCTGGTGATGGGGTGAATAATAGCATAGAGAAGGCTGTGTCAGGGTGATTCTGATGGAGCTGAAAGAGTGCTGCTGAGAATTTGAGAACTAAAGCTGCTTAGATGAATAAGAAGGCAACATTGGAATGGTGTTATAGGTCTGAGAAAAAGGAGCAGAGAGGAGTTGGAAGATATTCCAGGGAGAGCTTGGCAGTTTTGCTGCAGCTGAAAGCAATGTTTGAAGGGCTTGAAGCTGGTGGTGCTGTGTAGCTACAGAGAGTGGTTGCAGCTGAGCTCAGGTAGTTGTGCAAAGGCAGGGTACGAACTGAAGCTGGGGGTGAGTTGAGTTACAGGCTTGAGGTTGTGTTGGCCACTGCTGGGCTGAATTGGGACTCGCGGTGCTGGTAATTGTGGATGTGTGTGCTGTTCCAGGAATGGCTCTGTTGGTTCAAACTGCAGCTGAGTTCAGGTGGAGTTGTGATTTGTGCTGGCACTAGAATGGAACTGAGATGAAAGGCGGGGGTTGAATGAGCTACGGGCGAATGGAAGTGCTTTGGTGAAGTGCTTAGGTTTCGATTCAGAGAGAATGCAAGGAACCGAGATGGTATTTGAGCATCCGAGAGATTGAGTTAAGGATAGTGGGGTTTGTGCTGTGCTGTAATGGAAATGAGAAGGTGATGGCTCTGATTCTGGCAGTGAGGAAATGGCAGATGTGATGAGGATTTGTGCTGGTGGATGCAAGTGCAGCTCTGGTAATGAGATGATGGTTCTGAGATGGAGAGCAAGGCATTGGTGATGATGGTGCATTACAGGTCTTCAGGCAGCCATCATGGCTGAAGCACAATCATGGTGCAACACAAGATGGCCTTGCAAGTGGCCTGGTCTGGACTGAGCTGGATCACTGACTCGGTTCTGACTCTGAGTTGACTCAGTGATTCCTTTGACCCTGTTGACTAACGATTGACCGTTAAGTTTGACTTTTGACCGTTAGTCCTAACGGAGGACCGGACGGAATA
This sequence comes from Papaver armeniacum, assembly GCA_023531295.1. Taxonomy (NCBI): domain Eukaryota; kingdom Viridiplantae; phylum Streptophyta; class Magnoliopsida; order Ranunculales; family Papaveraceae; genus Papaver; species Papaver armeniacum. Next base: position 104,168 of record JAJJWW010012829.1, on the reverse strand, counting down.
TTCCGTCGAATATTCTCTCGACGGAGAAATTTCCAGGCGGCCGGCGGTGACGTTTTCCGGCCAAATTCCGGCCACAATCCCAGTTTTCCAGCGACCAAAAATTCCAGAATTTTCTATGGACTTCTCTCATGTGTGTGAAGACTTTGGCTTGGAATTAGATGGAGAATTGGACTCAAATTTGGAAAGAGAAGGTGGAAGAGTTGAGAAAAGCTTGGAATTGGAAATTGAATTGCAAAAGGAAAAGGATTCTACTCCTTAGAAGATTTGGAGAATATTGAAGCCTATAAATAGAGAAGTTTTCTACAACTTCTACACACCTCTCTACACACACCTCTCTACACACACAACACTTGTGTTTTTGCTTGCTTTTCTAAGATTTTTCTTTTTAACTATTTGTGTGAATTTGAAAATTCTTCTTTTAATTATTATTATTTGTGTGAATTTCAAAAACATGAGTAGCTAATTTTCTTATTGATTGAGGATGAATTCCTAGTTCTTAACATGATTTGAGTTTTTGTTTTCAATTCTATCTTGAGATTTTTCACATGATTATCGATTGTTTTTACTAATAGGATGATCTTAAAGACATTCATGATTGATTAATAGATTGTTTGGAGTGCACGCTAAATTGATTTGTTAATTGATCTATATCTAGTATAAGTTAGGGAATACGTAATCGTTCTCGACACTTTACACAAGTAGAAAACACGAGACCTTGCGGAGGGATTCCGTGGAGCAATTGTGTGTAGAAACAACGCTAGAAAGTGAACCAAGCGAACCGAGTTTAACTACTAGTACTAAACCTAAATTCATAAATCTTAATGCATTCTCGGGAATTACATCTTGTAAGCGGACCTCAAGGTGGTTCTTTTGAATAGAATCGATAACTAAGCGGACCTCATTACTCGGTGAAATTAGGGATTTTGGGGCTAGCTAAGCGTACCTGCTATCCTACGGTTGGTGATAATCTGTGACTAATAACAAGTGGAAAAGAACATAACTTTAATCATTGTTTCGAAACGAAGAAGGATTCCTTGATCTTCTCTCTCTTATTGCTTTCATCTTTCAACTTTCGATTTTAATTGCTTTGTTTATTTTTATTTTGCTTTTTACACCCCCCTTTCGTGACAACTTTTACAACTAAGATCTCTTGCTCCTCGTGGGAACGAACTTGACTTCCATTATATTATTTTTAATTGAGTGGAAATATTGAATTAATTTGATTGCACCTACGACACGCATCATAAATATGAAAGATGATTTACAAAGAAAAGATGTCAACATACTTTGAACATGAACAATAACTCTTATCTTTTATTGTTCAAAGATATTCCTTAATTACTCAAGGAGATCCCGGTCTGAAATAAATTAAGAATCTTTTAATTAAGGTTGTTAATTTTATATGCTTTAATTACCAGCAATTAAATGCATATCTCTAGATAATAAAAATTAGTAATGTGCATTTACTAATTGTAGATTTTCTATTTAGAGATTTCGGAAAATATTGGACAGTGCATTTCCAGAAATTATGAAAACCGATTTGGGCATTTATTGCATATCTTGAGAATAATTCGGCTTTGGAAATTCCTTGGTGTCCAAACATCCTTGGTCTATTGATGCGTGTCGTAGGTGCAATCAAATTAATTAATATTTCCACTCAATTAAAAATAATATAATGGAAGTCAAGTTCGTTCCCACGAGGAGCAAGAGATTCTAGTTGTAAAAATTGTCACAAAAAGGGGGGATGTGTAAAACAAAAGAAAGTAAACAAAACAATTAAAAGATAAAGTTGAAAGCAATAAGAGAGACAAGATCAAGGAATCATTCTTCGTTACGAAACAATGAATCAAGTTATGTTCTTTTCTACTTGTTATTAGTCACAAATTATCACCATCCGTAGGTAAAGCAGCTAGATCAGTGCTAAACCCCTAAATCCCTTGTATCATCGGATACGGAAGTTCTCGACTACCGGATTCTATTTACCAAACCACCTAGTAGTAGATCACTCTAGATGTAATTTAAATAAACGCTTTAAGATTTATGAACTTATTAGGTCAATATTAGTAGTTAGACTCTTAGATCAAGGTCTACTTGCTAACGTTGTTTTCACACACAATTGCTCCACGGAATCCCTCCGCAAGGTCTCGTGTTTGCTACTTATGTAAAAAGTCAAGAAACGATTACTTATCTCCTAACTCTCACTAGCTTTAGATTAAACCGACAAATCAATTTAGTTGGCCACCCAAACAATCTATCAATCAATCATGAAAGTCATTAAGATCATTCCTATTAGTAAAAACAAACGATAATTATGTGGAAAACTTCAAGATAGAATTGAAAACAAAAACTTAAATCATATTAAGAACTAGGAATTCATCCTCAATCAATAAAATTAGCTACTCATGTTAAGGAGTTCACACAAAGAATAAGAAAAGAAAAGTGTTGTGTGTGTAGAGATGTGTAAAAGATGTAGAAAACTTCTCTATTTATAGGCTTCAATATTCTCCAAATCTTCTAAGGAATAGAATCCTTTTCCTTTAGCCATTCAATTTCCAAATTCAAGTCTTTCTCAACTCTTCATCTTCTCTTTCCAAATTTGAGCCAAATTCTCCATCCAACTCCTAGTCCAAGTCTTCACACCCATGAGAGAAGTCCATAGAAAATTCTGGAATTTTTGCTCGCCGGAAAACTGGTATTATGGCCGGATTCCGACCGGAATAAGTCGCCGCCGGCCATCTGAAAATTCTGTCCGTCGAGGGAATATTCCGTCCGGTCCATAGTTAGGACTAACGGTCAAAGGTCAAACCGTCAGTCAAAGTCAAAGGAGGACGAGTTAGCTTAGTCAGCTTCTTAGTCAGCTTCTGAGTTGGCTGATTCGCTGGGTCGGATCGGCTCTTCGAACTCGTTCTGGATCGGTCACCGGGATCGGTACGGAACAGTCATCGCCGGCACCGAGTTAACTCGCCAGAATAAAGAATCGGCCGAGTTCTGTTCGTTTATAGGACTTCCCGGCCAATTTCAGGCCTCATTTAAGCTCCATTCCTGCATCATTCCTAGACATTCATCTATGATTTCAATTACTCACAACCCATTAATCTTCCCTGTAATAGAAACAACACTATAGCAGCAACACCTCCCTGCTTCATCCCCCTAATCCGACTGCAAAATCCTCTGTTGTAGCTCATTATTGAATCTTCAAACCCCTCTGCCTCTTCTCGATACCAATCTGCAGCCACCAGCGACACCGGACCACCATTAGCCCCACTTCCTTCAACTCAGAACTAAATCTGAGACTCGACCCATTGCTCATTATTCCAGAAACTAAAGCAAACCCCCAATTCCTTTGAACTCAAAAGCCGTAACCCATCTTCTCTTCTTTATCTCGTTTACAAATGAGCTTCTCAATTCGGTTCTCTCACATCTCGAGCTCTCGATTAACAAAAAACCCAATTCAAACTCGATCTGTTCGACATCTCTCTCCCAGTTTCTCGCTCGATCTGAATAACATCAGCCACAAATCCTTTTTCTAATCACCACCTTCTTCCCTGAATGTTCACAGAAAACCCATTTATCAGCATCACAAATTCTTTCCTCTGGTTCTTAAATCTCTCGATCTCAGTCTCTTGATTTCAACAGCAACAAGGACCCATCGGCATCATCAAACCCTCGATCTCGAATGACCTTCAATCATCCATTTTCTCTGTGTTCTTCATAACTTCAAGATAACTCAAGTACCCGTTTCTGATCTCTCTTCCTGTGGCTTAAATCTTCACAGAAATCCCATCTCTTCTCGATCTCTGATTCAACAGATGAGACATCAAATACCCTAATTGCAACTGAACCCAGCTCCAATTTCATCGCCTTCATTTCTCGATCTCGCCAATGGTAACAGCAGCCATGACTGCTTTGTAGCTTCAGGTGAGAAAGAGGAGAAGATAATCTTCTCGATGGATTTAGGGTATAAGTATAGGGTAGGATGGTACACCCCAAGGACAGGGACCACCCCAGTTGGGTGCCCATAATAGGATGTCACTTCTGATAAGGGCTAGCCAGATGGCAGCCCCTTAACCACAGCTAGTCTGTCTTTAATAATCCTCCAAAATAGAGATGCCCCTTAACCTCAACTGGGCTCCATATATCAATCGCCTGTAAAATGACCTTTTTGCCCTTTTGGCTCAAATTGGGTGATTTCTTCTTCTTTTCCTCCGTGCGACTCCAAAGTAGTTATAAAACTCAAAACAAGCGTAAAATACATAATTTACAAGAAAAATAACAAAGAAAGCATAAACAATAGATAGTAAATAGGATGTATTCTACACCCTATCAAATTCCCCCACACTTAGACTTTGCTAGTCCTCGAGCAAATCAAACTAAAAACTCACAACTTCAAAGCGTTCAAGCGTCCCAAGCATCCAAAGAGTTATGAGGACATAGAGTTTCTGCATGCTAGTAATAAGAAGTTAGAAATACTAAAGAACATATTCTCATTCTTAAATGTTGAGTGAGAAATAACCACACCATAATGAGAGAACGCGTGTTTGAGAAACGATCAATAAGCATTTCGCCTCGACTTCGCCTCACCAAAAAGGATTTTATGATAATTGCACTCAAAAAGACGGCTTTTTTATGGTTCTCACATGTGTGCGGTAGGAATGAAGAGAGAAATCTGCGACACGTTGAATGGTGGGAAGGATAACTTCCGAAATATTTTTAAAAACCCACATCTTTTAATATTTTGAAAAACCATTTTTCTCTGACGATCTCTACGAAAGGAAATCAACCATTATTATCGAGGATGAGATTACTTACTCACCTTCACATCCGATCTCCAATTATGATAACACCACTCTCACGGCATCCAATAGAAACGTCTTCCGCTCCTCGTCTTGATCTCCTTGGTCTTCGTCTTCGGTTTCAACTATTGATGATAAACTCTCGAATTTCATAAATCCTTGACAATTTGTAACCTTTACCTTAAATCCTTGTCGCTTGAAACTTCCTTATAAATTTTCCTTCCCCACGGCTTATTAAAACAAAACAAATATTTCTCTTTTTTTTTTTTTTTTTTTTTTTTTTTTGAAATTCAAAACAAGAGAAATTAAATACAACCATGGCTGTGGGAGAAGTATTTTACCGCTTGATTCTTCACAACTTGTATCGCCTCAAAATCATAAACTTCAACAATTCTCACCTTTTGATTTTCTTCGCTCTTGTGAATAAGTCTTCATACTTGTATGTATAATTATGCTCATTGTATTGTAAGTCCTCAACATATATGTAGAAATCTGCTCTTTGTATGTTGCTTTTACTTGAATTTGAAATTTGCTCTTTTTCTCGTTCCGTTGCTTGTAAACCTTAAACTTTTCCAACTTTCCTTGTAGATTTTGATGTCGCTCCTTGTTGATGATGATGTGTTTCTATGGATCCGTTATTGTCGAGAGAGAGAATGGTGCTAACTGCAAATCGAACTACAAGAAGGAGGCTTTCATCTATAGACGTCACCCTCATGATTGACAAAATTAGCACTCAAGAGACCAAAGAGTAGTGCTTCTATTGGTGGGAGGTTGGGTAGCTCACCATTCTACCCGGAATTAACGTACGGTGACACACACTCAAAAGAAGCTCTTTAGTAGATGGAAAATTTCTGGACGGTGCCTCACATGATATGAATACGGGTAGTCTCCACTAATGATTGATCAGCAACTCTAATAACGCATTTCTCCCTGCACCAAATTCGCATCACCGGCATGATTAAATCCATTATTTAACACTCTAACAAACAAGAAATCCGAATGTAGTTCTCTAACACTTCCAAGTTCAATTATGTCGGTCAAAATCTCTATGTAAACATACCTAGTGTAGTTGCAGGATTTCCCACACTACACCCCTCACTCAAATCTGTTTAATCAATCCATTTGAAGATGAACAATGATATGTTTTATTAATTGTTTTCTTGAAAGATTTACAAATAAGTGTAGAACAAAGCTAAAGAAATGACAATCACTCTTTACTTTCTCTCTCCTAATGACTTGTTTCACAATTCAAAAAGACCTCTCCTACAACAGACTTACTCGACCCTTTATATAGGGTATTACATAGTGGGTGACAGCTATACTGTCCCTTATTTTCGGAACGTCTCGCGAATGCTCGCGAATATACGACTGTTTGCCTTCGCGACACTCTTAAATCTCGCTAAGTCTTTCACACTTTCCTCATGTTCTAACTATCGTCATCTATTACGTCATTTATTTACCTCCATGCGACTCCTTCGCGATGCGATTTGTTTATTAATCTCGCGAAGTATTAGTGTTGCGATATTCTCGGTCCTACATCTTGCCTCTTCTCATGTCTTCTCTGCGAAGAAGAGAATGTCATGAGAACCAATGTTTTAAAGTGCCGCAAATCGCTTATCTTTATCTTGCGATTGTTCATTTTCACTCGTTTTGTTTATGTACGGAATTTATTACGGTGTTTCTTCTTCCATTCTTTTCTTCACACGTCTCTTTCAACCGATTATTCTTAACCATTCACGTCCCATCTCACATTAAATGCATTTGTTTTCTCGAGAACTCTCTTCTCTATATATAGTTTTCTCCTTTTTCTATTCTTCTCTTTTATTTTCCTCTCAGAACTTTTCTTCACCTTTCTCCTTCCGCAATTTGCGCTCACTCTTCTTCCTTTTCAATTCTTCACTTCTCCTTTCATTCCTATACTCGATAATGGCTTCACTTGGTCGTACATACGCTCCTCATTTTACTTATGTTCAAAAGAAATTACGGGAAAAGGGTTTCACTTTATCTACCATTCCACATCAAGAATCCTCATCTATGCTTTCGCAAAATTGTTTTCTGATCATCAATGTGATGATCAGAAAATTATAGTCTCGCTAGGTCAACTCCTCGCAGGGCTCCCCATTCCTTTATATAATCCCGAAATACCATTATTTTATGAGATTCTTGCTCACGAGAAATTCTCGCGGGCTATTTATCAATTGAACGGCGATTGTATTCGCGATGCTTGAATTCGCATCTCGTGGTGCCTTAAAGGATCTTTATATCCCGACAATGTTAGAAATCCCCAATTTGCGAATTTACCAATAGTTGCCGAGAAGTATACTTGGATAATTTCTTTGCAAATTATTCAGTCATAACTATGAGAAACGATAAATCTCGCTGGGGTGTTCGATTGAAGAAAAATGATAACGTTGATGCTGACAAATTGCTTATGCAGGACATTGACCGGGCATTCGGGTAAAAATAATATCCTCGCTACTCCAAAGATGAAAAGTGGTGGGTTGTACCTCTCCTTCGAGTGGACCTTATATCGCAGGCTCACATGCACTCCCAGCCAATCTCGCGAATTATCATCCTTGGGAGTTTAAGTGGCCTGAGAAGACAAAAGAGGTATATACATATCATTCATTTTAGATTTGCTTTGCTATGTCTTCCATTTCTTTCCTTCATTAACTTTTTAGAAAATTTTTAGATCACCAGAATGAGAAAGAAATACAAAGAGAATCCTCAGCCAAATATCCTGGCGATACTTCGATCGCTCACGGATGAAGTAAGAAACATTTTCTTTTGTTATTTTAAACAATATTGTTGCCTCTGTTTCTTATCTTTATTCGTGTGTGAAGATTGGTGTTGAAGAAGTTGAAACCGCAAAGATTAATGATGGAGAAGTCAAGTCTGCGAAGGCTAAAGGCAAGAATAAGGCCATTTCTCGCAAGGACAAATCTTCCTCCCATCCTCCAAAAGACGAAGACTCCAACCTCCTTCACATTCTAACTCCCAATCTAGCGAGAATTCTAAGATGAAAATGAGATTGGCACCTCTTCTCGCTAAGGGAAGTCATTCAGATACTTCGCTATGGCGCTTGTATCTAATGTCTTTACCGATTCTATGCAAGGTTTTGGCGATAGCAACTTGTCTGCTACTTGCGAAACTATCGCTAAGATTTGTGATGCCCCATTGTTGGAGGATATCGAGTCTTTTCGCGGAGTTTCTCGAACAATAACACCCAGCCTTTTAAATGCTCTCAATGCTTTGGTATGTTCATACCTCTTTACCTCTTTGTGACTCCGCTCTTATCTTTAATTATTTCTCTATTTTCTTTTACAGATGCTGGGAGAGATGCTTTTGTTGCTGCCTCGGACCTTGAGAGAAGACGCAACAACCTTGAAAAGAAGAACTTGCAATTGAACAAGAGGATTCGAGAACTAGAAGTTGGGGCTGCGTCATCTCGCGAGAAGGATGAACGGATTAAACAACTGGAGGCTGAGCTTACTTCTCAACAAAATAGAGTATCTACTCTTGAAAGTGCAAATCAGCAGCTTTATGGTATAGCAATCTTTATTCCTCAGATTTCTTTTATTTTATCATTTACTTTTCTTTGCCTGACTTACTATTTTCGCAGACATATATAATCTCTCTGAAGAGTCCATTCTTCTTCATTCATTTCCCGAGCCCATGGATGATGATGTACTCCTTGCTCGCCTCAATGAATCTCTAAGTAGTTCTTCAAATGATGCTAACCTTCTTTCATTAAAGGATCTTCAATCCAAACATCATCTCTTAAAAATCGAGCATAGATCTAGTTTAAGCTTGGCTAATCTTTTTAAACGAAAGTACGTTGACTCCAAGAAGAAAACCAAAACTTTAAGGAAGAAATTTAGTGATCTCATAGATGAGAAAGATCGCATTACTAACATAGGTGCACAGGCATTAGCAAAATTTCAAAAATCTCTCCTTGATGTGCAAGTTGAGCGAGATGAACTCCTTCGTCAGAATACCATGCTTAGCGAGCGAGAAGACCAAATTCGTTCACTTTTTGTCATAAATAATGATGATGAATTTGCCTGGCTGCGAAGGTTTTAGATAACGCTAGAAATAACTTAGGTGTTGATGTTAGTCTTCGCACCGAGCAAACTACCTTAATCAAGGATATGATCTTTGAAAGAGAAGGTTGTTTGTCATACTTCTTCACTTTTCTTTCTTATTCTTTTTGTATTATTAACATTAATTCATTTCCTCATGTTTTCGAATCTCGAAAAGAGATTTCAGACTAGAATTGGAGAGCTTGAAACCGAAAAGAACAACTCGCGATGGATCTCTCTCTCCGCGAGAATAAATATTCTAAATCAAGCAAAGAATTCCAAACTACAGTGGCGAATTTTAATAATGATGTCTTTGTTCGTTTTTCTGCAATCAAGCTACGGAGATAGTTTGTAATGATCACAACATTCCTCTTCATTCATATCCTTTTCTTGTTTGAAGAAGTTCCCGAGAACTTGCCCGTCTCGAGATGTTTCGATAGTGAAGCTAATGAAGAAGAAGAAGAATCGACGCCGAGAGTGATGGACCTCGGGAATCGGATGAAGAAGAAGAACCAAAGAAAGAAATAATTTCTCTTTCTTCTTTGATTTCTTGTAATATCTCGTATACATGCATCTTCGACTATTGAATGTAAATTTCAACTTTTGCTTCCTTTGTTCGGATATATTAATCAAACAACCCTTCTTTGTAATTATAACTTCACACTTGCCTCCGTCCATAAGATATAATCAACTTCGCGAGTTAAATATAATCATTCTCGCGAGTTAAATATAATCATTCTTGCCTCTCGTCCATAAGACGCGAGTTAAATATAATCATTCTCGCGAGATATAAATATATATATTTTTTTTTTTTTTTTTTTTTTTTTAATTAAACATTATCATCGCTACAAGATCGCTAGATATCTTCATGGATTTAGAAATCTATTGATCTTGCCTTATCATTATTTGTGTGGTCTTATTATGCCTTCCTAAGTAAAGGTCTTATTTTGCCACCCCTCATTGCGACAAGATCGCAGCCGTCTTTACACTTTCATATAATGACCCATTGACCTTGTCTTATCATTTCTTTAGTATTTTTGCCTCTGCAGACATTATATTTGCGACAATATGGCAGGTTTAAATGTTCTTGCGACCATAAAATCCCTAAGCACATTGTCGTCTTTGCGATTTAAATCGCGGACGTTCTTACATTTTCATGTAAAAACCCATTGATCTCGTCTTACCCTCGCGTTAGTATTATTGCCTCTGCAGAATCATTGCACAAATATGACAAGCCTAAATTCTCTTGCGAGAATAAAGCCTCATGACATTTGCGTCTTTTGACACTTATCGGCTCCCTAATGGAGGGTGCCGCCCTTATCTTCTCCTCCCCGTTGCCCCTTCAAGGAGGCGTACATCGGCCATACAAGACTAACTCCTCCCATCCGGTCTTAACAACAACCGTTGTTTTCGCAGCCTCTTATCCCTTATACCTATATGGTTTATGGTTACGAGACTGCACCCTAAGTGGAGTTTTCTTCGGGCCGAGTGCAAAGCATGTGCCAAGACTTGTCAAGAGTGGTAAGGAAGTTCCATGCTCCCCGCACTCTTGACTCAACCGTGTACCTCGGCGCCTTGGTCATACACTCGACTCCTTGGAAGAGACCCTCGGGCGTCCAACCAGGGTATAACCTTATATATATAGTTGGAAATCCAAGGTATCTCCCCGGATAGGCTTTCATGGGCCCCAAATCTCCATGACCCAGTGTTTCGGAGCGGTGTAACCTTCCACCTCGGGCCATGTTAAGAGATACCCCTTATATGACGTACTTTAGGTCTTACATTTGCCTCTTGCGAAATATCATTCGCGAACTAGGTGTACGCCATAAAGGTTTGTCCCATTCATTCACTCATTCATTTTATCAATTTATTCAATCATTTGTCTCAAAATTATCGCACAATCTCGCCCCATTATTCAATAGATTTGTATACATTCTTCATAGCGAGATTCTCGCACAATTTTTCCGCAACCATCATCTCTCGCCTCTTATCCTTATCATGCTTTCATCACTAAATTGTTATCTTTTCTCGCAATTATTCATTTTTTACACCTTTTATTCTTACTTCCTTCGCCTCCGCATCACCCACCATTTCAATGTCTCCTTTGCATCATGATACTCGATTTGCTTTTGTGCATTCACTTCGCAAAGATCTCTTCTTCTTTTGTTTCTATGGCATCTACCATTAGTCTTTCTTTTCTTTGTTCATCCCGTACATTCTTCCTCCAACCTTTCTTTTTCTTTGTTCTCTCTTCGCAGACTTTCTACATCCACCTCATAACACTTTTGCCCCTCTATCCAATCTCCTTTTATAATTCCGACACCGCTAGGATGTGGAAATTTTATGAACCGATGGTATGTCGATGCTATCCCCGCATTTGATGAAGCCATGGTCTTCCAATCAATGCATTGTAGGGAGATTCCACATCAACTACACAAAACAAAATATCGATCGATAACCCTTGCAAGGGTATCCTCATGTGCACTTCTCCTTTGGGCTTGTTCGCAGCATCGTTGAAACCATATATTTTGTATGTTGAAGGGATCAAGTCTTCATCTCTTCCTCCCATGGTTTTGTAAGTATGGTAGAAAAGAATGTTGATCGAATCGCCAAAGATCAATCAATATTCTATTGATTGCCCAACAACTTTCCGCTTCATCATCTTCGCCATCAATGGGTTTTGGATTAATTTCCACTTCACAACCAATGGGCTATCATGTATTTCTCTTCCTTTGGGTACTTCTTCACCGAGAAAGAAATAATCTGCAGTTGCCACTCTTTTAGTCTGCGATGTCTTCGCAACATTCATCACTTCTTTATCATCGCATCCTCGCGAAAACTCTACTAAGTACATTGTCATGAAAATCTTCAATAGTGCGGTATGAGTGTACGATAGAGTTGCAAAACATATTTTTAGCCTTTGTCCCAACTTCTATAACAAATGTTTCTTTTCCCTTTGCCGGTGGGGGGGGGGCAAATGTTGAACTTTCTCTTCTTCTTTTAAAAAGTGATTTAGCTTCCCTTGATCAATCATTCTTAGGATAATTCTCTTGATGTTTCTGCAGTCATTTGTTAGGTGCCCATGAAAGCGGTGGTAAGAACGTAACTCGTGACTTCTATCTCCGGTGGTGGTTCACTTCCCATGTTCCATGGTGCAGGTATGTTTTCCATCAAAAGTATTGCTTCCCATATTTTTTCCACACTGGCGTTCAATGGCGGCATTTTAATTTCCTCCCACACTACTCTATGACTTCGCTGTCCTTTATGATAATTCTGCCTCTGGCCTCCATAGGTCTCTTGCGAATTATACCTTTGACCTCCATAGGTTTCTTGTGGTTGATCAAGCCTTTGAATTTTATTGTTTCCGCCACGGTTGTAGAAATTTATTTCTCTTTCAAACTCTTCCTGATCGCGACTTCCCATAGCCACTAACTTTGGTTCTATATCAACTGCTTTTCTTTCCTGTTGACCTTGTGATGTGCTCGCCACTGTGTGTATTAGTTGAGGTAATAAACTTCCATTCGCGACACTAGAATTTGTGTTTGCCACTGGGTAAGATTCCATCTCGTTCTGTCTTTCTTCTAAAGCGATATATTCCTCCTGGAGCTCTCGTAATTCGATCATTGTAATTGTATTCTTAACTCAAAACCTCCGAACATATAATAGATTGGTTGCGAACATAGCATTTATGAATGACAAAAAGATGAGGTATCTTTCATCTACCCCCGCCGGCCATCTCGATGCACAGCGTCTTCCATCTAATAGTTAAATGTCTTAGACTCTCGCCAACTCTCTGTTTTAGTCCAAATACATCTTCAATGCCAGTCGCGAAGAGTTGTTACTTATATACGCCCCAAGAATATAGCTCGTAAATGATTGAACGATGTGATCGTAGTCCTTGGTAAACCCTCAAACCATTTTAAAGCTTCTCCTGTTAAACTTGACGCGAAGTATTTGCATAATATAGCGTCATGGTTTTCCCATTGTAGCATACATCTCACATAAGCCATGATGTGTTGTACTGCACAAGTTGATCCATCAAAAATGCTAGTTAGCTACTGTAAGTTGCATTTTGGGGGTATTCCTCCTAATTGCACTTCTAATGTAAAAGGATTTTTCGCAGCCTCCGCGATAGCTTCATCTAACTGCCTTCTCCCTCCTCCTTCTCTTCTGTTGTTCAATATTCCTCTCATCTCTGCCAATTCTCGCAGAATTTGTTCATTTGCCTCAGAATTTGAATTGATCGGTCTCTTTAATTCTGCTTCTCTCCTTCTTCGTTCGTGTCTACTTTTTTGTATTCTTTCGTATTTTTCGTTAATATCTCCATCGTTGCGATTTCGCTCGCGCCTCCTCTCTCGATTATCATGGTTATTCTTCCGGATCGCTTCTTCTAACTCCCGATTTTCCATTTCTGCTCTCAATCTCTCTCTCTCTCTCGCGGGCTAGACGTGCTTGCTCAATGTAATGCTTTTCAATATCATCTTCAATTTCCTTTTGTTTCCTTTGTGTTTCTCTCCCCTGTAGTGCTCTTCTTCTTTCCTCCTGATTTTCTTCATTAATTGGGTTATTCTGTCCTCGAGGCTTCCTATCTTCTTGATTTCCATCATCGTGATTGTTTACCAAAATATAACGATTTTCTATTAGTTCTCTCTCTTCACGACCTTCTTCGCCATGATTTAACTCTCTTTCCAAATTTTCTTCATTAATGTTCTCCGCAGGTAATGTTCTTCTCCCATTTTCTCTAGTCGATCCTGATCTCGATCTCATTACTACTTCTTGATCTTCTATTTTGCAGCCTCCTATTTTCCATCCTCAACTCGTGGTTTTGCCTTGTTAGATTCGCGCGTTCTTACGCTTCTAACCGCCTTTCTTCGTGTATTGTCTGTCTCGGGCGCTTCTAATGCCGCGATTTCTTCATTTCCACGAATTGTTTCTCCCATCTCTTCTCGATTTCTCTCTTCCCGTCTATTATTCATCAATTGTTGTACTTCTTCTCTTTCTTCCGTAGAATCGATCTCCATGTATGCACGCTCACTCTATCATAATCGATTACTCGTTTAGTCTTTGGTTGAATTGGTGGTTGAGTTGATGGTTGAATTGGTGGTTGAGTTGATGGTTGAATTGGTGGTTGAATTGGATCTTCTTCTCCATTTCTTGCATATATCCTTGATGGTTCACCTACTTCATTTCTTCTTTCTCCCACTAATCTTCCACTTCTCCTTATGATTGTTGGTTGTTCTGATGCATTCTTTCTCCTTGCCATTTCTCAATTTTAGTAACTTGTTAAAAATTATTCAAGATTTCTTTCTTGTTATCCCTAATTCTTCCAATTCACAAGGTTGATCTTCTTCAATCCCTGTTTCTAGCGCATATGTAGTTGCAGGATTTCCCACACTACACCCCTCACTCAAATCTGTTTAATCAATCCATTTGAAGATGAACAATGATATGTTTTATTAATTGTTTTCTTGAAAGATTTACAAAGAAGTGTAGAACAAAGCTAAAGAAATTACAATCACTCTTTACTTTCTCTCTCCTAATGACTTGTTTCACAATTCAAAAAGACCTCTCCTACAACGAGACTTACTCGACCCTTTATATAGGGTATTACATAGTGGGTGACAGCTATACTGTCCCTTATTTTCGGAAACGTCTCGCGAATGCTCGCGAATATACGACTGTTTGCCTTCGCGACACTCTTAAATCTCGCTAAGTCTTTCACACTTTCCTCATGTTCTAACTATCGTCATCTATTACGTCATTTATTTACCTCCATGCGACTCCTTCGCGATGCAGTTGTTTATTAATCTCGCGAAGTATTAGTGTTGCGATATTCTGGTCCTACACCTAGAAGTATGCTAACGACTCTAAAATCTTTAAAAGTTGGAGTTTTTATGAAAAACTTTTTTTTTTTTTTTAAAAAAAAATTTAAATTTTTTTGTAATTTTTTTTTTGTAATAATTTTTTTAAAATACATGCTTAACCACTCCCCCACACTTAAACCTTACATTGTCCTCAATGTAATTGAATCCTCCTAGTAAAGTCAAGGTGGGAAATTTTAACATGATAAGAAACAAGAAAAACAAATAACAAAAATAAAAAGCAAAAGGATAAGAAATACAAAACCTATGGGTTGCCTCCCATTAAGCGCTTGTTTTAAAGTCGACGGCCCGACTTAGCTCTTGCAAGATTCATTCCCCATATACTAACAATCTGAAAATTTGAGGATCCACCCATAATACCTGTTTTGAAAACAATAACTCCATACAAATGTTAGCACAAGAAAATAATAGTGAAATTATCACTCGATTGAAATTTCCCCCACACTCGGAAGTGTATAAAGAACATAGAATTTGGGAATTTCCATGTGTTCCTCTTGGCAAACCTGCATAGTGTTAGCATCAAGTGTTTCCAATGGTGGATATTTAGAAACAAAATCATCCAAAAATACTTTCGAAGCACATACATTCAAACCAATAAGAGGTAAAGGAGAAGAATCAATATGAAAAGGGTTAGACAAACCTTGCACAATCTCTTGTATTATAGAATCCTCTTCATCCTTAAAAAATTCAAGTGAATTACTTACCTCTTGTATATCGTGGTCCTCTATTAAACCTTGCAACCATTCTTCGTCGTTTTCTACCTTAGCCAAAGTCTTGGCATCATTAAAATCATTGGCAAGTTCAATTGGGTCTTCCACGAAATCAATGAATTTGGTTTCATCCTCTAGCATCATCTCCTCAACATTCTCATCATCGGAATCGGGCCATTCACTAAAATGATTCTCGTCGGTATAGATTGTAAGATCTTCTTGTGCGGGTGTTACACCGTTTATAACAATAGGTAAGTCACACCCAATCTCCTCCTTTTGAATAGGCGAAGGATCGTTATTATGATCCGGAGTTGGAATAACTTTATCCTTGTTACAATAATTTTCATAAGGTTCAAAATCATCATCGTAACCCATATAATAACGTTTTTCACGCTCTATTCTTAAAGTTCTTTTAGCTTCAAGAATTTCTTCATCCGATGCTATGCCTTCATCGATCAATTGATAGAACCTTCTCTCAAGTTCCCTCAAACTAGGTTGCCTTGCACCAATCACACATAGATTTAGAAGCATAACTATCCTCCCCTCCTAGTGATTGTTCACTTACATACCCGTCATAAGGTTGTTGATATGTATGAGAATATCCATAAAGTCTGTATCTTAAGGATGGTTGGAAGTTGCCATAATGTTGAGGTTGAAAACCGTATTGATTGTTGTAATATGCTTGCTCTTGTCCACCATACATGGAAAACCGATACCTGAAATAAGATTCTCAGAAACCTAAGTTAGATACGATATAGAATCCAACAGAGCAAGAATAAACCAAAAAGAAAAATAAAAACAACTAAAATCATCCGCTGCTCCCCGGCAACGGCGCCAAAATTTAATGCGTGTCGTAGGTGCAATCAAATTAATTAATATTTCCACTCAATTAAAAATAATATAATGGAAGTCAAGTTCGTTCCCACGAGGAGCAAGAGATTCTAGTTGTAAAAATTGTCACAAAAAGGGGGGATGTGTAAAACAAAAGAAAGTAAACAAAACAATTAAAAGATAAAGTTGAAAGCAATAAGAGAGACAAGATCAAGGAATCATTCTTCGTTACGAAACAATGAATCAAGTTATGTTCTTTTCTACTTGTTATTAGTCACAAATTATCACCATCCGTAGGTAAAGCAGCTAGATCAGTGCTAAACCCCTAAATCCCTTGTATCACCGGATACGGAAGTTCTCGACTACCGGATTCTATTTACCAAACCACCTAGTAGTAGATCACTCTAGATGTAATTTAAATAAACGCTTTAAGATTTATGAACTTATTAGGTCAATATTAGTAGTTAGACTCTTAGATCAAGGTCTACTTGCTAACGTTGTTTTCACACACAATTGCTCCACGGAATCCCTCCGCAAGGTCTCGTGTTTGCTACTTATGTAAAAAGTCAAGAAACGATTACTTATCTCCTAACTCTCACTAGCTTTAGATTAAACCGACAAATCAATTTAGTTGGCCACCCAAACAATCTATCAATCAATCATGAATGTCATTAAGATCATTCCTATTAGTAAAAACAAACGATAATTATGTGGAAAACTTCAAGATAGAATTGAAAACAAAAACTTAAATCATATTAAGAACTAGGAATTCATCCTCAATCAATAAAATTAGCTACTCATGTTAAGGAGTTCACACAAAGAATAAGAAAAGAAAAGTGTTGTGTGTGTAGAGATGTGTAAAAGATGTAGAAAACTTCTCTATTTATAGGCTTCAATATTCTCCAAATCTTCTAAGGAATAGAATCCTTTTCCTTTAGCCATTCAATTTCCAAATTCAAGTCTTTCTCAACTCTTCATCTTCTCTTTCCAAATTTGAGCCAAATTCTCCATCCAACTCCTAGTCCAAGTCTTCACACCCATGAGAGAAGTCCATAGAAAATTCGGAATTTTTGCTCACGGGAAAATCGGTATTATGGCCTAATCCGACCGGAATAAGTCGCGCCATCTGAAAATTCTCCGTCCGTGAGGGAATATTCCGTCCGGTCCACATTAGGACTAACGGTCAAAGGTCAAACCGTCAGTCAAAGTCAAAGGAGGACGAGTTAGCTTAGTCGACTTCTTAGTCGGCTTCGAGTTGGGTGATTATTCGGCGGTCGGATCGGCTCTTCAACTCGTTCTCGGATCGGTCACGGGATCGGTGCGGAACGGTCATCGCGCCGGCACCGAGTTAACTCGCGAGAATAAAGAATCGGCCGAGTTCGTTCGTTTATAGGACTTCCGGCCAATTTCGGAGCCTCATTTAAGCTCCATTCCCGCATCATTCCTAGACATTCATCTATGATTTCAATCACTCACAACCCATTAATCTTCCCCTGTAATAGAAACAACACTATAGCAAAGAACACCTCCCCCGCTTCATCCCCCTAATCCGACTACAAAATCCTTTGTTGTAGCTCATTATTGAATCTTCAAACCCTCTGCCTCTTCTCGATACCAATCTGCAGCCACCAGCGACACCGGACCACCATTAGCCCCACTTCCTTCAACTCAGAACTAAATCTGAAACTCGACCCATTGCTCATTATTCCAGAAACTAAAGCAAACCCCCAATTCCTTTGAACTCAAAAGCCGTAACCCATTTTCTCTTCTTTATCTGCTTCACAGCGAGCTTCTCAATTCAGTTCTCTCACATCTCTGAGCTCTCGATTAACAGCAAAACCCAATTCAAACTCGATCTGTTCGACATCTCTCTCCCAGTTTCTCGCTCGATCTGAATAACAGCAACCACAAATCCTTTTTCTAATCACCACCTTCTTCCCTGAATGTTCACAGAAAACCCATTTATCAGCATCACAAATTCTTTCCTCTGGTTCTTAAATCTCTCGATCTCAGTCTCTTGATTTCAACAGCAACAAGGACCCATCGGCATCATCAAACCCTCGATCTCAGACAGCCTTCAATCATCCATTTTCTCTGTGTTCTTCATAACTTCAAGATAACTCAAGTACCCGTTTCTGATCTCTCTTCCTGTGGCTTAAATCTTCACAGAAATCCCATCTCTTCTCGATCTCTGATTCAACAGATGAGACATCAAATACCCTAATTGCAACTGAACCCAGCTCCAATTTCATCGCCTTCATTTCTCGATCTCGCCAATGGTAACAGCAGCCATGACTGCTTTGTAGCTTCAGGTGAGAAAGAGGAGAAGATAATCTTCTCGATGGATTTAGGGTATAAGTATAGGGTAAGATGGTACACCCCAAGGACAGGGACCACCCCAGTTGGGTGCCCATAATAGGATGTCACTTCTGATAAGGGCTAGCCGGATGGCGGCCCCTTAACCACAAATGAGTCTGTCTTTAATAATCCTCCAAAATAGAGATGCCCCTTAACCTCAACTGGGCTCCATATATCAATCGCCTGTAAAATGACCTTTTTGCCCTTTTGGCTCAAATTGGGTGATTTCTTCTTCTTTTCCTCCGTGCGACTCCAAAGTAGCTATAAAACTCAAAACAAGCGTAAAATACATAATTTACAAGAAAAATAACAAAGAAAGCATAAACAATAGATAGTAAATAGGATGTATTCTACACCCTATCATCTATAAATACCTAAGTTTGCATTTCTAGCAAACTATCCTAAGAGCCAGGCAAACTTCATATTTTTGTTATTTCTGGTGGAGCCGTCTATCCGGAGAGGAAAGTACCCTAATTAGGCGAAATCTCTTACGACCGCTCGTTTAAAGACTTTTGTGGGATCAAGAAGCTCTACGAGTACCGTTGGTGGGAAACTAGATAATTGCAGTTTATTAGTTTTCGATTGATTTGATTGACTAACGGTTGTTGAACTTTGATTGCGCCTAGTTTTTTTATTCTTAAGAATCTTCTATTCTGATATAAGATTCACTCAAACTAGATCGAAGTGTCAACGGGATCTTTAGAACTGTTTGTAGATCTAAAGACATCTTGTGATAATCCATTGTTAACAGACTCCGTTCTGTGCATGATTGATCACAAGAGATTCAAGTGGTGTTGTGCAGGTTTAATTGAAGATTAAAGAAGATTGGAAGACGAAGAAGATTTATTATTGGTTTTCGATTGATTAGTTGCATAAGATCGGCATCGCTTTATAGTTTCTTGTTGGATTCTATATTGATTGATTGCAAATCTAAACTCTGCTACTTCGGTAGTTGTTGAATAAATTGATCTAACCAGGCAAATGAGTTTATTAGTTTAAATGGAAGAGCCTTTGCATATGACTTGAGATATATTTATCTGAAAAGAATCAATAGAGTTGCTACCAAACAGATTTGTTGTTCCTTTACTATTTGGAATACGATCCAAAGGAATAGTTCCAGTGCGTGCACTTATTGAATGTCGGAAGCGCATGGATACTGAAGAAACTAAGTGAACTAGGGTTAGTTGCTTGGTCTCAACTATACGAAGTTGGTTTAGATTTTGTATAGCGGCTTAATTCTGAGAGTATTCAATTTTGGACTTGGTCCCGGGGTTTTTCTGCATTTGCGGTTTCCTCGTTAACAAAATCAAGTAATCACACTTTGATTGTTGTATTTTCTCGATTTCGTATCCACAGACGATCACACAAAGTGTGAATACCGATTTATCGTATTGTCTCGAATTTGTCCATAGACAATCACTTTCGGTAAGAGGACTTATAAGTAAATAAATTAAAGATTATGGTGTATTTGGGTACCCTCGCCTTTTCAATTGGTATCAGAGCGAGCAAACACGAAAAGATCAAACAATCATTGTTTGGTGCGATCCAACCTGTAAGAATTGAATCTATGTCTGATTCAGTTAATGTTATGCAAGAGTATGAATACTCAAATGTTGAAGATGTTACTACTTCGTTGACTCATGATCCAAGAGTTACGAAAACAATTGAGTCAATCTCTGCTGGAAAAGAAGATACTGATAAAGAGTTGGTAAAACTCCTAAGGCCTATAAGATATTTGTCTACACGGATGTTAATATTAAAGACATAATATAATCTTCTTAAGTATGGGATCAGAGAAAAAGACATTCAACTAAATATTCTAGCCAAAGAGAATATGGATCTCACCGTCAAATTAGAAGCTCTTGGTAAATCTCTTACTCAAGATCAAGAGACTCATCCTATAACTCTGACTAATGATTCTGTTATAATTTCTTCTGATGAAGAAACCAAAAGTCCTTGTTCGACGTTTAGAGATTGTGATAACAAAACTTGTTTGATCACATCTGAAACAGGTCATGATGATGCTAGTTTGCCTAACTACATCAAGTCAGAAGAGAATGAGAAAACATCTTCTACAACTACTGATGATCAAACAAAATCTTATCCAAAGGAAACTTTGAACCGATTCCGTGAAAAAGATCTTAAGGAATACAACTTTCAGTCCCTTGACAGGAAACTTATACTTCTTCAAAATACTGCGGTAAAAGTATTGAAAGAGGTTTCTTGTCTTAAAAAAACTGAAAGATCATTCCTCGGTAGAAATACATAATATACCCTTAGATGATAAAATCAACTCAAAAGAATCAGAAGTAAGAGTTGATAATCACTTATGGAAAAAGGCTCCTCCTCACTCATGTCAAAACAGTCCTTGTTTACGTGAAGAACGATTCCAGAAGAAAGGGAAATAGAGAGTCTCTGCCAAAGGAAACAATCAGAAATTTCCGATAATTGTTTCAGATAATCATACTGATGTGCATAATAAGGAAATCCTTAGAATGAGAAAAGCTTATGAAAATCTCATTGACCTTAATTGTACAAATTTCTTTAATATTTTATATTATATCCCACTAATATGCATTTATGAATATAAAAAATTAAAGGCTATAATAGAGAGTTCATTGAAAAAATATGCCTATTGTTTGTGGGTGAAAACTGTTTCTACTGATTTTGGTAATTTTGGGTGTGTGGATGAGAAACGAATCTAAACCCTAAACAATGCACTGCACGGGAGTAATTTTGATTCGAGAGATCAATCTGTACAATCCTGGCCTAAACCAAGAAATGGTCGTTCGATCCAGGCTTGCTTCGGTCACAAAGTGAAGGAGAAGGGTTGGTATTAGGGAGGGAAGCGAAGAGAGTGTTGAGACCGGAATGGTTAATTCTGAAGATGTGGCTTGTTTTATGACTTGTATCAGAAAGTGGAACTGGCTTGCAGAGTGAAAAGCTATCAGTTCTTGGTGATTTCTGGATACTATGTTGTTGTCGACCAAAAACTTGTTGTTTGGTGGAAATAGGTGAAACCTATTTATACAAGTCATATTAAAACGTACCCTGGTATCGTAGGAAGTGGAAACGATTGAGTGGTGGAAGAATGGAGTAACGTATAACCGCCAGAAACCCATGCTTCCATGATGAAGGAAGTGGATACACCCGTTACTTCTTGCCACCATTAATTGTCCTACTTCATGAGACTTTCCTATAATGGGCGTATTGCACGCCGCACGCTGTAAATCGCCAGACCAATACCCTGATGAGTATCCCCCAGTTTGTGACATATTTGATGTCTCGAGTGTTTTCGTGGAAAACATGTAGCATTTTGCTACGTGTGGCAAGTTAAAATCAAGAGGCTTGCCGTAGGAAAATAGCATGTGATGCTATTAGGCTCGTCTTGGCCGGTCGCCTAAAACTTTCCACAAGTCTGTTAGTTCGGTGGTGAACTTCGATGGCTGAGATCGCATCTCATGAGGAAGGGTAGTCGTTGATTATGGCTACCTTATGTTGGCGCCTGATAATGGCACATTGGCATTTTGGTGTACGCCAGTGGCAATGTGGCATGGCTGGCATGGCTCGTGCATGCCAGTGGCACGGTAGTGTAAGTGGCGCCTGGCGTGCCATGTCCACTATATTTAAGCGGCTGGTCGCCTAAAATTTGCCACAAGTCTGTCAGCTTGGTGGCGAATTTGGATGGTTGAGATTGCATCTCATGAGAAAGGATGGCCATTGATTATGGTCATATCTTGTTGTATAGCAAAGTGGCGCCATTGGCATAGTGGCGCCTGGTGTGGCCATGGCATAGCGACATTCCAGTGGCGTAGCCGTGGAAGCTGTTTTGGCATATATGTGTTAGACCCAAATGTGGCGTGCCAATACTGGCCATGTTGCCACAACAACCCCAATGCTCTGGGAAACGTTACTTGGCTTGGTTGGCGTAGCAAATTTGCCTGAATTAGGGTTTGGTATGCCAAAACCCTAATTAGTGCATGCGGCATGTGGCATGTGGCCGTGGCGCATCGACGTTTTGTGCAAATGGTGCCATAGCCATACTGAAAGAACCATAGCCAGGCCGTCATGTGGAAACGACCACAAGAGTAAGGATTGCCACGGGTGGCTATGATATGGCGTCTTTATAAGGGTTTCCTGGGTCCTGCACGGCTCGTGGTATGTTGTGGGGACCGAAGTGGCATAATTTATGCCACGATTAGAAATTAGGGTTTCGACCATGCAAGGTCGTGTCTATGGTTAGGATAACCACATTGAAGTCTGTTATGGCGTTGGCCATGAACATAAGATGGGTTGGCACGTAAGTTCACTATTTATGGTATGTTGCCACATTCGTCATGCTTCTGTGGTAAAGTGGCACGTTTAGCATGTTTGGCATGCCAATTAGAGTATTGGCGCAACCTTGCCTCTTTAGATGTTGTGGAAGGTTTAGGACGACCTGATTGGTTGATTAAAAGAGGGGCCGACCAAGCATGGATGTGGCAACACTTCTAGTGTGCGTGTGATAAGTTTAGAGCGACCTGATTGGTCGATGGGAAGGGAGCCAGCAAGAAACATGGGCCCGGCCTCATTCTAAATGCGTGTGGCGCATTTAGAGCGACCTGATTGGTCGATGGAAAGATTCCGGCAATCAAGGGCGTGGCCACACTTCCAGCGCGCCGTGGCGGATTTAAAGCGACCTGATTGGTCGATGGAAAGGGGGCCGAAAAGCAACATTGGCCTGGCCTCATTCTAAATGTGTGTGGTGCATTTAGAGAGACTTGATTGTTCGATGGAAAGGGGGCCGGAAATCAAGGGCGTGGCCACATTTCCAGCGCGCTGTGGCAGATTTAAAGCGACCTGATTGGTCGATGGAAAGGGGGGCCGGTTGTGCAGCATGGGCCCGGCCTCATTCTAAATGCGTGTGGCGCATTTAGAGCGACCTGATTGGTCGATGGAAAGGGTTCCGGCAATCAAGGGCGTGGCCACACTTCCAGCGCGCCGTGGCGGATTTAAAGCGACCTGATTTGTCGATGGAAATGGGGGCCGGTTGAGCAGCATGGGTGTGGGCACTTGCAAGTGGCGCCGGCTGGCCTATGACATGGCTACACCTCCCTTTGTTGCTGCTCTCATTCCGAGGCTCCTTGTTTTATGATTTTGGGCAGGATTTTGCACATACTAATCCATGGCGGATTAATTACCTAGTTCGCCTAGGCTTAATTTCGACAGGCAAGGTCTAATATACTGCGCGGCGCGCAAAACCTTAATTTTTGCAAATTAGTCAGGGTAATATCTTAATCTTGTGAATTATCACAAAATTGATTGAATTTTATGTGTTGCCATAGAGTTCTTTAAGTTCATTGCCAGAGAGCAGTATGCTTTCCGATTGAATACTTTATGCAAGGACCTTATCCTTGATACTTGGAAATTCGTGCTACTCTGCTGCGAGTGAACACAAATTGTCATGCCATATCAACATTAAGGGTTCAGCAGGGGAACATAGCACAGAAAGCATTCAAAGAAACTTATATTAATTGAATAATATAGGCAGGGTGCCAAAATTTACAGAATATCGGGGATTGTTGATACTGTTGATGGTGGATTTTCAAAAAAGGTCAAATCCATAAAATCATGATGCTGAATGTTTCTGATACGGCTTCAGGCATGTGACGATTCATATTTTACGAATCCATGATGAACATGTCTTTCAAAAAGCCTCCACTAGCTGAGCGTTCGATCCCTGACATTTTATTGTGCACTCTATGTAGAATAATAAAATTGGGCGGTCCTCCTACATAATTGTTTGTTGAGAGGGCTTAACGCCTTTAGTACATCGGTGATGCTCACTGTTCCCTGACTACATGAGAGCAACTCCCCTCTACATAGAAGAACGATTGGGCGGTTCTCCGTAATATTGAGAGCAACAGTGCCTTCACGACAGTGACACTCACTGATCCTAACTATGTAGAGCTACCATGTATAAACTCGGGTATTCTCCGTAGTGTCGGAGAGCACCCTCAGGATTAGCCGTCTCCTGACTATGCACATAGATTAATTCTGTCGTGACATTCACCACTGAATTCCCAGAATAATCTATTATTGCTCCTATTCCATGGTCGAATCCACGGCCTGATCCCATGGAATGACAATAACAATTGCTCCTATTCCATGGTCGAATCCACGACCTGATCCATGGAATGGCAATAACAATTGCTCCTATTCCATGGTCGAATCCACGGCCTGATCCCATGGAATGGCAACAACAATTGTTCCGATTCCATGATCAAATCTACGACCTGATCTCATGGAATGGCAATAACAATTTATATTATCTCATTACTTCGATTTCATGATCGAATTCACTGCTAATCTCATGGAATGGTAAAAGATAATTCTATTACTCCGATTCTATGGTCGAATCCACGATCCCATGGAATGGTAATGCCTATTTTATTATTCCGAATTCATGGTCGAATCCACAGCTGATCCTATGAATTGATAATAAATAACTACTCATTTTTATTGTTCAATTCCATGAATTATTCTACACTGAATTTCAATGATTAGCAATAAATACTCAACAATCGGGCATCTGGATCATCACTGAGTAAGCCCCACAAAAATGGTGTAAGTGTACTCGACAATGATGCACGACTGAGCACCTGGATGCACGAACGAGCATCCAAAAATATGGACAGATGAGGAATTCTACGCAAAACAGGAGAAAACAACAAATATTAATAAAATAATAAGGAGCGCCCAGGGGCCGGGCCCACCGGCCGGCCGGCCATGCCCTAGCCGTGGCCGGTCCCCATGCTTCTTTCATTATTTTGCCCTATTTTGTTATTTCATGAACTCATGAAAAAACTCCTTGATTTTAGCAACTTTCCTTGTTTTTACAGAATTCATGAATTCTCCATAACTTCACGGATTCATGAAAAATAATAATATTATAAAATAAGGAAAGGTGTGCGGGACCGGGCAACAATCCTTAGCCTATTATAATAATCATTCCCCAATTTCATGAAACTCCTTGGTTTCAACAAAATTCATGGATTCTCCATATCTTCATGGATTCATGAAATAATATTATAAAACAGAGGAAAGGTGGGCGGGGCCCGGGCAACATAGCCGGCCGGCCATGCCTTAGCCGTGGCCGGTCCCACACCTCACAATCCCTAGCTTTTTATAACTATTATTTCCCAAACTCATGAAACTCCTCCGTTTCAACAAAAGACTCATGGATTCTCCATAACATCACGGATTCATGAAAATAATATTATAAAATAGGGAAAGGAGTGCGGGACCGGGCAACATTGCCGGCCGGCCATGCCCTAGCCGTGGCCGGTCTCACACCCTGCAATCCCTAGTCTTTTATAATTATTATTTTCCTCAAATTCATGAAACTCCTTGGTTTGAGCAAAAATCATGATTTCTTCATAATTTTTCGAATATTGCTCAAATCATGAAAATTCAAAAACCAACGTGATCACATGACCAGCTAGCCTCTCACGGCAATTTCGAATATTAAAATACTCTTATTTTAATATTTACAAAACATTGATTAATTGAGCATAGATGCTCATTCCAACAAAAATCAAGAATTTCAGTGAAGATGAAACTCTTCTGAAAATTCACAATGTTGCTCGAATGCACATCAGAAAATACTGAAACTCTGAGTACGGAGACACGGACACCAAGGAAACACATGCATGCCTTAATGACCGACCAAAGTCATTCCTAGGGCTTGCACAAAGCTGGTCCCACACGTTTTCACACTTTTGACCTAATTTGCGCAATCGCTCATATTGGGCCCAAACTCTCTCCAACCAACCTGGGGATTGCTCGAACGGACAACATCCAGTCCCGTGACCACCAAGAGCCGGCCCCATGCTCTCTTGGTTGGTCCCCCATCTTTCATACTTAGGTTTTTGCCTAATGTTGAACCCAGCAGTAATTCAACAAATGATGAAACCAGCACTTAATCATCATTCTTTCACCAACTCTCCAACTGAGAACCCTGGTGTACGCTCACTCAAGCACTGGGCACCACATGGACGCTCATCATTCCATGTGGTCGGTCCCTCTATCACTCATGACCTATTTTCAGCAATTCATCAATTGTTGAACAATTGCTCAAAAATTAGGGTTTCGAACAAACGATTCACGGAATCATCATTCTGAGCAAGTTCAAACACCAAATGAATTTATGTTGATCCACGGGGATTAATTATACAATATTTGGCAATCTACCAATATTTTAATATTTTATTGGGTTACGTTACCAATAAATATTTCGTCGAATTGAGCGACATTTGCTCAGTTGCTCAAATATTGGTCCAGCTATCAATATTTAGTAATTTATCAGTATTTTGTCGAATTGAGAAATACTTGATCAATTGCACGTCAAATTATTCATACTCAGTATTTGTAGGATTGAGCAATACTTGCTCAATTGCACGTCAAATTCTCAAATATTCAGTGATTCGTCGAACTGAGCAACTGAGCAATACTTGCTCAGTTGCTCGAATATTGACCCAAGTATCAATATTCAGTAACTTATCAGTATTTCGTCGAATCAAGCAATACTTGCTCAGTTGCTCGAATAATCCACATATATTCAGTAACTCATAAATATTCAACAACTCGTCAAATTTACAATATTTGCTCGCAACATTAACATTCATGAATCGCTGAGCATTTGTCAAACATGCTCGATTCAACAAAACCTAGACTCATTGTCTAATAGTCAACAACTGACAAACTAAATACACGTCTGTCATGCAGACTCCACGATTCGTGAGACATCAATCACGTCAAATTGGGGGATAACAACTAGGGTTTTGGTCTCAAGGCCTACAAAGACGTGGATTCATCCACGACGAGAAATGTGCGTAAGTTATGTCAACGGTTGAAGGAGTTAGCAAAGTAGTGGGTGCACGATCCGTCAAGTCTCCACACGACGTGGAACTGACTTTACCACGATCTTCCATTTGCCCACTCTCCCACTCATGAAACCGTCACACTTACAGGGATCAAGGTGTTCACAACTCTGACAATATAAATAAGTTTCTGAATCCATGATTAAAAACAACGTTTTTTTGGGTCTACACAGAATTTCTCGAGTAACTACTCTCAAGAATTCATCAATCCATCAGAACTTATTCGAACTCAACAGTTCACCAATTATTGCAGAAATATTCAACACACCCACAATCCTTGATCATCACTGATCCCACACAATTCTCGCTTCCCTCCTACAGATCAACCCATCTCCCTCTTTGCGACCGAATTGACTCTGGAACGACCATTGACTTGGTTTAGGCCGGAGTCCTACAGATTGATCTCTCGAATCTAAGCACTCCCTTTGCAGTGCATCTGTGTGAGGTTGAGCAGTTTGCCCGGTTCGAGGAGTCTCGACAACACGCTCGACTCTTCACTTTCCTAAAAAACCAGCGAACCGTTTTACCCCATCCACAGATTCATGCACCATTCTGGTTAAATTTCATGTGGATATATGTTGCTCAATAAATGCGCCAGCGAAGAGGTTGGACACTCATTACTTTTACATGGCTCTGTTTCTTTGCAGAGTGACGGCACATTAAATGTAGGGTTTTACAAATTTAGCCATGAACAAAAAACCACCATCAACACCTATACACAGAAGCTGGACACAATTTTGAAACTGACGAAAATGGAATAGAGGATGATCTTTTTGAAACAGATGGAGTACTTTATTTAGAGAATACCACAATTTTTTACAGAATGTAACTGACTTCATCTTCAACCCCCGGAGGAGGGGATTATCTCTCCATTACAAAGAAAAGATAATAAAAGAAGAAAATCCTGAACCCAATTTAAGACAACTACATCTAGCTGTGGTTCAGGTTCAGGCTCTATGAAAGGGTCTAGATAAAATATTTTCATTGGTTGCATTTCCTCATAGACAGGATCCAGGGAATCAGGTGGTAGAGTCTGGAAACATTCAAATAAAAACTTAGAAGCACATAATAATAACCTGAATAATTGCGAGTCCTCAAAGTCAATTAGATTTGACTTACATAGTTGACCATAATGGTGGTCATTCTTAAGGAAATGTGTCGATTCTAATCTCCCCAAATAATTAGGTTTACTCTCAAAATTTAATATGTGATACATTTTACATTTATAAGTTCCCAAAATTGGAAGAAAACTTTTTGGTGAGAAAACAAAGTCAATCTTGGTATCATAGCCTGGGTTGACCACATCAACCAGAGGATGGGTTAATATCAACTGAGTTTCTTTTTGGACATAACTAGGTTCAGAAAAGCGTGCATGAAGATAGCCTCTTAAGATGGTAGAGGCACATACGTTAAGTCCCAAATTAGGGGCCTTTGTAAGAGTCAAACGTAAACCACGGGGAGAATTATATTCACCCCCAAACCTAGAGTTGTCAATTTTCTTGGATAAACTAGTCACAATTTCCTTAATTTCTAAATTATCAGATTTAGGAAAATGGTCTTTTATTTCTTCTAGGTTGTGATCATGTGGTTCTACATTTCTATAATCCTCAGCAGAGACTATTGTTTCCGAATCGCTAGTCTCAGGATAAACTCTTTCCTCTAAACCATCATCGGCTTCATAATCATAATGATATACTACACCGTCTAAAATTATGGCATCTCTAGTCAAATCCATTTCCTTTTGAATAAGTGAATAATCATCAATATAATTAGGATTTGAACTGGAAACAACATTATTATCATGTAGCTCAATTGGGGTAACTATTTCCTCGTTATTATGACTACATATTCAAATTGCTCATCAATATTATTTTCATCCTCTCCTAAACGTGTAGTAAGTTCATTGACTGCAGCACTTAAAGAAGCTGCAATTCTTCCTTTCTTTTCTAAGGCATATTTTTGTTCATTTCATTGATCGAGTCTTTCAATTAAATGATCGAACCTATCATTCAAAGAATCAATCGAAGAATTGATGAACGGTTTCATTAATTTGTGCAGTTTCAATGAAACGCCGGAGCACATTTTCTAGAGAAAGAATTTTGTCATAAGAAGAATTAGGTTGTAAAGAACATTCATTATGACCATTATAACTGTTAGAGCATAGCTCGGTTGAACCCACCAAGCGTTGGTATGTCAAGTTTAGTCGTCATATTTAGTTACAAAACTCGAGTCGCTTAATAAGTAAACTAGAGTCAATTTCGTTAGGTTAGACTAGAAACGATAGAATTATTGTGCTTCAGTTACTCACAAAGATCTGAAGATGGATTTAAGACAACAAAGACCTTTCCTTCAGCTTGAGGTTATTAACTACGACTTGACTTGTTCCACTTCTATCTTGTTTCATTCAAATATTTTAGATTGAAAACATAACATGCTAGGTCATATTATTATAATCAAAGTGTCAAGGAATTATAATACGAAGTATAACGCTGTTTAAGGGTGAAAATCGTTTCTGCTGATTTTTGTAATTTTGGGTGTGTGGGTGAGAAACAAATCTAAACCCTAAACAATGTACTGCACGAGAGTACTTTTGATTCAAGAGATCAATTTGTACAATCCTGGCCTAAACCAAGAAATGGCCGTTCCAAGCTTGCTTCGGTCACAAAGTGAAGGAGAATGGTTGGTCTTAGGGAGGGAAGCGAAAAAAGTGTTGAGACAAAAATAGTTGATTCTGGAAGTATGGGCGTTTTATGACTTGTATCAGAAAGTAGAACTGGTAAGCAGGATGGAAAGCTACCAGGTGATTTCTAGATATTGTGTGTTGCCGAGCAAAACTTGTTTTTTGGTGGAAATAGGTGAAACCTATTTATACAAGTCATAGTGAAACGTACCCTGGTCTCGTAGGAAATGGAAACGATTGAGTGGTGGAAGAAAAGAGTAACGTGTAACTGCCAGACGTTATGCTTCCATGATGAAGGAAGTGAATTCGTGTAACCGTCAGTCATTACTGTTCCATGATGAAGGAAATGAATTGTTTACACCGTTACTTCTCACCATCACTAATTATCCTACTTCATGACACTTTCTTGTAACGGGCGCATTGCACGCCGCATGCTGTAAACCGCCAGACCAATACCCTGATGAGCATCCCCCAGTTTGTGACATATTTTGATGTCTCAAGTGTTTCCGTGGAAACATGTAGCACTTTTCTACGTGTAGCAAGTTAAAATTGAGAGGCTTGCCGCAGGTAAATAACATGTAATGCTAGGCTCATCTTGGCTAGTCGCCTAAAACTTGTCGTGAGCTTATCGGTTCGTTGGCGAACTTGGATGGCTGAGATTGCATCTCATGAAGAAGGATGGCCATTGATTATGGCCACATCTTGTTGTATAGTGAAGTGGCGTCGGCCATATGCTAATGGCATGCCGGTGGCGTAGCCATGGCATGGCGGCATGAGAGTAGCCGCGGCATAGTGGTATACCAGAGACGTTACGGTATGGCCAAAGCTAAAAACTGGCTCTGCAGCCAAAGTTAGGGTTTGGCACCGTTGGAAAGATTTGGCGTTGTTGGAAAGGTTTGGCATGGCCAAATCTTGGCGCCTTGGAAGGATTTTGGCGTGGTTGGAAAGATTTGGCGTGGCCAAATCTTGGCGCCTTGGAAGGATTTGGCGTGGCCAAGTTTTGGCACCGTTGGAAAAATTCTCCTTGGAAGAATTAGGGCTTGGCGTGGCCAAGGCGCCGTGGAAGAATTCTCCCTGGAAGAATTAGGGCTTGGCGT
Organism: Papaver armeniacum; assembly: GCA_023531295.1. Lineage (NCBI taxonomy): Eukaryota > Viridiplantae > Streptophyta > Magnoliopsida > Ranunculales > Papaveraceae > Papaver > Papaver armeniacum. Next base: position 72,814 of record JAJJWW010012829.1, on the reverse strand, counting down.
GGCCAAGGCGCCGTGGAAGAATTCTCCTTGGAAGAATCCTCCTTGGAAGAACTGGGGGACGGTAAGCAAAATGGGGCCGGCCTCATTCGGAATGCGTGTGGCGCATTTAGGGCGACCTGATTGGTCGATGGGAAGTGGGGGCCGGCAAGTTGGGGCGTGGCCAATGGCAAGGCCACGCCTCCCTTTGCTGCTGCAGCTCCCAGTTTTTTCTGATTCTGGGCGAGGTTTTGCACCTGCTAATCCATGGTGGATTAACTACCTAGTTTGCCTAGGCTTAATTTTTTGACAAGCAAGGTCTAGTATGTTGCTCGAGGCGCGAAACCCTGACTTCTGCAAGTTAGTAAGGTTGATTGAATTCTATGTGTCGACACAGAGCTCTTTTAAGTTCATTGCCAGATAACAGCATGCTTTTCTGATTGAATACCTTATGCAGAGATCTTATTCTTGATACTTGGGGATTCGTGCTACTCTGCTGCGAGTGAACACGAATCGTCATGCCATATCAACATTAAGAGTTCAGCCGGAGAACATAGCATAAAAGGCATTCAGAGGAACTTATATTAAGTGAATATGCGCGAGGCGCCGAAATTTACAGAACATCTGGGATTCGCCAGTCTGGATAAATTTCATGTAAGTATATTGAGCGGCTCAATAAATTTGTCAGTGGAGAGTTTAGCACACGTGGCTCCGTTTCCTTGCAGAGTGACGTCACATCGGATGCAAGGTTTTACGATTTTAACCCTAATCTAAAAACCACCATCAACAAACGCATATCTTTTGAAATTCGTATATATAAGACATCAACATAATCGTATGAATGCTATTGTGATTATGCATGGGTATGGGTGAAGATTTCGTCCTAGGAAATTATATTTTACATTTGTTAAAAGGAAGTACAATTCATAAACTTGTTTTATGAATCGAAGGGGAAATTGCTGGGCTTATTGTATTGTTATTCATTGCAAATCTTTAGATTACCAATATGTGTGTTTAGTATAACCGCTCATAACTTGTCTATGTATCTTGGTAAAACTATTCACCATGCTTGACTTTTGTATTGGTATGACTTTTATTAGTGAAACCAATCTTAAGTAATCACCTAAGATGGTATGATCGATATTTTGTAATTGGTATGACCAACTCTAGACATTGGGGAACCGATCCTAGTAAAAGGTGCAACCGATTACAAGTAAATACCACAATAATGTGGTAACCGATTTTAGTACCCACATGGAGGTAGAACCAAAGCTTTATGTTGTGGTAGAACCGTGAAACCCATTAATGGTGATTTGATAGAATAATCAATCACATAGTTCTTGGAAATCAGATGAACCAATTCTAAACTTGTTTGGAAGTGTGGCAAATCGGTTCCAAGATTGTAAATATGAAAAAGGATTTACAAATTAAAAGATGTCGACATACTTTGATATGCTTCTAATATATTAATATTCGAAAATATATTATTATGATAATTTCATAAATGTATTTCTAACACATTCAGAATTAATATGATAATATTGTATTAATATGGAAATTTTCGGAAATGTGTTTTTAGCACATTTATGAAAATTCGGAATTATATATATTAATGTGTTTTTAACACATTAGATATTAATAAGCATATCTCTTGATTTATATTAGTAAAGTATTTTGTATGCTAGCTAATATTTGGTTATCAAGATTTCGGTGATATTAATTGAATATTAATTGTAAATCTAGTAATTACTTAATATTCAAACTACCTTGATCTATAAATACCCAAGTTTGCATTTCGTGCAAACTATCCTAAGAGCCAGTGAAACTACTTCTTTGTGTTGTTACTGGTGGAGCCATCTATCCGGAAAGGAAATTACCCTAATTAGGCGAAATCTCTTACGACCGCTCGTTTAAAGACTTCTGTGGGATCAAGAAGCTCTACAAGTACCGTTGGTGGGAAACTAGATGATTGCATTGTTATTTTAGTTTTCGATTATTGATTTGATTGACTAACGGCTGTTGAATCTTTGATTGCACCTAGTTTGTTTATTCTTGAGAACCTTCTCTTCTGATATAAGGCTCACTCAAACTAGATCAAAGATTTAACGTTTCTACGGATCTAAGTTTTTTCTAGATCCGTAAGATAGATTCATTGATTTGCCATTGTTAACAGACTCCGTTCTGTGTGACAAATCAATTAGGAATCAAGTTTTTTGTTGCAGGTTGTTACTTTGAAGATTAAATCGAAGATTGAAGACTTTGAAGATTTGAAGATTTTTATTCTTGTGTTTTGATCTTGGTGTAACTTTCTATGACTTGATTTTCCGGGATTATAAGGTTGTTTATTTTCGATAAACATAAGCCTTTTTAGATCAACAAGTTGTTTATGATTTTATCATAAACCTTGTAATCAATATTGATTATTTCGGTAATCATTGTCTTGTTTAATCTTGTAACCGAGGAACTTGGATCTAGTAACGGGTCTTAAAATAGAAGATCCGTAATTGTTCTTTTATCATATATTTCGGTATTGTGATTATAAAGTGAGTTTGGTTACCAAACAGTTTTTATCCTTTACTGTTTGGAATACGATCCAAAGGAATCTTGTCTTTCCAATTGAAAGATTGGTAGAAGAAGTTATTGTGAACCATTAAGAAGATATACTAGATTTAGTCCTAAAGAGAACGCGTGTTCTGCTAGGATATCTAGTATCAAATATCTATTGAGAACTTCGGTTCTGCTAGATATTATCAAAACAAGAATACTGCTGAAGCTGAGTAACTAGGATTTTAGTTTACTTAGTATTGTTTACACGAAGTTGCAAGTTTACCTTTTTGTAGCGTCTTAATTCATTGAGTATTCAAATCTGGACTAGGTCCCGGGGTTTTTCTACAAGATTGTAGTTTTCCTCATTAACAAAATTCTGGTGTGTGCTTTACTTTATTTCCGCATTATAATTGTGTTTAGATTATAATTAAAGTAAATACACATGTACATTAACTAGGCACTTGATATTTATCTTATAAGGTTTCGGTTATACCATACTATTATCAAGTGAATACTTTGTTGTAGTATTGTCTAGATTTCATATCCATAGACGATCACACAAAGTGTATTGGATTTCTCCAATTGACTTTGATATTCTCACATTGTTAGGCCAGTCCGGACTAACCCTATTTCAAGTGGCCACCGTGTTGAAATATTCCTTGAGTGATTGTTGCTCCAAGAGGTTTATACACGGTAGAGATTTAATAGGTTGTGATCAAATAAAAAGATTGTGGTGTATTTGGGTACCCTCGCCTTTTCAATAACATTGCTCAGTTTCTCGTTCATATGATTGACGCACGTGAGAACAATAATTGGGATCACCATGGTATGAACCATAACCTTCAGAAGGTCGGTAGTGGTCCCAAGTATTATCCACACTATGGTAATGTCCATTTTGAAATTCTGTCGGATAATCATTATATCGGTCCTTATAATACCAGTTCGACATTTTCGGCACACGTGTAAATGCAAACGCTGGGTTCACTATTTAGAGTAGGCTTGGGTTACCTTTAGCAATATATACCTACAGTCAGAGACTGGTAAATGGTACGAGGCTAAGCTTGTGGTGTTTCGGATGATAACACCCGCGTGTTTTCCTACTAATCGGTGCTGGACGATGCAATATGATGTGCACGTGTGAGTTTGTGATTTTTTTTTATTTAAAAAAATTAAAAAATATCAAAAAAAAAATAAATCAAACTATACACACAAGAAAATCTTAAACTAATTATTTACAAATAAAATAAAATCTAGATAATAAAAGGAAATCTAGGAAATAAAAATAAAATCTAAGTTTTCTTTTTCTTTACTTACCTTTATTTAACAAATCTCACTTTCCAATTTTGGCTTCCAATTAAATCTGCAAAACATAAATTAGAAAAATACCCAACATAAAGTCTAGAAAATAAAAAGAACAAGATAAAATAAAATAAACAAAATATAAACTAGCCTAATTAATATATACAAGATTTAAAAGAAATTAAAAGAAATTAAAAATAACAATTATTAATCCCGGCAGCTGTAACACCCCAAATTTCGGGCCTGGATTCCAACCAAAATCCAAACCCAAAACCCGGAATGCTACATTTAATATCAGGCCCGATCTTAGACACTTGGTCCAAGCCCAACGACCAATACTTTGTCTAATCTTTATTTATGTTCAATTCAGAAATTCTATCGTAGCGGATATATAAAAATTTGTTTAGGAAGATCTAACCGTTACTTTTACATGATTTTTAATCTACATGAGCCATAGAAAATTCTAGTTTAGCATAAAAATTAATTTCACCGTTACACTTTCTAGATTCAATCCAAAAGAGTCACGTTTTTTAGGAACAAACATAAAACAGAAACAAGCATCAATTCACCCCAAGAATTTTAATGAACACAATTTCAAATCTAAAAATTATTCTGATTATAGAGTATAAGTCCTAGATCAGTGTAATTCTACTCATTAATTTTCGATAATTTTTAAATTAAGTTAAAGACCTTTTGACCACAGTCAAACGCGTAGTTAACTAGTACTGCAGAAAAGTAAAACGGTGATAATCCATTTTACAAAAATCACATCAAATCACTCACAACTCTAAATCAGGTTTAGTTTACCATTTTAAAAATTAAAAAAAAAAATATCTTCAAGTTTACAGAAGACACCAAAGCCTAAAACATGCCATAGAATAGTTTTAAAACATGAAAACTTCAATATAGTTGAATCTGTCAGAAAACATCTGAATTTCTTACAGAGAGAAACAATTATTTTACAAATACTTCCGGAACTCAGAAAATTCTGAAATATTTATCAATATATCTTGGAGGAGTTTTTCATACGTTAAAAAAAGAATGAAATAAAAATATTTTATAGAATAATTATCATTAACAGTCAAACCAACATGACTCGGAAATTTTCATTGTCTAATCAAATAGAATTTTCTTAACAAAGCATTGTTTCATTGGTTATACATTAACCCAATAATCTCCAAAGTATTAATAATCAATATGTTAGAGCATAGCTCGGTTGAAACCACCAGTCGTTGGTATGTCAAGTTTGGTCGTCATATTTTAGTGAATTAAAACTCACCTAAGAGTCGCTTGATTATGTACTATAGATAACTTCGTATATGTTAGACTAGAAAGTCTAGGAATATGAGACATACAGGTATTACTCGAAGACCTGAAGAATGTGAAGAAGTAACGAGCTACAATGTCGACATCATCCTTCCTCTTAGTCATAGTATTAAGGAATTAGACTACGAAGTATAACGATTTTCTTTTGAACTTCATAGGTATGACATCGACATAATCGTATGAATGCTACTGTGATTATGTGTATGGGTAAAGGTGGAGATTTCATCCTAGGAAACAATACTTACATTTGTTTAAATAAAGTACATTCATGAACTTGTTTTATGAATCGAAAGGGAAATCGCTAGGCTTATTGGTATTGTTATTCATTGCATATCTTTGGATTACCAATATGTGTGAGTTAGTAGAACCGATCATAACTTGTTGTGTATCTTGGTATAACTAATCACAGTGCCTTACTTATGATTTGGTATGACTAGTTTTGATTAATTAGTGCAATCGATCCTAAGTAATCACCTGAGATGGTATGATCGATATTTGTAATCGATGTGACCGTTCCTAGTAATTGGTGTGACCGATCACAAAAGAGTTGTGTAATCGATCCTTGTAATTGGTGTAACCGGTCCTAGTAATTGGTGTAACCGATCCTGGTAATTAGTGTAACCGATCCTAGTGACTTATGTAACCGATCACATGCAATACCATGAGTATATGGTAACCGGTCCTGGTAATTGACGTAACCGATCCTAGTAACTGACGTAACCGGTCCTGGTAACTTGTGTGTCCGATCACAAGTAATCCATATTAAGGTATAAGCGATCCTAATAATTGGTAGAACCGATTGAACCCATGATTGTGATTTGATACTTGATCAATCACATAGTTGTCTTGTAATGCGGATGAACCAATTCTAAACTTGTTTGGAAGTGTGGTATAATCGATTCCAAGATTGTAAATATGAAAGATGATTTACAAAGAAAATATGTCAACATACTTTTAACACGAACAATAACTCTTATCTTTTATTGTTCAAAGATATTCCTTAATTACTCAAGGAGATCCCGATCCGAAATTGTAGGATCATAATATCGCAATGTGCAGGGGTCGCGGGGTTAATAAACAGCGACGTCGCGAGGCAGTCGCAGACAGCTAAAATAAATGACGCGATGAATAACGACACACAAAACAGCAGAAAGACATGGAACCAAGGCGAGGGTTAAGAAGTGTCGCGAGAATAAATGTTTGTACATCTGCGACACTTCGCGGAACATTTCCGAAATAAAAGGATAGATTAGTCAGTCATCCACTATGTATCGCCCTATATAAAGGGTTGAGTGAGTCTGTTGTAAGGGAGAGATCTTTTTGGAATTGTTGGGCAAGTCATTAGGAGAGAGAAAGTTTAAGAGTGTTTTACTTGCTAAGTGTAATCCTACTTTTCCTGTGTAAACAATTCATGAGATTAATCAATAAACATTCTCAATTATACAACTTTCAATGAACTAATTAACCAAAATATAGTGAGGGGTGTAGTGTGGGAAAACCTGCTACTACATATGCGCTAGAAACAGGGACGAGCAGTGATTGACGAAGAAATTGGAAAGAATTTAGATTAACAAAGAAGAGATTTGGAAAAGATACTCAAGAATTCATTGAAAAAGAAAGATGGCTAGAAGAAGAAATGTACAAGAGCAACCAACGATTGTAAGAAGAAGTGGGAGACTTGCTGGGGAAAGGAGGAATGAAACAGGAGAATCATCAAGGATGAATATGAGAAATGATGGAGAAGGTCAAAACCAGCCACCAATCTCCCCAGTAGCAAACGCGGCTGTGGATTATGATAGAGTAAGTGTGCATACTTGGAGATCTGATTCTGAAGACGAGAGAGAAGAGGAGCAAAGAGTAGGTGAACAATGGACAAGGAGAGCAAGGGATGAATGGAGAAATGAATCCAGAAACGAAGAAATGGCAGCGTTAGAAAGATTGAGACAAACAATACACGAAGAGAGACGATTAGAAGCAGAGGAGCGAGCAAACTTGACAAGACAAAATCATGAACTGAGGATGGAAAATATGAGGTTGCAAAGAAGGAGATCTAGAAGTAGCGTGAGATCAAGTTCTAGATCGAACAGAGAAGAAAGAAGGAGAGTTTTACCAACAGAAAGTGCCGGCGAAGAAACACAAAATCCGAATACAGAGCATGGCGAGAGAACTGGGGAAATAGAAGATCGTCATATTCCTCAACCCGAAAATCTTCAAAATGAGCGAAATAGGGAAAATCAAGAAAACATGCAACTCCAAGGGCCGAATGATCCAAATCTTTGAAGGAAGAATAATTCTACACGGGAGAGAAGAATTGAGAAGAAACCGAGAGATCGAGGATGACATTGAGAGACACTACATTGAACAAGCGCGACTAGCTCGCGAAAGAGAAAGAATTAGAGCGAAAATGGAAAATCAAGAGATGGAAGAAGCAATCCTAAGAGAATAACCATGACAACCGCGAGAGAAGGAGGGAACAAAACCGTACCAATAGAAATATTAACGAACAAAGATGAGAGGGTGCAGATGATGAGAGCTGAGAGACAACCAAGAAGAGAGAACAACCGGTATAATGGCGTGCGAATTAACGAAAGAGACGAAGAAGAGCGTCGCGAGGAGAGAAGAGGAGAAAATAATGAGCAGGAAGGTCAAAATAGGCACGAGCGAAGAAGGAGAGAAGCAGAGCTAAAAAGACCAAGAGAAACAAATTCGAGGCAAATGAACAAATCTTAAGAGAACTAGCTGAAATGAGAGGATTACTGAATAATAGAAGGGAAGGAGGAAGGAGACAACTGGACGAAGCCATCGCAGAAGCCGCGAAGAACCCCTTCACGCTAGAAGTACAGATGGAAGGAATACCTCCTAAGTGCAATCTACCTGCATTAACCAATATCTTTGATGGGACAACTTTGTGCGATACAAAGATATTAAGGCTTACATGAGATGTATGTTACAATGGGAGAATCATGATGCCATATTGTGCAAATATTTCGCGTCAAGCTTAATAGGAGAAGCACTAAAGTGGTTTGAAGGTTTGCCAAGGAACACAATCACATCATTTAACCATTTACAAGCCACATTCCTGGGAGCATACATAAGTAATAACACTTCACGACCAGGTATTGAAGATGTATTTGGATTGAAACAAAGGATTGGCGAGAGCTTAAGGCAGTTGACAGTAAGATGGAGGACCATGTGTAGCGAAATGGCAGGGGCGGGTTGAGGAGAGATATCTCATACTCTCATTTGTGAATGCTCTCTTCGCGACTAACTTTTTATACATTCAAATTTTTAGAATCAAAAATACAATCACAATGGCAGAATCTGAGAATTACAGAAGAATATATTGCTTTAGAAGAAAGACAAAATGAAATGAATTCTTATCCATCGCGAACACAAGCTCTAACGCCGCGAACGCAAGTTTGTTACCTCAATTCATAAATACAATGTGGCGAGCACTTCGCAAGGACAAGCAGGCAAGGAGAGCGATGAGGGACAAGAGAAGATAGTAGCCATGGGAAGCCACGATCGGAAGAGTTTGAACGTGAAAGGAACTACCACAACCGTAATAGCAATAATAAGATTCGGAGGCTAGATCATGTGCAAGAAACTTATGGTGGACGAAGGCAAAATAACCGTGGAGGGCAGAGAAGTCATAGAACGGTATGGGAACAGATTAAGATGCCTCCACTGAATGCTAGCGTTGAAAAGATTTGGGAAGCTATACTTGTGATGGAAAATGTACCAAAGACCTTGGAATGTTGGAATGGAACCACCACCAGCGATAGAAGTCATGAGTTTTGTTCTTACCATCGCTTCCATGGGCATCAAACAAACGATTGTAGAAACATAAAGAGAATTATTCTCGTGGATGATTGATCGGGAAGTCAATCACTTTCTAAAGGGAGAAGAAACAGTCGACATTACCACCACCACCGAGAGATGCACGTAACGATGTCGGCCGAAAGGAAAGGAAACATTTTTGATAGAAGTAGGAACAAAAGCCAAGAATTTGAACTGCAACTCTATTGTCCACTCCTATCGCACCATCGAAGATTTCCATGACCACGTACTCAGTAGAGTCTTTGCGAGAGACGCTAATGATAAAGAAATAATGAGTCCGCGCGAAAACGACGATTAGAAAAGTGGCAGTTGAAGACTATTTCTTTCTCCGAGATGAAGTACCAAAAGGAAGAGAAACACACGATAGCCCGTTGGTTGTGAAACTAGAGATTAACCCGAAACCATCGATGGAGAAGATGATGAGGCGTGCTTGTTGGGCGATCAACCGAATTCTAATCGACACCTAAGTTCGGTGAATATTCTCTTCTACCATACTTACAAGACGATGGGCGGAAAAGATGAGGATTTGATTCCCTCGACTTACAAGATATATGGCTTTAATGGCACCGCAAACAAACCAAAGGGAGAAGTTCACATGAGCATACCTCTACAAGGATTATCAACGATGTCTTATTCTCGTGTGGTTGATGTGGAATCCCCGTATAATGCACTAATTGGGAGGCCATGGCTTCATGAAATCTTGGGGGTCGCCTCAACATACCATCAATGCATAAAATTTCCACACCCAAGTGGCATTGGTATCATACAGGGAGATTGGAAGGAGTCGCAACATTGCCATGAGGTCGATATAGAAAATGCGAAGAAAGAAGTGCCAAAAGAAAGGGTTGGAAGCAACATGTGAGAAATGAACAGAGAAAAGGAAAAACTAATGGTAGATGCTATAGAAGTGAGGGCTGAACATACCCCGCGAGGTGAATGCTTAGAGACAGGACCAATATTATAACAATGAAGAAGCAAAAGATATGAGGAACAAAAGGCATAAGAAGTGAATAATCAATAACAAATAGGATGCAAAGTAACAATTGAAGTAATGATGTGCGAGAATCTCGCAGCCAAGAGTAAAATGAGAATGCGACTAAGAAAGAAAAGTGAAATACAACAAGTGAAACAGTAATCACGAATACTTCGCAAACAAATGTTAGCAAATAATGAAACATGAATGATTGAATGATTTAATAAATATACATGCGCAAATGAATGGGACGAACCTTTATGGCGTACACCCTAGTTCGCGAATAACATTTCGTAAGAGGCAAATGTAAGACCTAAAGTGCGTCATATAAGGGGGTATCTCTCGCCGTGGTTCGGGGGAAAGGTTACACCGCTCCTGAAGCCTGAACCATGAAAATTTGGGGCCCATGAAAGCCTATCCTAAGAGGTACCTTGGATTCCCAACTACATATGTAGGTTATACCTGGTTGGGCGACCGAGGGTCTCTTCCTAGGAGTCGATGTATGCTCAAGGCGCCGAGGTACACGGTTGAGCCGAGTGCCCGGGATGGATGAACCTACCCCGGCCATTCTTGGCAAGTCTTGGCATGCGTTGCACTCGCCCGAAGAAAACTCCACTTAGGGTGCAGTCTCGTAACCATAAACCCTATAGGTATAAGGGATAAGAGATTGCGAAAACAACTGGTTGTTGTTAAGACCGGATGGGAGGAGCTAGTCTTGTATGGCCGATGTTTCGCCTCCTTGAAGGGGCAACCGGGAGATGATAAGGGCGGTGCTCTCCATTAGGGGAGTGCCAAAACAGACGCAAATGTCATGAGGCTTTGTTTTCGCAAGGAGACTTAGGCTTGTCATATTTGTGCAATGATCCTGCGAGGCAATAATACTAACGCGAGGGTAAGGCGAGATCAATGGGTCTTTGCACGAAAGTGTACGGACGTCCTGCGATTTCGTCGCAAGACGGCAATGTCATAGGGCTTTATATTCGCAAGGATATCTAGGCCTGTCATATTGTTGCAACCAAAACATCCTGCAGAGGCAAAAATACTTGAAAAATGATAAGGCAAGATCAATGGGTCTTTACATACAAGTGTAAAGACGTCCTGCGATTTTGTCGCAATGAACGGTGGCAGGGGAGGACCTCTAATTAGGGAGGTCTAACTTGGAAGACCACACAAAATGATAAGGCAAGGTCAATGGGCCTTTGCATGAAAGTGTAGAGGCGGCCTGCGACCTTGTCGCAGCAAAAAGAGATAGAATTCTCAATTCATGAAGATACCCGCGATTCCGTCGCGATGAACCATTCACAACAAGATTATTATCAAATACAAGAAGACAACTAAAATCTTCCATCTGAAGATAAATAACAGAGGCAAGTATGGGAATGGAAAAGATGGAACATTGTTATTCATCTTCTGACGAAAGAGTTATACATCAATAATGTTAGCCAATTATATTACAAGGAAGAACTAACAAAAAAGGGGAATGAAGATTGAATTCATAAAAAAAAGAGTTCACTATAACAAAGATACAAAGAATGTACGAGATATTACACGCAGAAAAGAAAACAAAAAGAATTATATCTTTGGTGATTCTTCTTCTTCATCCGATTCATTAGTTTTATTATTCTCATCGCCGAATTTTCTTGTTCGCCGGCTTCACTATCGAAACTTCGAGACAGAAGATTCTCGGAACCTTTTCAAGAAGCCGAGGATATGTATGCGAGGGATGTTCTGGTGCTTACAAACATACTCCATGGCTCCATTGCAAAACGAACAAAGATCATTATTAAAGTTCTCCCTTGTTGTTTCAAATTGTTTCTTCAACTTGGAATACTTGTTATTACGGAGGAGAGACTCTTCGCGAGCCGTTGTGTTTTGATTCAAGTTCTTCAATTCTCGCTTGGAAAATTCCCGGTGAGTTGTTCTTTCTCGATTCAAGCTCTCTAATTCTAACCCGAAGCCTCTTCTCGATTACTCGCAAATAAGTAACAACAAGTTAATAATTTACAAACGGTACAACGAAGTAAGAAACAATAAGGTATAATAAGCAACCTTCTCTCGTCGGATATCATATCTTTAACCAAGGAAGTATGCTCGACATGAAGACTAACATCAACCCCTAGGTTATTTAAGCGTTATCTAAAACTTTCGCAGCCCGTGCGAATTCATCGTCATTATTTATAACAAGGAGCGAACGAATCCGATCTTCTCGCTCACTAAGTAAGGAATTCGGGCGAAGCGATTCATCTCGCTCAATTTGTAGCTCAAGAAGAGATTTTTGAAATGTTGCTAATGCTTGAGCACCATTGTTAGCAATACGATCTTTGTCATCTATATGATCACTAATTTTCTTCCTCAAAATTTTGATTTCTTTACGAGACTCAAGAAACATTTGTTTAAATTGGTTGGCTGCACTTAAACCCAGATCTATGTTCAATCTCTAAAAGGCGATATTTGGTCTGAAGTTCATCTAATGAAAGAGAGTTAATTTTGTTCGAAGAACTACTTAAAGAAGTGTTGAGGTGAGCGAGAAGAAGGTTATTATCCATAGGTTCGGAAATGTATGGAGAAGAATAGCCTCATCGGAGAGATTATATACGTCTGCGAAAGTAATAAGTTAGGTGGCAATACGCGACCAATAAAATAAAAATAATAAAAGAAGGCAAAATATTATACCATAAAGTTGTTGATTAGCGTTTTGAAGGGTGGATACCCTCTCCTTTTGGGAATCAAGTTCGGTATTTAACTTTTGAATTTTCTCGTCTTTATCGCGAGAAGACGCAGCTTCAATTTCTAATTCTCGAATCCTCTTATTTAACTGAGAATTCTTCCTTTCAAGATTGCTACGTCTTCTCTCAAGATCTGAGGCAACTACAAAAGAAGACCTTCCAACCTATGAAAGAAGATAGAAAAGATGTTAATACATATACAACAATATAAAGTCAATGGGGAGATATGATTGTATACATACCAAGGATCCAAGCGCATTCAAGAAGTCAGGAGACATAGTTCTAGAGACTCCATTGAAAGAATCATTGCCCTCCCGGTAGAGTGGCATTGCACACGTTTGCGAGAGTTCCGCAGAGAGAGGCTAGGGGAGCATCTCCCATTCCTTGGAAAGAATCGGAAGATACTAGACAACCGACCCATAGAAGAACCAGGTTAACGGGGTCCCCAGTGGCGAGAGAGCGATTCGAATCATGGTCATCCTCATCGAAGACTCGAGTTTGAGTTAAGGCGAGAAGAAGATTGAATCTTTCGCTTTTTAGTTAGTGGAGCGGAAGATTTATTCTTGCGGCTGACGATTTTGCCCTTACTTTTATCCTTCGCGGCTCTGACTTCTTCAACTCCAACCTTCGCATACGGTTAAAGATAAGAAACAGAGGCAACAATATTGTTTCAAATAACAAAGGAAGTGTTTCTTACTTCACTCGTAAGCGATCGAAGTATGGTCGAGTACTCTCCAACGGATTATCCTTGTACTTTCTTCTCAATTTGGCGATCCGAAAAATTATACAAACTCAACATATGAAAAAGAAAGTTGCAAGGCAAGGTTTAAAATGGGAAACATACCTCATTTGCTTTATCGGGCCATTTGAACTCCCAAGGATGATACCTGCGAGATTCGCGAAGAACGTGCGAGCCCGCGATATAAGGACCATTTAAAAACAAGGGTACAACCCACCATTTCTCATCTTTGGAGTGGCGAGGAGTAGTATTATTACCCGGGTGCCAATCAATATCCCGCATGAGCAATTTATCCTCGAGACATTATCCTTCTTTTTTAAGGCGAATGCCCCAAATGTGAGACTTCGCATTAACCATCTTTATCACTTTGAATAATTTTCAAAAAAATTTTCTACAAAGTGTACTTCTCTGCGAGATATTTCCAAGTCTTTGAAATCGGGGTGTCTAACGGTAGTAGAGTATAAAGATCCTTTGCCGAGCGCCACGATTCGCGAATTCAAGCATTAGGCGAATGCAATCGCCACTCAACCGATAAACAGCCCGAGAGAATTTTTCATGGGCCAAGATTTCATAAAATAGAGGCAACTCGGATCGTATAAGGGAATGGGAAGTCCCGCGAGAAGCTGACCTAGCGAGACGATAATCCTTTGATCATCACATTGATGATCGAGAAAATAACCTTGCGAAAGAATGGATGAGGGTTCTTGATCGGGAATGGTCGATAGAGTGAAACCCTTCTCGAGCAACTTCGTTGAACTTCATCAAAAGAAGCTTTGTATGCACGACTAATGGCAGCCATTATCGGTATGGGAATGGATGAGAGGTTAAAGGTTAAGATCGATGCTAGAAAAGACGGAGAGAAGATTTGCGGTAGCGGGGAGAAGATTTGCGTAGCGGGAGCGCAAATTGCGGAAGGAGAAAATCAAAGAAGTTGCGAGAGAGAAACTAAAGAATGAAAAGGAGGGGAAAAGAAAACTATATATAGGAAAAAGATCCTCGAGAAAAACGAGGTCAATTAATGCGAGAAGAGACATGAACGGTCAAGAATAAACGGTTGGAAGAGACGTGTCAAAAAACGGCTTTAATGGTTAAAAACGTATGCGGAATTGAAACAGGATAAAGATAAGCGATCGCGTGAATAAAAAGACTCGCTCTCATGATATTCTTCCCTCGCAAGAAAAGTATGAGGAGAGACAGAGACGCAAAACTTCGAACATCGCAAAAGAATAGAGGCAAGTACGTACTTTTCAAGTACAGGTATTCTTCCTTTCTCGTTCCTTCGTCGGCAAGACCAAAGATTATTACAACAACAGATTTTTCCTTAAAAATCGCTCTTCAAGCAATATTCAAGGAAAAAGAGGCAAGATGTAGGATCATAATATCGCAATGCGAGGGGTCGCGGGGTTAATAAACAATGACGTCGCGAGGCGATCATGAGCAGCTAAAATAAATGACGCGATGAATAACGACACACAAAACAATGAAAAGACATGGAACAAGGCGAGGTTAAGAAGTGTCGCGAGAATAAATGTTTGTACATCTGCGACACTTCGCGGAACATTTCCGAAATAAAAGGATAGATTAGCTGTCATCCACTATGTATCGCCCTATATAAAGGGTTGAGTGAGTCTGTTGTAAGGGAGAGATCTTTTTGGAATTGTTGGGCAAGTCATTAGGAGAGAGAAAGTTTAAGAGTGTTTTACTTGCTAAGTGTAATCCTACTTTTCCTGTGTAAACAATTCATGAGATTAATCAATAAACATTCTCAATTATACAACTTTCAATGAACTAATTAACCAAAATATAGTGAGGGGTGTAGTGTGGGAAAACCTGCTACTACAGAAATAAATTAAGAATCTTTTAATTAAGGTTGTTAGTTTTATATGCTCTAATTACCAGCAATTAAATGCATATCTCTAGATAATAAAAATTAGTAATGTGCATTTACTAATTGGAGATTTTCTATTGAGAGATTTCGGAAAATATTGGACAAAGCATTTCCAGTAATTATGAAAATCGATTTGGGAATTTATTGCATATCTTGAGAATACTTTCGGTTTTGGAAATTCCTTGGTGTCCAAACATCCCTGGTCTATAAATACCCAAGTTTGCATTTCTAGCAAACTATCCTAAGAGCCAGGCAAACTTCATCTTTTTGTAGTTTCCGGTGGAGCCGTCTATCCGGAGAGGAAAGTACCCAAATTAGGCGAAATCTCTTACGATCGCTTTGAAAAAGCGGGGGTCTAACAACCACACCCAATATTTCGTTCGGCAATATGAGTACGACAAACTACAATATACTTTCAAGAGAATCAACTACACAGTCAGACTCAATCTAGAGAAAAGTATATCAAAGAGTTTATATCTCAATTTCTCAATTCAATCTGCAATCAGCAAATAGGAATTTGCGAGCCAGATTGAATAAGAGAAATAAATTGAACGGTATCAAAGACTAATGTTCAAGTGTCAATCAATTTATATCAACAACCAAAGGTTGGATTATCTAATTGATTGATCTTAACGCACAAACTGTGATATTTCTATTATATAACAAAATATAATGCGTAAAAGAAATAACACAGACACCAGAATTTTGTCAACGAGGACCGCAAATGCCGAAAAACCCCAGGACCTAGTCCAGCTTTGAACACCACACTGTATTAAGCCGCTACAGACACTAGCCTACTACCAATGAACTTTAGACTAGAATGCAGTTGAGCCCTAATCAATCTCACACCGATCAAGGTACAGTTGCGCTCCTTATGTCTATGAACCCCATCAGGATTCTACGCACTTGATTCCCTTAGCTGATCTCACCCACAACCAAGAGTTTCTACGACCCAAAGTCAAATACTTGATAAACAAATCTGTCTCACACAAAAAAGTCTATTGGAATAGATAAATCTGTCTCCCACAGAAATACCTACGATTTTTATTTCGTCTTTTGATAAATCAAGGTGCACATGAACCAATTGATAAACCAGACTTATATTCCCGAATAACAGCCTAGTATTATCAATCACCTCACAATAATCTTAATCACATTTTATCGAAACAAGATATTGTGGAATCACAAACGATGAGACAAAGATGTTTGTGACTACTTTTAATCTTACCTATCGGATATAAATCTCAAGCAAATCTTAGCAAAGATAATACTCAATCACGATAGAAGAAATAAGATCAGAACACGCAACTACAGAGAAAATAGAGGGGTCTGGCTTCATAATCCCAATGAAGTCTTTAAGTCGTTAACCTACAGGGTTTCGTGAAAAACCTAAGGTTAAAGGAGAATCGACTCTAGTCGCAACTGATATCACACAGGAGGTATGGGGATTAGGTTTCCCAGTTTCTAGAGTTCTCCCTTGTTAGAGCACTGCTTGTCGAACTCGCAAGCGTTGTTATCTCAAGCTTGTTTGTCAAGTTTAGTTGCCAAAACTATAAGTCTTGATTTCTAGTCTACTTATAGCTAAGTCTCGGACTAGGATAGAAAGTGTAGTTGAGCTCTAGACTCCACGGCGTTTATCATACAAAGACGAAGAACTACTCAAGGAACTGGTGGAACTTCATTGACTAAAAGGTATGTGGAGACTTGAACTTATATATCACTCAAAAGTCTATCTATACTATCTCCTATCTTGAGACAAAAGTCGTATTGCTATATAGACTTCGATTATACACATTTGCCATTTCAAGCAGAGTTTATCTCGCTTATCTATTTCTCGAAATATGTGTTGGTAAGCTCTCGCTTTGGCCAAGTTCATCTTTACAAGTGACGAAAGGCATGATGATTATTTCGATATCTTGAAAATCGCTTTGATGAAGAATAGTGTGTGAGTAACCTCTATTTAACATCTTCTAAGAATGTTTCAATGATTGAAATGAGAGTTTAGAATATATAACCTTGAATGGATATAAACATTGTATGTGAACTCATACTTGTGTAAGTCCAAAATCTTTGAACCAAAGTATGCGTACTTTGCTGCTCAGGATAACCGGAACTAAAGTATGCGTACGCATACTTTCGGAAGTTCACGTCCCGTGAATTTTTGCTGCAGTTTGTGAACTGAAAACAAACTTAATCCGGGTACTTAAGTATGCGTACTAGTATGCATACTTGGGTGGGTTATTTTATAAAAACGGTTTATTCGTGAACTTAAACTTATATAAACTGAGGAATGCATATTTGCAAACCGTGGCTATAAAGTTCATGAATTGATTCGAGTGAATCAAAATCGTTTTTGCTTCGATTGTGTCTTGTATACTTCTATGAGATCTAAGCAATTGAACAACTCTCTAACTAGTTCTTTTGAGTCATTTGAACTAGTTATGGTGAAGATGAATATGGTTGATATGAAAGTGCTCATATGGCTAACCATTTGGTTAACTACTGTTGAACCAACTAGGTGCACACGTTTAGGTATGGTTACACAAACCTAAATGAACGTGCCTTTCATTTGTGTATAACAAGCTAAGTTCGATCTAACGGTTGAAAGATATTAGCTTGAATCTAATCAGGTTTTCATCTGACGGTGAATATTGAATGTTTTGTTACCAAGGTAACTTAGATTGCAAACCCTGATTTGGAGACTATATAAAGGAGAACTCTAGCAACTAGGAAACCTAATCCCCACACCTCCCGTGTGATACTAGTTGTATAAGCTAGAGTCGATTCTCCTTTAACCTTAGGTTTCTACCGAGACCCTGTAGGTTAACGATTTGAAGACTTCATTGGGATTGTGAAGCCAGACCCAACTATTTTCTCTGTAGTTGCGTGATCTGATCTTGCTGTTTCTATCGTATTAAGTACAATTGTAAAATTGGCTCGAGATTAATTTCTCCGATAGGCAAGATATAAAAGTAGTCACAAACATCTTCGTCTCATCGTTTGTGATTCCACAATATCTTGTTTTGCTAGTCGATTAAGATTATTGTGAGGTGAATTATAATTCACTAGTACAGGATGAGCCTTTTGCCACGCCAAATTGGCGTGTCCATAGGGGTTTTGACACGCCTATTTGGTTTGGACTTGGCGTGGCTTCTGCTTGCGTGGTTTTAGGTAACACGGCGTGGTTTTAGGTAGCTTATAGCCACGCTTGCCTTGCGTGTCTATTTCTGCATGAAATAGACATGCCAGAGCCATATAGGCATTGCTATATAATGTCCCAAAAACTTAAGTACTGGTACTCTATAGACACACGATTTATTGTTTTGGCGTGGCTATTTGGTTCCATATAGACACGCTAAGTGCTTTTGGCGTGGCTATTTGATTCACTATAGACACCCAAATTGCTTTTTGGCGTGGCTATTTGGTTCACTTTAGACACACAAATTGTTTTTTGGCGTGACTATTTGATTCACTATAGACACCCAAATTGCTTTTTGGCGTGGCTATTTGGTTCACTTTAGACACGCAAATTCCTTTTAGGCGTGGCTATTTGGTTCACTTTAGACACGCAAATTGCTTTTTGGCGTAGCCATTGGTTATCCGATAGACACGCCATATAGGTTTAACGTGGTTATATGTTATGTTTTAGCCACACCAATTTCACTTGCCTTCATCCACGTGGTGTATTAGGAACCGTTGAATACCATCCACATGTAACGTTGTGAGCCGTTCATTGGATAACCTATAGACACGCCCCATAGAGTGTGGCTATATGTGATATTTAGCCACGCCAATTTCCAATTACCTTGATCCACGTGGACGTATTAGGAACGTTGGATCTCATTTAAGATGATGTAATATTGACAGTTTAATTATATGCATCCTTCACCGTCCACATGTAATGTTGTGAGTCGTTCATTGGATATCCTTTAGACACGCCCCATATAGCGTGGCTATATGTGATATTTAGCCACGCCAATTTATAATTACCTTGATCCACGTGGCCGTATCAGGAACCGTTGGATCTCATTTAAGATGGTGCAATATTTACCGTTCAATTATATGCATCCTTCACCGTCCACATGTAACGTTGTGAGCCGTTCGTTGGATATCCTATAGACACGCCCTATAGAGCGTAGCTAATGTGATATTTAGCCACGCCAATTTCCAGTTACCTTGATACACGTTGCCGTATTAGGAATTGTTGGATCTCATTTAAGATGATGCAATATTGACCTTTAAATTATATGCATCCTTCACCGTCCACATGTAACGTTTTGAGCCGTTCATTGAAGAACCTATAGACACGCCATATAGCGTGGCTATATGTGATATTTTGCCACGCCAATTTACAATTACCTTCATCCACGTGGATTTATTAGGAACCATTGGATCTCGTTTAAGATGATGCAATATTGACCGTTCAGATGTAACGTTGACCGTCCACATGTAACGTTGGGAGCCGTTCATCGGAGAACCTATAGACACACCATATAGTGTGGCTTTATGTGATATTTAGCCACGCCAATTTATATCTGTATAATGTGTCTTTATGTTATGTTTAGCCACGCCAATTAATCTCGAAGCGTGTGTATTACGCGTGTGTCGCCTCTAAGCCGTTCAGATATGAGGCATCTAAACCATCCACCTGGCACTATCCAAATTCTCTTATACTTTATAAATTATGGTTAAATCTGAAATTCATATATGCCAAAAATTCATATTATTATTAATAACACAGTAAAAAATGTTGAGCTTTGGTCTAATAGTTTACAAAAGAAAATATTAAAGAGCATTTATCCAAAAATCATCAGTTTTTCTTCAACTTTTTTGATGGTGGTGTCTCTTCAAGCAATTGATCAGGTTGTGACATTCTCGACGCGGCAAACCTTGTCATCCTATGTTTCCCATCTGGAAGTTGGTATGCCTGATCTACACTTTGTACATATAACTTTCTCTGCGCCTTTTTAATCTTCTTTGGAAGCTTGTCAGAGGCTGCATGACTCCCCGAATGTGGATTGACTGCTAGGTGCTCCTCATTCAGTTTATCTTCTGTAAGGCTGCTTGTTGTTCTTAGGTCAATGTCCAATTTCTTATCAGAATCTAAAACTGGTTCTGGTTGCTTATGAGCCATGTTGTGGAGTTTCCTGCAGCAAGAGATTAAATGTATTATATATATATTCTAAATCCAAGGCGAATTCGTCTGTCATGTGAATTCTCAACAAGAGACAGACAAAAGTCATTTTTCCAACAATGTAATAAAGCCAACTTCACTGAAGGCCGCGGCATTTTTCACACAATGACGCCCATAATAAAATCCGTAACCAAATATCAATTTTCAAATTTACACTGGCATTCATGTTCCATTTAGGTGTTAATATATTTCTATCTCGTACTTATTCTTTAATCAAACTGAATACACAATTTATGTAAAACTATTTATATACTTGATTAACAAAGCAAAAGAGCTAAGAAACTAACCTTGTCATCAGAGATGGAACAATTATCTTTCGGCCATGCCACAAAACCATCTCTAGCTTACCCTAATAACTTAAACTCACCACTTGGTTCGGTTAACACGAACGATGGAACTATAACCTCCTGAATATTGACAACATAACAGTTACTAGGAAGATCTTGTCCATGTATTTTCTGGTTAGGCACCATAGGTAAAATACTGCCTCTAGCAACGACGTTTCCCCTAGATCCATTCCAAAAGTCGTATTTTGCTTTCTGCGGAGATACGGCATATGAACATCATATAAAAAGAAGATGCTAGAATTAGCAATATAGATTTACGAAGAAAAAAAAATCAAAAAAAAAACATACTCCATTAGATGTCTTATCCAGATGTTCTGCCGTAGATGTGCACTACTTCTCTAGAGATATTGAAGGATTTGGTTGGGAATTACTGGTAGAGTTCTGCATAAGATTAGGAGACTGCTTCTTAGATCCATCAGAAGGGTTGCTACGTGAAGGAGACTTCCGCAGAGAAGTAGTTGGTTGTGAATTACTGGTAGGGTTCTGCATAAGATTAAAAGAGTTATTAGTTACTTTTGAAAGTTACACATGTTTCTATTTTTCTAGGTTCTCTAATTTACACTTGTATCGGTGATTCATATAATTGATAGACTGGTTTATGTATATTCGACTTACAAATCAAACAAGCCAAGCAACTAACCTTCTTAGCAGGCTCGGTAAACTGAACACCATACTTTGGCCAATGAATCGCTTTTCCAAGAGTTTGCCCTAATGTTTCCATACCAGCAAATCGTACGGGTAGACAAAACTTCGGTTTTATTACTTCCTCAATCAGAATTTTGTAGCAATCAACCTCCAACCCATCCTTTCCATGTAATTGTTGTTTTCCTGTTAACAGAAAAGCTCTACCTCTAGCAAGGACGTTTGCCTTAGACAACTCGTCAAAAAGGTTGCACCTTCTACCCTGCGGAAATATATGGCATATGAACATCTTCAAGCGAAAACTTCAAAACAAATTGAGATTTAAATGCATGTAAAAATAAAACAGATACCGGAGAAACTGCTTTAGTTGTCGTGATCTCAGATTGGCTCCGACTAGGTGGATCTTTTGATGTCACATCCAGAGTATGTTTCCCCAAATTTTGTTGACTTACCTGCAGCAGTAGAGTAATATTCCATATTCGGGTGACAAATATGCCAAATTCCACCGTGAATACGAGGACACGGATGAATAGGTAACAAATATACAAGGTTCTCCAAAATACACCCTAGCATCCGTGATTCATATAGTAGTTGATAGCATATTTCAGACTCATATGGTCTTAAGATCATGTAACTGGTTTAAAACACATACCTTCGGAACTTTTTCAGATATTGCGATACGAGATTGGCTTCCGTTGAGTAGATCCGGTGATTTCACACCCTCTGAATGTTTTGGTTGACTTACCCGCATCAAAGTTGTAATTGAAACCATTTAAGCAAAATGCACAACTGACTCACAATCAAATAGCTAACCACATATCTCATTCTATAAGGTTCTCTAAAATATACACTAACGTCCGTGATTCATATAGCTGATAACATATTCGTCTCTTATATCAAACAAGATATATATATAAAACTGGTTTGTGTAAAAACATATCCAATGAGTTAATAAAGCAAACAAGCATAGAAACCAACCTTTTGATCCAAGATGGTTTGATTTGATGGCCAACTAATTTCAGCATCACCAACATCTTTTAAAGTTTTTATCCCAGAAGATGTGCCAAAGGGTAATTTGATGGTTTCATTTAGTACTTCACTAACCATGACGCTATAGCATGCAACCTCACCCATCATTCCTGACTTCATTTTATAAGATACCTTCTTTGAAGAGTAAGCTCTACCAATGGCAACAATGTTGTCCTTTTCTCCAAACCAAAGTTTGCATCCTCTGCCCTGCGGAAACACAAGGCGCATGAGAGATAGTAAATGGAAGATTAAAAATTTAAACGCGTTGGAAAACCATACATCAATGGTAACTTTTTCAGATGGCACATTCTGAGACTCCCTAGTGGATGGAGGAGACGAAGACTTCTTTTTTGATACTAAAGACGTCGGGGATTCAGTAGAAACGGTCGGCGTTTTAGTACAAGGAGAGACCCGCTTCGTGGACCCTTTGGTGCTTTCAGATGACTTCTGCGGACCGGATTTCCCATGTTTTTTTGGAAGTTGCTTAACTGATTCTGGACCTATGTTATTCTTAGATCGATTGGAGGCGTTGCTAGGTCCTGCATCCCGTGACTCGTAGTTGAACACGTTGTTTAAAAAAAAATCAGATATTGTCTGCCAATTTTTTCAAAAAATTACACAATCTAATCAAAACTCGGTTCACTTACCTCTCCTCCAGACTGGCTTATACTGTTGCCCACAATTTTCGCAATGTCGACTCCTTGAGATAACAAGTTATCTGTCAATCTCTGATACACATTTTTAGTAAACTCTAATTCTTTCTCCTTAGCTTTCAGCTTTTCACGCAGTTCATCATTCTCTTTCGAGTGTCTTGGTTTTCTTCCATTTGGAAAGTAAAGGGTTGCCGTCACTCCAAAGCCAGTCCCCTTGACACGTCCACCCTTATCCGGGACGATCGCAACTGTTAGGGCATCCTCGTTATGACCAACCGTTAGAGTTCCCTCTTGAATCATCTTCCGCTTCTCTTCCTGTTCAAATAATGTGTAAAATTCTGATTTAAACCTTGCGCAATTACTTTGCACTTACTTTGGTTAAAAACATGAGGACTGTAAAGTTTCTGTTTTCTCACAACTTCAGATGTCTTCTTCCTGACAAACTCGTCTGGAACAATTCCGTCTTTGTTTTCGCGTGCTCTTGCCCACATGAATCACCGGTCTTCAAGATCTTCTTCGTCAACATTTCCGCTTTGGACCTAGTAGTTACCAGAAACAAGTAAGGATTTACATCCGCACAGATATTAACTGCGTAAAACAGAAAACCTATTCCAAAGCATCTAATGTGACAAAATTACAGATTGGTGTAAGAGGACACATCCCTATACCGTTTTAAGTTTCTGCATATATGAGACACGCAACACGACATACAAAACAGATATGGCCGGTTTTACTGTGCAGTGTATAATAAATAAGACAACAAACTTACTAATTTTAGTTTTAATCCCGAGTATCCTCCTCATCCCGTCCGATGTGGGAACTTGGATTGTGATATTGCCTATTTTCCCCTCTCCGAATTTTTCTTGCATAGGAAATAAAAATAATTTCATTAGTATGCTGGGATAGACAATAAGAACGAAACACAAATTAGAAAAAGCAATGTGTATTCCATACCATAAATATAGGCGATTTTAGTACATGATTAAGGTAATTGTCCCAGTTTTCTTGGTCCATTACCGTTTCGTAATTTTTGGGGAAAGTTCTTAGTTTGTGCGGCCTTTCCAGGAAGGGTTTTACATGATTGTTGTACAATTTCCTTCTGAAGTCCCGCAGTGAACAGTGTAGACGCTTCATGACCACTCGCTTGACTCATGGGGCATCTCATAAAGAAGTCGCAATAACATCTAATGTATGTTAATCACGAGACTCACGCTTAGACAACAAAAATGACGAATTGGTAACCGCATATGCATACCAGAATTTTCTCCCACATATTTTCTTTTGTTGTTGAAGGGACTTCCTTCCAACATAAATGTTTTATGCCAACCATATCACGGACCAAATAGCCTAGGTAACTACTGAATTCAATTCTATGGTCACCAATAGGCCGGAACATTTTGTCAAATTCAATATCCTTTTTTTTTGACATTTTTATCCGAGAAGTATCGATGCAGCTTCAACATTCTTATCATTCCCTCTCTTTTATGATCACTTCTGTAGAGTCTTCTTGTTGTGGCTGCTTTTCTGCTTCTGGAGCATTTTCCAATTCTTTTTCTTCTAAAACCTCAAATCATCATTTTCAAAATCTTCTGACTCTGGAAATAACCGAGGCAACATATGAAACCATGTGATGTTTAAGTAGAAACAAGTAAGAACAAGGTTTCGCACATTACCTGTTAAGTCTTCAAATCTAGCAATGTGGAGTATATGTTCACCATCATCGTCACTGATTGTACAATGTCATCATGACTCTCATCTAAATCCATCGTTTCTTCATCAGAATCCACCTCATCATCTGATTCCCTCCATTGGTCGTAATCATCATCTTCTCCCATGACAAAAGCTGTGTAGGTACGTGCATCTTAGTTAGGAATTTGAGTTTATTTTGGAAAATATTAGCTAAACCTAACAGGATAGGCAACATGTGTTACACCTATTTTCTATTATATGAAAAGAAAACAAACATGAACTCATTGATGCATGTAACTTGAGGCTAAAACATCACTGCAACACACAAAATCTCCTCATGATTATTGTGTTATCCACAAAGCGAAAGGTATCGGTTAAACGGTCTTATATAGATTTTTGTTACAAAAGCCAAGAGCACTAAAGCAGCAGATAATGATTATCCATTTTTAGCTTGAAGATATAGTCAAATTGGCCAACCAGCAACATGGTATTATTAAAAGTGGCAACTTAAAATGCAGACGTTACCGGCTCACCAAGTAACAGAGACTCAAATGATTAAATCTTGAGAAGCCTTGTATATAAATATGATTGACACAACATCGTCGATCAAAGTAGAGTTACTAACTCTCAATCAAAATCCAACCCAAACAATAACAAAAACCTAGAAAAAATTTAGCATCGTTAAGTTTTTTATTTTATTTTATTTTGTAAAACCTAACTAACTAGTAAAGCCCAACTAAGTAACATGAAAGAAAAATCCTTACCTAAATCTTATAATAGTTCATGCATGTAACTTAAGCCTAAAATATTATTGTTGTAACAAAATGAAATCACATCTCATCGTACAACCCGTGATTGTCATTAACTTGTTCTTTGATACAACCGAATAAAAACCCTAATCATGCTTTAACTAGTAAACCTATAAGATCTAACATCCGATTCCATGAGATCAAACAAAAAATCTAACATAAATTTAATATTCATTCGATAATGGGTTGTAGAAATAATACCAACAACAAAGATCGAGTTTAAAGAGGTAGATTCCTTGTAAAGATTAGAGATAGTAATAGAATAAAAACCCTACTCATGCTTTAACTAGTAAACCTATAAGAAGTGATAGAATAAAAACCATAATTATGCTTTAACTACTAAACCTATAAGATCTAACATCTGATTCCATGAGATCGAACAAAAAATCTAACATCAATTTAATATTCATTCTATAATGGGTTGTAGAAATAATACCAACAACAAAGATCGAGTCTGAAGAGGTAGGTTCCTTGTAAAGATTAGAGATAGTAGTAGAATTATGATTTCATATAGAGAATGAATCGAGTAATAAAAACTGAAAAAAGTAGATCGAACTCATCTTTCTTTTTCTTTTTGGAATTTAACCAAACCATCAAAGTGGGAATTGATTTTCCTTTTGAAATCATCCCGCCCAGTAAAATCCATTTTCATCACCCGCCAAACAAAAGATTTTTGGTGTTTTTCTTTTTTTTTTTTATTTCCAAATTTTTGATGTGTAACCAATATGGTTAGTTTCCTTATTTATGAGAGAATATATCGTAGACATTTATGATAAAATTGTTTCCCAAAATTTTCGAAATTTTGTTTCCGATCTCTAACCAACTCGAGAAGAGGCTATAGAAAAAAATTACTTTCCTATTTCGAATAATATTTACCTTAATAATTTTAAGCTGGGTTGTCTCATGTATTATTCTTGGTTTAGGGAGGAAACATATGAATTATTAGTGGCATCTATGTAGGAAACACATACAGTAAGCTAATAAAGATAAATAAACTAAACCCATCCATTTTCATGTTCATCATTTCCAGAAAACATAAAAGTTCAACGTGAATCATTCATCACATAAATGTCAACCTATCTATCAGCGTAAAAAGCCTCCATCTAGTGCAGTACTTAAAAAATAAATAAAACCACCACTGAAAACAAAATGGTCATCAAAAACCTGGTTCTTTTTCAGATTAGTCTGGTTCCTCATTCTCATCCAATTCCACGCAAAGATCATTATCATTAAAACCTGGTTCTTTACTTGTTCAAACTCATATTTTTGTTAAAAGTATTTGCAAGGAGATAATAAGATCATACCTAAAGTGATAAATTGATTCTTATTGTTTACAGGGGGGAAACTGTATTTTTCTAC
Organism: Papaver armeniacum; assembly: GCA_023531295.1. Taxonomy (NCBI): domain Eukaryota; kingdom Viridiplantae; phylum Streptophyta; class Magnoliopsida; order Ranunculales; family Papaveraceae; genus Papaver; species Papaver armeniacum. Next base: position 45,778 of record JAJJWW010012829.1, on the reverse strand, counting down.
ATTTCCTCCGTTCTTTCAGCTAATTATATTTATTTTTCCAAAAGAATGCACACTTCATAAATAAATAAATTTGCAAGAGTATATTGCATTCTCAGAAAGTCTATGAACTTGTAAATAATTATCTGATTTATTTCATGATTCCAATACCTAAATAATAAAAGAATTCATAAACATCACCTTCTTCTAAATGACAAAATTAGCAAACGAAACAAGAAACGAAAACAACTTTCAAAGCGTCCACAAAATGAAATCGATAAATCAAACCATATCATCAAAAAAAAAAAACATATCAAATGAACCATCCCCATCTTCAAACAATTCTTCTTGCAATGCTAAGGTGAACCTGATCACTCGAACCAGCAGGCTTGGGCGCCTTGTCATCCTCAGATTTGTCATTTTCTTCTTCATCAGGCTCCACATGCTTGTTAAGATCATGCTTGTTAACTTTTGGATTATCTCGCCATATCCGAACATCGGGACGATCTTCATCAATAATTTCAATAATAGAAGCGGGAGCATCATCATTCACAGTAGGAACATCAAAGATAAGCGGGAACATCGATCCCTCATCGCTGCGATTACAACGTCCGAGGAACACCAGGAATAACATCAAAGATAAATAGGAACATCATCATTGTCAACACTACCGACAACGGAACTAATTACAACGTTGAGAGGAACACCAGAACAATAGTTATTCCGTCCATAGTAATGATAATCCTTAATTTACGAGGACCACCATCGATCGAGGACATTTTTGGATCCTCTCTTCGCCATCTCTACAGTCCCTCTTAGCAGAACTCATTTTCCTCTTAATACTCTATGCTAATTTTTTTCTATGCTTGGTGTAATTTATATATATTTCTAAGGAAAACCCTAATTTCTTAGGTTTTCCATCATTATCTTAAATCACCTATTCTTTGGTATTTACATCGAATATTGTAGCAATATAAGGAGATATGGAATGAATATTTTCATGTTTATCTAATTTCCTTTTAATCTAATATACATAACGAACATAACAAACTAAAATAAATTATGATCTCATGAGATATATGGAATGAATATTTTCATATTTATCTAATTTCCTTTTTAATTTAATTACCTAGGTCGGTTGGGGTGGCCCGACCGGCTGGACCATAAGTGTAACGCAAAAAAAGGAAAAAACCAAATGTTGGCTAGTTAAACAATGACCCAACATTTAGCGGCAACACTTTCATGTTGATGCACGAAATTGAACATTTCAACATAGAAAAAAATCCAAACACCAAAACAAAAAACAAAAAATACAAGGAAAAAAAAAGCAACATAAATAACCCAATGAATAAATTGTACATTTCAGCATAGAAAAAAATTCCAAATACCAAAAAAAAAAAAAAAAAAAAAAAAAAAAAAAAAAAAAAAAAGCTACATAGATAAGCCTAGGAATGTGTTAGCGGCATGGACATCGTGAGTACACGTTTCCGATTGTCCACCAAAATTCTTCAACGAGACAACGCTCCTCATGTGAGGAATAATTGCAACCCTTGTTTCCCACGGTAGTGCCTCCCAAATTTCCGTCCAAGTTCTGGTGAGTATATTGTAACGCAATAAACGCTTATTTTGCCAAAATAAGAGGTCCTTGTTATTTACAAAGGCTATCGGGTTATAAGTCGGCCATTCATCCTCTTCAAAGTAAATGCTTATCTTATAATTCCAATTCCATTCCCCGCCAGGTGCCCATGTATGAATATTTTCTTCGGAAATGGGAGCCTAGAAATCTATCCGGGGCCTATCAATCCCCTCATGGATGTAGTAAAATAAAATGCGAACTCCGAACATGACCATCCCAAGTGATGGGTTAGTATCTATCCAAAATTCACTCCCAGGAATATAATGCTGGGGTGGAGAATGTTGATGGAACTTCTCAGTGTGTAAATTGAAAGATATTATGCCAATATCCTGCCGACAACAATCCTTCCAAAAATACAACCATGTGCGTACACACCGAACTCCGAAAAGTATAAGGAATTCGTTGCTATGTTCCTCCATCCCCTCTTGTCTCCTAGAGTGTGTATTTGAACTTTACCATGCATCCATGTGAATTCGAACTACCTTGTACTCATTGGTACGTTGACGTTGTGATGCCGAAACCCCCAATTATGTTGTATCGTGGATACCACGAATTTTCTGGATACGGTGCAATTGGGATGCATAGTTGTGGCAGATGGAGGTGCTCACCAGTTTCTGGATTCATAATATATGCAAGATCTTGTATGCCGTGGTGTGAAACATAAAAACATACCAGACCATTGCAAGATCCAACTATTGGGTGCAACATAGTCCAATCAACATGGGTTCCATCATTCGTGGCGTCGTGATTGTTGGTCATTACGATCCTATTGAAATCTTCCTCTCTATAAAAGAGTTGGGTAACTTTATCTTTCCTCATTCTTGGTGTGACACCAAAAAGGAATCCAATTCTTTTGTCCCCAAGGATAGTATTCCATTCTTTGCATACACATTTGTTTGCTAAAACGCTTTCTGCAGTTTGGATGCGCTGAAGTATCTCGGTAGTTAATTCCAACAACATATTCATCACTATTATACTAATGAAAGATTATAAAAAAATTGTTTTTACAAGCTTTTAGGATTTTCTTATTGTAGAATGCTACAAGCAGATACGAGTAAAGCTTAGAGCATCTCCAACAGTGGGTGTAAAAAATCTTACGTGGAAGTCTATTTAAGACTTTTATTTAAGAGATTATACACATATAGTAAATATAGGATCCTATGGTTAAAAAATTATCTCCAATAGTGAAAGGTTTAATCTTTAGAATATTTTATATGATAAAATCTTAACCGTTTATCTTTACTTTTACTAATTTCTAAAAAAAATAAAATAATTGAAAATATGACGTGGGGGTGCAAGTGAAGGTGTAAATAAGACTTTATTTTCACATACATCCTAGTTTGTAGGATCCCACCATTGGGGATGGATTTATGTTAATTGGGGGTCTAAAATCCTACATGTCATGAAAAACAAAAAGCTTGACCCTCTATTGGATATATATATAGACATCCAATACACCTGTTGGCTAATTTTTTTAGGTTTTCCATCTTAAATCACTATTCTTTGGTATTTACACCGAATATTTCAATTTCCATATTACTAAAAAAATGAGATATTGTAGCAATATAATGAGGTATAGAATGAATATTTTCATGTTTATCTAATTTCCTTTTTAATCAAATATACATTCCGAACATAACAAACTAAAATAAATCATGATCTCTTAGGAAATACCCAAATAATTTTTCTACTTTTTGACTAATTACTTAGGTCGGTTGGGGTGGGCGTCCGGACGGCTGGACCATAGGTGTAATGCAAAAAAAGGAAAAAACCAAAGGTTGGCTAGTTAAACAATGACCCAAACTAATTAAATTATACATTTCAACATAAAAAATAATCCAAACACCAAAAAAAAAAAAAACACAACTACAAGAGAAAAAAAAAAGCTACATAGATAACCCAAGGAATAAATTGTACATAGAATAAAATCCAAATACCAAAAAAATAAAAAAAATAACACAACTACAAGAAAAAAAAAAAAAGCTACATAGATAACCAAAGGAATGTGTTAATGGCATGGACATCATGAGTACACGTTTCCGATTGTCCACCAAAATTCTTCAACGAGACAGTGCTCCTCATATGAGGAATAATTGCAATCCTGCTTGTTTCCCACAATAGTTTCCCCCAAATTTCCGTCCAAGTTCTGGTGAGTGCATTGTAACGCAATAAACGCCCATTCTGCCACAATAGGAGGTCCTTGTTTTTTCCAAAAGCTATCGGGTAATAGGTATGCCACCTTTCATCCTCATCCTTTTCCAAGAAAATGCTTATCTCATGATTCCAATTCCATTCCCCGCCAGGTGCCCATGTATGAATATTTTTTTTTGGAAATGGGTGCCCAGAAATCTATCCGGGGCTGATTAATCCCCTCATCATATGCCTCATGGATGTAGTAAAATAAAAGGCGAACTCCGAACATAACCATCCAAAGTTCTGGGAATTCACTATCAGGAATATGATGCGGGGGTGGAGAATGTTGATGGAACGTCTCAGTGTGTAAATTGAAAGATATTATGCCAATATCATGCTGACAACAATCCTTCCAAAAAATACAACGATGTGCGTACACACCTGAACTCCGAAAAGTATAAGGAATCTCCTCTGCTATGTTCCTCCATCCCCTCTTGTCTCCTAGAGTGTGTATTTGAACTTTACCATCCATGTGAATTCGAACAACCTTGTACTCATTGGTAAGTTGACAGTAGCCGAAACCCCCAATTACATTGTATCGTGGATACCATGAAAGTACTTGATCTCGTGCAATTGGGATGCATAGTTGTGGCAGATGTAGGTGCTCACCAGTTTCTGGATTCATAACGTATACAGGATCTTGTATGACGTGGTGTGAAACATAAAAACATACCAGACCATTGCAGGATCCAACTATTGGGTGCAACTTACTCAAATCTTCATGGGTTCCATCATTATGGGCATCGTGATTGTTGGCTGTTACGATCGGGCTGAAATCTTCCTCTCTATAAAAGAGTTGAGTAACTTCTTTCCCTATTTTTGGTGTGACACCAAAAAGGAGTCCAATTCTTTTGTCCCCGAGGATAGTATTCCACTCTTTGGAAACACATTTGCTTTCTAAAATGCTTTCAGCAGTTTGGAGGTGTTGTAGTATCTTGGTAGTTAATTCCGGCAATATATCCATCACTATTATACTGATGAAAGATTATCAAAAAAAATTTTTTTTACAAGCTTTTAGGATTTTCTTAATATTGTAGTTAGCTTCAAGCAGGTATGAGTAAAGCTTATATAGACATCCAATACACCTGTTGGCGAATGGTCGCGTCATTGATGAGCATGCATTATTTGAATGGTCGCGTCCTTAATGAGCATGCAAGTAACGCATATTTGCCCGTTTTATCTTATAAGCGGTTAAAAGGGAAAAAAATCTATAACTGGATTTAAGGGAACAAAATCTAAAGGATAACCATTACATCATGAAGTAGGTCTGAAAGGACATGACATTTTAGTAGGGTGTTATTATTTCTTTGAATTCAACCGCTGCATGCGTCTCTTGGGAATAGTTCTCAGAAGAAAAAAGAAAAAAAAAGATAATTAATGTGAAAGAGGAATTAGGGATTATATTCATTTTCCAGAGAGAAAATTAAGCCAAGAGAGGAGAAGAAGAAAAAAAGTTTCAGAGATAACAATGGCTCCGAATAACCCAGAAAAAGGGAGTGGTTCCAAACCATCAAAAGGCAAGACCCCAATGACATCGGAAGAAGTTGATAAAGAGGAGTGCTTGAAGAGAAAGGAAGTGATGATGAGGTTCAAATTAGCAGTATGTAAAATGAATTTGGAGCAACTAGAGAAAGCTAAGTACCATATATCGAAAGCAATAATATTGAATAAAAAGAAGAAGAAAGAAGAGGCAAGGAATATGAGAGAAGAGGAAGAAGTAGGTTTGCAGAACAATAACCAAGATGATGATATGGATCTATTGTGGAATGAGTTTGATCATGCAAATTCAGTATGTGAGGCAGAAAATGAAGAGACAAAGAGGAGAAGCATAGAGAAAGTAAAAGATGAAGAATACCCAGAAGAATTTTTGCAATTGTTGCAGAAAAGGGAAAGGAGACAAGGTGTGTTTTTAATGAGAAGGATTAGGGCTAGAAGAGCATCAATTTATCTTTGGAAGATATAAGGATTATACTGAGACCACCCTGTGAATGAAATCAGTGTAGAGGATGAGTATCAGGCGTACCTATCACGAACAACACATGAAAATGAGGTCATACTCAACATAGTGACTGATTCTGAAACTGATATGCGATCGGATAGGGAAAAGTCGGATTACGACTCCGAGTGATGGCCGACAATAGGTAAGGCTCTACCGATTCCAATTTTCTTATAGTTGGTGAATTTTTTGGGTTAAGTTGCTTTAATGGAAATGATGATACAAATTTTGCAAATGGTTATACAAGTTACTATTTTGAAGAAATAGGTATCATCAAAGTACAGAGAAAAATTGGAATTAAGAGTGGTCTAATGGGAAATTGTGGACTGTGGACGACTGAATCTTGTTCCGTTTTTTGGAATTTATGTTTTGGATTTAGGATTTATTTTCATGTTTTTTGTAATGTTAATGACTGAATGGTGTTGGAGTTGCTTAATTAATGACTGTCTAATGGATTAATCTTCTTGTTTAATGACTGTTTTCTTGTGTATGATTGAATGGTGTTGGAGTTGTTGGTTGCATTGTCAAACTCAATCTATGACCAAAGAACTGGATAGGAGTATATAGAAAGCACAAGTACTGTGTTGAAAACTTGGAAAAATCACGCCTAATTTTATTACACAATATTACACAAATTTGACATTGTATTGAAATCACAAAGGATGCTGAAATTACATAGATTCTATAAGACTAGGTCCATCAAGGGGAAGGGGTCTTCCTGGCTTTCGTCTACAAAAAGAATCCCGATTAGTCACATAATCAACATTTTTTTTTTCGACTTCTCAAAAATCTTTTTCATTCGTGGGCATTTTCAAGAATATCATCATTGATTTGTCTATCAATCACTTATACCTTTTGCATCTCAAATTCTCACTTCTTTTTACATTTTTATTTTTTTCTCTCGGATTTACTTTAATGAACACATAAAAGTCTCCCTATAGATTCGCATAATTTATAACCATAAATACAACTGGAATACAAAAATGCCTCCCTATTTTTCCGTATTTAGATAAATCATATATATATACTAAAATCAATGTGGTGTTGTTCGCGTATATGACCATATATTTATCGATATGGAAACTGCTAACGCTGCAACACGAGTACCAGATGCGATGATTTTAGTTGAGCAAATAATCAAAGAAACTTTCGAATAATGTGGTTTTTGTTTTTAGAAATTGTTTATTTTTATTATTATTATTTATTTTTTTAAATGTTGAGGATGTTGGTATTATTTTGCTTCATTTAGTTTTATAAAAATATTGGTTCTTTAAATTCTTTGCTTGATATTTGATTGTTAATTAACTCGTTGAGTCAACACAATTCAGTTTTCCATAATATACCTTATATAAACATAAGCCCTTATGATAGTTATCAGATTTTAATTTTAATTTAGACTCGACCAAATGGAAGAAATATAGCAATAATTTATGGAAAGACTGGACCACAAGGGATCTTGGCACCAATGCCAAATTTGGGTCAAGCCAAAAAAATGTGGCAGACATTTTAGAAACAAAAAATAATCTTCTCTATATTATTTGGCAAAACAGAAGAAGAGGAGTACTGAAGAGATCTATCTTTTCTTTTGCATGTACCCAAGAAAGCAGTAGCGTGGTGATTGACAAATACTGCTTTTGAAGGAGAGAATACTCTAGAAGGTTTGATAACACCCATAACCCTATCAGTATCTAAGGTAATATATATATATATATATATATATATATCAATTATTCTTAATATAAAGGAGAATGATTTTGCTGATGTGTCGACACCAGATTAAGTTTGATTTGTGGTGCAGCCACATCAGAAGCAGTTTGAAATGTCATCGCCAAATCATTGCCATGTCATCCTATGAAACTGTTCACAACAGACATGTCCAATCGTATTTTCGGTTTTCAGATTAAAACAGATCGAGAAGGACACATCCTAATGTCCATCACGACTTTAGACTTACAGACGCGTCTGTTGAGTTGCATAAATAATCAAGTTGATACCTTGCAACAAATCCCTCTTCTGCGTCATCTTTTGTTCATTCAAGAAGGTAGAAACCCATTTCTGATTTTCTTTTGGTTTTACCAAAGTTTTACTGTTTTGGTTTTGGATACAAACAGGCTCTTCCAAGTGCTATACAAAGTCACTCACAAACGTACCGTCTTAGATACTTTCTGGATTTCTCCTCATTTTTGTGGTCTTATCAATTTGTTATTGTTTTTGTTTTGGATATAAACAGCTTCCAAATGCCGCACATGGTAACAATACTAACAAACGGGGAGTCTCGGATATTATTATTTCTTCCGTTCGAGGATAAGAGGCTTCTTACCAGGGAATCGTTTTTACCGACTAATAAAGTCGTCAACGGAAATTAGAAGATAATGTTTGGGGCAAAAAATATGCTCATTACTTTCTTGATAGAATGTCAGACCTAGTTTTCTCAGTATTTTACCATGTATTAAGAGCGTTCTGGAGAGGAAGGAAGAGTTTTTGGTTTTACCCGGTTGGATTTAGGATAGTAATAGCGGTAAGAATAAAGGTGTTTTGATGCCTTACTTTTTAACATCTAAGTTTTCTGAAATAAATTACTGAGGGCCACCACGTGGTACATATACTTCTTCAAGAGTCGCCATTTTAACAAATATATTGTCCCGAAGACGTTTAAATTCAGATACACCATGTTTGTAGTTTTGCTTTTCAAATTTAAACCCTTCGTAGTTGCATGTAGTACAGGTTTTTGGATTTACCGACACGACTCTTCAGTTGCTTTAATAATTAGGTCGAATTCAGACCCCTCCGATCAAATTCATACGATGCGTCAAATCCTTCCTTTGTGCATCTTTTATTTACAGAGACTCTTCCAAATGCTGTAGAATCACGAGTTTTCACTCAGTTTTGATAGTTTTTTGGTGGTAAGAATTCAGTTACCTCCATGGTTTTCAATCAGTATACATTTATTCTGATCAAGAATGAGAAACAGAAGAATACGAAGAGATTCATGGGTTCACTTGGCCATGTATTTAAAGCGAAAATTTGAAAGACAACAAATTTCATTAGGGTTATCAATTTGAAATACCTCTCATGAAGCATTGCGGAACAGACTCATCAATGTTCGGGTTTTATTCTGTTTCTTTCTTTTAAATTTAATGATCGTCATTCTGCATTTGTGATTTATCGGATCTTTCTTTTTTATTTTGATTACTTTGTAGATACTTGATGACACAAAAAAGTTTTTTTTTTTTTTTTTGTAGACGAATAAAATCGTCTGAACTCTAAATGGTTGTTATTTAAGGACTGATTTGAGTAACATTTGACGATTATTTGTTGGATTCTGGACTTAGCAATTTGGTTAGCTTTGTCCCATTGGTGTAAGTTGCTTTCATTTTGATTTTGGAATAGTAAAGTACAATGGACACACGTAAGCCTAATTATCTCTTTTCCATACAAGTTTTTTTTTCCAAATCTGTTCTATATCTTTTTATCTCTATTTTTGCAGGTCAAAATTGTCGCAATAACTAAACTGATGACACTAACAAGTTTGTGGTTAAGAAGAACAATTCTTCCATACGTATAAGACATATCCATGAAGACCGAAGAGTAAATCACAAAATATAGTTTCAGGATCAGTAAAAGAAACCCTTTGGCCCAGTTCTATATTATAAAAGATGGCTTCTCATGATGATGATTTTTTTCTGTATACTTTTCGTGATAGAGACGGATGATGGAAGAACTTTATACTACATCAAACGTACGTAAGATGCAATTGTAAATAACATATCAACCAATGCGTGCAGTGCTAAATGAGTTCCAAATTTCAAGTGAGTGTTTCTGGATTATTTAGTATTGCATACCAAGTTGAATTCATTGTACTTTATAAGTGAGTAAAAGATGCTCTTCGAAATGGTACGAAAAGAAAATGAATTTTGGGTTTCAGTTTCGAATTGTCATGGTAACATTTGCGAAGAAATTTTTGAAATTTGGGTTTCTCTCCGTTTGGAATTGATTATTGCAGGAGAAGATCTAGCTGTTGCACGGCTTAGGTGCTTTGGTAGGAAACGAAGTAGATCTTCAAGAGAAACGTCAAGTATCTATTCAGGTATGTCATGCTTCTCTTAGAAAAATTACTTCACTTTAATCAAATGGCTTATGAGTTCTTTAAAAAAATTATTCCACCAATCGTTTGATGAAGACTTCCCCTGAGTAGGCTGAGAAGAACAGAATGTTCTTCATTGAGACGCCTTCCAAGATAGTTGATAACATCAACCAATTGTTTCAGCTATGTCTCTAGGAGGATGCTGTTATATGGATCTCATGCATGAGTATAATAGTAAGACTAATTTAAAGTTGGATGATGTTATTTCTCCCTTTCTGTCTCTCTATTATTTCAAGAGAGCAGGCAATGATCAGGTGAATCTATTTAATGCCCGCGCAAATGCGCGGGTTTACTGAGCTTGTATATATATATCCAAATAATATGGTCCCAAGTTTTACCAAAAATAAAATGTTAACAAATTCAAACAAAAAAAATAAAAAATAAAAAAAGGAAAATGTTTATTACACAATTAATAAAATAAAATAAAAAGGCTTCATTGCTCTGATCAAAGATACTGCTACATTTAAGAATAATACTTATTTAGGTAAGCCAAGAGTGTGAGAACTGAGAAGCATATAGTTAGGCTGTTTTCTTTCTCTACTTTATATCTTGTTACCAAAAAAAGTAAATTAAGAAACAAGTGTGGCTATACCAACTTTTTATTGTTTTTGATAAGACCAAAAGTTATCAGATCTTGTGGGGTATACAATAAAGGCTATTGTTATAATACAATTATACTTCTCTTTCAGTCACACATAACAAGAAGTCCCAAAGTACAACTACCATAGGAATGTACCCCTAAAATTCAAAAACCAATCATAAGAATGTTCCATATATATACTCCTAGTATCTAGTGATGAGGCTGGTATTTAGGACAGGTCCCACTAGATATACCCCTAAGATCATAAATGCTTTTTGGTGCAATTTTTTTTGATTATATAAAATCCCAATTCATATTCTTAGAAGCCTAGCTAGCTCTTACAATTAAATTTGTATTAAAGGAACCGATCGATCAGTATTTATTTTTTAAAATACTGGCCGATAATATAGGATTTATCATGTCTGTGCCTTTAATCTGGACGAAACATGAAATATCAGGGATACATATGGATATATGGATACATGAAATATCTGTGCCTTTAAATGTTCCATATATATGGATATCCGATAATATCGCATTATTGGTCGTATCGGACCGATCAACCGATAATATTGGCAAGGATGTTTCGGGATGTTAGGTTATCAGGTGTAACTAGTTTATTTGATTGGTCGGCATTATGAATTCACGAACGACTATGATTGGCTTCGTCGACAAGACTCGATATCCAATTTTTTGACCAATGTCACTCTTGGACATGGCTTATTAAGCTAAACCAATTTTTATTTCGATGTCACGATCTTAGAGAGTATAGTTCATCCAAATCTAATTTTCCGAGAGTATTTCCACCAACATAAATTGATGATGGTAATTTTCCATTTTTATCGATGTCACTCTTGGACGAGCTTCTAAACCCCTGATTTTTATTTTGATGTTAAGATATCTTAGCAAGTATATTTCATCCAAATCTAAGTTTCCGGAGATCACCGAGATAAATTGGTTTAATTTTCTATGTTTACCGATGTCACTCATGGACGAGCTTGTAAACCAATTTATATTTCGATGTCACGATCTTAACAAGTATAATTTATCGTCCAAATCTATTACGGGGAATATCTCCACCAAGATAAATTGATTGATGGTAATTTTCCATTTTTACCGATGTCACTCTTGAACGAGCTTGTAAACCAATTTTTATTTCGATGTCACGATCTTAGCAAGAATTTTTCTTCCAAATCTAAGTTTCCGGGGAGTATTGCACCGAGACAAATTGCTTAATGCTAATTTTCCATTTTTACCGATGTCACTCATGGACGAGCTTGTAAACCAATTTATATTTCGATGTCACGAGCTTGGCTATTCACACCACTTCAATGCCATGCGCAATACCATCATTAATCTACTAAACCCTATTTTCAAACTCTAATGTCAGACTATCAAAGAGTATCTTCAACCCTTTAGATACGTACCATCATTACTCTACTAAACCCTATTTTTAGCCACTGTTGGTAAACATAATGATGGTGTTAGATCTTAATGTTAGTTTTCTGGTCTTTAATATGGAAATTTTGCGTATGCTAACATTATTAGAGTTTAAGCATTTAAAGCACTAAAATGTGGAGTCGTTGAACCAGTTTAGTTTTTTTCAGAACACTAATTTTAAACATCTAAAGATTGGCAGCTTGGTGGATTGATTCGTTACCTAACTCCTTCGAGGTCATGCGTTCGAATATGGGCAATATCTTTTTATTAATTTTTTCAAAACGAACTTTTTATCCGCGCTATAAAACCGGCGTGTCTATAGAACACACACTATGGACACACATATACATGCGTGTCCAAAAAAGAACTTTTTGGACACACTTTGAATTTGGCGTGTCTATAAAATGTTGAGTAGTTGAACCAGTTTAGTTTTTTCAAAACACTAGTTTTAAACATCTAAAGATTGGCAGCTTGGTGGATTGATTCGTTACCTAACTCCTTCGAGGTCATGCGTTCGAGTATGGGCAATATCTTTTTATTAATTTTTTCAAAACGAACTTTTTATCCACGCTATAAAACCGGCGTGTCTATAGAACGCACACTATGGACACACATATACTAGCGTGTCCAAAAAAGAACTTTTTGGCCACACTTTGAATTTGGCGTGTCTATAAAATGTTGAGTAGTTGAACCAGTTTAGTTTTTTCAAAACACTAATTTTAAACATCTAAAGATTGGCAGCTTGGTGGATTGATTCGTTACCTAACTCCTTCGAGGTCATGCGTTCGAATATGGGCAATATCTTTTTATTAATTTTTTCAAAACGAACTTTTTATCCACGCTATAAAACCGGCGTGTCTATAGAACGCACACTATGGACACACATATACTAGCGTGTCCAAAAAGAACTTTTGGCCACACTTTGAATTTGGCGTGTCTATAAAATGTTGAGTAGTTGAACCAGTTTAGTTTTTTCAAAACACTAATTTTAAACATCTAAAGATTGGCAGCTTGGTGGATTGATTCGTTACCTAACTCCTACGAGGTCATGCGTTCGAATATGGGCAATATCTTTTTATTAATTTTTCAAAACGAACTTTTTAGCCACGCTATAAAACCGGCGTGTCTATAGAACGCACACTATGGACACACATATACTAGCGTGTCCAAAAAAGAACTTTTTGGCCACACTTTGAATTTGGCGTGTCTATAAAATGCCCACTATGGACACGCATACTGGCGTGTCTATAAATCGTACACTATGGACACGCATATACCGGCGTGTCTATAAATCGTACACTATGGACAATCATATACTGGCATGTCTATCAATCGTACACTATGGACACGCATATACTTGGGCGTGTCTAATGAACCAACTTTAAAACCACACCTTAAATGGCGTGACTAACCTTTTGGACACGCCACAACTACATAATGTGGCCATAGACTGGTCTATAAACACGCCCAATCAAAAATTTAAAGTTAACGTGACTAAACGGTTGATAGTTTGACACGCTACTAGCCCTGGCGTGGCTGAAACCACTTATATTAACATGCCCATAGAACATGGCGTGTCTATAGGGTAGAAGTATACCCTATAGACACGCCAAAACCAAAAAGGCGTGAAAGGGAAATTTATATCTGGCGTGGCTAAAGGTCATTTCTGTACTAGTGATTCTAGGTTGTTGGTCGGTTGTCAATCCGTCAAATATAATTTCACTTTCTCAATCAACTAGATATAAATATAGTATTCGATAAGAAAGAGTTCGTATCCACAGAGAGGCGTTTGTTGTTATAAACTTTTAGTTTCTAAAGTAACCCAAGGTATGTTTGTTGTATTTAAGCAAATAAAAGTAATTAAAAGCAAAGTAAGTAATTCGAATTGTCAATAAGGAGAGAATATTGGTCAAGGGATAGTATCATTCACAAACATGTATTTTCATCAATGATTAGAATTGGTATTTAATCTCGTATTTATTAAAAGTCCTAGGATATCTTGATCGCAAGTATAACCCGTTAATTCCCTGTTTTCATCACAACCACATTAAAAGATGCATATGTGAATTCTTCGTAGAAAGCAACCTAAAGTGTAAAAGCACAATTAAGTTTAACTCCCTAAAAGCATTAAGATTTATGGAATAAGACTCATCAATGCAAACGAATGTGTAAAAGCACTAAACGTTTTAACAAAAGTTATGATTCACTTGTGACTAGTAGGATATATCACTACAAGCTCTAACCACAATTATGCTTCTTAGAATCAGGGATAAACAACGTTTCCGTATTGAAAACCCTAATATAGCTCTAGAGATGAACACAAATCGGATTGATTCCGGACTCAACCTAACAAGTTTTCAAATCTTATAACACTATTAATTGTGAATCACAAACAATAATTACTGAGACAAAACTAATTCATTGAATCAAAAGCATGTTGAGAAATCAACTTTTATCCCATAACCAATAAGGTGTTTAGCTACTCATAGCTATGGAGTTCATCATAATCAATATTCAATAATAAAACAAGGAAGAAGAAGAACAAAACCAAACCCTAGAAGCGTAAACAAAACGGCTCTCCAAAATTCCAAGAAAAGATATGATATTTGTTGTAGAAGACCTTCCCTTTTATAGCTTTCTCCAACTTCTAAAATTAGGTCTAGTCTTCAAAGTCCATTAGGTGAGAATCCACCAAGCCCACAAGAAAGAGAAACCCGTGTAGAAAATACGCCCCAAAAACGGCCGCCGGAAGTCTGTATTGTGGCCGGAAAAAACGGCCTTGGAAAAATGCCCGAAACGGCTCCGTGGATCGGCAAAGTCCGCCTTGGCCACCGGTCAACGGGTCGGATCGGTCGGGTCAACGCTGAGTCAACTCGGGTCAAGTCGGTCGAACCGGGTCAGACCGAGCCAGGATGTGAGTCAGAGTCTCCAGGCCAAAGCTGTTGCACAGCCTAACCCTTGTGATGCACAATGATCGTGCTTCACCAGCTCAATTCCTTCTCAAACTTGCCTGGCCATATTCTCAGCTGTTGCAGCTTCAAAACCACTTACAATTCCATCCAGAAATCCCACTAACCATTCAATCCTTGCTCCTGCATCTCCACCTGCACCATGTCATAACAGCCCATTTCCACTTACCAGCAACTTAGCCAGCTGGCAACACTACTCTGACTCCAACCTGCAGCCATTGCTAGACATAACCCCTGGCCTCAAATTAACCCTGTAGACAATCACAAGGCACCATCTTGACCTGCCATCACTGCTGCATTCCAGAGACCCATTACAGCTGCAGACTCCACCAGCCTTGCCTGCATATCACCATCAACAGCTGACCATTGCAACCTTCCAACAGCATTGCCATTGCAGCAGCATCAGCTAGAAGCAGCAACACAAACTTCCTGTCCAGCCTGCCTCTCAGCTCCAACAATCCAACACCAGCTTCACTGAATTGCAGCTTTTACTGCTCCATTTGCTCTCCCAGCTACAACAATACTCCGCAACACCCTAGCCTCGACCGAGCCGCTTCAGAACTCGACTACCACCACCAACAAAGATTTTCAAATCAAAACCTATAACAAAGAATGTCATCTCCACTGCCTCATTTCACTCAAGCCAAGCACAACCACTTTGCAGACCCCATCTGTGGTCAGCCTCCACCGTCGCTGCAACCTGCCATTGCATCACTACAGCTGTTACTGAGGTCAAAGTTCATAATAGCACAATACTCGAGCCATTCCTGCAATCCATTCTTGGTCCATTTTACTGCCCTGCAATTCCACTAATCTCAACATCTATTTAAGCTTTAATTCACCACTGCAGCTCCTTGGTTTACTAGTGTTGATGGGTGAAAACTACTCCTGCAGAATTTGGTAATTTGGGGTGTGGATGAGGAATGAATCTAAACCTTCAACAAATGCACTGCGCGGTGAGTGCTTGTAGATTCGAGAGATCAATCTGTGCAAGTCCGGCCTAAACCAAGAAATGGCCGTTCCAGACTTGTTTCGGTCACAAAGTGAAGGAAATGGGGTTGATCTTAGGGAGGGAAGCGAAGAAGGTGTTGAGATTGTGAAGGTGTTGGCTTGCTTATGACTTGTAACAGAAAGATGAGCAAGCTTACGGTTGATGCAAGCAGGCTCTGAGTGTTTGAATACGGTTTTTGTATTAACACTTGGTTTCTGTCGTCTGAACTTGTGTTGTTCTGTGTCCTGTTTGAAATAGGGCGGAGAACCTATTTATACAAGTCATTGAGCCTCATTCACGTTTCTCGTGGGAAGTGGAGGTAGTGGAATGATGGAGTAGTGGAGTTGTGTGTCGGTGATACACGACCAGTCTTGCCCACTTCTCCTGTTCATCTCTAACCGCCCATGACTTCCTAACACGTTCTTGTGATGGCGCGTTGCACGCTGCACGCTGTAAACCGCCGACCAATACCCCGAGATGTATCCCCCCGTTGTGACATGATTGATGTCCTGGAATGTGGATCGTGGATCCACGAAAGATAGCATGTAATCGTTGAATTGAATAACTCACGTTATTCGTAAAGTCGATACTTGTGAAGTATCGTGTGTATTTCATGCAGTACTTGCATTGTGGTGTGGTAAGGTGATGGGTAATAACGCCTTCTCGACCAATTGACTCCCGACTGGGTTGTATAACCAAGTCTGGTGAAGTTGGACGGATGAGATGAGCCTTGAGACACTCATCTCGCGACCGTTAATGAATATTAGGGTTTTTGAAGAGGTGCGCAAGCATCACTCTCCGCTTTGGTCGAAACCAAGCATGGGAAGGATTTTGAGAGGACCGACCATACATGCGTGTTGACGGCATGATGGTGTAGGTGCCTCGTATTCCGTTCCCTCATGAAAGCGCGATCCGGGCCGCTCAATTTGACCGTCAAAGAGGAGTGGTCGAGATTGATTTTGCGATAGAAGTTTGATACCGCAAGAAGCCGCGCGCCACACTCTTTTTCCTCGGCGCGTTTTCAAGACGACCTAGCTTGGTCGGTCTTGGCCGGTTGGTTTGGCGTGAAGATGGTAGGCTGATGTTCACGCCCATGTCTCACCGTCCCATGAAAACGTGATCTAAGCCACCCACCTCGTCCGGTGAAGTTGAGTGGTCGAGATCGATTTGCAATTTGGGAAGTGTATCCACGCATGTTTGAGAGGGCGTTTTGGATTGGCCAGCGTGATATGCCTTGGCCGACCGCATGAAGAGGTAGATGGGCCCACGGTGGTCATCTTTGGTATGACCGGACTCGCTTAATCTAATATGTGACCCTCCATTCGTGCCGGAGAAGATGGACGCGCATGATGGCTTGAACCCTAATTTTGGCTTTCAAAGCCGCGCGACCATGCTATTTCAAAGTGACGAATGTGTTGTAACCAACCATGGTTGGTTTTGACCGATTGGTCAAGTGTGTAGGCGGTCACATGGTGATTGTGTCGACATGCTCCGGGCCCTTTGAGTTCGCATCTACACCCTCCATCTATACCTGCGAAGATGGATGGTTGAGACCGTTTTGCGGCACATGTAATATGCCGCAAACCCTAATTTAGGGTTTTCCGCCCATAATGCTTGGTATGGACGGTTTCTTGGCAAGCAAAGGCCAATGGTCGACTATGCCGGTCGGCCGTGTGTATTCCATACCGCTTGGGGTGATGGAATTGATCCGTGGTCATCCAATCATGCTTGTGGAGTTGGATGACCGCGATCGATCATATCTCGGCAAGCTAAGGCCGTGGGTATTCCATACCATGCTTAGGGTGATGGAATTGATCCGTGGTCATCCAATCATGCTTGTGGAGTTGGATGATCACGATCGTATCATATCCGAGACCGATACGGTCAAGTCCGGATGCTCAATCGGGCTAGTATAACACACCGAGAGGGGCTCAATCGGGCTAGTATAACACACCGAGAGGGGCTCAATCGGGCTAGTATAACACACCGAGAGGGCTCGGGCTAGTATAACACACCGAGAATCACCAGTACGGGTATTTCGTACATGGTTTCATTATAGTGCTTGGAGGTTCGTGTTACTCAGTATGAGTAACACTCGGTCTCATGCCACACCGATAATGATTCATTATAGTGCTTGGAGGTTCGTGTTACTCTATAAGAGTAACACTCGGTCATCATGCCACACCGATAATGAGTACAAGAAATACAAGGTCAATTAAGTGAGGGAGTATCCAACACTTATAAATGGCTTTATCTTTTACAAGATGTCGCATGATTTTTCTGGTTTTTTTACAAACTCAACCTTGAACGAAAATCCACCATCAACATTAAGTCCTCGCCTAGCACACAATGGTTACACTATTGTGTGGTAGGCGTGAGATGGTGACGTTAAAGATAAAACTTATGAGACAATGTTAGATGTTACCAGGAGAGACGGGTCGTCCTGTCCTTCGAGCATGTCACGTTCAAGAGACGTCCAGAAAAGTGTTCCCCTAGCATGATGTCGGTCTTGCACGCTTCGATCGACCTTGCTATGACTTTTCGGTCGAGGGTTATTGCGCCGCTTCGTTCAATCGTGGGGATGTGCCTAATCGACCGATCATTGCGCCGCTTCGTTCGTGGGGTTACTGCGCCCGCTTGATCGAACGTGGGCTTGTTGTGTCTGCTTCGGTTGAAAGTGGGTCTACTGTGTACATGCTTCAAACGTCACCATGTGCTTCGATCAAACCGCCCTGTTGTGTGCGCCTATTATACCAGCCTTATGTCGTGATTAACACCAGCCTTTGAGCAATACCAGCCTTTTGACTTGAGCAATACCAGACTTGAGGCTTGTACCGTACTTAAAAATTGTACCAGACTTGAAATCAATACCAGACTGAAACTTGTACCGACTTGAAATCAATACCAGACTTGAAAACTTGAGTTATACCGAAGCTTGATCAATACCAGACTTGAATGATGTTTGGACTGGCCATTGTGTGAGTTGTGTCTTGCCGTGTGTGGCGACACTTCTCATATGCTTTCATACAAGTTCTAACTCCTGTCTTTTATTTCATTGCGGTAGAAAGAATCCCTGTTGAGATGTCTTCTGGAGATAATGCTGGTGTCAAGTCAGGAAGTGTTGATAGCTTCAAAGATATGCCGAACGTTGATGATGAGCTGTTCACCGCGCCCTTTCAACTATGAAAATATTCGTTCCACCGGATAACCCACCTCATATCGACTTTAGGGTTCTTCATGCTCCGCTGGGTCCTCATGAAGGATGGATGAGACGTACGTTTAAGCAATGAGTACATCAAAGATAACTTAGAGTGCAGATTATTGATGTAGCTTGAGTGTTGAAACGACTCGAGAGGATGTTAAAGTGGTTTCTGGCGCGAACGTTGAGGTAGATCCTGGAGAGAGTGTTGAAGCAGGATTCCGAAGCGAACAGGGGTCCCGGAGAAAGCATTGAGGCGTCTCTTGAATAGACTATTGAAGCAGCTTCGCGGAGGGAGAGTTGAAGCGGCTTCCTCTCCGATTCGATTTACCCTTGCGAATTCCATGATTCTTGACGAGACCATCTTTCTCGTGTTGAAGAAGTCCTTGATCGACGGTGAAGGAACTTCATGCCGAGCCTCGATCCCCAGCGTGGTTTACATGGTTTGTTCGTAGTGGTTTTTGTCGAGCCTGGTATGGAATATCTCGAACGTTGTTGCATCATTGCGGGAGTCGTACATGTGGCACCGGAGTTGGAGTTGGCGGACACGCGAATATTATATCTCGGTGGTTTTCCCTTGCCGCTCAGAAACCGCTTATGTAAGGTCAAGGTTGTATCGCTTTGTTGGTGAGATATATGCCCTTGCGTCACGCTCGTACATCCTTATCTCGGTTGTAACCGCTACATCCATCCATGGAGGAGAACATGCCGTGTCCGCTGGTTGCATCTACTAACATGTCGATGTTCGAGAGGAGAATCGCTTTTGGAGCATTCCATTGGGCGGAGAGACTGGGTGTCAGTCTCTCCTGCTAATTGCTAACAGCGACGCCGGTATATCGTCTTCCCCTTCTAATCACGTCTTGCTTCGAAAGTGCGTCCCCTTTTGGTGTGAGTATGGGTTGAAGCTTCACCGTATGTGCTGGTCTGGTTTCCTTCGAAGTCCGTCATTGTGGTGGGATGACGCACAATCTTGCATGGGCTAAACTTGGCCGTCCTGAGAGTCTTGAGAGAAATCACATTGGAAGATGCTCCTGTGTCGACGAGGGCCCTCCCCGAACTCGAACCCTTGATGTGTGCGGTAACATGTAGGGCCTGTCGTGATCTTTTTCTCGCCATCATGTCGTCTTCTCGTAAATGTAACATTATTTACAGTGTGTTTTCGATGCGCTTAAGACTTCGGACGTGAAGGAGTCGGTGTACGTCCGTAGCTATTTTATTAATTACAGAAACATCTCTCGCACGTTGATTCTTTGAGAGGCGCAAGAGTTCACACAAGCTTTCCACTAGAGATGCCGCTTCCTAATCCACTCGTCTCTCGGTTCGTAGTAAATCTGTTGACCTCGGGAGGATCGTTGTGAGGATCGGTCCCAGTGTAGGAATCTCCATGACAGACCGTTCATATCTAATGTCGCTCATTTTATCGAGTCCACGTAGGTCCGCGCCGCTGAAATACCTCTTTCTCGAGTTGCGGCCATATCCGTTTGAGTCTTAGCAAGAACTTCCTGCTTCTCCATCAAGTCTGAAATGGTAATGGATGGTGGTCCTCCTCTCGTCCCTCCGGATCCTCGTCCTGATGCAGGAGTGAAAGTTGTTGCTCTGGTGACTACTGGAGGCATTACGCTTGAGGAGTTGTCGGGATTTGCGGCTGCTCTGACTCTGGTGACGGGAGGTGTTACACTTACTAGAACATCTCCTGCTACGCTGGCACCGGTGGTAGAAGTGACGGCTGCATAAGGTGTATTGACCACGGTAGCTTCGAAATTATAGGACGGAGCCCCTTTCGTATCTTGTGTTACTCGCCAGAAGAAGAGGTTGAAAAGTTGCCTAAGGAATTGAAGTCAAGCAGGTTGTACTTCAAAGGATGAAAGTCTCTCTTGCCCGGAAGGACGAGTTGCTTCCAAGGACTTTCCTTGAAGGATCGTAGCTACCTACTTGTCTTTTTAGATGCTCTTGTTTTTGAGTGATAGTGAGGATTCCTTTGACTACCGGTTTTGAATTAATAGGTAATTGAATTGGTTCATTTTGAGATAGTTTGGTGAATGATTTTTTCTTTTTTTTTTTTTTTTTGAAAGAGGTTATTTTAAATGAAATTTGCATCTTGGTCATGAATGATTGCACATGTCACATGAAGTTGCAAACGTTGTGTGAAAGGAAAGCATGAATGAAACAGACACTGGTGTTTGATTACCGAGCCTCTTTCTCCACGTGTGGGATGCTAAGTCCCAAAGTGAATTCTAAACTATCTTTCTTGTAAAATTGTTGAGTAGAACTTACTTGCTTTTGAAGCCTCATTTGTATCAAACCGGAGTAGCCTCTCCAAGAAAATCCTCCGCACTAACTTCTCAAAGCTATCCCTCCGAGCCAAGCTTCTCCCGAACAATGCGCTTCAAAGCGTTGCACTCACCGGTGGGGTGATGAAGGGACCGGTGGTAATGACAAGATACCTCGGGTCCATTACTCCTTGACCCGAGGGTGGGCGCCGTATCGGGGTAGCTTTATCTCTCCGTTTCGTACCCACGTCTCCAGTAGCTCCAATCTTCTTCATTGGGAAGGGGAAATGTAAGTACCTTGTGTCCAAATTTTTCCTGCGTTAGCGGGCGTTGCGATGTCTCCCGTGGCTTTGATATGGAACAGAGATGAAGTTGGAAGACTTGCGAGCGCCATCATGTCTCAAGGATTGTCTTCCTAAGTAGAGGGATGTAGAAGGTGTCGTAAGGTCACCGCTGAGTGACCGGATTGAACGCTCCCATCCTCTCGTATTCGGGCATTTCTTGATTGATTTCTCCTTCCTCAAGCGTTTCTTCATTTGGTTGGAAGGCCGACGCGGATTGGACAGTCTTCCGGGCTTCGGCAAGAGCTTTGAGGTATAAATCCTCTGGCAAGGCTCCATAGGCTGCAGGTTCCCCTTCTTTATCTGGCAGACATCGTAGCATTCTGGATAAGTCTCCTCTCCCGTGGAGTTGCATCGGGTTTCCATTGTTGACCGGACCATGTTGTTCATCTTCCCCCGGGTCTCCCGCGGTTGCGCGCCCTTTTGCTTCTCCACCGGTAAAGATGTGACTCCCGGTTAAAGATTCTGCATTGCCCGAGTGGATGCCTGTCGATGCTTCTTGTAATTGTGCCGCCATATCATTCAAAAGGCGAAGTGTCTCGCTCGCCTTCCGGTGATACCGACTTGATTTGCCAAGACATCCTCCAAAGCATTCTAGCTATACTTCCCATGATATCTCGAACCACTGCGGATTCCGAGTGAGGATACATCGTGAGATGAAAACGACCCGAGAATTCGATTCTTGTAACCGAGAGATCAATCTCCCACCGTGGTCGCCAATTGTTGATGGGTGAAAACTACTCCCGTAGAATTTGGTAATTTGGGGTTTGGATGAGGAATGAATCTAAACCTTCAACAAATGCACTTTGCGCGGTGAGTGCTTGTAGATTCGAGAGATCAATCTGCAAGTCCGGCCTAAACCAAGAAATGGCCGTTCCAGGACTTGTTTCGGTCACAAAGTGAAGGAAATGGGGTTGATCTTAGGGAGGGAAGCGAAGAAGGTGTTGAGATTGTGAAGGTGTTGGCTTGCTTATGACTTGTAACAGAAAGATGAGCAAGCTTACGGTTGATGCAAGCGGTGCTCCGAGTGTTTGAATACGGTTTTTGTATTAACACTTGGTTTCTGTCGTCTGAACTTGTGTTGTTCTGTGTCCTGTTTGAAATAGGGCGGAGAACCTATTTATACAAGTCATTGAGCCTCATTCACGTTTCTCGTGGGAAGTGGAGGTAGTGGAATGATGGAGTAGTGGAGTTGTGTGTCGGTGATACACGACCAGTCTTGCCCACTTCTCCCGTTCATCTCTAACCGCCCATGACTTCCTAACACGTTCTTGTGATGGCGCGTTACACGCCGCACGCCGTAAACCGCCGACCAATACCCCGATATGTATCCCCCGATTTGTGACATGATTGATGTCCGGAATGTGGATCGTGGATCCACGAAAGATAGCATGTAATGCTGAATTGAATAATCGTGTTATTCGGAAAGTCGATACTTGTGAAGTATCGTGTGTATTTCATGCGTGTCTTTGCATTGTGGTGTGGTAAGGTGATGGGTAATAACGCCTTCGACCAATTGACTCGACCGTGGTTGTATAACCAAGTCTGGTGAAGTTGGACGGATGAGATGAGCCTTGAGACACTCATCTGCGACCGTTAATGAATATTAGGGTTTTTGAAGAGGTGCGCAAGCATCACTCTCCACTTGGTCGAAACCAAGCATGGGAAGGATTTTGGAGAGGACCAGACCATACATGCGTGTTGACGGCATGATGGTGTAGGTGCCTGTATTCCGTTCCCTCATGAAAGCGCGATCCGGGCCGCTCAATTTGACCGTCAAAGAGGAGTGGTCGAGATTGATTTTGCGATAGAAGTTTGATACCGCAAGAAGCCGCGCGCCACACTCTTTTCCGGCGTGTTTTCCAAGACGACCTAGCTTGGTCGGTCTTGGCCGGTTAGTTTGGCGTGAAGATGGTAGGCTGATGTTCACGCCCATGTCTCACCGTCCCATGAAAACGTGATCTAAGCCACCCAATTCGTCCTCGTGAAGTTGAGTGGTCGATATCGATTTGCAATTTGGGAAGTGTATCCACGCATGTTTGAGCGGGCGTTTTGGATTGGCCGGGCGTGATGTGCCTTGGCCGACCGCATGAAGAGGTAGATGGGCCCACGGTGGTCATGCTTTGGTATGACCGGACCCGCTTAATCTAATCTGTGACCCTCCATTCGTGCCGGAGAAGATGGACGCGCGTGATGGCTTGAACCCTAATTTTGGCTTTCAAAGCCGCGCGACCATGCTATTTCAAAGTGACGAATGTGTTGTAACCAACCATGGTTGGTTTTGACCGATTGGTCAAGTGTGTAGGCGGTCACATGGTGATTGTGTCGACATGCTCCGGGCCCTTTGAGTTCGCATCTACACCCTCCATCTATACCGCGAAGATGGATGGTTGAGACCGTTTTGCGGCACATGTAATATGCCGCAAACCCTAATTTAGGTTTTCCGCCCATAATGCTTGGTATGGACGGTTTCTTGGCAAGCAAAGGCCAATGGTCGACCATGCGGGTCGGCCGTGTGTATTCCATACCGCTTGGGGTGATGGAATTGATCTGTGGTCATCCAATCATGCTTGTGGAGTTGGATGACCGCGATCGAATCATATCCGGCAAGCTAAGGCCGTGGGTATTCCATACCATGCTTAGGGTGATGGAATTGATCTGTGGTCATCCAATCATGCTTGTGGAGTTGGATGATCACGATCGAATCATATCCGGAGACCGATACAGTCAAGTCCGGATGCTCAATCGGGCTAGTATACCACACCGAGAGGGGCTCAATCGGGCTAGTATAACACACCGAGAGGGGCTCAATCGGGCTAGTATAACACACCGAGAGGGCTCGGGCTAGTATAACACACCGAGAATCAGCTGTACGGGTATTTCGTACATGGTTTCATTATAGTGCTTGGAGGTTCGTGTTACTCGTATGAGTAACACTCGGTCTCATGCCACACCGATAATGATTCATTATAGTGCTTGGAGGTTTGTGTTACTCTATAAGAGTAACACTCGGTCATCATGCCACACCGATAATGAGTACGAAATACAAGGCGGAATTAAGTGAGGGAGTATCCAACACTTATAAATGGCTTTATCTTTTACAAGATGTCAGCGCATGATTTTTATGGTTTTTTACAAACTCAACCTTGAACGAAAATCCACCATCAACAACTAGCATCATTTCCTTGCCTTCAACAGCTCCGGATTCCTGCGAGTCATCCATTCCAGCATACACACATGCCTAGCCATTGCAAACTAACCACAGCTGCACTAGCTACTTAGCCTGCAATATCAAGTACCACCACAAATTGCCTAGCCATCCGATACACACTTCAAACTCCATGGTTCTCGCCATATACTCAATCTCACTCCGAGCAAACAGTATCACTCAATCCTTGTAGCTTCATACCCTGCTATCTTCTGTTGCCAGCCACAGCTCACACTATCCTGCACAGCCAATAGCTAAAGTACCAGCTCCCACTACAACTCCACCAAGCTTCAGCCGATATCTTCTCGAGCCATACCCTTTATGAACAAACGCAAAAACCACCAAT
Organism: Papaver armeniacum; assembly: GCA_023531295.1. Classification (NCBI taxonomy): domain Eukaryota; kingdom Viridiplantae; phylum Streptophyta; class Magnoliopsida; order Ranunculales; family Papaveraceae; genus Papaver; species Papaver armeniacum. The sequence goes on along the minus strand of JAJJWW010012829.1, from coordinate 20,489 downwards.
TCTTTGTAGCTCCATCTCCTCATTCTCGCGCATTTCCTCCCCGTATCGAAGCCACCTCTCGCAAGAACACCTCGGTGCACCGCTTTAAACAACCGCAATCTCCATCTCAAAGCCGACTCCGCAATGCTCATCCATCACCGAGCTGCAATATACCTAGTCGTCTCTTTCTTGACTGCAATTTCTCACTTCATACCACTGAAATCATCACAACCGCAATCGACCATTCAATCTCGAAATGAGTGACAAGAAACCTGAACTTAAAATGGTAAAGAGAAGGTCATTCGGGCCTTTGCTCGAGCAGTTACATGCCATTCTCTTCTTTGCCGTGGCTTGTGGATTTCTACAAACTTCCCGACTACAAAACCCACTCAATCTTTCACAAAATCAGGCCGAGACACTTGATTCTTTTCCTCTTTCTCTCGTATCTCAAATCATGTTGAAAACCACCATAAAAAGTTCCATGAACTCCAGCCATTTCCCTACCAAAACCCTCGATTCAACAGCTCAATTTCCTCCCCATTTACGGTCCAAAATGCCAACAACTTCATTCAATTCTTCCATCGTTTTCTCGGCTTCAACTACGTTTCTTGACCCATGGTGAGAACCCATATGAACAAGGTTAACCAGCGGTAAGAAATGGTGCTTAAACTGGTTCCGGCAACAAAATTAGTGTAGCCGCTCATCGGTTAAAGCTCCTCTCTACTCATGAAATTGAATTTGTATGAAACCTGATTTTTTTCTCTTTTACAGCAGCCGCAATGGCTTCTCCTCTCAGTTTCAGGTGAAACATTGAATGAAATGAATGAGAAGAAGAGAATCGATCTAGGGTTGTAATGACAGGGGGTTGGATAATGACACCCCTCTCGCATCGATAAGGGGTACCCCAATGGATGCCCCATAACATGTGGTGGCTGTCATTTAATACCTCTCCAAAAGAAAGTTGTCCCTTAACCTTGGGTCAGCTCCATATATCACTTGCCTGTGAGATGACAATTTCGTCCTTTGGCTCAATTTGGATAATTTCTTCTTCGTTTCCTCCGTGCGACTCCAGCGTATCTGATAACTCAAAAGCACACATAAAACACATAATTCACACGAAAAAATAGCAAAGAAAGCATAAACTCTATATAGAAAATACGGTGTATTCTACACCTATCAGATTCCCCCACACTTAGACTTTGCTAGTCCTCGAGCAAATCAAACAAAACAATAAAATACAACAACTCCGTGTCGTTGAGGCTACGGTCACTTTTAGCATAAATAACAAGCCTTTAAACCCCTAGGTGTCCCTAGTGGACGAGTTATAGTCTCGTGAGGGTTTACTAGAGATATACCCACAAAACCTGTTTTTCCAACCTACTAGTTCTCCGTAATGATAGTATCCAACGCGCTAAGAAGACATAGAGATTATGCACACTAGTCATAAGAAGTTAGACACATAAATGAACACAATCTCATTCTTAAAAGTTGAGAGAGAGATAACCATCCCTTCTCGACTAAAATTCGGGTTCGGAGTGATCAAAAGTCTCGACTCTGCCTCACAAGAAAGGGTTTTATGATATTGCTCTCAATAATAAACAGCTTTTTATGGGTCACACATGTGTCCAGGTTGGAATGAAGAGAGAATCCTGAGACACGTTGAATGGTAGGAAGGCATAACCCTCCGAAGTATTTTGAAAACCCACATCTTTTATATATTTTTGAAAACCCATTTTTCTGACGATCTCTTCGAAAGGAAATCAAACCATTTAACGAAGGTGGGAATATGCTTACTTACAATGAATCCGTTCGGCGTGCAGCTAGCACCACTCTCACAAAGATCCATAGAAACGTCTTCGGTCTTCTATCGGTGTCTTCATCTTCGTCTTCGGTCTTCAACTCTTGATGATAACTCTCGAACCTCGTAGAATCTCGACAATATGATTCTTTCCTCAAATTCCTTGTCGCTTGAAAATTCATTATAGATATTCCTTCTTTCCATAGGCTTTATTGAAAGAATACAAAAATAAAAACAAACTATACAAACCCAATTTTTTTTCCCTTTTTCTTCTTTTTTTTTTTTTTTTTTTTTTTTTTTTTCTATATTTTTTTTTTTTTTTTTTAAAAATAAAACAAAATAAAAACTATTGATAAACCTAAAAATTTTTTTTTTTTTTTTTTTTTTTTTTTTTTTTTTTTAAGACAAGAGAAAGTAAAATACAAATAAAATAAAATAAAAATGTAAGTACAATGCCATGGTGTAAGTACTTTACCGCTTGAATCTTCACAACTTATATGTCTTGATATCATAAACTTCTCGAACTTTCATCCTTGATAATTTCCGCTCTTGTACTATAGTCTTCAACTTATAAAAATTCTGCCCCTGTTTTTGTTGCTTTACTTAAATCTGAAATCTGCCCATTTCTGTACCGTTGCTTGTAAACCTCGAACGTGTTCAACTTTCCTTTGAATTTGTGATGCTCCTCTTGTTGATGATGATGGTGTTTCTATGGACCTGTTGGTGTAGAGAGAGATAAGGCGGATGGTGCTAACTGCGAACAAGATCACAAGTGGTATGTAAGTTAGCAATTCGATGTCACCAACATGGTTGATAAAAATAGCACTCAAGAGATCAAAATAGTGCTTCTATGGTGGTAAATTGGACAACTCACCATTCTGCCCGGAATTTACGTACGGTGACACAGACTCTAAAAGCACAAATTTAGACAGGTACAAAGAATTGAAGGTTGGTGCCTCACATTATGTAACATGGGTAGTCTCCACTATAGGGGATCACTGTTCTAATACCGAATTCAGCCTGCACCTTATTTGCCACTGGCATGGTTAAATCCAACTTTAACTCTCATACAATTAAGAAACCCGATCATGTTCTCTGTCATCTCTAAGTTCAGTCACTATTGTGAGATTCTCGATGTAATCTTAGCGACATGTATACTATGTGACTCTAAATAACTACAAGTTGGAGTTTTCTTATTCACTAGTTCACAAAAAAGTTGAAAAATTGCAAAAATTTACAACATAAACCACTCCCCCACACTTAAACTTTACATTGTCCTCAATGTAAATTGAATCATCCAAAGTAAGTCAAGGTGGGAAATCCTAATAAGAAATCAGCAAAAACAAAGGAAAAACAAAACAAGAAAAACTAAAAACAAGAAAAGAAATAAATACAAGATAAGAAATACTCATCCTTTGGGTTGCCTCCCAATTAGCGCTTGGTTTAAAGTCGTCAGCCCGACTATCTCATTGCTTTTTATGACTCCTCCAGAGGGAGTACATCCACAAAGTTAACTCCTTCCACCACTTCGGAAGTGAAATTCTCATAATATGGTTTCAACCGGTGCCCATTAACTTTAAGTTCTTTCCCCGTAGCTATGCTACGAATTTCCACTGCACCATGAGAAAACACATTAGTAACAATAAAAGGTCCGATCCATCGTGACCTTAATTTACCCTAAATAATTGCAAGCGAGAATTAAACAAAAGCACTTTCTGCCCAATGCAAAATTGTTTCCTAGAAATCATGTTATCATGGAATGCTTTCGTATTTTCTTTGTAAATCCGTGAGCTTTCAAATGCATCATTGCGAAGCTCCTCTAGCTCTTGGAGTTGTAACTTCCTTTGCTTTCCAGCCCCATCCATCTCCATGTTGCATTGCTTAATAGCCCAAAACGCCTTATGCTCAATTTCCACGGGTAAGTGACAAGGTTTACCATACACAAGCCTAAAAGGAGACATTCCAATAGGTGTTTTATATGCGGTTCTATACGCCCACAAAGCATCATTAAGTCGCATGCTCCAATCCTTCCTTGTCGGGTTCACCGTCTTTTCTAGAATTGATTTCACCTCCCGGTTAGACACCTCGGCTTGTCCATTGGTTTGGGGATGATAAGGTGTTGCAATCTTGTGCGACACATTGTACTTCGACAACAAGCTTTGTAGAATCCTGTTTTTGAAGTGAGAACCCCCATCGCTAATTATGGCTCTTGGAATTCCAAACCTTGCAAAAATATTAGCTTGCACAAAATCTGAAACCACTTTAGAATCATTAGTAGGGGTGGCTTTAGCTTCCACCCATTTCGAGACATAATCAACCGCAAGTAAGATATAAAAATTCCCATGGGAGTTGACAAAAGGCCCCATAAAATCAATACCCCATACATCAATGATGCGTGTCGTACCACAACAAATTAATTAATACTTTACTACCTAATTAACAAGTAATATAGGGTAGTCAAGGTCGATCCCACGAGGAGCACGAGATTCTAGTTGTAAAAATTGTCACGAAAGGGGGGTGTAAAAAGCAAAAGAAAATAAACAAAACAATTAAAAGGTAAAGTTGAAAGCAATAAGAGAGACAAGATCAAGGAATCCTTCTTCGTTACGAAACAATGAATCAAGTTATGTTCTTTTCTACTTGTTATTAGTCACAGATTATCACCAACCGTAGGATAGCAGTGTACGCTTAGCTAGCCCCAAAATCCCTAATTTCACCGAGTAACAGTCCGCTTAGTTATCGATTCTATTCAAAAGAACCACCTTGAGGTCCGCTTACAAGATGTAATTCCTAGAATGCATTAAGATTTATGAATTTAGGTTTAGTACTAGTAGTTAAACTCGGTTCGCTTGGTTCACTTTCTAGCGTTGTTTCTACACACAATTGCTCCACGGAATCCCTCCGCAAGGTCTCGTGTTTGCTACTTATGTAAAGAGTCAAGAAACGATTACTTATCTCCTAACTTTCACTAGCTTTAGATCAAATTAACAAATCAATTTAGTTGGCCACCTAAACAATCTATCAATCAATCATGAATGTCTTTAAGATCATTCCTATTAGTAAAAACAAACGATAATCATGTGAAAAACTTCAAGATAGAATTGAAACAAAAACTCAAATCATATGTTTAAAAACTAGGAATTCATCCTCAATCAATAAAATTAGCTACTCATGTTAAAGAGTTCACACAAAGAATAAGAAAAGAAAAGTGTTGTGTGTAGAGATGTGTGTAGAAGTTGTAGAAAACTTCTCTATTTATAGGCTTCAATATTCTCCAAATCTTCTAAGGAGTAGAATCCTTTTCCTTTAACAATTCAATTCCCAATTCCAAGCTTTTCTCAACTCTTCCACCTTCTCTTTCCAAATTTGAGTCCAATTCTCCATCCAATTCCTAGCCCAAGTCTTCACACCCATGAGAGAAGTCCATAGAAAATTCTAGAATTTTTGCTCACCGGAAAACTGGGATTGTGGCCGGAATCCGGCCGGAATAGTCGCCGGAAAATATTTCAGGTGACCGGCAAAGTCAACCCGGTCACCGGTCAACGGGTCTACACGGCCGGGTCAAATCGGGTCAGGACTCGGTCAATCACCGAGTCAATATGTGAGTTGTCAGACCGAGTCAGGTCATTGAGTCGGGTGAGCTACTCGGACTGAGTCGAGTCTAACAAGCCCGACTCACTGATTGCTTCGACAAGATCCCGAGATGTTTCGATCAGAATCGGTCATGCACCATGATGGTGCTTCATCCAAGCAATTCCGAAACATTCTCGGCGTGCCCTCTTCCATTCAACATCATTTCCTCGTATTTCACATGACCACAAACTTCCATTTCAAAGAACTAATCAACAAAGACAAAATCGACTCCTTTGCGGCACTTTCATCTCCCCGACCCGAATCTCTCGCTAAGATTCGATTCATCATAATACAAACTCGGGCCATTCACGTAACCATCAGGTCATAGCAACATCTCCATCCGACCAACAAGCATTAACTCAACCTCATACCTTGTCATCTCCAAGCCAATAGCACCAAACGCAACGTTCACCGCACATCTCCGTGACCATTCAATTCTATTACTAGTTCCATTCATCATCGACTCATAACCTGCCATTGCACAACCACCTGAGCCACCAACTCACTGCTGCACATCACCATTAACTTCCCTGTAATTCAACACCATCACAATCTCAGGCCAGTACCTCATACAACCTTGAGCTCACCCATCTCAGGACCATCATCTCATTCTCAGTCTCAGCTGCAATTCCCTGTAACAAACTTTCCTTGTAACCCCATTCGACACAAACTCCAATGTTCTCCAAGTCCCAGACTCAACTCTCGCAATACCAGCAAGACACAGGTGCACACAGCCACTGTAACTCACTCCAATTGTCACCGCAACTCCACCTCGGGGTCAAGATCAACTCACTGTCATTTGAGCCAAGTCTGCTTTGTTCAACCTTCACTGTGCCTGTAGCTCCAGCTCCATAGCTCGCATACTCTCAAGCCGCATTTCCTTCTCACCGCCACCACCAACCAACCCAATCACTAGCTCTCGCAATACACACTTCCTTATTCTGCACAGCATCAGAACTCAGCCATACATTCCTGCACCACAAGAACCAAACAACTCCAGTTGCATCTGAACCTGCAATTGCTTCATCCACAGCTCCAATTCTGCAGCTCCATTACTCTGGTTCTCAACCAAAGACACCATCGCGCCAAAACCCATCTCTATTCTTCTCGTAGAGCTCAAATTAATCCATTCAATCACCATCTCGAAATTCAACCACAAAACAATCCCCGATCCGTATCAACCACGAGATATTCATCAATTCATCAATACCCATTCGATTATAGCCACACAATTTCTCGTCTGCGCATCTACCCGAGCTTCATCTCCACCATCGCCAGAATTCACTTCTCTCGCGAACTTAGACTAACCATCACCAATACCAATCGAAACCCATTCTACCCGAACCAATTGCAAAGATCGATTCTCGTCCCGAACCCTAGATTGAACCACCACAATCGAACCCATCTTGTTCTCCGAGTTACAGCATCATTCTCGACTCTTTGTATCTACCACCATCATCATCGAACCCTAATTTCCAGCTCTCAATTTCAGCCAGCACCTCTCTCTGTGTTTGATTCAGACAAAATGATTGAGAAGTAATTCTCGATTTAGGGTTAAGTTAAATGGGGCGGGTATGGATCCGGGTACGGGTATGGGTCTACGGGTTTAGGGTGTGGGTGGATTCAGACACCCACCATTAGTACACCCAAAATGTGCTATTTTCACTCCCTTCTTTTGGATAAGGGACACCTCTTTGACCTCCCCTTAACCTTGGCTGGGCTCCATATAGTATTCCCTCCTTGGTGAAATGACAATTTTACCCTTTTGCTAAAATATGGTGATTTCTTCTCCTTTTCCTCCGTGTGACTCCATAGTAGCTATAAAACTCAAAACAAGCGTAAAATACATAATTTACAAGAAACATAGCAAAGAAAGCATAAACTACTAGATAGTAAATACGGTGTATTCTACACCTATCAAATTCCCCCACACTTAGACTTTGCTAGTCCTCGAGCAAATCAAACTAAAAACTCACAACTTCAAAGCGTTCAAGCGTCACAAGCATCCAAAGAGTTATGAGGACATAGAGTTTCTGCATGCTAGTAATAAAAAGTTAGAAATACTAAAGAACATATTCTCATTCTTAAATGTTGAGTGAGAAATAACCACACCATAATGAGAGAACGCGTGTTTGAGAAACGATCAATAAGCATTTCGCCTCGACTTCTGCCTCACCAAATAAGATTTTATGATAATTGCACTCAAAAAGACAGCTTTTTTTTATGGTTCTCACATGTGTGCAGGTAGGAACGAAGAGAGAATTCCTGCGACACGTTGAATGGTGGGAAGGATAACTTCCGAAATATTTTTTAAAAACCCACATCTTTTAATATTTTGAAAAACCATTTTTCTGACGATCTCTAAGAAAGGAAATCAACCATATTATCGAGGATGAGATTACTTACTCACCTTCACATCCGATCGCCAATTATGATAACACCACTCTCACGGCATCCAATAGAAACGTCTTCCGTTCCTCGTCTTTAACTTCTTGGTCTTCGTCTTCGGTTTCAACTATTGATGATAAACCCTTGAATTTCATAAATCCTTAACAATTTGTAACTCTTTTCCTTAAAAATCCTTGTCGCTTGAAACTACCTTATAAATTTTCCTTCCCCACGGCTCATTTAATAAAAATAAGAACAAATATTTCTCTTGTTTTTCTCTCTTGTTTTTTTTCAATTTTTTTTTTTTTTTTTTTTTTTTTTTTTTTTTTTTTTTTTTGAAACAAGAGAAATTAAATACAAAAATAAACCATGGCCGTGGGAGAAGTATTTTACCGCTTGATTCTTCACAACTTGTATCGTCTTGAAATCAAAAATTCTCACCTTTTACTTTTCTTCGCTTTCATGAATAAGTCTTCATACTTGGATATAAAATTACCTCATTGTATTGTAAGTCTTCAACATATATGTGAATCCGCTCTTTGTATGTTGCTTTACTTGAATTTGAAATTTGCTCTTTTTATCGTTCCGTTGCTTATAAACCTTAAACTTTTTCAACTTTCCTTGTAGATTTTGATGTCGCTCCTTGTTGATGATGAATGTGTTTCTATGGATCCGTTGTTGTCGAGAGAGAGAATGGTGCTAACTGCAAATCGAACTACAAGAAGGAAGCTTTCATCCATGGACGTCACCCTCATGATTGACAAAATTAGCACTCAAGAGATCAAAGAGTAGTGCTTCTATTGGTGGGAGGTTGGGTAGCTCACCATTCTACCCGGAATTAACGTATGGTGACACACACTCAAAAGAAAGCTCTTTAGTAGATGGAAAATTTCTGGTCGGTGCCTCTCATGATATGAAAACGGGTAGTCTCCACTAATGATTGATCAGCAACTCTAATAACGCACTTCTCCCTGCACCAAATTCGCATCACCGGCATGATTAAATCCATTATTTAACACTCAAACAATCAAGAAATCCGAATGTAATTCTCTAACACTTCCAAGTTCAATTATGTCGGTCAAAATCTCTATGTAAACATACCTAGAAGTATGCTAGTGACTCTAAAATCTTTAAAAGTTGGAATTTTTAAGTAAAACTTTTTTTTTTTTTTTTTTTGTTAAATTTTTAAATTTTTTTTTGTAATTTTTGTTTTAAAAACATGCTTAACCACTCCCCCACACTTAAACCTTACATTGTCCTCAATGTAATTGAATCCTCCTAGTAAAGTCAAGATGGGAGATTTTAACATGATAAGAAACAAGAAAAAGAAAAAGCAAAAGGATAAGAAATACAAAACCGATGGGTTGCCTCCCATTAAGCGCTTGCTTTAAAGTCGACGGCCCGACTTAGCTCTTGCAAGATTCATTCCCCATATACTAACAATCTGAAAATTTGAGGATCCACCCATAATACCTGTTTTGCAAACAATAACTCCATACAAATATTAGCACAAGAAAACAATAGTGAAATTATCGCTCGATAGAAATTTCCCCCACACTTATTCTCGTCCACACTCGGAAGTGTATAAAGAACATAGAATTTGGGAATTTCCATGTATTCCTCTTGGCGAACCTGCATAGTGTTAGAATCAAGTGTTTCCAATGGTGGATATCTAGAAACAAAATCATCCAAAAATACTTTCGAAGCACATACATTCAAACCAATAAGAGGTGAAGGAGAAGAATCAATAGGCAAAGGGTTAGACAAACCTTGCACAATCTCTTGTATTATAGAATCCTCTTCATCCTTAAAAAATTCGAGTGAATTACTTACCTCTTGTATATCGTGGTCCTCTATTAAACCTTGCAACCATTCTTCGTCGTTTTCTACCTTAACCAAAGTCTCGGCATCATTAAAATCATTCGCAAGTTCAATTGGGTCTTCCACAAAATCAATGAATGTGGTTTCATCCTCTAGCATCATCTCTTCAACATTCTCATCATCGGAATCGGGCCATTCTTCCCTCATATAATCTTCCTCGGTATAAATTGTAAGATCTTCTTGTGAGGGTGTTACTTTGTTTACAACAATAGGCAAGTGATATCCAAACTCCTCCTTTTGAATAGGTGAAGGATCGTTATTATGATCCGGAGTTGGAATAACTTCCTCATTGTCGCAACGTTCATACACTTCCGCGGACTCCCATCTTTCCCTAAGAAATTTTTTCCAAGCAATAAATGCATCTTCCTCAAGCTCTTCCTTTTGAATAGGTGATTGATCATTATTAAGATCAAGGCTTGAGTAAGCTACACTATCGTCATCAAAAGTATCCAAAGGTTGGTCCTTTTCAACACAATCATCTTCATTTTCGGACTCACCATAATAAGAATCTTCATCGGTTTCATAACCTTTGTCCCGACGTCGTTTAAGTTCCATATGAATAGTCCTACTAATTTCTGCGACAAGCTCTTCCGAGTCTCCATCATCTTCCAATTTGTATAATTTCTGTGCAAGTTTCCTGACGTTCACACGCTTACCACCGTTGATAGAGTTTATAGACGGTATCTCCTCTTTTGGAAAAAGTGAAGGAAAAACACGATGAAGAGGAGTATATTCCAAATTCTCTGTCTGCACATTACTAGAAAACAAATTGTTAGATGCATAACTATCCTTCCATCCATGTGATTGTCCACTTACATACCCGTCATAAGGTTGTTGATATGTATGAGAATATCCATAATGTTCTGTAGGAATTTGATCATAGCCAAAAGATTGGTTTTGATTGTATCCTAAGGATGGTTGGAAGTTGTCATAATGTTGAGGTTGAAAACCGTATTGATTGTTGTAATATGCTTGCTCTTGTCCACCGTACATGGAAAACCTAAGACCTGAAATAAGATTCAAAAACCAAGTTAGATACGGAATAGAATCCAACAAAGCAAGAATAAAGCAAAAAAAAAAATAAAAACAACTAAAATCATCCGTCTTGCTCCCAGAAACAACGGCGCCAAAATTTGATGCGTGTCGTACCACAACAAATTAATTAATACTTTACTACCTAATTAACAAGTAATATAGGGTAGTCAAGGTCGATCCCACGAGGAGCACGAGATTCTAGTTGTAAAAATTGTCACGAAAGGGGGGTGTAAAAAGCAAAAGAAAATAAACAAAACAATTAAAAGGTAAAGTTGAAAGCAATAAGAGAGACAAGATCAAGGAATCCTTCTTCGTTACGAAACAATGAATCAAGTTATGTTCTTTTCTACTTGTTATTAGTCACAGATTATCACCAACCGTAGGATAGCAGTGTACGCTTAGCTAGCCCCAAAATCCCTAATTTCACCGAGTAACAGTCCGCTTAGTTATCGATTCTATTCAAAAGAACCACCTTGAGGTCCGCTTACAAGATGTAATTCCCAGAATGCATTAAGATTTATGAATTTAGGTTTAGTACTAGTAGTTAAACTCGGTTCGCTTGGTTCACTTTCTAGCGTTGTTTCTACACACAATTGCTCCACGGAATCCCTCCGCAAGGTCTCGTGTTTGCTACTTATGTAAAGAGTCAAGAAACGATTACTTATCTCCTAACTTTCACTAGCTTTAGATCAAATTAACAAATCAATTTAGTTGGCCACCTAAACAATCTATCAATCAATCATGAATGTCTTTAAGATCATTCCTATTAGTAAAAACAAACGATAATCATGTGAAAAACTTCAAGATAGAATTGAAACAAAAACTCAAATCATATGTTTAAAAACTAGGAATTCATCCTCAATCAATAAAATTAGCTACTCATGTTAAAGAGTTCACACAAAGAATAAGAAAAGAAAAGTGTTGTGTGTAGAGATGTGTGTAGAAGTTGTAGAAAACTTCTCTATTTATAGGCTTCAATATTCTCCAAATCTTCTAAGGAGTAGAATCCTTTTCCTTTAACAATTCAATTCCCAATTCCAAGCTTTTCTCAACTCTTCCACCTTCTCTTTCCAAATTTGAGTCCAATTCTCCATCCAATTCCTAGCCCAAGTCTTCACACCCATGAGAGAAGTCCATAGAAAATTCTGGAATTTTTGCTCGCCGGAAAACTGGGATTGTGGCCGGAATCCGGCCGGAATAGTCGCCGGAAAATATTTCAGGTGACCGGCAAAGTCAACCCGGTCACCGGTCAACGGGTCTACACGGTCGGGTCAAATCGGGTCAGGACTCGGTCAATCACCGAGTCAATATGTGAGTTGTCGGGCCAGAGTCGGTCATTGAGTCGTGGTGAGCTACTCGGACACGAAGTCGAGTCTAACAAGCCCGACTCACTGATTGCTTCGACAAGATCCTGAAAGCCGTTTCAACAGAATCAGTCATGCACCATGATGGTGCTTCATCCAAGCAATTCCAAAATGCATTCTGGCTGTGCCCTCTTCCATTCAACATCATTTCCTGTATTTCACACAGCCACAGCTTCCATTTCAGCAACTAATCAACAGCACAAAATCGACTCCTTTGCGGCACTTTCATCTCCCTGACCCGAATCTCTGCTAAGATTCTGATTCATCATAATACAAACTCAGGCCATTCACAGAACCATCAGGTCATAGCAACATCTCCATCCGACCAACAAGCATTAACTCAACCTCATACCTTGTCATCTCCAAGCCAATAGCACCAGCTTGCAACGTTCACTGCACATCTCCAGGACCATTCAATTCTATTACCAGTTCCATTCATCATCAGCTCATAACCTGCCATTGCACAACCACCTGAGCCACCAACTCACCTGTTGCCACAAAGACCATTAACTTCCCCGTAATTCAACACCATCACAATCTCGGGCCGGCACCTCATACAACCTTGAGCTCACCCATCTCAGGACCATCATCTCATTCTCAGTCTCAGCTGCAATTCCCTGTAACAAACTTTCCTTGTAACCCCATTCGACACAAACTCCAATATTCTCCAGTCCCAGTACTCAACCTGCAATACCAGCAGCACAGCTGCACAGGCCACCAGAACTCAGCTCCAATTGTCACTGCAACTCCACCTCAGGGTCAAGACTGAACTCACTGTCATTTGAGCCAAGTCTGCTTTGTTCAACCTTCACTGTGCCTCGTAGCTCCGGCTCCATAGCTCGCATACTCTCAAGCCGCATTTCCTTCTCACTGCCACCACCAGTCTGAACCCAATCACTAGCTCTGCAATACACACTTCCTTATTCTGCACAGCATCAGAACTCAGCCATACATTCCTGCACCACAAGAACCAAACAACTCCAGTTGCATCTGAACCTGCAATTGCTTCATCCACAGCTCCAATTCTGCAGCTCCATTACTCTGGTTCTCAACCAGCACACCATCAGCGCCAAAACCCATCTCTATTCTTCTCGGAAAGCTCAAATTAATCCATTCAATCACCATCTCGAAATTCAACCACAAAACAATCCCCAGATCCGTATCAACCACAGATATTCATCAATTCATCAATACCCATTCGATTATAGCCACACAATTTCTCGTCTGCATCTACCTGAGCTTCATCTCCACCATCAGCAGAATTCACTTCTCTGGCGAACTTAGACTAACCATCACCAATACCAATCGAAACCCATTCTACCTGAACCAATTGCAGCATCGATTCTGTCCCGAACCCTAGATTGAACCACCACAATCGAACCCATCTTGTTCTCCGAGTTACAGCATCATTCTCGACTCTTTGTATCTACCACCATCATCATCGAACCCTAATTTCCAGCTCTCAATTTCAACATCAACACCCATTAACCTCTCTCTCGTGTTTGATTCGGACAAAATGATTGAGAAGTAATTCTCGATTTAGGGTTAAGTTAAATGGGGCGGGTATGGATCCGGGTACGGGTATGGGTCTACGGGTTTAGGGTGTGGGTGGATTCAGACACCCACCATTAGTACACCCAAAATGTGCTATTTTCACTCCCTTCTTTTGGATAAGGGACACCTCTTTGACCTCCCCTTAACCTTGGCTGGGCTCCATATAGTATTCCCTCCTTGGTGAAATGACAATTTTACCCTTTTGCTAAAATATGGTGATTTCTTCTCCTTTTCCTCCGTGTGACTCCATAGTAGCTATAAAACTCAAAACAAGCGTAAAATACATAATTTACAAGAAACATAGCAAAGAAAGCATAAACTACTAGATAGTAAATACGGTGTATTCTACACCTATCAGTACTGATTAGAAGTTTGTTAATAAGTTTTCGTATGGATCCTGGTACTGCAATGGATGTTCACGGGTTAGCAAGTGCTGTGATTCACACCACCATTATACACCCAAATGTGTTATTTTCACTCCCTTCTTTTTGAGCAAGGGACACCTTTGACTCCCTCAAACCTTGGCTAGTTCATAGTATTCTCCGTAGAAAAAACACATAACTCTCTGTTCCCTTGCTGCCATATGATTTCTTCTCCTTTTCCTCCTGTGACTCCATAGCGTTTATAAACTCAAACAAGCTGTAGAAAATACATAATTTACAAGAAACATAAAGAAAGAAAGCAGAATAACCATTGATAGTAAATACTATATCTACACCTACTAAATTTCCATTACTAGACTTTACAATTCCTCTGAGCACAACCAAACTAAAACTAAACAACTCAGAAACAGCCACAAGTGATCCAAAGAGCATGAGACATAAAGCTTCAAGATACAGTAATAAAAAGTTAATACTAAAGAACATATTCTCATTCTTAATGTTTGAGCGAGAAGTCAAATCACAATTATAATTAGAACGTTACCAGAACGACACAAGTTACTACTACTACCACCAACAGAAAGATTTCGCAGATGTTCAGCACCAAAGACAGCTTTTTTATGAATTTAGTAGAAACTAAGAGAATTCACAAGACAGAAGGAAGGATGAACTTCAAACACTTAAAAACCACACTTCACACTTTGAAAAACCATTTCTTCGACATCTCTAAGAGCAAATCAACCATAGTTTAACGAGGATGATTGATTATCAATCTACACATCCCATCTGCCAATTATGATAACACCACTTTCACTATGATCCAATAAAATCCTTCCGCTCGCCTTAACTCTGTCTTCATTTCTAAGCTTCAACTATTGATGATAAACCTTTGAATTTCATAAATCCTTAACAATTTGTAACTCTTTTTCCTGTCAAAAATCCTCTCCAGCCATTTTGAAACTACCTTATAAATTTTCCTTCCCCACTATCATTTAATAAAATAAATCAACATTTCTTGTTTTTCTCTTGTTTTTTTTTCTAATTTTCTATTTTTTTATTTTTTTTATTTTTATTTTTTTTTTTTGAAACAAGAGAAATTAAATACAAAAAAATAAACCATGGCCGTGGGAGAAGCATGCACTGGCTGATTCTTCACAACTTCAGACTGCCTGAAATCAAAATTCTCACCTTTACTCTTTTCTTTCGCTTTCATGAAGGAAGCTCATACTTGATATAAAATTACCTCACATACTGTAGTTCCTCAACATACATGAACTGCCTTTTGTATGTTGTTTACTTTGAAATTTGAAATTTGCTCTTTTATCGTCTGCTTATAAACCTAAACTTTTTCAACTTCCTTGAGATTGATGTCATTCCTGTTGATGATGAATGTTTCAGTGGATCTGTTGTTGCTCAGAGAGACAAGCAATCAAATCAACTACAAGAAGGAAGTCTCATCCATGGACTACCCTCATGATTGACAAAAATAGCATCAAGAGACTAAAGAAAGAAGGCTCATCAGGAGGTTGCAGCTCACCATCTTACCCTAATTGAATCAGATATACACACACTCAAAAGAAAGTTTTGTAGTTGAAATTCTCCAGTCAGCTCATGATATGAAAACGGGTAGTCTCCACTAATGATTGATCAGCAACTCTAATAACGACCTGCAGACCAAATTCATCAATCGGTAAGATTAAATCCCATTGCCAATCAAACAATCAAGAACTAATAAATACCTAAATTTCCAAAACAGAATTATGTCGGCCAAATTCAGAAAACATACCTAGAAGTATGCTATGACTCTAAAAATCTTAAAAAGCTGAATTTTTAAGTAACTTTTTTTTTTTTTGTTAAATTTAAATTTTTTTGTAATTTTTGTTTTAAAAACATGCTTAACCACTCATCACTTAAACCTTACATTGTCCTCAATGTAATTGAATCCTCCTAGTAAAGTCAGACAGAGATTTTAACATAGATAAGAAACAAAGAAAGAAAAGCAAGGAGGCAATATAAACCAATATTAGCCTCCCATTAAGCGCTTTGCTGAAGTCGACGGCCCTCACCTCAGCTCCTCAGATCTATTCCCTATATACTAAATAATTCATACTGAGGATCCACCATAATACCTGCTGCAAACACACCCATACAAATATTAGCACAAGAAACAATAAGTAAAATTATCCCACAACAATCTCCCTCACACTTATTCTCACCACACTTAAGTGTATAAAGAACATATCCTAAATTTATAGATTCTCTTGGCTTAACCCGCATAGTAAGTGGCAAATCATGCTTCCTCCTAATGGTGGATATCTGAAACAAATCATCCAAAACATTCTCTCAAGCACATACATTCCAAACCAACAAGAGGTGAAGGAGAAGAATCAATAGGGCAAAGGGTAGACAGACCTTTGCACAATCTCTTGTATTATAGAATCCTCTTCATCCTTTAAAAATTCGAGTGAATTACTTACCTCTTTGTATATCGTGGTCCTCCTACTAAACCTTGTTCAACCATTCTTAAGTAGTTTTTACCACCTTAGCCTAAAGAGTCTCGAAGCATCTGGTTAAAATCGCCAGCAGTAGTTCAGTTGGGTCTTCCACCAAAATCAATGTCTAGAATGTGGTTTCATCCTCTAGCATCAATCTCTTCCAACATTCTCATCATCGGAACCAGCACATCCTTCACTTCCATATGATCTTCATCGGTATGAATATCAGCATCTTCACGTGCGGGCGTTACTTCGTTTACAACACAAGTGCGTATAGTCACGAACTCCTCCCCTGTTGAATAGTGTGAAGGATCGCTATTATGACCGGAGTTGGAATAACTTCCTCATTGTCGCAACGTTCATACACTTCCGACGAGGACTCCCATCTTTCCCTAAGAAATTTTTTCCAAGCAATAGTCATCTTCCTCGAAGCTCTTCCTTTTGAATGAGTGATTGATGCGTTATTAAGATCAAGGCTCGAGTAAGCTACACTCATCGATCATCAAAAGTATCCGAGTTGGTCAAACTTTTCAACACAACACACCTTCACTTTCGGACTCACCATAATGCCAGAACCCTCATCCGCTTCATAACCTTTGTCTCGACGCGATCAAGTTTAAGTTCCATATGAATAGGTCCTACTAATTTCTCGCGACAAGCTCTTCCTCGCGAAGTTCCACCACCATCTCTCCAATTTGTATAATTGGTAAAGCAAGTCCTCCCACGCTCACACGCCTACCACCGTCATAGACAGAGTTTACATAGACTTGTATCTCACTCTTTTGGAAAAAGCGAAGGAAAAACACGACGACAGAGAGTATATTCCACATGTCAGTCTTAATACGCACATTGCTAGAAAACAAATTGTTAGATGCATGAATCATCCTTCCATCCGTGTGATTGTCCACTTACATACCAGCTCATAAGGTTGTTTGGTATGTAAGGAGAACATCCATGACTGTTCTATGTAGTAGAACACTGCTGCACTAGCCAAGATATTGGTTTTTGATCGTATCCTAAGGATGGTTGGAAGTTTGCTCAGCATACAGGTTGAGGTTGAAAACCCATGATAGAGTCAAAGCTGTGTAAGTATGCTTGCTCTTGTCCACCCGATACATGGAAAACCCATGCACGAAATAAGATTCAAAAACCAAGTTAGATACGCAGATAGCATCCAACAAAGCAAGAATAAAGCAAAAGAAGAGCACAAAAACAACTAAAAATCCTTCCATCCGCTGCCTCCCAAGAATCCATGCGGCGCCAAATTTGATGCGTGTCGTAGGCCGCAACCGAATTAACCACTACTTTACTACCCACTTAACAAGCAAGATAGGGTAAGTGGCAATGGCCCGATCCCACGAGGAGCACGGGCATTCTAGGCTGTGCAAAACCATTGCCTACGCAAAGGTAGGGTAAAAGAAAATAAACAAACAGTTAAAAGAAAAAAAACAAAGCAATTTAAATAGATAAAGATGAAAGCAATAAGAGGCGGAGCCAAGATCAAGGCAAACCGTCTTACGTTCTGAACACAATGAAACAAGCTATGTTCTATTCTACTTGTTATTAGCTCAATTGCGAATTATCACCAAACCGTAGGAGTAAGCGTGCTATCGCTTAGCTAAACCCCAAAATCCCTAGTATCACCGGACACGGAATGTGTCACCGACTACCCGGATATCTATTCGTCTACCAGAACCACCTGAGGTCCATACAGCAGCTGCACCCTAGCACGTACACATTTCCATAATTTAGGTTTAGTACTAGTAGCCGAACTCTTAGATCGCAGGGTTCAACTTGCTAACGTAGTTTTCACGATCAAATGCTCCGCCAATCCCTCCGCATAAGGTCTCGTGTTTGCTACTTATGTAAAAGAAGTGCAAGAAACGATTACTTATCTCTAACTTTCACTAGCTTTACGTCGAATTAACAAATCGAATTTAAGCGTGCACCCAAACAATCTATCAATCAATCATGAATGTCTTTAAAGATCATTCCCTATTACTAAAAACAAAAGCGACAATTATGGTCCGCAAAACCTCAAGATAGAAACTGAAAACAAAACTGCAAATTCATATGTTTAAGAACCAGGATTCATCCTCAATCAATAAGAAAATTAGCTACTCATGCTAAAGAGTTCACTACAAAGAATAAAGGAAAAGCTAAAAGTGTTACTATTAGGTGTAGAGACGCGTGCATAGAGAGGTTTTGCAAGAAAACTTCTCTGTTTATGAGGCTTCAATATTCTCCAAATCTTCTAAGGAGTAGAATCCTTTCCCTTTAGCAATTCAATCTCCAAACCCAAGTCTTTTCTCAACTCTTCCACCTTCTCTTTCCAGAATTTGAGGTCCAATTCTCCATCCGATTCCTAGCCCAAGTCTTCACACCCATTGTATCCATAAATGTTCTAACTTCTTGCTCGCTTCTAGAAAATCCAGATTGTGGCTCAACCGCAGCCTAATAGTCGCCGGTAATATTTCGTGACCATAATAACCCGTCACCAGCCAACAGTTCCACACCTTCGCCATCACTGGAATGACTCTACCAACCACCAGTCATATGAAGTCGTCAATCGAAGCCAAAGGCCATTGAGTCGGGGTAGAGCCACTGTAACTAGTCTAGCCCAACAATGACTACTGACAGCTTCACAAAGATCCTGAGTCATTACTGTCAAGCCCACCATGATGGAAAGCTTCATCCAAGTAATTCCAAATGATTCTATCGTGCTCTTCCATCAATATCATTTCATATTTCACACAGCCCACAAGCCTTTCCATTTCGAATCAATCAACAACATAAAATCACCTCTTTACATCTTTTCATTCTGAATCAACCTCTCCTCACAGATCGGATTCATCACACAAACTCACTCCACAACCATCATCATACAATATTCCATCCAACAAGCACACTCAACCTCACTGTCATCTCCAAGCATACACCTCAGCCTTTGCAACGTCTGTGTCCGCACATTCCAGACCATTCAATTCCTATTTCACTAGCTCTATATTCATCATCAGCTCATAACCTGCCATTGCACAAACTTCACTCCGAGTTACTCAACCCCACTGCCAGACAAGACCATTAACCTCCTAGAATTCAAACACTCCATCACAAACCCAAAGCCAGACCTTCAATAATCCATGAGTCAACCATCTGTGGACCATCATCTCATTCTCAGTCCTGCAACTCTAAATTCCTCACAAACCTCTTGTAACCCCATTCCGACACAAACTCAATATTCTCTCCCACCACTGAACTCGTACACCAAAGAGTTATGGCTTCGCCGCATTGTGCCACTGTAACTCTGGGCTTCCTCCACTACTACCAGAATCTGCCCCCGGACAAGATCGAACTCACTGTCATTTGGAGCTGGTGCCCGCTTTGTTCAACCTTCACTGCACTTAGCTCAGCCTCCATAGCTCGCATACTCTCAAGCCAGTTAGCCTTCCTCCACCCACCACCAGTTCCTGAACCCAACGTCTCAGTTTAATACACACTTCTGAGCCAAGACAAAGACGTAACTCAGCCATACATTCGCACCACAAGAACCAAACAACGCTTGCATTCGAACTGTTAATTGTTTCATCCACAGCCTGTCTGTACTTCATTACTCGTTTCTAAATCAGTTATTTCACCATCGCCGCTAAACCCAGTCTTATTTTCCTGAGAGTCAAACAACCATTCAATCACCACTGTTCAACCACAAAACAATCCCTTTATCCGCATCAACCACGCATATTCATCAATTCATCAATACCCATCGACATAGCCACACAATTTTCACCAGAGATCACCTAGTTTCACCTCCATCCATCTGTAATTCACTTCTCTCACAACTTAGACTAACCATCACCAATAATGAATCGAACCATTCTAAATCTTTCAACCACACAGCAAGATTCATTCATCTGAACTCTGACGAACCACCACAATCAACCCATCTTATTCGAAAAGATTGTTTCACTTGTATCTACCACCATCA